>CM042253.1:47507354-48117354 GCA_023566225.1 Romanogobio albipinnatus
AATGGAAAAAACTTTATCAGTAATATCTGCCCAAAGACATGGTTTTCAAGCTGTTGTTATTTCATATTTTGGCGTTCAGAACATCTTAAAATGCACATTTGTAGTGTGCATCAACATTTTCTCGAGGGGCCATGCCCCCGAAATGAAATAATAAACAGCCAATATCCTAATATGCATAAGCTACTAGTTAATAGTGAGAATTGGACCCTAAACTAAAGTCTTACCAATTTTTTTTCATACCCCCACTGGGGGCTGAGCCCCTCTAAAATGAAAATACTAGAATCGCCCCTGGTCTGCGACTATGGAAACTGAATGTGTTTCCGTCAGTACGACTGTGGCACTTAAATGTTTACATTGTGACTCAACTGGAAACAGCTGCTTCCGGATCAATTGGTTCCTGAAGTTTGTGTTTGTCTCGTCAGATGCGGTGCTACTGTCTCTGAAGAAGCTCCTCAAATTGTCCCACGCACATTGGAAAGTAAGTGCAGAACCGGCCATGAGAAAGTTTTAGCTCCTGTACAAGATTAGCATACTCCCCTTCAGACTCTCTGTTCTTTAAGACTGGGTGCACCCAAAACATTCTTTTCTGTCTTTTAAATAAAATGAAAAGCTCGTCTTATGCCTTACGCATATGCCTTTAGTAATATGCGCCTATAGGCGGGTGCACAACGTGCGTACACCGTGCTTATTATACACACGGATGTGCAGCAGAACACAATATATATTTCAATATTAAAAATAAAATGATTCCTCTCTGGAGAAGCGTTCAGTCTTTCCGCTCGCAAAATCTGTCATGTAAATAGCGAATCCGCCATGGTGCAAGTGCAACTGGCTTTTAAAGGGAATGGGAGATGAGACTCTGGCTTATTGGATGTAACGCCCAAAACACAGCCATGACTCATTAAGAGACTAGGTACAACACTTTTGGACCATGTGCCTGGCGCGCAGACTGGTTTTTCCTGTCGTTAAACTAGCAAAAGTGGATTCGGACACACCCTAAGTGCACCTACGCCATGCACTTCAGACCATGAGCTCAGATCATTAAAATAGGGCCCAAAGTATGATTTATAAGCTGTTTTCCTATTGGGGACCAAAAATGACAAGGTTCTCGGTTGAAATCGTGCTCATGTGAGAAGTGCCGTTACGCAAGAAAAAGTGAGGGTACGCTACAAATTAAAATATAGAAGTGCGTACCGGCCCACTTCGAGCACTGGGTATGCCTGAACAGATCTCGTTGGGACACAAATTCACATTTATACGGCACAAAGATAGAGGTGAGAGGTAAGTACATACTCATACACAGAGATCATGCGATTCTCAGATAATGAGCGTTGAGATATACACACACCATCCATTTCATAACTTACTAAGGACAAAACTTAACCCTTATTTGACCTCTTGTCAGAGATGGAAGTGTGTGTGTGACAGTAAACAAAAACACAGAAGGTGACAGATCCTTCAACCTCAGTGTGTACAAAAATCCATCCCAGAACTCTTGAATTGGTGTCAGCCGCTCGCTCAGAGAGCGGTGTGTGTATTTTTGTATTCCCGGATGCCAGCAGAGCTGTGTGTGAGAGGGGATTTTGAGTTGGCAATGTCACGGCCAGACATCAATCTCGAACTGACAGCGGAGATCAGACTCTGATGTGACACCCCCCTATCAACTGACCCGCAGGGCTTACCCGAGCCTCATCTGCTCTGACTCATGAAAACACACACACACACACACACACACACACACACACACACACACACACACACACACACACACACACACACACACACACACACACACACACACACACACACGCAAGGTTACATTCTCAAACAGACAGTGGGGCAGACAGCCATAGTATGATAGAGAAACACCTCCAAGGTCCTGATTCAATAAGCCTAGCACTGAAGCGCAGTACTGATGATGGTGTTGTGGCACTGTGCCACTGTGATGAAAAACATGTCAGTGATGCTTCAAGCTTCATATAACATAACCTGACTAAATGCTAATATTCTGTTGAGCGATACAGGGCCGTTTACAAGTGCATATGATAACAGGAAAAGCAAAGTTTCTGCCAACAAAAGACAGAATGACTGCTATTGGCAATTGAATTCATTATTTATTTCTCATAACAGCAACTTTAAATCTCACAATGTGACTTTTTTTCTTATTTTGAACTTTGTCACAATTACTGGTTTTATTAGAAACAGGCTTCCATAAATGACACAGTCGATCTGATGTATACTGCACATAAAAATGGCAAAATAGTCTCAAAATAGTAAACTTTCCAGATCTATTAAAATAATTGAAAGATACACACATTTCTACTGATTAAGTCAGTCTTTTATTTACAGAGCATCATATGCTGCCATTATTTGAGGTGCCACAATTTTATTGTGGTATATTAACTATTTTATATAGACCCCTAATACCCATAAACAGTGCTTAAAACAGTATACTGTAAACTGTGTTTGTCCAGAAAAAGCTGCAAAGAGTACTAGAAAAGCCCAACAAGTACACTACCATTCAAAAGTTTCGGCTTGGTAATATTTTTAATGATTTGGAAGTCGAATTATTCTCACCAAGGCTGCAATACAGTAAAAACAGTAATATTGTGAAATATCATTACTATTCAAAATAAATGTTTTCTGTTTTAGTATTTTAAAATAAAATGTATACTTTTGAAGCAAAACTGAATTTTCAGCATCATGACTCCAGTCTTCAGTGTCACATGAAATCATTCTAATATGCTGCAGTGTTAAAAAACAGTTATGCTGCTTAATATTTTTTTGGAAACTGTGATACATTTTTTCAGGATTCAGTAGAACAGCATTTATTTGAAACAGAAATCTTTACAACATTTTAAAAATCATAATGGGCCCTATCATACACCCGCCGCGCAACGCGTGTTTTTTTGCTAGTTTTAGTCTGAAGCTTATCATTTTCACGTCCAGTGCCACGTTGTTTAAATAGCAAATGCATTTGCGCTCATGGGCATGTTGGTCTGAAAACAAGGTGTGTTCAGGCGCATTTATTTGTTCAGGTTATTTAAAGGGCGCATTAGTAATATGCACCTATAGTAGGGTGCACAAGGCGCGTACATTCTGCTTACACACAGCAGCTACAAAATTTTTTAAATATTAAAAATAAAAGGATTCCTCTCTGGAGAAGCGTTCAGTTTTTCCCGCTCGCAAATTCCAGCATGTAAATAGCGAATCCGCCATGGCGCGAGCGCGACTGGCTTTTAAAGGAAATGGGAGTAGAGACTCTGATTGGTTTATTGCACATTACGCCCAAAACACACCCATGACTCATTAAAGGGTTAGTTCACCCAAAAATGAAAATTCTGTCATTAATTACTCACCCTCATGTCGTTCGACACCCATAAGACCTCCGTTCATTATCGGAACACAAATGAAGATATTTTAGTTGAAATCCGATGGCTCAGAAAGGCCTCCATTGACAGCAATGACATTTACACTCACAAGACCCATAAAAGGTACTAAAGACGTCGTTACAAAGTCCATCTCACTACAGTGGTTCTACAATAATTTTATGAAGCGACGAGAATAGTTTTGTGCGAAAAAACCCCCTAAAAAAACGACTTTATTCAACAAGTGCTTGTCTTCCGTCTAGGCCTCAGACATGAACTCACGAAGCACCACGACGCATGCGCGAGAATAGAGCCGGCGTTCTGACACATGACCCAGAAGCGAGGAGCTTTGTTTACAAGCAGAGGAAGACGCGCCGTATCTAAGCTGTTGAATTCTACATTGATTGTGCTTTAGGTCTTGGCGTAGTGGTCAAAATAGGGCTACATTTTGCCTTTCCTGGATGCCCGAACACCGGCTCTACATCATAATCTTTTTTTTTTTTTTTTTCGCACAAAAACTATTCCTGTCGCTTCATAAAATGATTGCAGAACCACTGTAGTGAGATGGACTTTGTAACGACGTCTTTAGTACCTTTTATGGGTCTTGTGAGTGTAAATTTCATTGCTGCCAATGGAGGCCTTTCTGAGCCATCGGATTTCAACAAAAAGACATGAGGGTAAGTAATTAATTATAACATTTTCATTTTTGGGTGAACTAACCCTTTAAGAGACTAGGTACAACTCTTTTAGATCATGTGCCTGGCGCACCGACCATTTTTTCCCGTTGTTAAACTTGCAAAAGTGGATTCGGACATGCTCTAAGTGCACTTGCGCCACGCGCTTTAGACCATGCACACAGAAAGTTAAAATAGGGCCTTATAAATGTCTTTACTGTCACTGATCCATAAAATGCATCCGTGCTGAATAGAAAAATGAAAAATCATACTGACCGCAAATACTACTGAATGGTAGTGCATACCTTCAAAAGACAAAGATTTCTCCTTAACTCTCTATAGACACATAAAAATGCTTCAGATTATACACATTGGGGTGCAGAAATCAATGTAAGAGGACAGATGTCAGCATAACTTTGCTCCCTATTTGAATTTTAAACCCTGTTTGTTAACGCATGAGCAGACCCACAGACTAAAGGGATTTACATGCCAGACCTGTCAAAATAATACAAGCTTTCCACTTTTTCCCCTTGAAGCCCAGCGCAGTAATTGACAAGAAAGCCTCCGCATGCTTTTCAGGGATAGTTAGAGTTGTGCTGTCATGCAGATCTTTGAACTCAACTTTTTTTGCACAAAGGAAGCGTTATCATATTCTAATCTGGGCATTTACACTGTCAGTCAGAAGTTTAGAGTTTAGATGTTTTTAATGTTTTTGAAAGAAGTCTCTTATGTTGACCAAGGCTGCGTTTATTTGATGAATAATACAATAAAAACAGTAATATTGAGAAATATTATTACATTTTAAAATAACAGTCTTCAGTGTCACATGAACCTTCAGAAAAAATACTGTTTTTATTGTATTTTTATCAAATAAATCCAGTCTTTTTGAGCAGAAGAGACCTCTTTTAAAAACATTTTTAAAAAATCACAATTACTCAAAATGTTGGACCGCTAGTGTATATGTGACATTAATAAAGTTCAGCCCTGGTAAAACAAGAGGAAAAATGAATTTCACAGGTGATATCAGAAGGGCATGCGTTTGTCCTTGAAATATACATCCAATGTGCAAAGTACAGTAACCTGCTGAGAAAGCCAATCGTCTTCCGCCGGCACCGCAGTGCACCTGGGCAGTGGTTCACAGCCAAATGCCAGTCATGAATATCGGTGCCAACTGCAGCCAGACTCCCCTGTGTCATTCCTCAATGCAACTTGCCAACATTTACAGCAATGTTTGTCCAGAGAGGGCCATTTGATTGACAGGGTAGAGGACTCAAGTACTGCAATTAGTCTGCACTAATCACTCATTTCATTTGCGAGACAAATTTTATATCATTCCTTGTTCATGCCGTCTGACGAGAGAAAGTGTTGTGTCACCTCCACATGTATCAGCCGAGGTTTGACCCATACAGTTATTATGTAATGATGGCCCGCAGTGTTCTCAGTACAGCGGTTCAGAAAAGAGTAATTATGGGCATTGTGTCTATGCTGCCTGCTTGTCCCGTTCCCTCCACCATCTGTCTGTGGTTAATTACCTCTCCTGTTCTCTGTGATCAAGACGAGAGCAATGGGGGTGTTGAGAGAGCTGGAAAACAAGAGGAAAGATGCCAAGGGAGGATCCGATATACTACTAAACTGACATTGCGTAGGAAACTAAAACTATTGAGTATCAGTTGTGGTGCTAATGTGGGAAAATCCTTGCAGCATCTCTTTACTTACAGTGTAGTATAATAAAGTGTCTAATTAATGCCTAATTCATGAAATATTTTTTTTTACATTTCAATTCATTGATATATTCAGTTCACAAAACCTGTCTGAACGATTCGTTCACAAGAGGTTCTTGGGTTAACAGCTCACTCACTCACTCACTCACTCACTCACTCACTCACTCACTCACTCACTCACTCACTCACTCACTCACTCACTCACTCACTCACTCACTCACTCACTCACTCACTCACTCACTCACTCACTCACTCACTCACTCACTCACTCACTCACTCACTCACTCACTCACTCACTCACTCACTCACTCACTCACTCACTCACTCACTCACTCACTCACTCACTCACTCACTCACTCACTCACTCACTCACTCACTCACTCACTCACTCACTCACTCACTCACTCACTCACTCACTCACTCACTCACTCACTCACTCACTCACTCACTCACTCACTCACTCACTCACTCACTCACTCACTCACTCACTCACTCACTCACTCACTCACTCACTCACTCACTCACTCACTCACTCACTCACTCACTCACTCACTCACTCACTCACTCACTCACTCACTCACTCACTCACTCACTCACTCACTCACTCACTCACTCACTCACTCACTCACTCACTCACTCACTCACTCACTCACTCACTCACTCACTCACTCACTCACTCACTCACTCACTCACTCACTCACTCACTCACTCACTCACTCACTCACTCACTCACTCACTCACTCACTCACTCACTCACTCACTCACTCACTCACTCACTCACTCACTCACTCACTCACTCACTCACTCACTCACTCACTCACTCACTCACTCACTCACTCACTCACTCACTCACTCACTCACTCACTCACTCACTCACTCACTCACTCACTCACTCACTCACTCACTCACTCACTCACTCACTCACTCACTCACTCACTCACTCACTCACTCACTCACTCACTCACTCACTCACTCACTCACTCACTCACTCACTCACTCACTCACTCACTCACTCACTCACTCACTCACTCACTCACTCACTCACTCACTCACTCACTCACTCACTCACTCACTCACTCACTCACTCACTCACTCACTCACTCACTCACTCACTCACTCACTCACTCACTCACTCACTCACTCACTCACTCACTCACTCACTCACTCACTCACTCACTCACTCACTCACTCACTCACTCACTCACTCACTCACTCACTCACTCACTCACTCACTCACTCACTCACTCACTCACTCACTCACTCACTCACTCACTCACTCACTCACTCACTCACTCACTCACTCACTCACTCACTCACTCACTCACTCACTCACTCACTCACTCAGAGTTGGCACAAGCAATTCATGAATTTGCCGAATCATTGAATCACTCACTCACTCACTCAGTCACTCAGTCACTCACTCACTCACTCACTCACTCAGAGTTGGCACAAGCAATTCATGAATTTGCTAAATCATTGAATCACTCACTCAGTCACTCACTCACTCACTCAGAGTTGGCACAAGCAATTCATGAATTTGCCGAATCATTGAATCACTCACTCACTCACTCACTCACTCACTCACTCACTCACTCACTCACTCACTCACTCACTCACTCACTCACTCACTCACTCACTCACTCACTCACTCACTCACTCACTCACTCAGAGTTGGCACAAGCAATTCATGAATTTGCCGAATCATTGAATCACTCACTCAGTCACTCACTCACTCACTCAGAGTTGGCACAAGCAATTCATGAATTTGCCGAATCATTGAATCACTCACTCACTCACTCACTCACTCACTCACTCACTCACTCACTCACTCACTCACTCACTCACTCACTCACTCACTCACTCACTCACTCACTCACTCACTCACTCACTCACTCACTCACTCAGAGTTGGCACAAGCAATTCATGAATTTGCCGAATCATTGAATCACTCACTCACTCACTCACTCGGAGTTGGCACAAACAATTCATGAATTTGCTGAATCATTGAATCACTCACTCACTCACTCACTCAGAGTTGGCACAAGCAATTCATGAATTTGCCGAATTATTGAATCACTCACTCGCTCACTCACACACTCACTCACTCAGAGTTGACACAAGCAATTCATGAATTTGCTGAATCATTGAATCACTCACTCGCTCACTCACACACTCATTCACTCAGAGTTGACACAAGCAATTCATGAATTTGCCGAATTATTGAATCACTCACTCACTCACTCACTCACTCAGAGTTGGCACAAGCAATTCATGAATTTGCAAAATCATTGAATCACTCACTCAGAGTTGGCACAAGCAATTCATGAATTTGCTAAATCATTGAATCACTCACTCAGAGTTGGCACAAGCAATTCATGAATTTGCCGAATCATTGAATTGCTCACTCACTCAGAGTTGGCACAAATAATTCATGAATTTTCAGAATCACTCACTCAGCCATTAGCCCCTGCTGGTAGATATCATAACTACACTGTCTGATCACAATAGCATCTTTACTTTTCCACATGAAAAGTAGCATTTTGACAAAATACATATATTAAAATAATAATCATAATACTAATAATACTTTGCAAATATGTAAAAGAAATATATATGTTATAGACTATGTTGTCCTGACAAAATGCCAATCAAAAGATTGGATTAAATTATACAAAATGAAGTGACTGCTCTTAAAAAACAAAACAGACTGGTAAAATGGTAGTATGCAGGTTGCATACTTCCAGAACTGTATATTCTAGCCGAGCAACTGCCTTCAAAATGAATGTGAATGATAATAGATAGATTTCTCCTGTTGTTATCATAACAGCTGAAAGGAAGAGCCTGCGGTCAGCAGGGTTCATAGGTCAGACGCGTTTGTCCCATTTGCTGCTGTTTGCTGCAGGACGGAGCTGCTCGGTGGGAAGACACTGACATGCTGATGCACTTAAATCCCTTTAATCTTTCCCATAAAATACAGCAGAATGTCACATCCCCCACATGAATCTATTAAAAATGCCCGCCCTGCACAAGTAATATGACATAATTCTGGAAACGGCAAATTACTTCCCAGTAATAAGATTAATCGAGTATATCAATATGAAAAACACTTTATTAAATAATAATCAGCAGAGCACAGGAGAACACATAAAAGTGACTCACCATGTGGCTCAGTATGTGTTCATTCTAATGAAAGTGTGCAACCTTTACTTGTGCCCTTTAAATATACAAAGGTTAAAGGGCATTGTGTGAATCTCACAGTACAGGGTGTTAATGAGCCAAAAAAAAATAAAAAATTAAATATACTTTAAAATATACTATATATATATATATATATATATATATACACACACACACACTCACCTAAAGGATTATTAGGAACACCTGTTCAATTTCTCATTAAGGCAATTATCTAATCAACATCACATGGCAGTTGCTTCAATGCATTTAGGGGTGTGGTCCTGGTCAAGACAATCTCCTGAACTCCAAACTGAATGTCAGAATGGGAAAGAAAGGGGATTTAAGCAATTTTGAGCGTGGCATGGTTGTTGGTGCCAGACGGGCCGGTCTGAGTATTTCACAATCTGCTCAGTTACTGGGATTTTCACGCACAACCATTTCTAGGGTTTACAAAGAATGGTGTGAAAAGGGAAAAACATCCAGTATGCGTCAGTCCTGTGGGCGAAAATGCCTTGTTGATGCTAGAGGTGAGAGGAGATTGGGCCGACTGATTCAAGCTGATAGAAGAGCAACTTTGACTGAAATAACCACTCGTTACAACCGAGGTATGCAGCAAAGCATTTGTGAAGCCACAACACACACAACCTTGAGGCGGATGGGCTACAACAGCAGAAGACCCCACGGGTACCACTCATCTCCACTACAAATAGGAAAAAGAGGCTACAATTTGCACTAGCTCACCAAAATTGGACAGTTGAAGACTGGAACGGTCTTAATTCTACGTGGCATTGATTCAACAAGGTGCTGAAAGCATTCTTTAGAAATGTTGGCCCATATTGATAAGATAGCATCTTGCAGTTGATGGAGATTTGTGGGATGCACATCCAGGGCACGAAGCTCCCGTTCCACCACATCCCAAAGATGCTCTATTGGGTTGAGATCTGGTGACTGTGGGGGCCATTTTAGTACAGTCAACTCATTGTCATGTTCAAGAAACCAATTTGAAATGATTCGAGCTTTGTGACATGGTACATTATCCTGCTGGAAGTAGCCATCAGAGGATGGGTACATGGTGGTCATAAAGGGATGGACATGGTCAGAAACAATGCTCAGGTAAGCCGTGGCATTTAAACGATGCCCAATTGGCACTAAGGGGCCAAAAGTGTGCCAAGAAAACATCCCCCACAACATTACACCACCACCACCAGCCTGCACAGTGGTAACAAGGCATGATGGATCCATGTTCTCATTCTGTTTACGCCAAATTCTGACTCTACCATCTGAATGTCTCAACAGAAATCGTGGCTCATCAGACCAGGCAACATTTTTCCAGTCTTCAACTGTCCAATTTTGATGAGCTTGTGCAAATTGTAGCCTCTTTTTCCTATTTGTAGTGGAGATGAGTGGTACCCGGTGGGGTCTTCTGCTGTTGTAGCCCATCCGCCTCAAGGTTGTGCGTGTTGTGGCTCCACAAATGCTTTGCTGCATACCTCGGTTGTAACGAGTGGTTATTTCAGTCAAAGTTGCTCTTCTATCAGCTTGAATCAGTCGGCCCATTCTCCTCTGACCTCCAGCATCAACAAGGCATTTTCACCCACAGGACTGCCGCATACTGGATGTTTTTCCCTTTTCACACCATTCTTTGTAAACCCTAGAAATGGTTGTGCGTGAAAATTCCAGTAACTGAGCAGATTGTGAAATACTCAGACCGGCCCGTCTGGCACCAACAACCATGCCACGCCCAAAATTGCTTAAATCACCTTTCTTTCCCATTCTGACATTCAGTTTGGAGTTCAGGAGATTGTCTTGACCAGGACCACACCCCTAAATGCATTGAAGGAACTGCCATGTGATTGGTTGATTAGATAATTGCATTAATGAGAAATTGAACAGGTGTTCCTAATAATCCTTTAGGTGAGTGTATATCTTATTTAATATTTGATCTTTATGATCATATTTGACATGATCTTTGGAAGAGAATCAGTCACTACAGCACATAGAGCATAAACATATACATTTAAATAAATGCACACTCATACATCCCTGAGGGATATTGCAGAAGACCACTGGCATCCACCTGGAAGAAAGAAATCATCTGGTTGTCTTGTTTCAGCAATTTATTTCAAGGTCAAATTGGCAAATGATGTCCAAAATCTAGCTTGAAACTAATCGCGACCTCATTGTGCTCTTCTCCCTATTTAACATTCATTACAATGACATCCATTATTTACGAGCTCATCAAAGTTTAAGTAACGAAAACATGTTTAAGCATCTGTTCCAAATGGGTTGGCTTTACTGAATACTGACTGCTCACAGTGACCTGACACATATTGACGCCTGCGGACAAGCGCGGCATCATAAAAACGGGACACACGATTGCTGTCCTGTAGGCTTCAAACATTTCAGCCTTGAGGAAAAACGTCAGCAAAGATCAGCCATCCCTTTTAACATGGACATCCAACTATTGTAAATTATTTTCAGTTCTTCAAGATTTAAAAGCTGATTAACTAATGTTTAAAAAAAAAAAAAATCTACATTAATGTCATTTCACAGGGCCATTCAGGATCGATTTAAAGTCTCAATCGGCTCTGGGTTCATTTGCATTTTGCAGATCTTGCACTCTTTTCCAATGCTTAAAACAAAGAACAGTCTATTTTGGTGTACCAATACACCTGTGGGACTCTAAACGTCCTTGAACCACATTTTCAATAACCTTTAAGGCATTTTGACACAACACAACATCTCAAACAGGACAACATTGTAAAATTGCCCAGTTCTTGCCATCTGATTTTACCCAGATTTGACAACAAGAAGAAAACGGCAAGAACAGCCCACCTATTTATACCATTTCATAAAGGTCATTTACCGAAAAAAAAATCAAAATATGCCACTTTCAATCATATATCCTTGAATATGTTGGGTAGGAATGGGCTTGGTGCTCAATAATGCAGAATAGCAGCTCTCTGAAGACAGCATAATCTATTGGACCTCTGGGAATAAACAGTGTTGGATGAGTTAAGCTGGCCTGCTACATCACGGTCGTAGATCTACACGTCCAAATTGATCAATCAATATGGAAGCATTAATCTGGCGAAATTATGTCGTAACATGTCCAGGACAGACTGATTAGAAAAAGACATACGTCCTCCCACTCGCCTTGAGCTGGGAGATTCACAGCGTTTGGGATGGGAGGGGAAATGCCTCCACTTAAACCCACACACAAACATGTATTAGGCGTTGATTGAAGCAACATTGTTAAAACAGAATTACTGGTGACATGGTTATGCTGTGCTATTACATTATTGACTCTAATTACAGCCCTTTAAAAGCAGTGAAAAGTGCCAGGAAAGT
Source organism: Romanogobio albipinnatus (assembly GCA_023566225.1). Taxonomy (NCBI): domain Eukaryota; kingdom Metazoa; phylum Chordata; class Actinopteri; order Cypriniformes; family Gobionidae; genus Romanogobio; species Romanogobio albipinnatus. The sequence goes on from CM042253.1 coordinate 47,519,646, forward strand.
ATGTGAAAACATCAATTTTGCTCTTTATTTCATTTTTAATGACAGTTTTGCAGCTCTAGGATCTTGTACGTAGGACTCCAAAGCAAATAAAAGTAAATGAATGCTTGTCGCTGGGTGGTCAGTGTGGATTTATCGCTTGTCAACACTTGCTTTTTTCTCTTCCAAGGTCACAAAGACACATTGGCTTGTGAAAGAGGCACCAAACATAGCATTCCCAGGATCCTTAGCACTTCTGAGCCGACGACGCCACACACCAAATTTAAAAAACAATTATGAACAGACAATACAATGAGTCCCCAAAGCCATAAACACAACATTTAAAAGAACAGAAATTAGAAAATTAAAAAACACATACATTCAGGTTTGGCGTCAATTATAAAACATGCAGGATCAATTGATGCATCTAATGTCAATATTGCAGTACTTATTGATGCAAGATATTTGAACGCAAGTGAGATTTGAACCATTCCTTGCTATAAAAAAGTTATCAAAAATGGTCTGTAAATGATAAATGTGCACATCTAAGTTAGTTTTGCCAACTTTTTAGGGTACACTAGCATATAGAAAACCTCAAAGCTAATAGACTTGAACTAAAATCTTTTATCTTTTATATAAATTCCATTTTTGATCTTTAAATGTCATGAAAATTGTCACAATGAAAAAAAAACGTAATGGTCCTGAAAATGACAAAATATATTAAAAATATAATAACTAAATAAAAATAAAGTGAAATTAAATGAAATGAAACAACACTGGAATCCACATGGGAGGACGAAATGATCTGTTTATATATTTTCAGCTTTTTATTTCTAGGGCAAAGCACCAAATGATTTGACAAAACCATATCCAGAAGACTTGAATTGCAGCACATAAGTCACACTTTTCTCATACTTTTTTGAAACTTTTTCAGATCTCGACAGATCCATTCCCAATTCGCTTTCATTATATGGACGAGAACAGTGTCAACATTTAGCTAACCTTCTCATACAGATTTGAAACAACATGAGGATGAGTAAACGATGACAGAATTGTCACATTTTGGGCGAACAATACCTTCAAGCAACTAGGTGAGCATAACACAACACTTCCTACTGAATAAGCTCCGTCTAGAGCTGTCAGCACGGTTTCTAACATGACAGAAGTGTCATCAAGACGTCTGCCTCAGAACTATTTGTCATAAATCTAGAGGTTTCTCTATCTGTCTCTTTGTATTCCCACTCTCGGTGGCCACATGTTGTGACAGCGAGTTGGCGCCGCTCAACACATCAAAACACCCCTGCTTGCCAAGAAACACTCGCACAAAGATGACTCCAACACAACCAGGTTCCTTCGAGTCAACAAAAAACTAAAGCAGCGCATTACAAAGAGAAAGACAAAGTGTTAAAGAAGTTAAGTTCCTCTCCTGCTCTCCTGAGGAGAGGAGAGGGATCCTTCTACCTTTCCCTCCGCCCAACAGAAGCAGATGTTGCTGGAGGTGCTGAGGATATCCGTAATGAAGCCCGAAATTCCCAGACGCATGGTGACGGCTCAAGAGGGACAGATGGACAGACAGAATGAAAGAAAGAGTTGAAGATGACAGTAGAAGGGAGGAGAGGTTTGGGTCCCTGGATGTTGTCAGTGCGGAGAGTGAGGCAAGAGTGGGAGAGACGAGGAGAAAGAGAAAGAGAGAGTGTTGCCTCCACTCTCTAGCGCAGGTCCTGTGCGCGCCATACGCTGACACACACACACACACACACACACACAACAGGTGCAGCCCCGGAACGGTCAGCCAATGGCAACTGTCCTCCCCCTCCTCGTACACACACACACACACACACACACACACACACACACAGGGTCCTGAGCCTTGATTCTAGCTGACATGCCCCTCTCACACACATAAACATGCATCCAATAACACAGTCAGTCCTCTGCGCGCTGTAGGGTGTCTCTGTGTAAATCCTCCTCAGCATGTGGATGTGACATACAGGATTTAGAACACACGCAGCCTTTCTTTTTACAAACACACTCTCTTATATAAACAAAGTCGTAAAAAAAAACATGCAAGGCAACCGAGTGCCGATAATTCAACGGTATATGTTTTTTGTATGTATATTAAAGTCAATGGGTTTGTTCAAATGATCTTATTTTGTGTTCCGAGGGAAGAATAAAAGCCATTCAGGTTTGAAACAATATAACGGTGAATAAATGATGAGAGATTTTACAGTGAACTATTCCTTTCTATGGGCCGTTCACACATACAAAGATACAGTAATAACCATAATACTGTGAAATTATATTATGATTTCAAACGACTGTTTTCTATTTGAACATATTTTAAAATGTCATTTATTCCTGTGACGCAAAGCTGGATTATCAGCATCATTACTCCAGTCTTCAGTGTCACATGATCCTTCAGAAATCATTCTAATTGGCTGATTTGTTGCTCAAGAAACATTTCGGATTATTATCAATCAAGAAAAAGATTAAAAAAGCCAGCACACTCTGACAATGAAGGAACCCCCCCAAAAAAACACTAGTTTAATGAAATTGTTCATTAGGCATTGAGGCGTTGAGAAAGGTCACAACGTGACAGAAACGTTTGCCGCTTTTTCATTAAAGTAGTGGTTTTATCTCGCAATTGTTGGCTTCCCTCATTGATAGAATGTGTGGGCTATTTTTAATCTTTTTCTCTACACACCTTATTTGGACACTTTTTTGAGGAGCGGTGAGGTTATTCTTCAGTTATTATAATGAAAACTGCTTAATATTTTTGTAGAAACTGTGATTTTTCAGAATACTTTGATGAATATGAAAGTTCAAAAGAACTGTAGTCAAATAGTTAAGACATTTTTTAATGTTTCTGTCACTTTTAATGACATTTTTGGTGACTTTTAATGCATCCTTGCTGAATAAAAGTATTAATTTAGTTTTAAGAAATCTTACTGACCCCAAACTTAAAGTAATACATTTCTCTAGCCTGGATGCCAGACGAACTTAGCCCCGCCCACAAAACATTTTGCACGGGCAGTTCGGTCTGGACTTGATCCATAGAGAAATAATTATGCCCGAACAGAAACTGTTCGGACCAATGAAATTGCCAGGGCGGGCTTTAGACGATGATGGACAGATGATAAACAGTAACGTAATCATCCACGTCATCAAAGGCGCTTTGGTTGAATTTGTTCTAATCCTAAACGGAGAACTTGTTCGTATATGCGTTCACCTTTACTATTTCTCTCAGAAATGATGATCGTGTTGGTAAGTACTCTGTGTATCCTTAAATTCTTTTTTTACAACACCGGCAAAGATCGTTTACACTCATCTTTTCTTCTAACGTGACTTATTCCAGCGCGCACCAGGGTTGCCAAGTTTTTACAGCAAAATGCGCCCAATTGCTACTCAAAACTAGCCAAAAACAAGCCCAATAGCTTTCCGGGTGGGGTGGGTTCTCCGGGAAAAATGGCATTTTGGGGGTAAAATATGTGGTATTTTGGCTGGACTGCCTGCTAAATTTCGCATTCCTGGGTCTGTATATCACATAATTGGGGTCGCTTCAACCCGCGGACTTGGCAACACAGTGCAGTTGAGTTCTGTTGACATTTGACAACTAACGTTATGCGTCGCTCCGTTGCTCTGATTGGTTGTAGGTCTATCCAATTGAGGTCTTTCCTGGTTCGGTTTAAACACGCCCCATAATCACAGCCCAACGGAGCAGCATCAGACTCAAATTCTGACTAGAATTGAGTATGACGACGTCAGGCTAACATTTCTCATGAGAGGTAGCGAAATCAGTCAACACAAGCGTTAGCGATAACTACTTAACTTTCAGCAATTGCTCATTGATGTGATGATGACCAATCGATTGTCAGATTGTTGAGTGTCTGCAAGATGGAAAAGTTAACGTGAGTGATTTCATTTTTGAATGATTTATGTTACATACATCTGGTCACATACAGCGATGGTGATGCTTGATAAAACGGAAACTGTTCTGAAAGAGTTTGATTCATGCACTGATCATTCATGATACTATGCTGCAACTTATAATAAAATGCTTTCCCTGTCGAATGGTAATTTTAGTGTCAACAAAATTGATTCCTTGGAATAGAAGGATATCTTGTTTTTTTGGTTGTCAACCATTTACCTTGATTTTATGTGTTTTTAGCATTTTATTTTAATATGTTAATTATAATGTATTCATTTAAATACAGTTAAACCAAAAATCTTTTTTTTTTTACGTGGGTGCAGGACACGTTATGTAAGTGAGGATAGCAAAATAAAGTAAACTATGACATATCCAAATATTTTTCATACAGTTACTACCAGTAAAACTGATAACAATTTGGGACCAAAATTACTCAGACACTTTGACCTGACCATGTTTAGCTTCAGTGTTTTTTCTTTAATTGCTCATGCGACCTTTTACACCACAGACTGAACAAAATGAAGCGTTGCTTGGTCATTGGTTGACCTAAATTGGTATTATCTAATTGTGTACTTAAATATAACAGCTGATTGGTTAATGGTAATCCATTACATACCTTTCTATCAAAGTTATCTATTAAAGTTTAACTCTGAGTTCTTGTCATATTTTATTAGCATTTTCTAAACTATAGCGAATAAACTGTGATAATGTGAGGAAATGTTGAAGGCGTCTGGATAAATTTGGGTTTGACTGTATGTTCAAATCATCCTTTGGCCCCATTGAGAGTTTGCTATGGCCCTCAGTGGGTCCCGACCCCCTGGTTGAGAGCCACTGGCTTCGACTTCAGGAATGACCGAGTCATCTAAACTAGAATATTACAGAGACTTGGTGGATTTTGACTAATTTAGACAATAAGCAACCGCATTGAAAGATACTAAAAAATCCCACTTGCCTCAGCAATCACATAGCAACACACTGGCTCCAACTCACAATGTTTTAATGTTAAGACCCACTCAGAATTTCTTCATAAAAGCAAATATCTAGAGGTTGCCTGCTGCTTGTTTTCCAGTGTCTGAGTGACAGGAATGAACCACTCTGAGAACGCTTTCCATTTGTCTCCCGGGATGCAGTGTGGGTAAACTGACCCTGTGTGACATTTCCACCCAGAAAACTGAAACAAACACTACATTCATGTCAAATGTCACATCACTGAAGCCTCGAGTTACATTTGCTTAACTTTTACATCTACTGAATGTAATACGGAGAAAAACAATAAGACTTGGCTAAAAATATCTGAAGTTGAAAGGAGGATCCGAGTCGAAAACAAACCAAGTGATTGAGTCTTTACAGATTCATTATGCGAGGTGCTATAGTGTATTGTAAAAATATACCAACCACAATTCAATATGCAAATGAATCAAACAAGATCAATGAAAATGTTCATGTATGACGGAAATACTGTAGTCCGTGAAATTAACTTTAAAAGAACACAACAATTTTTTGAAAATAGGCTCCTTTTTCAACTCCCCTAGAGTTTTACCGTTTTCGAATCCATTCAGCCGATCTCTGGATTTGGCGGTAGCACTTTTAGCATAGCTTAGCATAGATCATTGAATCTGATTAGACCGTTAGCATCCCACTCAAAAATGACCAAAGAGTTTCAATATTTCAACTATTTAAAACTTGACTCTTCTGTTACATCGTGTACTAAGACCGGCGGAAAATTTAAAGTTACGATTTTCTAGGCCAATATGGCTAGGAACTATACTCTCATTCCTGCATAATAATTAAGGAACTTTGCTGCCGTACCATGAGTGCAGCGGGGCAATGATATTACGCAGCGCCTGAAAATAGTCCCCAATACACTCCCTGTGCAAGCAGGTTGTCACGTAGGTTATGTTGACAGAAGTTAGCTTATTTTCAGGTGCTGCGTAATATCATTGCGCCTGCTGACTCTTGAACAGAGCTTATTATAAACAACAACAAAAAAAAACATTTTTTATCAACACTTGAATGTGGGTAAGTTCCATTTAAAAAAGTAAAATACAACATTTTGAGCAAAAAGCTGAGTAAATTGTGTTTTTCTCAAAGACTACGTCCGGGTCGGATTCGGAACGATGACCAAAACATAGATGGATTAAATTGAGTCCATCAACAATCAAAGCTTCACAGTCCTATAGCTTGTCCTGGGACGACATTTCATTCGGTAGCGTTAGGCAGTTTTGATTTATATTCTGTTGAAAGCTTGATGATTGCATTACTTTACAAATGCATAAACAATACATTTATCACTTGTTTCCACGTCTTTTTTGTCTGTGTTTTGATCCGGAGATGCTATACTGTTTCAGAAGATGCGTAATAGCGCCCCCCTACCATAGAACAATGAAAACATGGATTGATGGAAAATTGTGTCAATAGCCCTATTCGGACGGTAATTGTTACTCACGTGGAAGTACGTAAAAATAAATGTGCATGCCACCTCAGCGATATAACTTTCAGATGGTGATTCTCAGTGGAGGAGCGAGTTTTGTGATCCTGCGCACGTGGGAACGCACTGCTCACGTGGTCAATAACATGATCGTATGCTGTAAATAAAATGTCATATGCTTGGTATAATAAGAATAAATGCATATTTAATTTAGAAAATAATATTCCAATTATTATTTAATTATTTAAATCTGCTTAAAAATAGGAAGATATATAGACGCACATTATAGTTAAAATGGTTTTCTGTCTTGTATTTTATCTCAAAATAAAGGATGTAATTTTATTCCACATGAAAATGAGAGGAAATAAGTTAATACAGCCTCTTTTTTACACGAGGTAAACATAAAGCGGCTTGGTTATTTCAACATATATAATTGCTGCCGTAATAACGGGCTTTTTTTAATGTTTATGCGCTTTTCTTCTTTTTATTTTTTGAGCGGTGATGAAATATATTGCTGTTGCGATCACAAAGAAAGTTGTAAATACTTGCCAGCCTTACAGTAATAAGTCTAGATCTTGAAAATACACCCAAATTACAGCGAAGCACAACCGTACAGTGCTCTGCAGTGGCCAAAAAGGATATAAACAGTGAATTTTGAAGTGATATATTCTTGAAAATTCAGTGATGTGGATTCGGACGGCAATTCAATTACCAAACGACCTTGGTGTTTGTCAAAAAACAGTAGGTCATTCGGCCGGGGATTTTTACATGGGTGGTGGGAGAAAAAACACTGACATTCTGGATTCGGACGGCAATAAAATCACGGATTAGCCCCTGTCAATGATGAGAGTACCTTACAACCCCATGAGAAACAATTACCGTCTGAATATTACCGCTTCTGAGAACCCCGGAAAGGTGAAAGGGTTTCATTCAGTAAATCGGCTTTGCATTAAGGGCAAGACTGAATATTTCAAACATCAAAAGCTTTGAAGCAACAAATCAATATTAACAAAATTAAACCACTCAAACTAAAGGTTCTTTATTGGCATCGATAGTTCAATGAAGAACCTTTAACATCCACAGAAGGCTCTTTATAGTGGAAAAGGGATTTTAGATTATTAAAATGTTCTTAAAAACTGATTACAGAAAGGTTCTTTGGGGAACCAAAGATGGTTCTTCTGGCATCACTGCGAAAAAACCCTTTAGGAACCTATATTTTTAAGAGTGTATGGTCTTATATTTCATTACTTCATTGTTCATTCCAAATGAAATACAGCAGCCCATTAGGTCACAGAATTCCATCTCATATTAAACCAACCGCGCTCTGGCGGGAAAACAGCATTTGTCTTTCTTCTCCATGGAGACTAGTTTGAGTTCATTATAATGAAAAAAAAATCATGATCTATGCTATAAATAGAAACCAAAAATAACCACATCAGCAGTTCTGTGAGGTGTGACTCTCGGCATCAAGCCATCTTTTATTTTCCTCTGCGCTCACCTGCCCACTAAACACACAAACAGACTAACACAAACACACACACACTTACTCGCAAGATTTCCAGAGTCTTCGAGGGGGAGGAAGGAATTCTCGTTTGTTGAGCGGCACAATGCCAACAGCCGCCTGCATGACGGTAAAAAACTTCTTGTACTTCATCTCTGCGATGCAGCTCAGTCACCAATGCCAAAACACTCAACCTGGACGGATGTTCGTGTGGTCACGAGAAAAAAAACAACCATGACACGCTCCTCTACAACTGTGGCTCCGCACCGACCATGTCCATACATGTCTTTTGTCTTTAAAAAAGGAAAAAGACATTAATTTGGAGATTTGTGTGGCTGTTATCCTTACATAATTCAGAGAAGACCTTTATAACATTAGACAAATGAAAACGGACTAGAGGGATAATTGTGTTACTAAGCCCATGGAGATAATGCAGATTCTCCATTCTTTTTAATCCGTAACTGCGGCTCAAAAAGCCCTTTACGTGCGTTAAACAATGACCCCACAAGACAACACACCACCTCCCTCCCTGTTCCCGCTCTTCTGTCATTCAAATGAACAGCTGTGAACGGGGCGGATAGGGATAGACATGGTTACAAGCGTGGTTATGAGCTCAACCAGGCCTAGTTAAACCCAAATGAGTGCACGCGCATGTACGCACAGTCTCGGCCACAAACGTGTAACACGAAGTGAGAAAATGTAGGATGAGTAATCACTTGTCAGGGTTGTAGGCACTGAGCCAGCGTGAGCTTTGGAAATGAAATTACTCGATGGCAGTCTGCACGGACGGATTATGTACGCGTTGGTTACAAGCACAAAGTGAGATTTCACTGTCAAAGAGCTCGAGGTGAGACGGGGGGAAAATTCCACAAATTAATTCTATGAAAAGGTCTGTTTTTGGCTGCACAGATGTATCACAATGAGCCATTGGCATTGAAAGGATTTGAAAGCATTTTCTCACGCACATAAAAATCCATAAAAGCTTATGATGTTATGGACGTAATAGGCTATGATTTAATAAAACATAATCCTTAATGCATGGCTGACTGCATTAGGGGCTAGAGAATATGCCGTGCAGCTCTGACAAGACAACATCAATGTATTTGTTCAAAATTATTAGTGATACATGCTAAGGCCATGCATTATGCACTATGAAGATTAGTAGTTGATCAAAAGTCAATGCAGAGACGCGAAATGGCATTCTGCGGCGCGATTCGAGCGAATGAGGCGCGAATGAATGAAGAATGAATAGTTATGAATGAATCTATTAAGAATGAATAGTTATGCGAACAACTTGTCCTGAACAGTTCTGACTTATTAAAGGACTTATTCTGACTTATTTGCTCACCCTCATGTCATTCCAAACCTGTACGACTTACTTTCTTCTGTGAAACATAAAAGCATATTTTAAGAAAGTTCTTTTTGTCCATACGCTGGAAGCCAATTTTCCAACGTTCTTCGGAATGTTGTTTGGAAAGAAATTCATAGAGGTTTGGAACGACATGAGGATGAGTAAATTACAGAAATTTAATTTCTATATCCCTTTAAGAACAGATGTGGCATTGCAGTACTTTTCTAAGTGAATAAGACTTTTGACAATAAGACTTCAGTAAGTTTTTCTTTTTCTTTTTTAAAGAATTAAAACATTTACTGAACAAGGACGCACAAAATTGATCAAAACTGTTGTGTACTTCCTTTTTATTAAAGAATCCTGGAAAACACAACTTTTTGCAACCTTAATGATAATACGAAATGTTTCTTGAGCAGCAAATCAGTATGTTTGAACGATTTCTGAAGGATCATGTGACACTGAAGACTGGAGAAATTATTTTTTGGGATGAACTATCCCTTTAAAGGGATACACCGACTTTTTGGGACTTTAGCTTATTCACTGTATCCCCCAGAGTTAGATAAGTCCATACATACCATTCTCATCTCCGTGTGTGCCATTACTCTGTCTGACGCACACACCGCTAGCCTAGCTTAGCACAAAGACTGGAGGTAAATGGCTCCAGCTAGCCTACTGCTCAATAAGTAACTAAAAAACACCAACATTTTCCAATTTACATGTTGTGATGTGTATAGTTACATCGTAATGATATTACGCAGCACCTGAAAATAATCCCCAGCACGCTCTCTGTGCAAGCAGGCTGTCACGTTTGTTATGTTGACAGAAGTTAGCCTATTTTCAGGTGCTGTGCAATATCATTGAGCTGCTGCACCCATGGGATGGCTCAAAGTTCATGGATTATTACGCAGGAATGAGAGTATAGTTCCTAGCCATATCAGTCTAAAAAAACGCAACTTTTCATTTTCTGTCGGTCTTAGTACACAATGTAACTATACACATCACAACATGTAAATAGGAAAATGTTGGTATTATTTCGTCACTTATTGAGCAGTAGGCTAGCTGGAGCCGTTTACCTCTTTGTGCTAAGCTAGGCTAGCGGCGGGTGCGTCAGACAGAGTTATGACACGCACGGAGATGAGAATGGTATGAATGGTTTATCTAACTCTGGGGTATATGGTGAATAAGCTAAAGTCCCAAAAAGTCACCGTGTTTCTTTAACTTGAAGGTTGATTTATGAACAACAGTAATAGCAAGCACCACTAATGACCCAAACATGCAATAAAACTAACGATTCTACTAAAAAGAAGGCGATTTGATGCATCCAAAAGCCTGAACAGTGTTGCCAGCTTCATTCAGATCAATAACATGCATAGCAACATACCATGGATATTCACAAGGTCAATCTCATATACAACACAAACAACATCAAGGAGAGAAAGACAGAGATGGAAGAGGGTTAGGAAGGGACAGAAGGAGAAAGAGAGTGTGTTTGTGTGTGTGTGTGTGTGTGTGTGTGTGTGTGTGTGTGTGTGTGTGTGTGTGTGTGTGTGTGTGTGTGTGTGTGTGTGTGTGTGTGTGTGTGTGTGTGTGTGTGTGTGTGTGTGTGTGTGTGTGTGTGTGTGTGTGTTGGTGCAGGGATCATCCTCATTTGATTACAAGTCATGATCCTCTTGCTAGGAGTCAGCTGGTCTGGAGTCAGCAGTCTTATGAAAGCATGGCTGTGCATTTGGCTCAGGTCTGCTCGCACATGTGCAACTTTGATTTAGCTAAATCAATCAATGCTGAGTCACTTGGAAATATTAAGCACTTACATTGGCATGCAAATATCACGCTTAAGAATTGACCAACGAGCTCCCGCTGTGACATTACAGATACCACGCTGAGGAACATTGGAGACCTTCATGCATCAGTCATTTCTCCACATGCACTAACTTTGATTAAAGTAAACTGAAATATACAGCATGAACTCACATTAAGATTGAGAATTTGCAGTGACAGTGGGCAATTTAAGTATTTCATCTTGGTAATAAAATCTGCCCTTTAAACACCCAACACACAGGCGTTGACATATGCATGCATAACATTTCATTACAACAGAGCTGTCAAAACAAAATGCTTTTTTATCCCTCACAGCATTGTTTTCATTCCTGTCAAAAATGTAAAATGGCACTGCCCTGACTAAAGTCTATGATTGTGATTAAACAGCGAAATGAGCAGAAGCTATTAACAAAGTGGTTTGCTGCTCTGTTATAATGAGTTAGTGGTGTTTAAATGGCAATCAAAATGTTAATGCAATATAATATTGGCCAATATACTATTATTAACAAATGTATATCACTTATAAATTGATATAAACTCACATAAAGGATTATTAGGAACACCTGTTCAATTTCTCATTAATTCAATTATCTAATCAACCAATCACATGGCAGTTGCTTCAATGCATTTAGGGGTGTGGTCCTGGTCAAGACAATCTCCTGAACTCCAAACTGAATGTCAGAATGGGAAAGAAAGGTGATTTAAGCAATTTTGAGCGTGGCATGGTTGTTGGTGCCAGACGGGCCGGTCTGAGTATTTCACAATCTGCTCAGTTACTGGGATTTTCACGCACAACCATTTCTAGGGTTTACAAAGAATGGTGTGAAAAGGGAAAAACATCCAGTATGGGGCAGTCCTGTGGGCGAAAATGCCTTGTTGATGCTAGAGGTCAGAGGAGATTGGGCCGACTGATTCAAGCTGATAGAAGAGCAACTTTGACTGAAATAACCACTCGTTACAACCGAGGTATGCAGCACAGCATTTGTGAAGCCACAACACGCACAACCTTGAGGCGGATGGGCTGCAACAGCAGAAGACCCCACCGGGTACCACTCATCTCCACTACAAATAGGAAAAAGAGGCTACAATTTGCACGAGCTCACCAAAATTGGACAGTTGAAGACTGGAAAAATGTTGCCTGGTCTGATGAGTCTCAATTTCTGTTGAGACATTCAGATGGTAGAGTCAGAATTTGACGTAAACAGAATGAGAACATGGATCCATCATGCCTTGTTACCACTGTGCAGGCTGGTGGTGGTGGTGTAATGGTGTGGGGGATGTTTGCTTGGCACACTTTAGGCCCCTTAGTGCCAATTGGGTATCGTTTAAATGCCACGGCCTACCTGAGCATTGTTTCTGACCATGTCCATCCCTTTATGACCACCATGTACCCATCCTCTGATGGCTACTTCCAGCAGGATAATGCACCATGTCACAAAGCTCAAATCATTTCAAATTGGTTCCTTGAACATGACAAGGAGTTCACTGTATTAAAATGGCCCCCACAGTCACCAGATCTCAACCCAATAGAGCATCTTTGGGATGTGGTGGAACGGGAGCTTTGTGCCCTGGATGTGCATCCCACAAATCTCCATCAACTGCAAGATGCTATCCTATCAATATGGGCCAACATTTCTAAAGAATGCTTTCAGCACCTTGTTGAATCAATGCCACGTAGAATTAAGGCAGTTCTGAAGGAGTCAGACACAGTATTAGTATGGTGTTCCTAATAATCCTTTAGGTGAGTGTATAATGCTTAGGTAGGTGGTACGTGTCAAAGTAACATCCACATGGATGGCAGGACCCAAGGTTTCCCAGTAGAACATTGCCCAAAGCATCACACTGTCTCCGCCGGCTTGCCTTCCTCCCATAGTGCATCCTGGTGCCATGTGTTCCCCAGGTAAGCAATGCACACGCACCCGGCCGTTCACGTGATGTAAAAGAAAACGTGATTCATCAGACCAGGCCACCTTCTTCCATTGCTCCGTGGTCCAGTTCTGCTGCTCACGTGCCACTGTTGGTGCTTTCGGTGGTGAACAGGGATCAGCATGAGCACCCTGACTGGTCTGCGGCTATGCCGCCCCATACACAACAAACTGCGATGCACTGTGTATTCTGACACCTTTCTATCAGAACCAGCATTAACTTCTTGAGCAATTTGAGCAACAGTAGCTCGTCTGTTTGGACCACACGGTCCAATATTTGCTCTCCATGTGCATCAATGACCCTTGGTCATCCATGACCCTGTCGCCGGTTCACCACTGTTCCTTCCTTGGAGCACTTTTGATAGATACTGACCACTGCAGACCAGGAACACCCCACAAGAGCTGCAGTTTTGGAGATGCTCTGACCCAATCGTCTAGCATTACAATTTGGCCCTTGTCAAACTCGCTCAAAACCTTAGCCTGTTTTCAACATTGAGTACAAAATGTTACTGCCTAATATATCCCACCCACTAACAGGTGCCGTGATGAAGAGATAATCAGTGTTATTCACTTCACCGGTCATGTTATGCCTGATCGGTATATTATAATAATTTATAAGTGATATATAATATAAAATATTCAGATGAGCTACTGTATGTGTCATGAAAGCAGTCACAGGAATGAACTGTATCTCTGTTGGTTCAATGCCACTGACAGAGGTGACCCTGTCACAACACTCTGCCTCTTTAATTAGTGTGAGCACCCTGAGGATGTGCTGATTACTCCTTTCATTACAACCGCTAAGAGCTGAAAAGCAAATGGGTGACAATTATCAGCTTGTGTCGATGTCAGGCTGTGAACTAATCACTGCTAAAATCAATTGGTACAGCACAAAAATATGCAAATATCTGACTGCAAAAAGCATAATATGATTTATTCAAATGGGACATGTTCTGAATCAACACCCCATCTGAAGTTTTAACGGGGTCAGTTTTGGCTGGTTAGCATGGACTAGTAGTTAGTCTCTACAGGAAAATGTGAGAAGTGAACCATACCAATATGCAGATAAAACAAGCATCTTTCTCCATTTACTGCCCCCATACTGCAAATTGGTGCAAACTGCAAATATTTCATGATATTATAGCAGATATTTTGCTAGTGACTGAGCTCTAGCATTATGAAAACTTGCATCAAGCCCGACAAACAATAAGTTATATACTCAACCACAACAGATGATATTCCAGGTACATTAGCTACATAGCTAAATCATGGATAATGGAGTTATAGTGCAAACTCCAAACTACAGGAACAAGGCACAAGAGTTTGGGTGGTGTGGAGCACTAAACACAAGGCACAACCTTCAGATATGTTCTCCTATAAAGAGCGAATGAGACGAACACATCAGCTGGCTCCTCAGCGAGGGGGAGGAGTGTCAAGGACAAAATAAAAATCCATCGCTGCAACCTTGAGCTGCTGTTTTTGGCCAATTAAAGCAGCCCTTTGGCTCTAATCCACCATGGCTTACTGTACACTGCTGCTGTGAGACTGATGGTGTAGAAAGTGTCAAGGCATCCTTCTGATGGTGAAATATGGAATTCTGGGATTGAAGGAAACAACTGAACTATTATAAGTGTTCTACTGGCCGATTGGACACCATCTCACTAGGAAGGGTAACGATGAGATCAGCGTAATACAAGCTGTTTCACGTGCACTTTCAGCAGAACACATATGTAAGCACAGTCATGACTTTAAACAAGGGGTATTTGCTTACTACCTAGCTATAGGGAAGACTAGGGTTAGTTGTCACAAGGGCAAAAGTACTTTTTGAGTCCGTTACATTAATGTAGTTCTTCTAGCAGTGGACCATATATTTGAAATGTTTTGAGGAAATGTAACTGGAAAGGTACAGTATTTAATAGCCTATAATTACTGATGCAGATATTGTATGAAACATGAGGGTTTTTTGTTATTATTGTTTACTTGAGACAATATTTTATAGTTATTCTTCTCAAATTAGTGTTAATAAACCACAGGTTTCTGTGTGACAACATGCCCCACCATCATTGGGCTTTACACGAGCAGAATGAATCCCTGTGTGCATTGTTTGCAAAACTGTTCTTACATAAATTGTCACTGTCAATTAAATGCAACAATTTATGCTAGAATGGATTAATGAATTATTTACACACATTTGTTCTGCACATGTTTTATGAATGAGGTCCAATGTGTGTTAAATGAAATGTAGCTTTTTTTTTCCTGGTGGAAATATATATAAAAAATAGTATAAACTAAAATAAAAAAACGTTATAAAATAAAAAAATTTGGCATTTACTGTACCTTTAGTGTACAGCCGATGTACACACAGCGGCTGTGCAAATTCGCTCACTTGTTTTCATTCACTCCTCCAAGTGAACTATTATTATTAGTGGACTAAAGTAGGGAGTAGTGATTCATTGAGGGTTTAGGGGGCGATTTCGGATTCAGCCAGCTGAACGTTTAGCTGTTTATGTACAATTTTGTATCGTATCGGCGTTTCATCCAGACGGATCCGGCGCTTTGGGAGCCTGAAACCGCTATTTTTTGAAACCGGGTCCCTGAGTGGATAAACCTGAACACGACACCCTTGCATTTTTGTGTGTACAGCTAATCCGTATATTTTGAGAAACGATGATGTCATCACCCCACGTCTCGCACATGCTCCATCGTTTTGAGTCCGTTTCAGTGGTTTCGTGTGTACGTAGATATTTCTTGAGATGATGAAAAAAAAAGATTGGATAGGGAAAGGGTAGCCTTAAAGGGATAGTTCACCCAAAAATGAAAATTAGCCCATAATTTACTCACCCCCAAGTCATCCTAGGTGTATATGACATTCTTCTTTCAGTTATACACTCACCTAAAGGATTATTAGGAACACCATACTAATACTGTTTGACCCCCTTTCTCCTTCAGAACTGCCTTAATTCTACGTGGCATTGATTCAACAAGGTGCTGAAAGCATTCTTTAGAAATGTTGGCCCATATTGATAGGATAGGATAGCAAAACCAAAAATGGTTCTACTATGGCAACACTGCAAAAACCCCTTTTGGACCCTTTAAAAGTGTATATAAGACAAAGTCAATACACATTGAACATTCATTTGTTTCTACATGTAATGCACAGCAAATCTGCGTTTATAGTGTCTTTGAGTAAAACAAATACTTTTACACCTTTACCTTTAATAATTTTCTCTACAATTTGTGATAACTCCATGATGAAATCAAGGAAGGCGTTGAGCTTCGTAATAGATGACTTCAACTAGTCAATACTCACACCACAGAGGATTTTCATCAACTGTGCCACCAAAAAATTTATCATGTCTAAATATAATTTAATATCCCTATGTCAGAGTCACAAACACAATTTATTTGCAACCTGCACCCAAAAATGTGCATGGTGTGTGTGTCTCCTCACACCTTCATATTAGCACAGTTACATTTATCTTGAGCGGAGAGGCAATTCCGCTGGGAAACTTCTAAATGATGTATTAAACCACAGAGCTGCTATAGTGTCATGCGTCTGCATTAAATATCAAAGTGCGCACGGCACCGGTCATACCACCAACAGCGCTCCAAATGACATAAATGATGGCTACGCAGAAGACTTCGAATGGAGAACTATCATGGTGGCCACAAGCGCTCGAAAATAACTACTTCAAAAGAGCCGGGGTTCATTTGATGGACACCTCAGTTTGGACTAATCACCATAAATCTGCTCAAGGTTTGCCAGATTTCAAATCATATATTTTCAGGGGGTCCAGAACCAGCTGAGTAACTGCCATTGAGATGAATGGGAATGCTAATGGATCGCTTTCTCCAGGTATTAAAGACCTCCCAGACGAAGACCTTCAATAGCAACTATCTCAACTCAACAAAAAAAACATGTACTATATCTACCAAAAATAATATAAATAGGAACAAACTAATATTAAAATTGTCGCTAACACGATAAAGCAATTCATATTTTCATGTTATCATGTCATCATCATTTTCAACAAATTGCTGGTTTTATAATTCTATACAATTTTGTCTAACTCAATTAAAAATTAAAATTAAATCTATCATTTTAAAAGCAACAAGTGAATTTCGGCATTGCAACATTATAATGTACAGTGAGAAAAATGAATATTAGTTTTGAGATTTGCTAAATATTTAATAAATACATATCAGGGATGCACTAATATTAACCGATAAACCATTTTAATGTTAACAACATTTTCAACAAATGGACGAATTTAACATTCTGAACTAGTTTGTCTAAATAAAAAAATTTAATAAAAAAATATTAAGTGCTACAAGTAAATATATGCAAAGATTTTTAATGTAGGTATGAAAAATGGGTTATTAATTTTGATATTTAGCCTAGTAAAAAACATTCTTAGGGTTAAAATAGTAGCATTTTAAAACATTAATTTTAAAAACGGGGGAAATTAGCATGCACAATTACATATCCAATATTGACTGATTCTTATAAATAAACAAATCTATAACTTCCCAATAGCCTAACTGTGCTAGGGTATCAATAAATTGTTCAACTCTAAATATCATGAAATTGACATGTTGTTCAAAAGCATGATCACTTTAGAAAGGAAAGTGTCATCCAGCGCATTGCTCTCAAACACTATACACACACATGTATTAAAGGAACACGCCAACTTTTTGGGACTTATGCTGCGTTCTATTATTTATCCGTGTCGGAGCTCCGACTAGGAAGACAGACGTTACCTAGCAACACGCACCAACACGCCCCCTTTCCTCGGATTTTGCCGCTCGGAAGTTTGGACAACCGTGAGGACACCGAGCAAGAATTCCGAATCGGAATACAAGATGGCTGCGACCTGTGTGACTTTAAGTACGAATTGTTTTCATTGTTTTTGGACCGATTTAGTTGTTTAAATGTTCATTTGGCAAAGATGTTCAGATATCTCTATGCCTAGTAGACCTACAACAAACGTTCATTAAAAAGGGTCCTGTACCCACCTTTTTCAAACTGGCGCAGCGCTGACTCGCGGTAGGTAACGTTAGAAAATGCATGATTTGATTTGATAACGTTAACCTAGATTATTGTTAGCTATTATTATATAACCAAGTGTGTGTGCGGAGTGTGGAGCGGCCAGTGCTACCATAGCAACAGCTTTCCGGGTGGCGTCCATGTTTTTCTCCGACTCGGACGCGCAAAACATACCAGAACGCTTGAAGTGTGGAAGTGACGTCATATCCGAGGGCCAAGTCGGATCGTTGACCATAATAGAACGCACCATTTATCTTATTCCCCATATCCCCCAGAGTTAGATAAGTCCATTCAGTACCATTCTCATCTCCGTGCGTGTCATAACTCTGTCTGACGCACCCACCGCTAGCCTAGCTTAGCACAAAGACTGGAGGTAAATGGCTCCAGCTAGCCTACAGCTCAATAATTGACAAAATAACGCCAACACTTTCCTATTTACATGTTGTGATGTGTATAGTTACATTGTGTACTAAGACCGACGGAAAATGAAAAGTTGTGATTTTCTAGACTGATATGACTAGGAACTATACTCTCATTCCTGCGTAATAATCAAGGAATTTTTCTGCCGTACCATGAGTGCAACGGCGCAATGATATCATGCAGCACCTGAAAATAGGCTAACTTCCATCAACATAACCAACATGTAACAGACTTCATTGTGATTTATCTTATAATTTGTTTTTTTGTGTACATTTTTGACATTTCTGTGTGTTTAAGTAGGTTTAAGGTCTGCATTATCTGTCTTAATAAGTGCTGACTTTTATTTTGACGGATGTTGTAGTCTACGGAAAGATATTGAGAGCTTGCGGTTCATCGGAGTGGTTAGGCAGATTTAAAGTTTGCAGTTTGTTAAGCACCCCCTGAAAAGGCATAAGGTGTGTATGTTCTTGTTTACGGTCATCTGTAATGAGTATTTTTATGTATTTCGCTGTATGATACACTCTAAAAAAAAAAAAGGTTCTATATGGCACCAAAAATGGTTCTTCGTCGTAATCATAGGGGAACCACTTTTGGTGCTATATAGTACCATATCTTAACATGTTCTGTATATGGTAGCGGTGCTATATAGCACCTTAGTTAGCGGTGCTATATAGCACCTTAGTCAAAGAACCGGTGAAGAACCGGTGAAGAACCTCTGAAGAACCTCTGAAGAACCACTGAAGAACCACTGAAGCACCAAAATTGGTGCTATAAAGCACTTAAAAAGGTTCCCCTATGATTACGAGCCAAGAACCATTTTTGGTGCCATATAGAACCTTTTTTTTTAGAGTGTAATGATAATGCTATGAAGAGAGAGAGTTTGTGTACGAGGTGTTAATGCACTTCTTTGCTTTATTTGTTCAGCTCTTACTGTGATTTTTTGGAGATCAAATGGTTTCAATAAACTCCATGAAACATCAGTAAAGTCTGGCCATCATTCGGACAGGGTCCGCTACACAACGTGACAATCTGCTTGCACAGAGAGCGCTGGGAAATATTATCAGGTGCTGCATAATATCATTGCGCCGCTACACTCATGGTACGGCTCAAAGTTCCTTGATCATTACACAGGAATGAGAGTATAGTTCCTAGTTTTTATCAGTCTAGAAAATCGCAACTTTTCATTTTCCGTCGGTCTTAGTACACAATGTAACTATACACATCACAACATGTAAATGGGAAAATGTTGGCGTTATTTTGTCACTTATTGAGCAGTAGGCTAGCTGGAGCCATTTACCTCCAGTCTTTGTGCTAAGCTAGGCTAGCGGTGGGTGCGTCAGACAGAGTTATGGCACGCACAGAGATGAGAACGGTGTGTACGGACTTATCTAACTCTGGGGGATACGGTGAATAAGCTAAAATCCCAAAACGTCGGCGTGTTCCTTTAAGAAAACTCATCTCTTGTAGAGTGTTTTGTTCTTGTAAGATGTAACATCTCTTTCTCACCTGACTTCAGTGGGGTTTTTGTTTCTGTACTCAACATTGTGTCGCCTGACCTCCTGGTGCAGATAATGTCTCTCTTTGACTCGCTCCACACTCTTATCTCAGAGAAACATTAAATGGAAGGTCATCTAAGCACACGATAATCTACTCAAATATCAGGAGGACCTGAAAATACAAGGTACAACATGGCAAGTAAGGGATAATCCACGACTAGATGCCTTAAATGATTTGGTAGCACTTTATTTTAGTCGCATGTAGCCTACACCCTCCCAGCGCGAGTCCGAATCGATGAAACATTGGAAGAATTTAAACCAAACCTTGAGCAGGACGTTTCTCAGTGATGATACTCAGTTTGAGGTACATTATGAGATGCTTCAATTGTAATTCCTCACCATCAGCATTAACAAGTGTGTGTGTGTGTTTCTAATTTATTGCGGTGCACAACTGTATCAATAACAGCACATCGGCTAACGTGAATGACTGAGGTAACATAAAAGTTTTCAAAACAAATCTAGCTCCTAACTTTCGAATATTTCAATTCAAAACATTTCAAACACATTTTCATTAATAAAAATTCAATAATCCATATTCTCCTTTCATATTTCACTTCCAAAATATTCAAACTGTTTAAAAATACAACCTATAATATTCAACAGGCAATTTTCGGTCCGTTTTATTTCGCTTTACAAATTCGCTCCACAATTCAGTGGTTCAAATTCGACGGCAAATTCGATGGCAAATTCGACATTGAATCAGGGACTGGAGGAAAAGCAATAGACTACCGATGCATTATATCTATCTGCTGTTAGTCGCCCTCACCAGTAGGTGGTGCAAGCGCAACGCGTGTTGACAACATCAAAGCAACAGACAGAGACGAGAAGCCTTCATAAAACATCATTTGCTGAAATGGACCGAGCGGTGAGTACGAGTTATTATGAGTGTATATATAGTATATAACTTACATGTTGAAAAGGCTGATTAAGACACAAATCATCACACGAGCGTTTACTCAAGTGTCTTATGATACCATCATCCTTTTACTGTCTCTTTATGTGTTTGAGGCATTTTCCTGTGGCTTTAGAGAAATTAGCATTTATGGCTCAGAAATATATATATATATATATATATATATATATATATATATATATATATATATATATATATATATATATATATATATATATATATATATATATATATATATATATATATATATATATATATATATATATATATATATATATATATCCATCCTACTGGTATATAAGGCTAATAGGGCCTATTGCTTTTTTAATTGTCCATTTGTTGTTTAATAAGACACTAGAGATTCACCTCACTCTCTTACTGGTCTCAGCATGTCCAGATCCATCCATATTCCTAAACTGACATGTCAAAAAGGTATGACATAGAAATTACCTTGGCGTTGATATCAGAATCAACAAAATCCATAACCATGCCAGCACATTCTATTGGTCATGTGTCATATTAACAGCTTCAGGACAGGGAAGCTCATACTTATTACATGATTCCATATTGCCTTGCGGCCTTGAGAATCGTCTGAAGCTAATACAGGAGTGGTTATTGTTGAGAACTGCTCCTTTAGCTTTAATAAACCAAGGTTACTGCAATGTCACCTTTGATAGGTTACTTTATGTCTATAGGGAAAGAGAGGCAGAAACTAGAGTGGCAGTTAACATGACATGCAATCTCTGGGGATCCTTGAAAATGATGCTAATCACGACCCCAACAGGGAATAAAACATTTTCAAACATGCAAGTTAAAAAGAGGGAAGGTTTTACCTCCAATATTTGTGTATACGATAACTACTTCCACACTTTCTGATCAGGTCTAAGATTAACAACTGCCAAAGGCCAAATGTGAGTAAAAATCAGTTTTGGGGAGTAAATAAAAATTGCCAGTAAATGATTTGAATCTGATTTAAACCACGTCCATACTGCAAAAAGGGATCAGTTGGCTTTAACTTTAAAAAGGTATTTAAACTGGGTCAGTTATGCAGTTGAAAAGTGAAATTATTTTTGAATTTGGTGCCTTCTAGACTGAGAAAAGACAGAAAATGTATGTGTGTCTCATGTGGATGAAAGACAACAACTCCCAGAATGCACTTGCATCGCTGCCCTATGAGGCCATACAGCGTTTTGTTCTTCATAGTAATACAATCATTTCGTTCAGTTAGAGAATAAACATTACAATTAAAAACTGAACATGTCTTTTCAATAAAGTGTGAGTGAGCCGAATGAAAGTCACGGCACAGACTCAGCAGTGTCAGATTTCATTCGAGCGCCAATCTGGCACATTTTCAGATCGCATATGGAAGCTAAACTATCACAGGAATTCATTGAAAAGTTGAAACACTCACTTTGCTCTGCATCGCAACGTTGTGAATGTCCGTGAGGCCGTCTGTGTCTTACATTTTGTGCTTGAGATCTCTCCCCTATGGGCGGGTTGATAACACGCGGAACAGCTCCATCTAGTGGCTGTAGTCTCTAGCCTCTGGCCAAAAATCCTCCGATGACGCAAAATGGCGATATTTGCGTCATCGGATGTTTTTTTTTCCCAGAAATAAAATGCATATTTCTCTTGTCTCAGGGGGATATGAGGGGGGAAAGTACCATAATTTGAATATACTACCGGGTTTCTACTGATACAAAGCCTAATGCTAAATCACTGAAGTTACCCTTCAAATCAAAATCAGTTCCTGGCTTACGAAGAGGAAGATAAAAGGTTAAAGGGCAATATTGAATAAATCCACAGGATACACAGCAGCAACACATCCAAGAACTGAGTAACCGAACAACTTAACTCAACCCGAACTGAACATATATGTGATAATGAGTAGATTAATGAGTGAACAGCCGAACATAACAACAACTGATAAACTCAGGCAGAAGGTGGTGAAATATTATAAGTCTAAACTAACTGACCGTGACAGAATGCTGTGATGAAACAGCTAAATAATGCACCGAAATATTTTAGAATATATTTAACCCCTTAAAAAAAAAATAAAGCACAATGTTTCATGGTAGAAAATATTTAAAATGAATGGTGAATTAATTTCAAAAAGTGATTTTCAGAATTAATAACCTAAAGTTAAACATTTACTTGCTTCTGTGGATCTTGCATTCAAAACATTAAACTAACTGAAAAAGGTTGAAAATTGCTTATTAATGACTTTGATAATGTCATTACATTATTAATGTAATGACATATGTTGTCATGACTTGTTGATCATATCCTTTTTAACAGTGTGCGGTGTGATATGATCTATCTGGCACGGCTTTTGACAGCAAATATTATATTACTTTATATTTATGACAATATTAATTGAGTTTATATACACAAATATTTGTATATAGTAAAAATGTAGTTCATGCCACAGAACCGTTGAAATTAACCAGTGAAATCCCAAAGAAAATTAAAATAATGAAAAGCACAAAATCGTGACCAGTTACACACTAACACATACATTCCCCATATACACATTTGTACATTATCCTAAAATCTGTCAAAATATCAATTTTCAATTAGTCAGTCGCCATTGATCTAAAAATAAATGAAAAGGCTTTTTTAAATTAAAAATCTTCACAATCAGATTATTTATCTTAAAAACTCAATTTGTCACATTACCCCTACATTTATGTTTAATGTTTATATATATTTTTTTCAGTTTATAAAGTCTCCCGAATGACAAATGGTAACAGTTTCATGAGGACTGGAGAAATGTAATCTTCGAGTGTGACAGCAGAGTCTGGTGCCATCACAGACCTGAAGAAAATTGAGACAAATTGCTTCATTCACCGGAAATTGGAGAGATTAATTTCTCATCTTTGACAGAGACTCTGGAGCACTCGTATCTACAGAGCAGGTCAAACGTGGGGTTTTTTTGCTTCTATTGTGAGACTTCCTTGAGATAGTATCTGAAGGATAATTTGAGAGGGACTTTATCTTTCTATATAAAGCGGCTCTTACTACTTTAGCTGTCTGTCTACTGAACACGATCAATATGTTATGAGCAAACAAGGTGCAATGAGACACACTGACATTTTCCTTGTTACTTAGTGTTTTTGACCAGACCAAAACATTGCTTTCTATAGTATTCAGCCCAAGCGGCAACCTCCTGCAGTATCTCTTGCAGCCAATACGGAAGTGACTTAAACTGCAATTCATCGACTGACCACTAGGGACAGGCTCCAGAAGGGATCAGAATCTCATTGAGCCCCATGTTAAAATGCCCATCTTTACAGCAGAAAAAAACATGTTTACAGCCTGCTACAAAATGTGGTTTTGGTCTATACCAGTCCTTCCAGAAAAATGCGGCTTTTTTTGTGATTGTTGCGGGCAAAAACCCTTGATTATGCGGCACGTTTTCTAAAAAAATTTTTTTTTTTTTATTTATGCAATTTTATGCGATAAAATTGCGGGAACTTGCAAAAACTGCGGTTTGATGAAAAAGAGAAAAAAAGCACTACATGACACAAAGTGCTGGAAATATTTAAGTTCTCATCTTGTTTTATTGAAGACCTTAATAAACACATGGCTCAAATTTACAAAACATTGAGTCAAACAAGTTCTGTAGCTTTACAAAAGGAATATGCTACAACTTGAAAAATGAATAAATAACTTCCTGTTTTACAGAGGTAGCTTTACAAAACAGACATTTGAGTGCTTCCAATGCACAAAGTGCAATCTCTTAAAGGGTTAGTTCACCCAGAAATGTAAATTCTGTCATGAATGACGGTTTGCTTGATTTGTTTGGTCCGGACCACAAAAAAAAAAAGTCCTGGTTCGCTTAAACTTCAGATTGGCTTTTTAAATCACTGACCCTAGTGATATGTTCACAACCTGATTGGTCAGCTTTTATGACGTATTGCCTATTTCGAGACGGAACTTGCCGAACATCCAAAACTATGCTGTGTGCAGGGCTAAATGCTCTTGTTGTATGTGTGTAGCTACATATGATGGTATTTGGACCAGTTGAGAACTCGTAAAGAGCTTATAAAATGTGTAAAGGAGTCAAAACAGCGGCAAGAATCCCTCCATCACACACACAATCCAAGATCGGCTGGGAGGAGACGCCGTTCTGACGACTGTACTGACTTGTGATGGGCAACATCTGCCTGTTTTTAGTTCGTTTAGATGTATTTGGTCCATGTTGCGTTCATATTTTATTTGAACCGCACCAGAGTTCATTTGGTAGCGGACCGAGACCCATATTTCAGCAGGCTCGTCCGCAGATGTCAGCATTCACACTTATTCAAATGAACCACTAGCAGAGCAATCGCACCAGGGTTCATTTTAATTTAACCAAACATGCCAAGTGTAAACACACCTTGAGAAACTCTGTTGAATGTGGATCGGACCGAGCAGCACAACACACTTGTAGCCAATCAGCAGTAGGGGGCGTGTCCCCTCATGAGGGGGGAGGAGAGAAAGTGAGCAAGAGGGAGATTTGAAGAAAGACTGTAGAAAGAGAGATGGCTGAGAGACAATACAAAAGAGAAAAGGTTTTGAGTGTCATTGTTTGTATACTCTTGTAATTTTTGTCAAAATTGATTTTAAAGCTACACTGTGTGATATTTACCCCATCTAGCGGTGAAAAGGTATATGACCATCCAGTAAATATTAGTTTCTGTTCCTCCCAATTCCGATTTAGTTTTAACTCCTATGGTGGCCGATTTAGTCCAAGATTAATATGGCTTCCAGTTCGACCTCATCCATTAGTGTTGATTTGCCTGTTGTGTTGCCGTCTTAATTGTCTTTTTCGCTTCCTTGGCGACTCTGTTACATATCCTCGAGAATAAGAGTGATCCTCCATCAGCAACAGACTTTCAAAAAGGCTTTCAGGTTTTCATATAGCAGTCTCAAGCAATCCCCCTCTTCACATTCGACACGGTGCCATCGAGTGTTAAAACGCGAAAGGCGAAGCTTGAATTTACGGGTATGTCCCTCTTTGGCTATGTACTTTCAAGATGGAGGGGAAACATGGCGACCCCCATTCGAACCCCTTACCCGTATGTATTTTCAATGGCATATTATAAACTTACGAGAATACTTTATTACTTGAAAGAAGTAAATATACATTAATGAGCACATATATTTTTGAAAGAACTAAGTGTTTTTAGCTAAGAATAAACTAAAAAGTTACACAGTGTAGCTTTAATGATAATTTATAAACTTTTAAATACAGCCCTACTGTAAACTGTGAGATGGTGGTCCAGTGGGTTAAACCATGGAACTGATACGCAGAAGGTTGCTGGTTCAATCCCAGCGTTCACCACCAGTGTGTTCTTGAGCAAGGCACTTTACTCCATGTTGCTCCAGGGGGATTATCCCTGTAATAAGGGCACTGTAAATCGCTTTGGATAAAAGCGTCTGCCAAATGCATAAAAAAAACAAAAAAAAAACTATGAGGTAGTTGGTATCGCTACAGCTGAAGAAACCTAACTACATTATTTTTAAAAAAATATTAAAATAATTGTGTTTAATAACAAAATTGGTGGAATTTTCTGCAGAACAGAAGAGCTCCGCTCACTCTCATGAAGCACTGCGAATTATGTAATCGAGCGGATCTCAAAATACTTAAATATTTGTATATACATGCATAATTGCTCAATAAACTTCAAATATATGGTTTATAAATAATCTACATTTCTAAAAGAGTAGATTTATATTTACCCATCGATTTTAATAAGATGCTGTTCACAATGCTTAATGGGATTGTAGTTCTTTCTCACACTAAAGCCGTTAAAGACGGTCTTACTTTTGTGTTTTTGTCTGATTTTACTTTTTTTTTTTGCTTCAAATCAAAGTTTGTAGTGTTGTGATTCACCTTGTAGACCCGTAGCTGATTGGCCTGGTTCATGATTTATAACTTTTTGATAAAGCTTTAAAAAATCCCTACAAAATCAAAAAAAATCAACGGTACCTCAAAACCAATTCGTACAAGGTGCCTAATTCATTGGAATTCGTACAACCTCACTCGTATGAATTGGTACAATTTGTCTAAACCATTTTTACATTTACATTTATGCATTTAGCAGACGCTTTTATCCAAAGCGACTTACAACTTGGGGGTACATGAAGCGATGGGTCATGAAGAGTCGAGAAGCGCAATAAGAGCCTGAAATCCTGAGACTGTGTACATTGCTCAGTGTAGCACAGGATAGAGTAGGGAGGGAAGAAGAAAGAGAAAGTTTTTTTATTTTTTTTATTTAATGAGGTTAAGTGCTCACGGAAGAGCTGAGTTTTAAGTTGACTTTTGAATGATGTCAATGATTCTGCATTTCTGATGGTGTTGGGAAGATCGTTCCACCAGCTGGGAACGTTGAATGAAAATGTTCTGGAAAGGGATTTTTCCCCTTCTGTGATGGTACCACAAGCCGTCGTTCCTTTGCTGAGCGAAGGCTTCTGGTGGGGGGTGGATTTGTAGAATGGGGTCAAAGTAAACAGGAGCTGAGCGCGTGGCGCCTTAAACTTGATGCGAGCAGCGAGTGGTAGCCAGTTCAGGGAGATGAAGAGAGGTGTGACGTGGGTCCTTTTGGGCTCGTTGAAGACAAGACGTGCTGCTGCATTCTGGATCATTCGAAGTGATTGGATCGCGCAAGAGGGGAGTCCAACCAGAAGCGCATTGCAGTAGTCAAGTCTAGAAATAACCAGGGCCTGGACAAGCTGTGTTGCGTGCTCTGTTAGGTAAACCACAGTGACGGGTAGGTTTAGGGGAGGGGTTTGAGGTTAGGTCATTCGTATGAAATCATACGAATTTGGTAACTAGTCAAATAGGTACGATTTAGCAAAAATCGCACCAATTCGTATGAGTGAGCTTGTACAAATTAGTAGGAATTAGCCACCTCATTAAAAAAACGTAGAAATTGCTGTGAGATCGGGAAGGAAAAAATACTTCCGGAACCAGTGCCACTGAAAAAAGGGACGGGAAATTACTTATAGCTTACTGACCCTTCGCAAAGACCCGCCCCCTTTAGTTACTGTTGCTATGTCCGACAAGCCGCGCTCCCACACAACACTCAAAGAGGATACTGTCAAAACAGGACAGAGCAGGTCACTTTTAATATGAAACAAAGTCTCAACATTTTGTCATTCTTTAAAGAAATGTAAACAATAAATAAACAGGTTGCTGTAGCGCCTCAGTTAAAGCTGCTCGTGAACCGATCATCTCTTCCTTCTAGTCAATTTATAGTATCAAATAAACATGAATGAACTCCAGAAGGGATGTTGTTTTAACCGCGGAAAGATGTCAGTACACATCGTTTTACAAGTTCAAACTCTTTTGACTGTTTCGTCGGACAAAAATGGCGGATTCGGCGGATAATGATTGGTCAGATCGCCTGTCAATCAAACTCCAAGGCGAAGGGTGAAAATATATCACGATATTTATCACGATAATTGTGAGATATAACGTTTCAATGTTATATTTGTGTAATAAGAATTGTTATATAGTTATTTATTTTACTTTGAGAGAGAAAAAACGGACTAAATTGCCATCTGGATCTTATAGAAATCCCTTTGATAAGCATGCAAAACCAAGGGTTGCATCAACAAAGGAATGACACGTACAGATTTCGTGCTTATTAACATCCAACAAATTCTAATTAACCAGTTTCTTTTGATGTGGAATTAATTCCAAACACCCCACATGATCTCTACGCAGTACAGTTGAGTCATCTGAAGTGCATCAGGCCTTTTCATTCATGGCATTGATGTTGAATGAGTGAAATATCAAGAAAAGACTCACCTGAATTGAAGAACAGTTCCTTTTTCTTCTTTAGAACACCCAATCCTCAATGAGCAAATGCAAACAAAACCATGATTGCATCAGATAAGCGTTTTGGGGCATGCATCTAAATGTTGCCTGACATGGGTTCATTTTCCCAGGTCACAGTGTATTTTTAGCCCCATGCTTTCATGTTATTCCAGAACGTTTACGTTAGATGACGTCCTTCTGAGAAACGCTCTGCCGAGGGTGAAGTTTGATGGCCAGCAACGAGGCTGAAATGACAGCAAAACGTCCATGAGCTCTGGGAATCTTTCAGACTTCCTTCGCTTGTTTGGAGCAAAACCACTCAATTGACATCAGAGTTCAGTGATAAATCCATGTTCCCATGGAAACTTCATGCTATTTTTGGGCCTGTGAGTCGAGCTCTATAATAGACATTTGCATATTCATGTCTGGACAAAGAGAGAAAAGATGCTCGAAGTGTTTATCATCAGCCGTGAGCTCTGATTCAATAGCTGCTCGTATCATAATTAGGACTGGGAATAATCTGGCATCTTAAAGGACACTTTAGCTCAAAGACAGAGAGAGTTACAGCGTTCGCAAAGATTTAAAAGCAGCTGGTGCAATTAATATGAGAGGCTTATCTCAAAGTAATTGGTCTCCAATCTTCATATCAAAGTGCAACACTGAAATCAGTTGCATTTAACACATGCCGATATCAAGGCAGACTCCCTCCGATTCTCAAACACCTACCGAAATTAAACTTATGACTGAAAACCGCACAAATAAAAAATAAAAAAACAGCAAAGTATTATTATTTTAACATGTATTAATAATAATCATCATCATAAATAATTAATACTTCTAATAATAAGACAAATAATAATATTTTAATGACAATATTATGATGAAATAATATTTTAATAAATAATACTAATAATATAATGCTAAAAAAATAATTACTGAAAAATAATTACTAAAGACATTGAGCTAAAACACAGTCTTGCACAAATAAAAAAACAATACTTCTAATAATAATAATATTTTAATGACAATATAATGATGAATTAATAAATAATAATACTAATAATATAATGTAAATGACTGAAAACATTGTCTTGCAAATAAATAAGCATGTATTATTAATAACCATAATTATTTAAACTTATAATAATGGTTAATACTTATAATAATAATATTGTAATGATGATATTATAATAAGAATTAAATAATATTTAAATAAATTATTTAAAAAAATTATAATTACACTAAAATGGAAACTATTGAAAACCTAAAACATTTACATGTATTAATAATAATAACAATTCAAATAATAAACACTTAATACTTATAGTAATACTAATAGAATTTTAATGTCAATATAATGATTAAATAATATTTTAATAGATAATAATAATAATAATAATAATAATAATAATAATAATACTAGTGCAATGCAAAACATTTAATTACTGAAAACCGGTCTAAAGATATTGAGTAAAACACAGTCTTGCACAAATAAATACAATACTTCTAATAATAATAATATTTTAATGACAATATAATGATGAAATAATATTTTAATAAATAATAATACTAATAATATAATGTAAAAAAATGAAATGACTGAAAACATTGTCTTGCAAATAAATAAGCAGAAACAACTAAGTATTATCATTTTAGCATGTATTAATAATAACCATAATTATTTAAACTTATAATAATGGTTAATACTTATAATAATAATATTGTAATGATGATATTATAATAAGAATTAAATAACATTTAAATAAATTATAAAAATAATAATAATTACACTAAAATGGAAACTATTGAAAACCTAAAACATTTACATGTATTAATAATAATAACAATTCAAATAATAAACACTTAATACTTATAGTAATACTAATACAATTTTAATGACAATATAATGATTAAATAATATTTTAATAGATAATAATAATACTAGTGCAAATCTAAAAATTTAATTACTGAAAACCGGTCAAAAGAAATTTGTCTAAAACACTGTCTTGTAAAAAATATTAATTAATTAACTAATTAATAAAAAAAAGCAACTAAATATTACATTTTTTAATATGTATTAATAATAATAATCATTCAAAATCACAAATAAAAACTAATACTAAAGTAAAACTAATACAACATGTGTATACATTAAAAACAAAACATTCTAATTTATTTAAATTATTAACATATTATAAACACATATGCATCAATGGACAAAAACATCAGATGTCGGACACTGCAGGATAACAGTGCCATTGTTTCATCCCATGCAACCCGATTAAAGACGTCAAACATTTCAACACAGAACAATCCATCTCATATTTCTACATGTGCATGGACAGCGTATCGAGTTAATGTTGCGATATATGGGCTATTATGTTAAGAGGCGTCTGGGGAGTAATGATCGACTATGCTGTATCACCAGAGTTAATGACACCGCTTTACTGACGGGTGGATTGATGCTAAATTGGGCTGGTATTTTGAAATCATCTGAGGGCGGTGGTAAAGCTCTGAGGAATATGGCCGGAGAGCGATGCCGTTATACACAGATAATTCTTGAATAAAGGCTCTGGCCGGGGGATTTTACAGCAAGAACTTCTCCATCTGTCTGTCATAATCCTCTTCTTTTCCTGCATCTGCCCTGCGGCCTCTAGTTCAAGCAGGGCGAGCGAAACACTGCAGACAAATACAGCCTCCAAAAAACAATCCATGTCCATTTGTCT
Source organism: Romanogobio albipinnatus (assembly GCA_023566225.1). Lineage (NCBI taxonomy): Eukaryota > Metazoa > Chordata > Actinopteri > Cypriniformes > Gobionidae > Romanogobio > Romanogobio albipinnatus. The sequence goes on from CM042253.1 coordinate 47,551,045, forward strand.
TATTCAGCTGGTTTAAGAGCCATTAAATGTGATCTCTTTAATCTAGTTTTAATCTAACCAGGTTCATTTATGGGGATTTGATTATGAGAGCACTTCCTGCTGTTCTGAGTGCATTTAAAGCTCAGAATTGCATACAGGTTTAATGCAGACAAATACTGTTTTATCTGAGCTCTATACTTTTTTGTGCCAATTTGTAGGTCTGTAAATAATAGGGATATATAGGAAGTAGGCAGCATAATAGGTTTTTTGAGCACTGGCTACAGTAGTAAGATCACGAAAGTCACAAGAGAACTGGTGAGGGAAAAGATCAACAACGGTGTCCGTTTTTTCAAATTGTTCTCATCATGAATGGATGAGATTTGACAGGTCTATATTTGATTTGAAGATGACAGACAACTCTTTGGAGAGGAGACTGTGCAATGTCACACCATCGTGAGCGTACACCCATCGCTCCCCCGTCCAATCGTAGCGCTTCGGCCCACTGAGAAAGGAAACATTCAGAAATGTCTGATAAATGTCTGAACATTTTTATATCACACTGTTAATATGCAATTCGAGAACTAGAATTTCTAAGGTCACTCAGTTGAAGAATAAAAAATACTGGCACTAAGTAATTAGAAAGGTAAAACATGTTATCAAGAACACACAGTTATGAACATCAACGAATGACGAATGTCTAACCTTGTCGGCGAGGAAAGCCAAATCTGTCGGTTGGGTGTCTGTTTGTTGATAACGTATGTACCGTGGTCAGAGCCAACTTTCACTGTCAGCACTCCACTCTGTTAAGACATTTAACACACACACACACACACACACACACACACACACACACACACACACACACACACACACACACACACACACACACACACACACACACACACACACACACACACACACACACACACACACACACACACACACACACACACAAACACACAAACACACACGTGTGGCTTTAACATTGAAACAGTGGCGTTGACAGGGAGAACAACCTGATATTGAGTTGAATATTTAACAATTAAATTTGTTATCAAAATTGTAATTGCAAAAAGGAAAATATTTAAAAATATAAAGTAGGGACGCACTTATTTACATATATAAAACATATATAACATATATAATTAATTATAATCACTTTCACCCATCAATGCTGTCCAAATTAAGTTTGAGTATCAATATGCCAACATTTAAGATAAATAAATCAATAAATTCAAGGGGAGCACTAACTTTTTCACAGATAATTATCCTAAATCAATCAAAAAAATGCAAGCCAAAAAAATGCTAAATTTAAACCACAAACTATTTGTAACATTAAAGGGATAGTTCACCCAAAAATAAAAATTCTGTCATCATTTACTCTCCCTCAAGTTGTTCCAAACCTGTATGAGTTTTTTTGTTCTGCTGAACACAAAAGAAGATATTTAGAAGAATGGTTGTAACAAAGCAGATAGAGCAACCATAGACTACCATAGTACGGAAAAAAATACTATGGTAGTCAATGGTTGCTCTCTCTGCTTTGTTACAACCATTCTTCTAAATATCTTCTTTTGTGTTCAGCAGAACAAAAAAACTCATACAGGTTTGGAACAACTTGAGGGAGAGTAAATGATGACAGAATTTTTATTTTTGGGTGAACTATCCCTTTAAAGGGTTAGTTCACCCCAAAAATAAAAATTAGCCTATTATTTACCCACCCTCAAGTCATTCTAGGTGTATATGACATTCTTCTTTTAGAGTTATATTAAAAAAGTCCTGGCTAATCCAAGCTTTATAATGGCATTGACTTGATGGGTTGTTTTTGAAGTCCATAAAAGTGCATCTATCCATCACATAACTGCTCCACATGGCTCCGGGGGGTAAAGCTCGTTTGTGTAAGAAAAAAATCCATAATTTTAAACTCTATGGACTAAAAGAGCTAACTTCTGACGGTCAGCGGTACGCGCGTCGACTTGCTCTAAACGAGTAACCCCTGACGATACGTTTTGTTTCCATAGACAGTAAAAGAAATGGACACAGCAACCCCATAGACTTCAACGGGAAAAAGTGAAGTCACTTAGAAGCACTCCCTTCCTGATGGCTGAGCGTACGGCGCAGCCTCAGACTGAGCTTGACGACGTAGATGTGACGTGAGCAACCAGCAGCCATATCACCCTGTAGCCCAAGACTGGTTTCCCACTGAAGCTAAGCAGGGCTGAGCCTGGTCAGTACCTGGATGGGAGACCAACTGGGAAAACTAGGTTGCTGCTGGAAGAGGTGTTAGTGAGGCCAGCAGGGGGTGCTCACCCTGTGGTCTGTGTGGGTCCTAACACCCCAGTATATATGGGGACACTATACTGTAACAGTATCAGTATCCTTCGGATGAGACGTTAAACCGAGGTCCTGACTCTCTGTGGTCATTAAAAATCCCAGGATGCCCATCGATAAAGAGTAGGGGTGTAACCCCGGCATCCTGGCCAAATTTGCCCATTGCCCCTGTCCATCATGGCCTCCTAATCATCCCCATATATATACGATTCCTATCATCCCTCAGTCTCCTCTCCACCAATCAGCTGGTGTGTGGTGGGCGTACTGGCGCAAAATGGCTGCCGTCGCATCATCCAGGTGGATTCCTCTACTATGCGCCGGTTGTCGTGTGGTTATGATGCAATCGGTAGCCTATGTTTTACAAAAACGGCTTCTACGGGGCGATAGTGTCAGATACAAAGTAATGGAGCCTTTTACACATTGTCGTGTTTGTTTAGAAATAAACAATGGTCAAATGGAGTCTTTAAACGCCTCAGATGTAAAGTTATTCGCTGTCAAAGGGACGCCAAAATGAATGGGAGTCAATGGGATGCTAACAGCAGGTGATGGCTTGGTTAGCAATGGCCGCCCCTATGGAAGGTACGCTTTCCGAGTGTAGTATTACCCCCTTGTTTGTTTTGCTCTATCCTCTGCGCTTCTGCATTTGTCAATAGCGTGCGTCAAGGGTTCAGGGGTTACTCTTTTGTTGTAAATCGATGCGTACGGTAATTCGCCAGAAGTTAGCTATAAATAAAGTAAATCATGGGCTAATTTTCATTTTTGGGTGAACTAACCCTTTAAACTGATGCCAAAAACGCCACTGGCTCGGTTTAATTATGTGATACAATGTTTATGGGTCCGTGTAACGCTTCACAATTCAATTTTCAGACCATATAGTGCAAATGCAAAAAATAAAATATTGAAACAAACGTCCATTTTTTCCTTTTTCTCGGTTACTTCATCAGTGGATTTTTGCCATTTTCTCTCCTTTTTTCAAATTTCCTTTTGCTAAATTATGACTTAAGAAATTATCTTTTGAATGAATTGAAATCTAACCGATTTTATTTTCCTTCTATTTTTTCCCCAATTTACGTGGACTGTGCCATAGCTATAGCGGGGGAGGTCGCGGACTGTTTTACATCGTTTATGTAGGCTATAGCCTGCGTGCACGTTGAGAAGTACTTATAGTTTAAAAGGCTAACACAGAGGACGCCATAGTTTTAGTTGTTAATAAATATATAATAGGCTAATAATACTGTGCTAAATGTAGAATTCAGGTCTGGCCATCGGGAGCAGCGGGCAAAACGGTGGCCTGGCTACTTATTTGCCCGCTGGTTTGTATTTATCTATACTTATTTGTTATTAGTGCACGTACACACACACACACACACACACACACACACACTCACGTGCACGCATGCACACACACACACACACACACACACACACACACACACACACACACACACACACACACACACACACACACACACACACACACACACACACACACACACACACACACACACACACACACACACACACACACACACATATATATATGTGTGTGTGTGTGTGTGTGTGTGTGTGTATATGTATGATTGTAAATAAGTATTTGAACACCCTGCTATTTTGCAAGTTCTCCCACTTAGAAATCATGGAGGGGTCTGAAATTGTCATCATATGTGCATGTCCACTGTGAGAGACATAATCTAAAAAAAAAAATCCAGAAATCACAATGTATGATTTTTTAACTATTTATTTGTGTGATACAGCTGCAAATAAGTATTTGAACACCTGAGAAAATCAATGTTAATATTTGGTACAGTAGCCTTTGTTTGCAATTACAGAGGTCAAACGTTTCCTGTAGTTTTTCAGCAGGTTTGCACACACTGCAGGAGGGATTTTGGCCCACTCCTCCACACAGATCTTCTCTAGATCAGTCAGCTCCTCAGTCAGCTCCTTTGGAGCTCCCTCCAAAGATTCTCTATTGGGTTTAGGTATGGAGACTGGCTAGGCCACGCCAGAACCTTGATATGCTTCTTACAGAGCCACTCCTTGGTTCTCCTGGCTGTGTGCTTCGGGTCATTGTAATGTTGGAAGACCCAGCCTCGACCCATCTTCAATGCTCTAACTGAGGGAAGGAGGTTGTTCCCCAAAATACATGGCCCCGGTCATCCTCTCCTTAATACAGTGCAGTCGCCCTGTCCCATGTGCAGAAAAACACCCCTAAAGCATGATGCCACCACCCCCATGCTTCACAGTAGGGATGGTGTTCTTGGGATGGTACTCATCATTCTTCTTCCTCCAAACACGTTTAGTGGAATTATGACCAAAAAGTTATATTTTGGTCTCATCTGACCACATGAATTTCTCCCATGACTCCTCTGGATCATCCAGAGTCATTGGCAAACTTAAGACGGGCCTGGACATGGCCTGGTTTAAGCAGGGGAACCTTCCGTGCCATGCATGATTTCATTAGTGTATTACCAACAGTAACCTTGGAAACGGTGGTCCCAGCTCTTTTCAGGTCATTGACCAGCTCCTCCTGTGTAGTTCTGGGCTGATTTCTCACCTTTCTTAGGATCATTGAGACCCCACGAGGTAAGATCTTGCATGGAGCCCCAGTCCGAGGGAGATTGACAGTCATGTTTAGCTTCTTCCATTTTCTAATGATTGCTCCAACAGTGGACCTTTTTTCACCAAGCTGCTTGGCAATTTCCCCGTAGCCCTTTCCAGCCTTGTGGAGGTGTACAATTTTGTCTCTAGTGTCTTTGGACAGCTCTTTGGTTTTGGCCATGTTAGTAGTTGGATTCTTACTGATTGTATGGGGTGGACAGGTGTCTTTATGCAGCTAACCACCTCAAACAGGTGCATCTAATTTAGGATAATAAATGGAGTGGAGGTGGATTTTAAAGGCAGACTAACAGGTCTTTGAAGGTCAGAATTCTAGCTGATAGACAGGTGTTCAAATACTTATTTGCAGCTGTATCATACAAATAAATAGTAAAAAAAATCATACATTGAGATTTCTGGATTTTTTTTTTTAGATTATGTCTCTCACAGTGGACATGCACCTACGATGACAATTTCAGACCCCTCCATGATTTCTAAGTGGGAGAACTTGCAAAATAGCAGGGTGTTCAAATACTTATTTTCCTCACTGTATATTCTAGAAATGTATTAAAAAGAAAGACGCTTTCAGCCTTACTCAAAGGCCGCGGAAACATGGCCAGTGGGTTCTTTACGCAATCCATTCCCGGCATTCTTATTTTGCTTCTTATGTATTAAATATACAGGCCATTAGTTTATGAAACCTTGATCAAAATTAAAATACAATTTATAGAAAAAGACCCCCATGTCTCCAGACATATTGCGCGTATTATAGCCTATATCTTACTCATGCTGCTCACTTTTCATCATCAACATATGAAATTAAAACAATAATACAATAGGCTAATATTTAAACATATAGCCTAACTATGAATCTAAATAGGCTACGTTTTGCATTTAGCCTCCACTCCAAAAGCTTCAAAAATGTATTTTGTTTATTAACGCAAAGTTTTAATTTCAAATGTAATTTCTAAATTCAGTTCATATTTCCAACAAACGAAATTCTGAGCCAAAATAACGAAGTGGTAAAAAAAACTGCAAAAATGAAAAATATTAAAGAATTCGCGGGCGCTTTCGTCGGCATGAGTAAGATAGGCTATAAGACGCGCAATATGTCTGGAAACATGGAGTGGGGTCAGACATGATTTTTGTTGAGTGTTGTTTTGCAGAAATCATTTCTTTGAAGTGAATTTCGTTTTCAATAAATTGTATTTTAATTTTAATCAAGGTTCATCTAATTGCCTGTATATTTAATACATAAGAAGCAAACCAAGAACGCCGGGAATGGATTGACATGCGTAACGAACCCACTGGCCATGTTTCCGCGGCCTTTGAGTAGCCTAAGGATGAAATAGCGTCTTTCTGTTTTTAATAAATTTTTTTAATATATGTCTTAATTACAGTACGCCTATTATAGACAGTTATGATATTTGTGGCTGCACCGGGGTCCATCATTACTAGGTTAAAGTTACACGCTTTTCATTAGTGATCCATGGCACCTGCTACCCATGGCTGTTATGAACTGCAGGCTTCAATCAATAAATTACAACAATTTCGTGCTATGGGCACTGCCACTGATACAGGCAGCGGATGAGATATTTTTCTGCTTTCAAACAAGTGTGACAAAGCGTTGGGCTAAATACATTCTCTAATGTGGATACAGACATATATACACACATCACTATACAACACCTTATTAGGAGAAAAAACATGTCGTTTTAACGACATAAGATCTCGTTATTACGAGAAAATTATGTTGACATAAGATCACGTTATTACGAGAAAAGATGTTGTTTTAACGACATAAGATTTTTTTTATTTATTTATCCTTTGTTTTACCAGGGTAGTCACATTGAGACAGTAGTCTCTTTTTCATAAGATCTCGTTATTATGACATAATTGAGTGAAAAAAATTATATGTATGTGGCAGCAATGCGTCACCGTAATATTTACATAAGGCAAAATGTTTAAAATCTATCTGAATTGGTAGCCTATGCCTGTGACTGTCTTTTCACTTTTTCTTTCTTTATAATTTTGTTAAAGTTATAAAGTTCAGCAAATTTTAGTTAGCTTTTATCCACATCTTAGCCTAGCCTACATGCCAAACATTCAAAATATTTGGGCCTAAATAAACTCCTTTGCCGATGTTTTCACTTAGTGATCATCATTCTCGTTTCCACGGCAACATTGAACTTTTCATTGAATATAGCCTACTGCTTCTCACATCTTCTCTTGCCCTTAAATTTAGCAGTCATTAACTCGGTTCATTACAAGCCGTTAGCCGAGAATGATAGGCTTTGATATGCCTAAATATGTAGGCTATATAATGATATGCTGCAAGTCAAGAGTAGCGGATTCATAATTTGTATCGGTTAATTATCAAATGGCGAGTTCTTAAATCATTCGGGTACATCGAGGCATGCATCAATATAATAAAGTAGGTATGTGTGTGTGTGTGTGTGTGTGTGTGTGTGTGTGTGTGTGTGCATGCGTGCACGTGAGTGTGTGTGTGTGTGTGTGTGTGTGTGTGTGTGTGTACGTGCACTAATAACAAATAAGTATAGATAAATACAAACCAGCGGGCAAATAAGTAGCCAGGCCACCGTTTTGCCCGCTGCTCCCGATGGCCAGACCTGAATTCTACATTTAGCACAGTATTATTAGCCTATTATATATTTATTAACAACAAAAACTATGGCGTCCTCTGTGTTAGCCTTTTAAACTATAAGTTACTTCTCAACGTGCACGCAGGCTATAGCCTACATAAACGATGTAAAACAGTCCGCGACCTTCCCCGCTATAGCTATGGCACAGTCCACGTAAATTGGGGAAAAAATAGAAGGAAAATAAAATCGGTTAGATTTCAATTCATTCAAAAGATAATTTCTTAAGTCATAATTTAGCAAAAGGAAATTTGAAAAAAGGAGAGAAAATGGCAAAAATCCACTGATGAAGTAACCGAGAAAAAGGAAAAAATGGACGTTTGTTTCAATATTTTATTTTTTGCATTTGCACTATATGGTCTGAAAATTGAATTGTGAAGCGTTACACGGACCTTTATGAAGCAACCTCAATAAAGTTGATCTCAGATCTGAGGCTAAGCATTGGGAACATGGCTCAATTTGTCAACCAAACCTTGACTTGCAGCTGTCCGAATGTTTGATTTAAAGGGTTGTGGTGTCATTATATCATACCAACTGTAGAAACAGAGTCAGTGAGCAAAAAGAGAATTTTCTAAATCTCATTTAACGGGACGGCTGCACTGTGAGCTGCTACATACACCAGCACAGTATTTGCCAGCTGCATGTGAGGCTATAGAGAGGTGTAAAAACAAGCTGCTCAGAACAAGAAGCTGACAGGAAGCTCACCGCCTGACATTTATCCAGCCAGAGGAGAGCGAGGAGCGTGAATGACCAATCAATCTGTCAGCAGGGCCTGCTGGCCACCCGCCAGATGCTTAAATGGAGTGCAAGGACTTAACCGTTCACTGGGTTTGAGATATTTGTAAGTCAAAAATTATATACATACATACCAATCAGGCATAACATTATGACTAATATTGTGTTGTTGGCCCCCCTTTTGCAGCCAAAACAGCCCTAACCCATCAAGGCATGGACTCCACTAGAACCCTGAAGGTGTGCTGTGGTATCTGGCACCAAGATGTTAGCAGCAGATCCTTTAAGTCCTGTAAGTTGCGAGGTGGGGCCTCCATGGATCGGCCATCCACGTGATGGAAAAGAAAATGTGATTCATCAGACCAGGACACCTTCTCCCCATGTGCATCAATGAGCCATGTCCACCCATGACTCTGTCGCCGGTTCACCACTGTTCCTTCCTTGGATCACTTTTGATAGATACTGACCACTGCAGACCGGGAACACCCCACAAGAGCTGCAGTTTTGGAGATGCTCTGACCCTTGTCAAACTCGCTCAAATCATTACGCTTGCCCATTTTTCCTGCTTCTAACACATCAACTTTGAGGATAGTTAATATGTCCCACCCACTAACAGATGCCGTGATGAAGAGATAATCAGTGTTTTCACTTCACCTCATAATGTTATGCCTGATTGGTGAATATATTTATATATACACATTTTTATATAAATAATGTATGCGTGTGGAATGATTGAAAGTTACATTAGTCCAGTCTTACAATAACATACTAAAAGCTCCGAGTGTAGCCTTCATAAATCCTGCAAGACGTGCATTTTCTCTGCACGGTGCGCCAACAAAGGCTTCTGCACAAAAGACTGTTTCTGGCTGTGAACATGCAGGAGCACTTAAAAACAACAACACTCAAGCAAACCCCTTTTCCTGTAAAATAAGATACATCATAAAAGTTTTAGGACACCTTTTCACCTTACAGAGCAACAACTTAATTGCAATGTTCCACAAAAAGGCTGGGGATGTAAAGGTTAGACAAATAGAGGACACATGACAAGTGAAGTGTAAGTGAAGATTGTAAACACCAACTCAATTCATTTTAATTCAATTTATTATTATTCTTGCTAATTTTTTTATCTTGCTAATTTTACTTTTGTAAAGGCAATGGCCTATATTTCGTCGGTGTATACTTTTTTTTTTTGTTGCTAATGGTTCTTTTGAAATATTTTTTTTTGTGTAATTTCTCACTGAAGATCCGATGTTATCAAGAATCATATTCAATCTGTTGCAAACAGCATTTCTTGTTTACATTTGAGTTTTTAGACCAACATCGACCCCTACTGGACATGTAGGTAAAACAGACTTTTCATATGGTTGAGATGTAAAACATGTAAGGATGTGAGAATAAGGGTTGTGTACTTACAGAAAAGACAACATCATAGTCCGTTCCAGTGAAGTTCTTATCTGTGAGGTCCTCAAAATAATCTGCTAATGCGTCCAGTGTTTCATCTGCTAGTCTCCCATAGTCGGTCTCTGTTAGTTCCCTATACAAAACAATTACTTCATGTTAAAAATAGTTGTATACCACCATCATTGCAAAATATTGGTGCATGTGATGCTAATAATATATGAGACGGTAACACATTACAATAAGGTCCCATTAGTCAACGGTAGTTAATGCGTACCTACCTAATATTAACAGTGAGCAATACATCAGATACAACATTTGATTTTAATAATGTATTAGTAAATGTTGAGATTAACATTAACCAAGACTAATAAAGGATAGAAGTATTTTTACACTATTAGTTCATGTTAACTATAGTTAACAAATGAAACCTTATGGTAAAGTGTTACCAATGAGAAAAATAAGTGTTTTTTATTAATAGTAGCTTGTATTAAACATTTGTATGGTGTAATGTTTTCTGTGTCAAAAAATACTTTTAGCTACACATTATAAACTGTAAATGGTAAGAACATTGTGTATTTAGACTTGTGTATTATTTGAATGCGAGCAATATAAACACATTTTATAAGGACAGGGAATTTGGGGCTGAATTTTCTTGTATATAAGCAAATAAATAACTACATATAAGCAATTTTACACTCTAAAATATAATTGTTTTATGAACATCAAGCTTACAATGAACAAACTTTCACCAACACAATGATAAATCATAAACAGCAGTATCTTATTGCATAAGCAATATTGCAAATATTGTGCTCTATGAGTCAGTGATTATTATGGGATTAACCTTTTCACTCAGAATTCAGTGAACACTATTTACCTCAACTGAGGTGCGTTTTCTTCTCCAAGTGGTGCACTTGAATGAAGTTCTCTTCTCTTCAGACTCCCATCAAACCACTTAAAAATATTTAAATATCAGACAATTTGGATGGATACAATACAGTTACTTTAAAGGCACACTATGTAGTTTTTCGCCGCTAGACGCCGCCTATTCAAAACAAAGGCGTAGCTTGATGACACCAAGATAGAGCACAAATTCATAGGAGATGTCGTCTTCATCTCACACAGCCGGTGGAAAAGAATCGGGACGAGACTCATGTCACGAAACCATGTTGATGGATGTGATTATTAACGTCACAGTAGTATGAAGCGGAGCAGGGCCGAATGCTGTGGGACGAGAGAACGAGGTCACTAAAGGGATTGCTAATGAGAGATGACCGTGACACACGGCTTGACAGCAGCAAAACTTTTATTATGGCACAGTCGCCACTTCCACTTCTTCCGGTCAAGCATATGTGGGGTAACACAGCACTGTTTTATCATATTAGATACATTTGAGTGTGTTGAAAATAATGTTATAACGTTACCCTGTGCGTTCGCTCCGCGGCTGCTATGAGACACTTGATGCACACTGCAGTGGCTAGATCGATATTAGAATATCATATTAATAAATGTTGGATGGCTTGTGTTGCTAAATGGCATGCAATTGATTTTAAAACATATTGTATGATGAAAAAAAATGCTGTATTACTGTACAATAATTATTTTTATGTCTATAAATGTCTCCAAACAGTTAAACATATAATATGTTAAAGTATCTTTGGTGTTTCCATGGTTTCTACAAAATAAAAAAATAAAAATCGAGGGGAACGTGGGTATGTCATTGATAGGCGATGCACGGACACGGTCCGTGTCCTGGTTAAAATAGCGTATTTCATTGGATTTAAACATTCTTGGAAACATTTGGGATAATGTAAGTACACAATTCAACAAAATATTAAACACTGTCCTAGTGGTTTATGGATATTTTAATCCAAAAATCTTACATAGTGTGCCTCTAAACCTTTAAACATTTTTAGAGTTGATTTAGAAATATAGATTTGAATTCTGTCACAAAAGGGACTGGTCATTACCTGTGTATGTCCTCCCCATACATTGGTCCTTGTGACTGTCTTTGCTGAAGAAATACTCCTAGAGTTGCCACCAAATATTGACTAAAATCATATGGGTCAAAAAAAGAAAAAAAGAAAAACAGAGATTTGTAATATCACTAACAAAAATATTATATTTTCCTGACAAATAAAGCACAAAATCAAAATGTCAGCACTACATGCAAAGTTGTTTTATATTTTAAAGAGCCAAAATAAAATAAAGCAAGACTGTGTTACGTCCTCACACAATAGATTTGTCTCTCCATAATAATATACAATTAAGAGACATTTACGACAAATAAGGCACTACAATATATGAGACTTTTCATAACATGCAATGGCACATATTGCCAATTCAGTCAGTCATGCTAACAAGCCGGAAATGTTTGTTTAAAGTAAACTCCCTCACATCAAGTCCACGGCTCATTGTTGACAGTCTGGAGGTTTGTTGGTGGCATTTCCAGCTGGAGCTCAAGTTCAGTAGATACAGAAAGCGACACTTTAGAGTTAACCTTGACATAGCTTCCAAAATGATGCAAGTATCTGCCAGTCACTAGATTGCATATGCCCGCTTTGACAGTCCTCGTTACATTTCAAAATACAGGTCCCGACAAAATAAAAGTATTTTATTCAGGAAGAGTTTCATTCTTATTACAGTTTTTTTTCAGTCGCTTTGGCACATTTCTTCTTCAAAACAGTATTAACATTCATTAAACTGTAAGTGCAATTGCCACAACTGTTTGCTGGAACATCAAAACTATATGTCTGTAGTTACTCACCCAAAATTTAATTCTGCTTCTAATTCTGCTTTTAACAGGCTAATGCTTCAAGTAAATTAGCCAATGCCACCTAAATAAAAGTGTTTTTGTCATCGTGTGAGCCACACTGGTCAAAATGTTTAGAATTTGTTTTTATTATTCTATTCTATACAATAATATCTCTTGTAGACCACACTGAACTTTTTACTGAAAAATACAGATTCAGACAAATATTGACTGGTAATAATGTAGGCTAGTACACAAAAAGAAAAATAACATGTGTCTTTATACTGTAGGCCTACACTTTTTTTCTTTTTTTTTTTTTGAGAAATGTGTTATATGTAAGCTTAAAATTCACAGTCGTTTGTTCATTTTTACACTCTATTATGTCTTTAACACATACATCTTCTTACACATCTTCCTACTGCTCTTCCATGACAAGAATTTTCAGCTTACATGCAATACAATCCTACCAAAAATAAATGTAATGTATAAATACAAACGAGTAAGTACAAATATGTACAAATAAATACTGATGTTGCTGCTGTTGTGATGTTCCTTCATGTTCAAAAATGGTGCTGATTGTGCTGTCCGCAAACTCCATATATATCATAAATATTTATGGAATATAACATGTCTGACAGATTTTGATCACTGAATGGATCATCTTGAATGTGATGGCTCACATGATGAAATAATGTTAATAAGTTGTGAAGAGTTTGACGGTTTCACTGAGAATCTTGTTTTGATCAACAAGCCAAGTGCATTTAGTCATTGTGCAAATTATACTTACTCGTTTGCACACGTGCTAAAACAAATGCAATTTGCTTAAATCAATAAGAAATTCTAATCTGATGTGAACAAGAAACGAATTGTTCAGAGATCTGAACTTGAAAAAAAAAAGTCTCATTTGAGAATTGAGCCAGTGTGGTTGAGAAAGACTGTAAAATGCTCAGTGTGATACACAGACAATTCTGGTATAGTATAAAAATCAGTTAGTGTCAACAACAAAAAGCAGAAAATCCATGGTGAAAAAACATCTAAACCTTTTGACCAGTGTGGCACACACAATGACAAAAACACTTTTTATTTTGGTGCCATTGGCTAATTTATTGACAATAACTGTTTTGAAGTATGAATTAAATGTTTTGGGTGAGTAACTACATTTTACAGACATAGTTCTGATGTTCCAGCAAACAGTTGTGGCAACTGAGCTTACAGTTTAGAGAATAACTAAGAGATACTAATACTAATATAAAAAATAACTCTGGACTGTTTCGAAAAATGTGCCAAAACAATTGAGAAAAACTGTAAATCTCTTTTTTAAATGTTTTTTTAAAAGTGTGTGATGGTATCTGACTTTAAAAGGTTGGGTTCGGGCGCCAGGGGTAAAACCCACCACAATTATTTAGTTAAATGAATCATTAGTCATTACATATATAGCCTGGCTCCGCCCTCCTACGTACTTCCGCTCAATTTTCATTTTCCTTCAGTACTCCGGGACTGCTGTATGCATAGATATCCATAATAAAGGCTAGATGTCTTACGGCGGAGTCTCTAACATCATCACCGGCGGCCATCTTGTCACAGGCAGGGCTCTGTGGTACCTGATGATCTGCATGCACACAAATACTCTTATCTCACTGAAATCTTGACGGATTTACAAATGATTTGGTTTCTTACAAACGTTATTAACGTGGCTATAATTATGGATGCTTGAACAAATTATGAATAATTTTTCATAAGTATGCAGTGTCATAACTACATCTCTGACGTTTATAACAAACCAAACAGTTTGAAAATCGGTAGAAAATTTAGCAAGTTATGATTATTTTAAAAGTGCAAGCACCCATGAAAACAATGTTACGAGTGAGCGAGCTGCCTGTGACAAGATGGCCGCCAGGTGCGGACGTCGACCTCCATTGGCCAGCAGCACAGATGAGACATCTAGCCTTTATTATGGATATCTATGGCTGTATGTGCTTAGGTTTTCTCCCGAACAATTTTTTACCGGTCCAATCAGCGAACAGAGGGTGTGGCTGAGAGCAATGACGTTGATGTCGTGCGCTAGTTTGAGTTGTAGTTCAGTAATGGCGGCGGTGAAAGATGCGAGTGTGTGGCACTGGCACCGCTGACGAATGTCCAGAAGTTAAAGCTGGGGTGTGGCGAGGTGGACGAGCGAGCGAGATCGGTGTGCATGATTGAGAATGAGACACACCGGTCTCGAGTCCTCTCATGAGGGAGCACGGAGGCATATAAGGACGAGCGACACCGGTGAAGGACGAGAGAGGACCAGGCCTGGATTTTAAGTTGTGTTTTGTTTACGTTTTGTTATGTATGTGCGCAGCAGTCGTCCGTGAGGGGCTGCCGCCTTTACTTTCATTTTGTGTTAATTATTTGATTAAAAGTTGTTAAACGTTCGCCGGTTCCCGCCTCCTTCCCTGAACAAACGAACTCCGTTACACGGAGCAAGAACAGTCACTGCTGAGTTTTGTTGGTGGCCATGTTGTGGTCCGGTAAAAGTATTTTTCAGCTCGCTCCATTAGTGGTGAAGGAGTTGCTGAAGCCGTCCGTCTCCCACCACCCGCGAGAAAAACACAGGCTGAATTACCGACTGCTTTTGACAAACACCAAGGTCGTGTGGTAATGTAATTGCTGTCCGAATCCACATCTCTGAGTTTTCAAGAATATATCACTTCAAAATTCACTGTTTATATCCTTTTTGACCCCTGCAGAGCACCGTGCGGTTGCGTGCGCTATAATTTGGATGCATTTCTGGACTTGTATTTCTTTAAAGGTCCCGTTCTTCGTGTTTTTTTGAAGCTTTGATTGTGTTTACAGTGTGCAATATAACATGTGTTCATGTTTCGCGTGTAAAAACCCCCCAGTATTTTTCACACAATTTACTTATCTGTATACCGCTGTTTTCACTGTTCTAAAAACGGCTGATGAGTTCCTTTATTCTATGAAGTCCCTCCTTCAGAAATACGTAACGAGTTCTGATTGTGCCAGCGGTTCCCGTGTTGTGATTTGACCGCAGCTTAGCGAACGTGGCACGGTTCCTGTGTTGTGATTCGACAGCAGCTTAGCGAACGTGGCACGGTTCCTGTGTTGTGATTCGACAGCAGCTTAGCGCACGTGGAAAGGTCACGCCTCTTAATGGGAGATGTATACGCTTAATGATCTCTACAGCGTACCTGGTAAAGCCAAACAAAGGTGATTTGACTCCGGGATGAAAATAACAGCGTCTCGACAACATGGCGACAAACACACTCAAACGCAACACTTCCTCTTCTCCACGCAACACTTCCTCTTCTCCACGTGGGACAGCAACAAGACCACGCCCCTTTTTTAGCCTATTCTTGTGGGCGGAGGTTAGTCTGTTCTACTGTTCTACTGACGTAATTAATGAAGGAAGTACCAGGATGTAGTCCAAGCCAGCCGTTCGCTGTAGGCTTTGAAAGGGAACTTATAATAAAATATCTCGCTTGGCATTGAACTTTGAGCTTTATAATTTTACAGGTATTATTTATGCTCTAACAGCAACATTACACACTAACTAAAGTTTGAACAATGGGATCACGAAGAACGGGACCTTTAAGGATGCTTTATTACATACATACAACAAGAAAACAATTGAATAATGCAAGCAATAGAAAAGTATAAAAATAATACATAGACAAAAGAACGCCATTACATAAACAGGGTAGCAACATAATACAAGACCAGAAACCAGAAACAACACTTACGAATGATAGCATTAGCACTCAAAAAACAACAATTGTTGAGATTTAAATTCTAGAATATGACAGATACCACCTCAAGCCAATAGGTGGCATTAACTGCTCACATTGAGCGAGGTGGCATAATGGGAATGAAAGATGTTTCTCTGAAGTGAAGAAGGAGGCGGAGACTCGCTGCCGTATGACTTTAGTCGCCTTCAATAACGATTCCACAAAGTAGAGGAACACTGAGTGCACTTACCTCTAGTGAGCGAAACATTACAGGGTCTCGGAATAACAGTGTGTACTCAACCTCTCTCTCTCTCTCTCTCTCTCTCTGAAAGCAAGACAGACCCCCACCTTAGACGACATATAAAGGTAAGATATTTTAAATTGACGTTTTTGCGACATAACCTGTCTGAACCTGTCAGATGGACATACACCTGTACCTGCTGCCAGCGGTGTGTTCTTCCGCTCTCATGTAGGCAAGACGTCACATTTGACATATTAATGCGTTTAATTATGTTACATATTTTAGCTATGCATATTAGAAAAAAACTTTAAACAACGTAGTTGCCCAATTCAAACAACGTAGGACACATTATATACTCAATTTTTATCTTGTGATATATTTGTTCATTTGCAAAATCATAACAGACTATTTTTACATTTCAATATTCTATCCTTTACTCTCTGAGAGTGTCACAACATTACGTAATATTATCGCAGGAAGAGGTTTCTTAGAAATATTACGAGATCTTGACCGGCGTAGATGTCGACTGCATCTCAAACCCGAGTGTGTTGTTTATATAGTGAACGTGATTTCACTAAAACGTGTTTTGAGGGTCAGGTTTAGGTTTACAACCAGGGTTAGGTGCGTCTATCTGTGTTATTCATCTATAATTTCCCTCTGACTTTAAGGATAAATTATGAGTAGGGGTAGGTATAGGGTTAGGACTACATTCTCGGACAGGAATGTTGTTCCAGGATCAACAAAATATGTTGTCAGCTGGCAAAATCACGGTGACCTGCTGTTTATATAGCCAACAATTTTGGAAATTATTTGGGTAACACTTTACAATAAGACTGTATTAGTTAACATTAGTTAACATGAATAACCATGAACAACACCTCTGTTCAGCATTGGTTAATCTTAATCTTGTTAACATTAGTCAATAATAATCCTGCAGTTCATGGTTTGTTCATGTTAGTTCACAGTGTATTTACTAATGTTAACAAGATTTTAATGCATTAGTATATGTTGACGTTAACATGAACCAAGATTAATGGTTTATAAGTGCAGTTCATTATTAACTAACGTAGTTAACTATATGTTAACTAATGAACCTTATTGTAAAGTGTTTTTATAATCGTTCAAATCTTCTTTATTTAAGAATCACATATAAACACATTCAAGTAGGTGAGACCAGGACTAGTTGTCACAAGGGTCATATCTCATTATAGGCTATATTGGCACAAAAGGTTAATCTGTGTGTTCAGTGAATTGTATCAGTTGTTAAATAGGTTTTTTGTCAAGTCACCTTTATTTATATAGTGCTTTATACAATACAGATTGTTTCAAAGCAGCTTTACAGTGATAATAGGAAACTTATGCATTTTGGCGGTTCAGCTGAAGTCAATTCAGACTTTTTTTGTGGTCAAGACTTTAAGGTATATGCAAATGACTTAAAAAAAAAAAAAAAACGCCTAAATAAATTAGAAATACTCACTAAAAAGTGTGACAACTAGCCCCGGTCATAATGTCAGTGGGATACACTAACTACAGTATATTTACTTTTGTAGTCCAGAATCACCATATGAAAAAACTGCATATTTATGTCATTTCTGAATATCCAGATCCAGTCTGGAGGTTATGAGAAAAGTCTTCTAACTTTCAGCCACGTTGAAAATAACCCTGACTGGGCAGTTGTTTAGACAGGCTTTGTACCTGGAGGCACAAAATCACATGACAGCCAAGAACAATGAGAGGAAGAAGTAATATCCCTCTAGTGTTTGTGGTTGCAAAGCTCAGTGTCTCTTGTGCAGATCCGTTTCCAGGTGGTTGTTTGCAAAAGCGTTCTGCAGCAATACCGAATTGCATAAATCTGTATTTTTGCACTTTTGTGCAAAATAGCCTGGTAGCAACTTTATCTTCATTAACACAAAAATGAGAAATGTTTAGAATAGAATATAACATAACAGTCTCACTATTTCTGCAGTTTATAGTTTGTATACTGTCCATAGTATGCATATTGTCTGTATGCATCAAGAGGTCAAGGTTTGTCCAGTAATAATTCATTATAGTTTAGCAGATGCATCTATAACATCTCTTTTTATGACTCACCATTTGTCTGACAAGTCTTTTTTTTACACAAAATTGAATTTTAAAAAAGCCAATTTGATTACTGCATGCCACTCATATGCAACATGATGAGGTTGTACTGCATGTTCTTTTTGATGTGCAAGTTTCTGTATCCCAGTCCACTGTCAGATCAATAAGCCATGTCATTTCATTTCATTTTTTAATCTTTCTGGAGCCTTTCAAAGCAGCAGCTGAATGATGAACAGCAGTCGTGACCGGCGGTCTCACTCCCATGCACATTTTTTATTGCTCCCACAGTGGCATGCTACATTCCTCCCTAGTATTCAGACTGCAGACAGCCAATAGACAGGCTGACCCACAACAGTTTTACCACCTCTTATATAAGACATAAGATCTGTTTTATTTAACTAAGCTGCTCTTAGATCAGAGCTGGGATGGCATGTGACATGCTCTTTTCAGCTTGATGTGTAAAATACCATCTCCCTGGCTGGATTATGCCACCATCATCATTATTATACCTGTAGTGCGGGATGTTAGTGAACTTCTGACTAACAGAATAACTTTTTGTTACATGATATCAAGATTAGTATGTGTTACTTAAAGGTACAGTAAGCAATTTCTGAGAAACACTGTTTTTGAACTTAAAGCTGCACTATGTAACTTTTCCATCCGCTAGAAGTCGCCTATTCAAAACAAAGGTGTAGTTTGATGACGCCACGTTTGAGCGCAGAATCTTGGGACATGTGGTCTTCACCTCACATCTGGTGGAAAGGAATCGGGATAGGACTCGGGCAGAAATCATGTTCATGGATTTGATTATTAACGTTAGTGTAGTATGAAGCAGAGCAGGGCCGAGTGTTGTGGAGCTGAGCAAGGCCGCAGGAGCGATTGTTAATAAGATTAAGGCAACACACGCCTTGCGAGCAGCAGGACTTTTATTATGCCACAGTCGCCGGCACCATTTCTGCTTTTCTGGTCATGAGTATGAGGTAACGCAGCTCTGTATATCATATTAGATACATCTGATTTTATGACGTTTCTCTGTGCGTTCGTGCGGCGGCTGCTATGACACTTGTTCACACTGCAGTGAGAGTAAAGCGTTTCTGCAAAATAAAACGAGAAATGGAAAACCGAGGGTAACGCAGATATGACGCCATTGACAGGCGATTCCCTCACACGTCCCGGTTCCATGGTTAAAATAGCAATTTTCTCACAATTTACAAATAGTTGGAAACATTTGGGATATTGTAAGTACTCAACTGAACAAAATATATAACATTGGCCTAGTGGTTTTTGGAGATTTTACTGAAAAAAATGTTACATAGTGCACCTTTAAACCCAAACAAATACACCACTCCCTTCATTGCTCCGTCCCCAAAATGTGTGAACACACAATGCAAGAGTGGAAGTGAAGAAAAAAAATAACGCTTCACGAAAAATAAGGATGATAAACGAATGACAAGCAAGAACAAAAATTTAACATACAGCACACAAGAGTATAAGAGAGAGCTGATTGTTAGTCGCCAGCATCAGCACACCAGCTCCAGACAAACAATGACACTGAAACTGTCATGTTCCTATAGCTAAAATTACAACTACAGCATATCTGGGTTCTGTGAAACAGCAAAACCAGTGTTACTCATGTACGCAGCAGAAACAACGCAACCTTAGTGTCCATTTTCAGGCCTTCCCGCTTAGGTCTCTCCAGCGCTGGAAAGTTTTTCTAATACTTAAACGGGTCCTAAAGCTCTTGCATGATCATAACCCTTCTTTTTCCATTGATATTCTGCTGACCTTTTCTCTCAGCCATCTCTCTTTTTCTTTCTTCAAATCTCCCTCTTACTCACCAAAACCACTAGAAGGCAAGCCTGCCACCTTTAGCCCAAAAAGTTTTTTTTAATGGATGCTGAAGAGGCTTCTCTGCACTGAATAAACCGCTTTTAAGGAATCGACTGCCTGTCCACTAATCTTCAAAAAGTTTTACGCTAAACAATACTTTTGTTGGGAACGATATGTAGATTTCACTATGATAAAAAGGTTATTTTATTAGAGAAGGCAGAGAAGGGAATGTCGTGACAGGTAGAACTCATTTACTCATTTAATATTGAGTGACGTATATTGTCTAAAGAAAGAAAAAATACAGATGTTTTCTTTCTTTGGCTTTCAGGTTTTACCAGTTATGATAAGACATTTATAACTGCATGAATGCCGCTGATAATATGCATTTTAATGAATAAAGAGAAAAGGAATAATTTTATTATAAATATTGTGTTATATTGTATGTAGTTTAATTAAAATAAAAAAATGAGTGTTCCTTCTATCACTGCCAGGTTAGTCTTGTATTGTAATGATTTATGACTGCTGTGTGCATAATGATGATATAACCTGTTTAATGAATGATGGTAAAAAATACATATGATTTTAATTAATTAATTATGTATTAAATTACAATTAGGTTTTTAGTGTACACTTAAATATAGTTGTATGCGCTCTGCAGTGACTAGTAGTTTGTAGCTAATAGAGATAGATATTTGTGCTCTTTTTTCTGCAGTAAAGCACATTCCACAAACAATGCAGTACTACTGTATGTTTACTAGCGAGATAACACACCAAATATAGAATATTTATTCACAAGACCAACATGCTAATCCACAAGAAACTGACTGTCATCAAACTTTGAACGGCGCCGCTTTTACCCTTAAACTTACACATACCCTGTTCCTAACCCTACCCTTAAACTTACCCATACCACCACACCTGTCCCTAACCCTACTCTTAAACTTACCCATACCCTGTCCCTAACCCTACCCTTAAACTTACCCATACCCATACCCTGTCCCTAACCCTACTCTTAAACTTACCCATACCCTGTCCCTAACCCTACCCTTAAACTTACCCATACCCTGTCCCTAACCCTACCCTTAAACTTACCCACACCTGTCCCTAACCCTACCCTTAAACTTACCCTTACCCATACCCTGTCCCTAACCCTACCCTTAAACTTACCCACACCTGTTCCTAACCCTACCCTTAAACTTACCCATACCACCACACCTGTCCCTAACCCTACCCTTAAACTTACCCATACCACCACACCTGTCCCTAACCCTACCCTTAAACTTACCCATACCACCACACCTGTCCCTAACCCTACCCTTAAACTTACCCATACCCTGTCCCTAACCCTACCCTTAAATTTACCCATACCCTGTTCCTAACCCTACCCTTAAATTTACCCATACCCTGTTCCTAACCCTACCCTTAAACTTACCTATACCACCACACCTGTCCCTAACCCTACCCTTAAACTTACCCATACCACCACACCTGTCCCTAACCCTACCCTTAAACTTACCCGTACCACCACACCTGTCCCTAACTCTACCCTTAAACTTACCTATACCACCACACCTGTCCCAAACCCTACCCTTAAACTTACCCATACCACCACACCTGTCCCTAATTCTACCCTTAAACTTACCTATACCACCACACCTGTCCCTAACCCTACCCTTAAACTTACCCATACCCTGTCCCTAACCCTACCCTTAAACTTACCCATACCACCACACCTGTCCCTAACCCTACCCTTAAACTTACCTGTACCACCACACCTGTCCCTAACCCTACCCTTAAACTTACCCATACCCTGTCCCTAACCCTACCCTTAAACTTACCCATACCACCACACCTGTCCCTAACCCTACCCTTAAACTTACCTATACCACCACACCTGTCCCTAACCCTACCCTTAAACTTACCCATACCCTGTCCCTAACCCTACCCTTAAACTTACCCATACCACCACACCTGTCCCTAACCCTACCCTTAAACTTACCCATACCCTGTCCCTAACCCTACCCTTAAACTTACCCATACCACCACACCTGTCCCTAACCCTACCCTTAAACTTACCCGTACCACCACACCTGTCCCTAACCCTACCCTTAAACTTACCCATACCCTGTCCCTAACCCTACCCTTAAACTTACCCATACCCTGTCCCTAACCCTACCCTTAAACTTACCCATACCCTGTCCCTAACCCTACCCTTAAACTTACCCATACCACCACACCTGCCCCTAACCCTACCCTTAAACTTACCCATACCACCACACCTGTCCCTACCTTTACCCGCATCCCACCTCAATATCAGCTAAAGTGTTTTGCATTACAATATGAACACAATAAGTACATTGCACTTATATTTTGATGTAAGTACATAGTAGTTAAGGCCACCTAATATAAAGTGGGGCCATTATTAATTCTGAGAAGACAGTGTTTTGCATAGGATTTCTTAGTATTTCACGAAGGTTACTGAGCCAGTCCTTTTGAATGGGAAATCAGCAGATGCAAATGAGTGTTTGCAAAAACACATCCACCGCATCACGGCCATTTTTCCCTTTTCACCTGTGTGTAACTCTCACTTGAAGAATTGCATAACAAAACCTGTGATGACCCATAGCTGAGCCAAAGGTTGACGAGACGAGAATCTCTTTAGCCTGACTCTGAACAACCAGTCAATGTCACACTGTTCCTGAATATTAACGTACAGATGATTCAGTTAATTGTGACTCCAGCACTAGCTGCAAAGGACATTTCTCCCGTTGACCCAATGAAAAAAAAAGTGAGGTTTTCATTTGACACGTTACATAACCACGTTCCCTGAGGTTGTTTCAGCCTGTAGGCTATTTAGCAGGCGGTCATGATCACTTGTGTCTTGTGACATTTCTAAAAGCATAATGAAATGCATTCTTGAACGTTGCAGACCGTGAATATGTCTTCTTTTACTTTGTATGTGACCCTTTTGCTTTGTTTTAATCCATCTTTTATCACTGCATGTAGATACTTCACTCACTGGAAATAGTAAAATAGGTGTGCCAAATAGTTCCTGATCCAGTATCAGTCTCTCCATAGAAAGCCAAAGATGATTGCTAATGTTTTTCTGAGTAGTTTAAATTATGCAAAATTCACTTTTACATGGTGTTTGAACCAGTGTTCATTTCGTTGACAAATTATTTTCGTCATAATTTTCGTCAACGACCTTTTTTCACTGACGAAAACGAGACGATAACTAAATAAAAACTAGTGTTGGATGACTAAAACTATGACGAAAACTGTCATTTTCGTCAACAAATAAAAATGGGACGAAAATGTTTGGGAGGGTCGATTAGGGAAGAGATCCAGTCAGAACTAATGTCCTGTGTAACAGATGCGCACATTTGAGTTGAACGTGCTGATCTAACCGCTGGAGAACTCAGCGCTGTTGCGCTTCTACAGGCTCATCCCCAACAGCGCTCCAGAGCGGCTCACAATCAATGAATAGCGCACATTTATGCACATTTATTTAACTAATGCTGATGAATAATGACAATGTTTACTTTACGATGTTTATATAGTAATATGTTTTAGACGGTTGTAACAATGGATATTTTATCTCCTGAACTTGAATGAGCATCTGCAACTGCAATAGAGGCACAGACGTTTCAAAATAAGAGTCAATGTGTATTTCGAGCTTGTTTATAATTTAAAAGTCACGCATTATATATTCGTATTTGGTTACACAATAAACTGTATTTCATTTCATTCCCATTTAATTCATAGGAGGAAAGTATCAGGGTTATAATAGTAAAAAAAAAACATAAAAAAATAATTACTTGAAATTAAATAAATGTTAACTGAAAAAAAAAAAAAAAAAAAAAAACTTATTTTTTAATAAGTTCGGGACTTGATTGGATTATTGTGGTTTGCTAATTGCTATTGGTCGAGCTCATGTGAGTGACAGGTTGTCCCGCCCTCGCGCCAGTAAACGCATCATCAGAGAAGAGATGTCGCTGAGGGAGGGGAACTTATTTTGATTAAAGATATTGAGGGCAATTGAATTAAAAAATAAAATAAGGATGTGCGCGGATAAATCATTTATCATAAATTCATACTGCAATGTTACATAAAAATAGATTATATGGTGACTTTAATACAAATACAAATTTTATTTTACAGTGTCCTTGTTATGTTACATACTTACCACAGTAATATCAGTAAATTAAACACTGAAAAAACAGGAAAACACATGTTGTCCAATTTACTTAATCGAAATATTCTACGCAACAAATTTTGTGTTTCTCTTCTAAACATGATTTCAATGCTTTCGATTAATGTAATTCTCTAAAATCTACTAGATTCAATTATTTGGGGTGAATGTGAACCAATTAAGTACTCGAAAATGATTTTTGCTGAAACAGTAGTTCCCAGCATGCTTTGCTTGGGACTTGACGACTAGAGTAAAATTTTTGAAATTAAGTGTTATTTTATGTGTTTTTGGACAAAATGAGAAAAGGGGGAGACTTTATATTGTTTATTAGTGTTTAATGTTTAATTGTGGTGGAATTATTAGAACCATTTAAATTACACTGGGTTACCATAGTGGAGAAGAGCGGAGCAAATTGCTTAGCGTGTGGACTGACTCAGCACATGTCATTAAAGAGCATTTCACACTTAGCACGTATATGATGGTGCTATTGCTGGCAAATACAATGAAAGCTACTGAGTACAGCGTTATAGATCAGTCAAGTGACAACAAAAATATAACAAAATAAACCTGTGTGTTTTGATTAAAGAGGCAGGGTCTCAAGCCCCCGTGTGCACCACTGTTGTTAGGGAGCCATATTAAAATCATTGTGAGACTACTCAATTCAATCCATTATGTTGGAATTATGTGAACAAATTATGTTTGTTTAACTTAATTGATTCATGTGGAACCGATGTACATGATTAAATCATGTAAATCCAACACCATTTTTTTGGAGTGAACTAACCCTCAACCAAACCCTAAGCCTACATTTTAAAAACGTTTACTATGATTTACTACATTTTTTTGGTGAAACATTTTTACACTACACAAAAACAAAAAAATTGTCTACATTTTAAAGCAGTGTAATCAGTTACATACACTGTATAAATTGAACAAATGCAAGTAAAAAAATTAAGTAGATCTGAGTAACTACATTTGGCACATTTACAAATAAAATTGAGTAGAAAAAATTGAAGGAAAAACATTTAAAAACCAATATTTATGAGTAATATTAACTGTATTTATTCATGAGTAATATTACCTCTTATAGTATAACTTTAATATTAACTTTTTTTTATTAACCTTTGTAAAATACTCCACAACACCACACTTATACATGACATTGGCCTTTATTGTCGATGAGTAACGTTACAGCAATACAGCATATATTACAGTTTTGACATGTATACAATATTGGCAACATTTAAACTCATGTAACAAACTTTTTAGAAGTGACATTTAAAAGTAATTAAAGTGTAATCAACCTGTCTGTTAACCAATTTCCACCGTATCAGTGCCATTTCTCGAGCCTGAGATGGACTCGCGCTCTGCGGGTGGACTTTGAACTTCAGACCGCCATCTTGCGTTTCACTCGTAGCTCAAAGATGCTGCAACATGCCTGACCCCATAACCTGCCAATAAACAAACAGTGCACAGTTTTAAGAACATTTTATCATCCAAATTAATTATATTCATTATTTTAAGGAATAAAGTTGTGTGCTTTGGCTTCAAAGACAGATGCCACAGCTGTTTAGGTGACTCACATTGCGTCCCTGTATGTTGTTTTGCATTAAATAAAACTATTTTAAGCACAGTAATGATTTTATAGATAAAATAAAACACACAAACCTGAATTTCACAGAGTAAAAGGCACCAATTCTGCGACGCTGAGAAGAAGGAACTGCTCTGGAGACTGAAGAGAATTCAAACAGCCTGCGCTCACTCAACCATCGAGCCGCCGTGACGTCAAGGGGCGGGGGAGGGGTGCAGTGTTATAATCGAGTAAAGTTACTCAATTTCTTCAGTGTGTGTTAAAGATTAATAATCTTGATTTGAATTAGGGATGGATATATATCGGCAACATATCGTTATCGGTCCAATAAGAAAATTTGACCGATATATTCAAGCCGATAGATAATGTATTATTTCCTTCAGCTGAGACAGACGCGCTGTCCACCATGATGGGTTTGAATTGCTCTAAATATGATTGGAATCACTTCGAAAAGGAAAATACAGTTATGTGCAACATATGCAGCGCAAGTCTAATATAATCTACATAAAATGTTAATGAGAATAGAATACGGCTGTAAAAGAGCGTTGTGTTTCAGCGCGTTTGTTGAGGGAAGAGCGCGCCCACGGAGTTACACCTTCATGACAAGCACAGTCAAGTTCGCTTGTACATTCACAGCCTTTTGTGCCATTGTAAGTTGTAATATTATATTTATTATTATTCTGTGTATGTAATCTCATATAGGATGCGTTTGGTTGAGTTAATTAACGATGCAGTAAAGCACTTCATTGTACCGGTCTTTAGCTTCAGCGCGCATTTCAAACAGAAATGCACCGCATTCATAACTACTGGGACTGTCCTATACATAACACTGTAATGAGAATACTTCTGTTATAAAACGTTGTGAATTCTCTGGGTTTAGTTGTTGTGTTTCAGCGCGCTGTTGTGGGAAGCGTCCACAACGCATTCTGACCAGCACAGTCAAGTTCGCTTGTGCATTCACGTCATTTTGAGCATATGTAAGTCGTAATATTACGTTTTTGTAGTATAAACATCTGATTAATGTCATATAGGATGCGTTTGGTTAAGTCAATAACCCGCAGTGCTTCATTGTACCGGTGATCATCTTCAGTTTCAGTGCGCGCTCAAACAGGGGAAGAGCATCCACAGGAGTTATAAGCCTTCATCTATGCGTGATTTGTGCAAATATAAGTTGTAATATTATATTTATTTTGTATAAATATCTGATTGTTCTCATATATGATGCCTTTAGTTGTTAATTAACCTTCTAAGCGCTTTAGTTTACGGTTGTTCGTTCATTGTCTCCAGCTTCAGCGCGCTCTCAAACAGCAACATTATTCCTAATAGACTAGACTAATATTAAAGATGTTTACTATTACTGTAATATTAAACATATTTTTTTCAAAAACACAGAAGCATTATTTTTTATACTTTTATTGTTCTCGTATCATTTCCATCAACAATATACGGTTTGATTAAAACCATTTCCTTATTGTCTGTGCGGAGGTTATTTCATGCACTCGCATTCTGATTCTTTATTATGCAGCCTAAGTAATGCTGTTCAATAACTTGTTTGCATTATTTAGGTATATTATTTTTATTTTTTAGGCAATATCATTTTTGGTAACATTTTACAAATAAGGTCTCATTTTTTAATGCATTAAAGGTCCCGTTCTTCGTGTTTTTTTGAAGCTTTGATTGTGTTTACAGTGTGCAATATAACATGTGTTCATGTTTCGCGTGTAAAAAAACACAGTATTTTTAACACAATTTACTTAATCTGTATACCGCTGTTTTCACTGTCCTAAAAACGGCCTGATGAGTTCCTTTATTCTATGAAGTCCCTCCTTCAGAAATACGTAACGAGTTCTGATTGTGCCAGCGGTTCCCGTGTTGTGATTCGACAGCAGCTTAGCGCACGTTGTACGGAAAGGTCACGCCTCTTAACGGGAGATGTATGCGCTCAATGATCTCTACAGCGTCCCTGGGAAAGCCAAACAAAGGTGATTTGACTCCGGGATGAAAATAACAGCGTCTCGACGACATGGCGACAAACACAGTCAAACGCAACACTTCCTTTTCTCCACGTGACACGTCCTCTTCTCCACGTGGGACAGCAACAAGACCACGCCCCCTTTTTCGCGTATTCTTGTGGGCGGAGGTTAGTCTGTTCTACTGTTCTACTGACGTAATTTATGAAGGAAGTACCAGGATGTAGTCCAAGCCGGCCGTTCGGTATAGGCTTTGAAAGGGAACTTCTGTTAAATAAAATATCTCGCTTGGCATTGAACTTTGAGCTTTATAATTTTACAGGTATTATTTATGCTCTAACAGCAACATTACACACTGACTAAAGTTTGAACAATGGGATCACGAAAAACGGGACCTTTAACTAACACGAACAAACAGAGAGCAATAACCTTTATTTATTTTAGTAATAAAATGTTTGTGTTTATTAACAGTCCATTCACAATGCAGACCTAATGTTAAAAGACACAACTTTGGGTCTGAATATGTTGAGATTAACATGAACTAAGAGTAATAAATCCTGTTGAAGTATTGTTCATTCATTGTAAAGTGTTAACTTGGTTTTCAAGTGTTTTTTATAAAGTAAGTTGGCCATAGGAGTGTAAAATTAATTTGAAAAGGTAAGGAATCTTACACTGGTGTAAATAGGCTACTGTAGTGTATAGGTTTGATTTATGTTGAAGTGTTTGGGACATGCTTTTAATGGGGAGCCTTTTGTTTTTGTAATCAGGCTCTCAGAGTTTATTAAAATTTGTATTTAGATTTATCGGCCAATATATCGGTTATTGGCTTTCAAATATAAAGAATTATCAGTTATCGTATCGGCCAAAATGTTCATATCGGTGCATCCTTAATTTGAATTAAGTAATATTTATGATTCTTGAAACAGATCGATTTAATTCTCCTTTCTCAAATATTTTGATGGAAATTTCACAAATATATTAATTATATTTTAAATAAATAATTGGATATTCGAACACTAAATTCTTTAAGTGAAAAAAAACTTAAATATAACTGTAAATTTGAGGCAAAATTAACTGTTGGATTTTTAGTCAATTATTTTGGTAACTCAAAACATCAAGTAAATGATATTTAGAGATTTTATTAAGTTAATAAAGTTAATTATTAATGGGATATTTACTAAGCCACTGAATTATTTTTTAGAGTGTATAGTAAGTACATGCAGTTAATCAATATTACTCAGTACTTAAATATTTAATTACATTCTAACAATTACACCGTAAAATAAAGTGTTACTGTCTTTTTTTTATAAATTTTTTTTTTTATAAATGTGAGCAATCCTTAATTGCCTTTGCAAGCACAACTATGACTTAGTTAAAAGTGCACAGTGATTACTCAGACTACAGTGGGAGGGCAATCCCACCCTGCCATGGAAGGTCTGTCAATGAGCTTGTTGTAGTGTTTGGCTGCTTTATGTGTAGGACTGAACCAACATTCTCACATTTAGTGTTAAATGTCAGACAGAAGTGCGTGTTAACTGTTTGGAGGCATTGTGGGGGAGAGATGAATGGAACTGCAGGCAATGTTGTTGATCTCACAGGTTTCATAACAACAAAGGAATCTAGACATGCATATCCTGTTCTTTTGATTTTCAAAAAAAGCATCAATCGCCTCCAACGACAACGTGCCCCCAGCAGGCAACAACAGGCTCCTGGAAAGGCTCTTATTGTCAAATACAGTCTGAGGTATTTAGTTATTAGTCCCCTGCATGGACAGGGCTTGGTCATGGGACCTTTTGTTTTAGTTACCACGTTACGAGTCTTATGATCAGGTAAACATCTCATATAGCTACCATATGCCTCTCTATAAGCAAATGCTCCCGCAACAACCTGAGAGAACTTGGGAATGTTTTCCTAATGCCATATGCAGTAGAAATTATATTTTCCGCACCTATAGTGTTTGGTCTTTATCTACTTCGGCATCTGGACTCTTATGAGCAACATTGTTTTTAAAAATACCTCCTGCGGTTTTACATCATGTTAACCATTCAGGAAATATAACGAATTTCGCTCTTGAAATTCTCTAGGTTTATTTTACGAAAGTACTGGTTAATATAAGGTAACTATGGGTTAAGGTTAGGTTTAGGGGTATGTTCAGGGTTAGTTTACCCAGTTATTGTAATTACTATAATAAGTATAGTAAGTACATGGGGAACAGGACTGTAAAATATAGTCCATTTTTTAAAATCACAAATAAATGTTTTATTAATTATTATTTTATTAAGATCAAAGTGTTCTATCACAATCTGTTTTTGAAAGAAGTCTCACCAATGCTGCATTTATTTGATCAAAACTACCGTAAAAGCTGTAATATTATGCAATATTATTACAATTTAAAATAACTGTTTTCTATTCAAATATATATTAATTGTGGCAAAAGCTGAATTATGGAAAAGCTGAATTTTCAGCATCATTACTCCAGTCTTCAGTGTCACATGATCCTTCAGAAATCATTCTAATATGATGATTTGCTGCTCAATAAATATTTCTTATTATTATCAATGTTGAACAGTTGTGCCACTTAATATTTTTGTGGAAACTGGTACTTTTTTTTAAAGCTACACTGTGTGATATTTTCCCCCATCTAGCGGTGAAAGGGTATATGACCATCCAGTAAATATTAGTTTCGGTTCCTCCCAATTCCGATTTCGTTTTAACTCCTACAGTGGCCGATTTATTCCAAGATTAACATGGCTTCCAGTTCGATCCAGCAATCCCCCTCTTCACATTCCCCATCGAGTTGTAACGCGTGTGTCCGGGTGAAAAATACGGATAGCTCACTCAACGCAACTGGAGTCGATGCAAACACGGAGGCGATTGACATCAAACAGCCCGCACTTTATTCCCCGCGGAACCCCCCACAAGAGTCCGGCACAAACTCCACTTCCGTCCACAGCATTACCCAACAAAACAAAAATAAATGAATGTTAGCAACAGAAGACAGAAAATAATCTGCACACATGGGAGCTCGAGGCGCAGTGTTCACACACACACACACACACAGAACGCAGGCACTCCAACCGGGGCGAACGCTCTTAAAGGGGCCACACTATTTTCCTACTCGTTACAGAGTGTTAAAACGCGAAAGGCGAAGCTTGAATTTACGGGTATGTCCCTCTTTGGCTAATGTACTTTCAAGATGGAGGGGCAACATGGCGACCCCCATTCGAACCCCTTACCCGTATGTATTTTCAATGGCATATTATAAACTTACGAGAATACTTTATTACTTGAAAGAAGTAAATATACATTAATGAGCACATATATTTTTGAAAGAACTAAGTGTTTTTAGCTAAGAATAAACTAAAAAAGTTACACAGTGTAGCTTTAAGGACTCTTTGATGACTAAAAAGTTCAAAAGAACAGCATTTATTTGAAATATAAATCTTTTGTAACATTATACATGTCTATCAGTGTGTCCTTGCTGAATAAAAGTATTAATTTCTCTCAAAAATATAATCTTGCTGACTCCAAGCTTTTGAACGGTAGTGTACTGACTGCAGATGTCTTCTTCTGAAGATGTCATGGAATGGTTATGGTCATATGTGCTGATTCAACTGAAAGTATATCAGAGGTCATTTAATTCCGTGACTACCTCACAACTTCCTGTCTGCAACATGCAATGACTTAACAGGCACAGTAAAGGGAAGTGCATAATAGTTTTCTTATCACAAGTCTGGACCGCAGCCAGAGTGAGAGTGGAACAGCGGGTCCAACTTCATCCTGGGTACACTATTATCAGATAGCAGTGTGATAAAAGGGCATAAAGAGGCTTATTATGTGCTTGTGGTAGACCTCTACCTTCCATATCTTTTAGTTATGCCTCATTGACTTTCAAAACATTTTTCTTTTATCCCTGGAGAGTAAAGTGAATTATTATTCTTTCTATTATTTTTGAGGATCACTTTTATGTTTGTGTTTATGCAAAGGAATTTGGCCGTATTCTTATATTTTAGTCAGAAACAAACTTTCTGTACAATTAGCATATAGTTTAGATTGGCGGTATGGTTCTGTTCTGGACAAGCACTCCCTGCGCATCCATGCAGCCTAGCATGGATAAGAGCAGGGAGAGCAGTGATAAATAAACCCCCCTAGGGTAAACAGAACAGAAGCAACAATGTATTGTAGATAGCATTAATGTCAATATTAATATGTACAACCTACTTCGGGAATTTAGTCTGATTCAGGGGGAATCAGAATGCCAAATCCTGACTGATGAGAGGAGCTGGGGATGGAGGACATAGTTGCCAAGTCCGCGTATAACACACGACTTTGAGCTTCTTTTTTTGGCAAGTCGCGTAAAAAAATCGCTAGTCGCGGGTTGCGTTTTTTTGGGCTTATTTTTAAATGTGGTTGCTTGTAAGAAAAATATAATAAGCAACTTCGTTTCTTTACATTTATGGTCACTGTTTTGTCCAATACATTGACTGACACTGTCTTCTCGCAGCTAATAGCTATTCAGTGCAACGATACAAGCGCTGTAGTAATCCGTCCTCATATATCCCGCCTCCTTCTCCCCCTCGCTGAAGAAAAATCACGTTCCACGTGCAGGCATGTGACGTTATAAATGCACGTAATGATAGTTAGTAGACTTAAATAGACGAATACATTTTTACAAACAATGCCACCAGCAGAGATGTACAGAGATGGAGAGGAAACAGGGAGGAGAGGCACTTAATTTAATTAAAAAAATATTTTTGTAATGTATTTAAAATTACAGGCTATTATAAAAAAAAAACAAGTCTACTAATAATAACAGTAGGCATGGTTCGAATTTATTTTATTATAAATATGTGGCTATATTGCAGCACTCCCTTAGTGCTTGCCTGTGTCCCAATGTGCATACTATCCATCCTAAATAGTATGTGACAGTCATTTTTAATACTATTTAGGGCAGATAGTGTGCACATTGAGATGTAGGGCTCTTTTTCAAGGTTTGCAGTGTGTGTGTTCACTACTCACTGCCCCTAATATGTGTGCACTAACTCCGACTATGGGTTACCATTGGCCTTCATGTCACTGTTTTTTTTTTTTTCTCTCCATACCTTCTGTTCACAGCTGATCGGAGGATATTGCGTGTCCTTTATTGCAATTTGATGATTTTTGTAAAATCACATCTGTTTTTGCTTTTCAAACTCCGAGAGGTTTCAGTTTAATATGTTGCAGGCTCATTTATTGATTTAAAAAAATCATTTATTATAAATAATATTGATGATAATAAATAATATAATAATATTGGGCTTGTTTTGGGCTTGTTTTTGAAGCTGCGGTTGCTTATTTGTCTCGCGAGAGTTGGCAACACTGATGGAGGAGAGTAATTAGCTCTGGAGAAACGCGATAGCAGCTGATAATACTAAAGGAGCTTATATCAGTCCTTCCAGAAAAATGCGGCTTCTTTTTGTTATTGTTGCGGGCAAAAATCCTTGATTATGCGGCATGTTTTCTTGAAAAATGCGATGAAAAATTCGGGAAAGTGTGGGATATTTATGCAATTTTATGCGATGAAATTGCGGGAACTTGCAAAAACTGCGGTTTGATGAAAAAGAGAAAAAAAGCACTACATGACAGAAAGTGCTGGGAATATTTAAGTTCCCATCTTGTTTTATTGAAGACCTTAATAAACACACACGGCTCAAATTTACAAAACATTGAGTCAAACAAGTTCTGTAGCTTTACAAAAGGAATATGCTACAACTTCTGAAAAATGAATAAATAACTTCCTGTTTTACAGAGGTAGCTTTACAAAACAGACATTTGAGTGCTTCCAATGCAAAAAGTGCAATCTCTTAAAGGGTTAGTTCATCCAAAAATTTAAATTCTGTCATTAATGACGTCCCCTCATGTCGTTGGACACCCGTAAGACCTCCGTTCGTCTTTGGAACACAAATGAAGATATTTTAGTTGAAATCCGATGGCTCAGAAAGGCCTCCATTGGCACAATGCACTGAACACTCTCAAGACCCATAAAAGGCACTAAAGACGTCGTTACAAAGTCCATCTCACTACAGCGGTTCTACAATAACTTTATGAAGCGACGATAATAGTTATTGTGCGCAAAAAAAAACTAAATAACGACTTATATAGTGATGACTGATTTCAAAACACAGCATCATGATGCTATGAATCAGCGAGTCGATTCATGATTCGGATTGCGTGTCAAACTGCTGAAATACGTGACTTTAGCGATCCGAACTGCTGAATTGACTCACTGATTCATAACGCTTCAAAGCTTCATGATGCTGTGTTTTGAAATCGGTCAACACACCGGGAAACTGCTTTGCGCGTCTTTTGCTGTTATTTTTGTTGGCAAATGGGAATTTGCGTGCTTCATGGTTTCACCGATATCTATGGTTTCTCCACGGGGTTTGCAGCTTTTCGATGACGTTCGCGTCGGGTAATTACGTCACTTCAAAACGTTCCCATGGCAATAGGGGGAAATGGCGGCTCTTGTGTGAAGTAAACGAACATTTTTCAACTTTCTGCTAATATATATATAAGACTTTTTTTGCAACGAAAATGCGGGGATTATGAAATCATGCTAGCCCAGCATATTTTGCACTCGGAAATAGGCAATTTATGCAGCGAAAGTGCGGCGTATTTGAAAAAATGCGGCCCCCGCATAAATATGCGGGCTTTGGCTGATTATGCGTTAAATCACGCGATCGCATAATCGCGTTTTTCTGGAGGGACTGTTATATATGCATGCTGTGATAGGCATCGTATTCCTATAGTTAGACGTGATCAGCTGACAGTCAGCTGATGCGAGCTTTACTAACATGACCTGCCAAAACTAACGCTATACGTTGGATTTATGTTGCGCTCTGTGTTTTGACTCAAGAGCGCAAAAAGAACCAGTTCATAGGAGTCAAACTACACATGATACCCTGTGTTTTTCTAAAGAGAACTGGCTCATAAGAGTCATTTGTTCTCCAATCAGACCATGCAGAATGCACTGTATTTGTTTGATTCATTTAAAGGATCCGGCTCATAATATTCATTTGTTTGAGAATTGGGGTGGCGCTGTGTGTTTTTGATTCACTAAAAAGAACCATTCATAAGAGTCAAATAAGAGTCATTCATTTTGGAATTGGGCTACACTGGATTTTCTGCATGTGTTTGATTCACAAAAAAAGAACCATTCATTAGAGTCAAATAAGATTCATTCATTCTGGAATTGGACTACACCGGATTTGCTGCATGTGTTTGATTCGCTAAAAAGAACTGGTTCATAAGAGTCATTTGTTAGAGCATCAGAAAATACTGGGGCTGTTTTTGAAATTGCCCCTATACACTCATTCACTTATTCCCTACATTACTCCACTAATAGTCCACTTGGGTATGGGATTAAATTCCCGCCAAATGTGTTGTGGTCACGTATCAAAAAATAATAAGTGTTGCAAAGTAGTTGAGTAAATATTGCAGGAAAGTCTTTTTACTACGGGTTCCCGTGCTCATTGCGTGTGAAAAGTGTTATTAAAATTGTGATTATTTGTTCCCAAACTTAATGAGGACACAGTGTACCACTTCAGGCTGGATGGCACTGACATTAACTTTAGCCTATTGCGTAAATACTTGGGTAAAGTATGTTGACTGCCTCTCTCAAGCTGTTCATTTTGTCTCGCTTGACTTTCACAGTGAATCGCTCTGCCCTTGCGACGAGTCGAGTCTTTCAGCAGTTGGTCCGCTTGATCACCTGGCTCTCGCTGAGTTGAACACGCTCAGAATAGTAAATAAGTGTAGCCTTATTTGTTGTCCCTTTCATTTACACTTTGCTCCTCTCCTTTATCTTGCACTCCCTCCTTCTGACACTCCCCTGCTGCTCCTCAGAGGTCTTAAGATAAGCTCAATGCTGAATAAAAAAGCATTTTCTTTTTGCTGAGATGAGTGAGAAAGAGGACTGGAAATGATGGGGAGGTTATCTCCTAATGTCACAAGTTGGATTCAAACCAGTGTTATTTTAGTAACATTGAGATACCAATAGTTTTTATTAATATTTTTAATTACTGTAGTTTTTATTTTTATACATTTTTTTTTTCAAAGGTCTACATATTCATTTTTATTTCAGTTTTAGTACTACATAAAAGTAAAAGTAAATGAGATATGTTTTGTAATTGTTTTTATTTCAAAAATGATGTTGGATTCTTTATGTGTCTGTTATCATCTAGTTTATGAATTGCTTTACATTTATTTATATAGTGTTTTATACAATAAAGATTGTTTCAAATAAGTTTCACTGTATAATAGACAAGAAAGTAACTGTTAATTTAGGCAAAATTCATAATTTTTTTATTGAATTTAATAGAATTTTATCTGGATTTGGATCTTTTTTTTGTTGCTTTGTTTTAAGTTTAAAAAAATTAGCCAAATCTCTTATTGGATATTTCTCTTCTTTTTGCATATGCCGAGTCCCGACTGACTGTATCTGTATCCGGTACAGCAATAATGAGTATTTGTAGCTTCACTGTACTCCAATGCAAAGCTGTGCATGTTGTCCAAGTGCAACAAATTCTTCTAAAATGCCTTTAATAACATCATATCCAATTACAGCTTTATGCGGGAAACTTCACACAGTGCACTAAGCCAGTTAT
The DNA here is from genome assembly GCA_023566225.1 of Romanogobio albipinnatus. Classification (NCBI taxonomy): domain Eukaryota; kingdom Metazoa; phylum Chordata; class Actinopteri; order Cypriniformes; family Gobionidae; genus Romanogobio; species Romanogobio albipinnatus. Next base: position 47,587,768 of record CM042253.1, read on the forward strand.
GTAATCATTGTCACTGTATCCAATTAGCGAACTGAAGAAAGAACCTCCAGTCAGAACAAAGAGTGTATACGTGAGGCCTGTGCCATGTTGGATATGGCGCTAATCCTTTTCTCTAACTTTAAGCCCTCAATTAAAATGAACGGACATGGAATTTTGACCCCCCTCACTCATGAATAATTCTGTTAAAAAGTTACTTTTCCACAAAATATCATTTTAAGTAGAATTGGGATGACATTTACATCTTTTAGTTTGTCAAGCGTTTTTGAAGAGTGTGCATGTGCGTGCTGTAGTATGAAGAAGCCTATGATTAAAGGTGCAGTGTGTGAATTTTAGTGGCATCTAGTGGTGAGGTTGTGAATTGCAACCACCCACCGCTCACCCCTCCCTTCCGAAGCACATAGAGAAGCTACGGTGGCTGACACAGGACAATATGTCGTCGTCTGAGAGAGCAGTTAGTCCGTTTAGGGCTACTGTAGAAACATGACGGCACAAAATGGTGACTTCACTGTAAGGGGACCCGCTGTGTATGTAGATAGAAATGGCTCATTCTAAGGTAATAAAAACATAACGGTTCATTATGTAAGGTCTTTATACACCACTGAGAACATAGTTATGTATATTATATTGCATTTCTGTCAATAGATCATGTTTGTAATTTATAGCAAAAAATCTAGAAAAGAAAGATCTTAAAACAGATTACAGTATTAAGAAGTTATTACTCCACCACCTGCGTGACATTATTAACCAATGTGGTTAATTTCTTTGCACCAAATGCGGTTACGTGAAACAGTCGTGATTAGCTAGTTAAGTCCAAGAGGCAACCTCCCGCAGTTTCTCTTAAAGCCATTACGGAAGTGACTTAAACTGCAATTAATCGACTGACAGGCTTCAGAAGGGATCAGAATCTCATTGAGCTCCATGTGAAAATGCCCAACTTTACAGCAGAAAAAACATGTTTACAGCCCGGTACAAATTGTGTTTTTGGTCTATATGGCTAATTTTGCCCTTCATGACGACTGTGAGGGGGGTGAATTTTTTTTTATAACTCATTCGTTTACATTATATAAAGCTTTAAAGTTCCGCATAATTAAGGGCGTGGCCACTTAGAGTGACAGATGGATAGCCGTTTGTCTGCTGTCTGTTAGTCATCGCGTCTCCTCAGCTCCGCCCACGTCCCGCCTCTTTGCCCATTTTCTGTTATCCAGGAGTGACGCGCGGTGACGCGCTGCCAAGATGGCAACGAGCTCGACCCGACTTTACGCTTCAAAACTGCTCTTCAGAATCCTATGGGTGACGTCACGGACACTACATCCATATTTTTTTACAGTCTATGGTTATTCCTATAGTTAAGCAGTGAGTTACTTTGTTGTATGGGAAATACACCCAACTGACAGACTGGGAAGAGAGGTGCTGTAACCATGTTAAAATATGTGAAAAATAATGTGTTTTTGAACATTCAAGCATGAAAGCATTCTAGTAGACCCCAAAACAAAATTAAGACTTAGTAATAATATGGCTTAGGGCATAATATGGGCTCTTTAAGGAATCTGAGGTAAAAAGAATTTGTTTTATGTTTCTTTAAAAATCATGTCATCCGTCAACACCATTGCTGAGTATTTTCTCCTTAAAACTGAAGTGAACAAAAGACAGTCTCAAAAACGCGGTTTGAAATCGCCGGTGTTTCTTATGTCACAAACTAACTTGTATCCAATCATGTCAACATGAGGGCGGGCTTTAGCATATCATTAACTGCTGCAAAGCAGGGGAGTCTCAAGAGAAGCCAGGTTATCCTGGGATATCTTTCTGTTGATACATTTAGCAATATAGCGGATTAATTATGTATATGATATGTTACAATGTTATGCCTTTCTCCACTGACGTTCTGAGTTGTTCAAAGCGTTTCTAAGGATACTGATTTTTAGAAGGCAAACTGAGATGGCAAACAGGAACGTGGTTTGTGTAACATTAGCAACACATTATTAGCTGTTTGATAACGTAGTCAAGCCAAAGGCTAGTCATATTAATTACCGTTATGTGTCCGACGTTTTAAAGAGCGATACCATTGTGCAGCGTTTATTACAGTAAAGTTGACCGAGTGGATCTCTGAGGTGCGAGTGAGTGGAGGCGGGGCTAATTTGCATATTCATAAATCCGTGTATACTAAATGAAGCAAGGACAAACTTTTTTTAAATATGTCATTTTGGTGATCAAAGATGAGTTTTAAGGGATACAATTATTGACTTCAATATGCTAAAAATCTATAAATCTGTATGCTAAAATTTACTATAATTTGAATGTTTGATTGCGCTAGAGGTTTTGAGAGACTGACCACAGAAATTGTGTTGATTACTAGTCAAATCAGTGTGAATATTCAGAGGGACGTGTGCCCTTCAGTGCCTGCGGGTGGATACAGTACGGCCACTGTTTACAAGCACTGAACCTTGACTCATAGCAACCACAAAGAGAAGAACGAATGAGAAGAAGAGATAGATAAAGAGAGAGAGAGAGAGAGAGAGAGAGCGAAAGTGAGGATAGGGTTTTAAAGTGTCATGGTGATAGAAACATAAGTGTTTTCTGTTCTCTGTCCTCTTAATATCTGGCACATGGTCACATATCTTTAATACCTTTAAAGGGCACTTCTGAGAGCACTTCATGATCTGTGACTTTTCCACTGTCAGTGCTACATAATTTGTTTGTGCTTCTTACAATGAGACTATTGTTCTTAACTAAATAAAAGAACGTCATATGCTGTACGTTAAACTTGAGGGTTTATGTTACAGTGGAATATGACAATCGGTGGGCTTCCAGTTTGGACAGAAGTTGCCTGCTGGGCTTGTTAACAGGTTAAAGGTGGAATAACTTTTACATAAAGCAGATGTTGAGATTGCCCGTAACTTGCATAGGATGCTTTGCTAAATATAGATAATATTTGTTTAGCCATTTCTCTATTGACTCGTGTATCAATAAATCATCTTATATTGACACTGTTTGCTTATATAATAATTTGTATATTCATAAAGACATAAGACTGTTCAAAAGTTTGGGGTCTGTAAGATTTTTGCTTAATTCATCATTTTATTCAGCAAGGATTCATGAAATTGATTAAAAATCAATTGCAGCCTAGCAGGGATAAGAGCAGGGAGAGCAGTGATAAACCCCCCTAGGGTAAACAGAACAGAAGTAACGATGTATTGCAGATAGCATTAATGTCAATATTAAAATATTACAACCTAATTCGGGAATTTAGTCTGATTCAGGGGGAATCAGAATGCCAAATCCTGACTGACGAGAGGAGGAGCTGGGGATGGAGGAGGGTAATTAGCTCCGGAGAAACGCGATAGCAGCTGATAATACTGAAGGAGCTTAAACACTCACCTAAAGGATTATTAGGAACACCTGTTCAATTTCTCATTAATGCAATTATCTAATCAACCAATCACATGGCAGTTGCTTCAATGCATTTAGGGGTGTGGTCCTGGTCAAGACAATCTCCTGAACTCCAAACGGAATGTCAGAATGGGAAAGAAAGGTTATTTAAGCAATTTTGAGCGTGGCATGGTTGTTGGTGCCAGACGGGCCGGTCTGAGTATTTCACAATCTGCTCAGTTACTGGGATTTTCACGCACAACCATTTCTAGGGTTTACAAAGAATGGTGTGAAAAGGGAAAAACATCCATTATGCGGCAGTCCTGTTGGCGAAAATGCCTTGTTGATGCTAGAGGTCAGAGGAGAATGGGCCGACTGCATTTGTGAAGCCACAACACGCACAACCTTGAGGCCGATGGGCTACAACAGCAGAAGACCCCACTTGTGTTTTTGCATGAACTCAACATGGGATGGATTGTTTCACTCGCAGTGGATTGCGATTGCAGTCTTAGGGCGAACTGACATGCAGGTGTTAGACGGTTCTCAGACAGCAGCTGGTTATCAGGAGCAAACATCCACACTTTCGCTGGGTTTACCTCTGTTTTCCCTCTCTGCAGACCCACTGATATAAACGTGCTGGCACAGAGCGAATGGCATGGGTGCTTTAGAGTCACAGGGTGCTCTTGACTTTAAATAAGGGCTCAGTCTCACAGTTTGTTTATGCAGACAGTCTGAAAGACCATTATTCCTCATTTACACAGACTGTGAGGCCCTGCACTCTGTCTGCTGACTTTACGACGCACCGTTTATTCAGTGCTGTGGCTGCAAACACACACTTAGGTGGTCACAAGATCAACTTAAAAACATTCTGCATTGTCTCGACAAGAATGGCTGAAATCAATCTTTTACCAAAGGTGACGTGTGTAGTTTCTGCACCTCTAGCCTTGCAAACAGAATTGCAAAGATTAACCAAAGTTAAAGTCAGTTTAACCTAGTCGATCAATAATGCAATTTCTGTTTAAAAAATGTTTTATATTTTCAGAAAAAATATCTACGTTTCAAGCATTCAAACATTTGGGGTTGTAAAGATTTTCAAATGTTTTTGTAAGAAGTCTCATGCTCACCAAGGCTACTTTTATTTAATCAAAATACAGTAAAATTGTACCTAATTTTTGAAATTTTATAACAATTTAAAATAGCTGTAGTCATAATATCAGGTTTTTTTTAATATATATTTTAAAATGTAATTTATTCCTTAATAAAAAATATACATTAATCAATAGAAGAAATAAAATACAAATTGAAATAACAATAATGATCAAAAATGAATAAACAATATGTGCTTAATTTGTCATGTCACTAAATAATAATGCAGCAGTGCAAAAAAATCTTTATGGTCAAAGTAAAACATCTTTGGATTTTGGGTTGAAATATGTTGAGATTGTTTTTTTTGTTGTTTTTTTTTACATTAAAGGGATAGTTCACACAAAAATTCTCTTTCAGTAATTACTCACCCTCATGTCATTCAAAACCCATAAGAAAATTAAGAAATTAAGGTCTTTTTGATGAAATCTGAGAGAATACAGTCCTTCCATTGACAGCTAAGCAACTACCACTTTGACGCTTCAAAATGTTCATTAAGAGATTACAAAACTAATCCATATGAATTGAGCAGTTTAGTCCACATTCTTGATTGCTTTAGATCAGGGGTGTCCAAAGTCGGGGCCACTGTCCTGCAGAGTTTAGCTCCAACTTGCCTCAACACGCCTGTCTGGAAGTTTCTAGTATGCCTGATAAGACACTGATTAGCTGGTACAGGTGTGTTTAATTGGGGTTGGAGCTAAACTCTGCAGGACAGTGGCCCTCCAGGAGCAGGATTGGACACCCCTACTTTAGATGATGAACAAATTGAATTTAGGCTTTTATTCACATTTAAACTTTCATCAACTCACAAATCAGTTGTGGTAAACGTAAGCTCAAGCATGTTTGCTTGATGTGTGAGAACCAATGAGGTTCATTCTCGTGTTACGCAGCACGTTTGAGTTTCCTCAAGATCCAATGAGGTTCATTCTTGTGTTATGCTGCACGTTTGAGCTTCAGCAAGAACCAATGAGGTTCATTCTCGTGTTACGCAGCACGTTTGAGCTTCAGCAAGAACCAATGAGGTTCATTCTTGTGTTATGCAGCACGTTTGAGCTTCTGCAAGATCCAATGAGGTTCATTCTTGTGTTATGCAGCACGTTTGAGCTTCAGCAAGAACCAATGAGGTTCATTCTCGTGTTACGCAGCACGTTTGAGCTTCTGCAAGATCCAATGAGGTTCATTCTTGTGTTATGCAGCACGTTTGAGCTTCAGCAAGAACCAATGAGGTTCATTCTCGTGTTACGCAGCACGTTTGAGTTTCCTCAAGAACCAATGAGGTTCATTCTTGTGTTATGCAGCACGTTTGAGCTTCAGCAAGAACCAATGAGGTTCATTCTCGTGTTACGCAGCACGTTTGAGCTTCTGCAAGATCCAATGAGGTTCATTCTTGTGTTACGCAGCACGTTTCTCAAGATCCAATGAGGTTCATTCTTGTGTTACGCAGCACGTTTGAGCTTCAGCAAGAACCAATGAGGTTCATTCTCGTGTTACGCAGCACGTTTGAGCTTCTGCAAGATCCAATGAGGTTCATTCTTGTGTTATGCAGCACGTTTGAGCTTCAGCAAGAACCAATGAGGTTCATTCTCGTGTTACGCAGCACGTTTGAGTTTCCTCAAGAACCAATGAGGTTCATTCTTGTGTTATGCAGCACGTTTGAGCTTCTGCAAGATCCAATGAGGTTCATTCTTGTGTTATGCAGCACGTTTGAGCTTCAGCAAGAACCAATGAGGTTCATTCTCGTGTTACGCAGCACGTTTGAGTTTCCTCAAGAACCAATGAGGTTCATTCTTGTGTTATGCAGCACGTTTGAGCTTCTGCAAGAACCAATGAGGTTCATTCTTGTGTTACGCAGCACGTTTGAGCTTCTGCAAGAACCAATGAGGTTCATTTTTGTGTTACGCAGCACGTTTGAGCTTCTGCAAGAACCAATGAGGTTCATTTTTGTGTTACGCAGCACGTTTGAGCTTCTGCAAGATCCAATGAGGTTCATTCTTGTGTTACGCAGCACGTTTGAGCTTCTGCAAGAACCAATGAGGTTCATTCTTGTGTTACGCAGCACGTTTGAGCTTCTGCAAGAACCAATGAGGTTCATTCTCGTGTTACGCAGCACGTTTGAGCTTCTGCAAGAACCAATGAGGTTCATTCTTGTGTTACGCAGCACGTTTGAGCTTCTGCAAGAACCAATGAGGTTCATTCTTGTGTTACGCAGCACGTTTGAGCTTCTGCAAGAACCAATGAGGTTCATTTTTGTGTTACGCAGCACGTTTGAGCTTCTGCAAGAACCAATGAGGTTCATTTTTCTGTTACGCAGCACGTTTGAGCTTCTGCAAGAACCAATGAGGTTCATTCTTGTGTTATGCAGCACGTTTGAACTTCTGCAAGAACCAGTGAGGTTCATTCTTGTGTTACGCAGCACGTTTGAGCTTCAGCAAGAACCAATGAGGTTCATTCTTGTGTTATGCAGAACGTTTGAGCTTCTGCAAGAACCAATGAGGTTCATTCTCGTGTTATGCAGCACGTTTGAGCTTCTGCAAGAACCAATGAGGTTCATTCTCGTGTTATGCAGCACGTTTGAGCTTCTGCAAGAACCAATGAGGTTCATTCTTGTGTTATGCAGAACGTTTGAGCTTCCTCAAGAACCAATGAGGTTCATTCTCGTGTTATGCAGCACGTTTGAGCTTTTGCAAGAACCAATGAGGTTCATTCTCGTGTTACGCAGCACTTTTGAGCTTTTGCAAGAACCAATGAGGTTCATTCTCGTGTTATGCAGCACGTTTGAGCTTTTGCAAGAACCAATGAGGTTCATTCTCGTGTTACGCAGCACTTTTGAGCTTTTGCAAGAACCAATGAGGTTCATTCTCGTGTTATGCAGCACATTTGAGCTTTTGCAAGAACCAATGAGGTTCATTCTCGTGTTACACAGCACATTTGAGCTTTTGCAAGAACCAATGAGGTTAATTCTCGTGTTATGCAGCACTTTTGAGCTTCTGCAAGAACCAATGAGATTCATTCTTGTGTTACGCAGCACGTTTGAGCTTCCTCAAGATCCAATGAGGTTCATTCTTGTGTTTTGCAACATGTTTGAGCTTCAGCAAGAACCAAGGAGGTTTGTTCTCTCGCATCAAGCAGGTTCATTTGAGCTTCTGTTTGCTCATGAACATTTAAATATGGATAAAAGCAAAATTCAATCTGTTCATCATATTAAGCGATCACGTCTCTTCAGATGATTTTGTTTTGCAATCTCTTTATGAACTTTTTGAAGTGTCAAATTGTCAAAGTTGCTTAGCTGTCTATGGAGGGACAGAAAGCTCTCAGATTTCATCAAAAAGATTCCAAAGATGAATGAAAGTCTTACGGGAGGGGGAGCAATTAATGACAGAATTTTTATTTTTGGCTGAGCTAACCTTTTAAAGCTTTTTGGTTTTCCATCCACTGCTATACTAACTACAACATACCCCTTCCCATCCTCTGGTTGACAGGACAAACATCAATTCTGAGCCAGACCTCTGCTTTCCACCCAGTCCACATGACTGAGCCACGCAGCAGCGCTGAACAGCAGACCAACACCTGTGTTCTTGGTTAAAACAAGGTAAACCCTAATTGCATCATATTTTATTAGCACAGCCACACATGTACTGCATTTACAAGCCACTCAATTACTCTGGCAGGATATCCTGTGGTCTGTGTCGGGCTCCTTTGCAAAGCTGATGGTTTACGGCTGGACACGGCCTGAGGACATTATTTACATACACTCAGCTAATGGCTGTAAACTAGTCTTGTGTAACTTTTAACTCTTTATTGTTTTATATAGATGTCATCAGCCAATGAGAATGGAGTCAGTGGGTCTACCAATAACAGTAGAGAGAAAACATACAAAAAGGTAAATTGTTTTTCATTATTGCTGTCTTTATATCTACAATATTTAGTTTTCACTACACGATTTTAGCCCCAATTTTTTACTCACCAACAGTTTTGTGGAAATCGCTAACAAATGGCTGAAATCAAAGAGAAATCTGTGCTCGTTCATGTGAGTAACAATCACATAGTGTATGTTATCTCTCTTGAGAGAAGCGCCAATGTGTCAGTGATGCCCTTGAAATATTTATAATGCTAAATATCTGGACCTGTCTGTGACCCAGAGCAAAGCCACTTGAAGGCAACCCTCATATCTCCCAATAATAAGACCATCTCTGCTCAGAGTCATGCAGTGTGAAATGTGTTTTGACTGGAAATGACATCGCCGATGACCTACAGCCAATGAGAGCGCAAGATACAGGGCAATGGAAAGTTCATGGGGAGGAGTCATAGACCTGCAACAGAACATCGGCAACATGGCTTCGGCAAGCAATCTGCATTTAAACGAAAAAAAGGCTGAGCAAAACGCGTTTTTGTCAAAGACTACATGCAGATCGGATTCAGAACGATGATCAAAACATAGATGGAGTAGATTGAGTCCATCAACACCCCCAAAGATTCAGTCCTATAGCTCGTCCTGGGTCGACATTTCATCCGATAACGATAGGCATTTTGATTAATATGCTATTTAATGTTGATGATGATGCTATTTTACATATGCATCTGCTTACATATGCTATCGCTTGTGTCTGCTTCTTCTTTTCCTGTGTTTTGATCCAGAGATTCTGTACTCTTTCAGAAGATGCCTACCGTATAACAGTGAAAACACGGAAAGCCGGAAATTTCCGTCAATGGCAGGGAAGCGTTGTCTCATAAATGACAGAAATTTCCTTGAATGGTTGGGAAATAGTTAACAAGAAGAAGTTATTGTGCATGTTTGGTTATGAAAAGTAGTTTGTAGACAATGGGCCCTATTTTAACGATCTTTAGAGCACTTTAGAGAAGGTTTTTGTTGGTCAATGGCGCAGTCGTTTTCAGTTGCCTCAAAATAGCAAAGTGCCAACCATGCGTCTGAACACACCTCGTTTTCAGACCAGAACAGATGGGCGTGCGTGCATTTGCTATTTAAAGGTCCCGTTCTTTTAAAGTATTTTTAACACAATTTACTTATCTGTATACCGCTGTTTTCACTGTTCTAAAAACGGCTGATGACTTCCTTTATTCTATGAAGTCCCTCCTTCAGAAATACGTAACGAGTTCTGATTGTGCCAGCGGTTCCCGTGTCGTGATTTGACCGCAGCTTAGCAAACGTGGCACGGTTCCTGTGTTGTGATTCGACAGCAGCTTAGCGCACGTGAAAAGGTCACGCCTCTTAACGGGAGATGTATGCGCTAAAGGATCTCTACAGCGTCCCTGGGAAAGCCAAACAAAGGTGATTTGACTCCGGGATGAAAATAACAGCGTCTCGACGACATGGCGACAAATACACTCAAACGCAACAATTCCTTTTCTCCACGCGACACGTCCTCTTCTCCACGTGGGACAGCAACAAGACCACGCCCCCTTTTTTCACGTATTCTTGTGGGCGGAGGTTAGTCTGCTCTACTGTTCTACTGACGTCATTTATGAAGGAAGTACCAGGATGTAGTCCAAGCCAGCCGTTCGCTGTAGGCTTTGAAAGGGAACTTCTGTTAAATAAAATATCAATTTTACAGGTATTATTTATGCTCTAACAGCAACATTACACACTAACTAAAGTTTGAACAATGGGATCACGAAGAACGGGACCTTTAAACAATGTGGCACTGCACATGAAAATGATAACTGCGTCGGGCTGAAACTAGCAAAAAACACTTCCGTCACACCTAGCGTTGCATTGGGCCCAGAGTTGTCGTCGTGTAATGTGCTCACAGTAGCAACTAAATGGTACCCCACACAGTCATGTGTGGGAAGAACAGCGTTCCTACGACTTTGCATAACCCATTTGTATATAAAACAAAACAAAAACTGTGTTTTCTTGTAATCTAATTTTCCAAGGCTGGGCCTCTGAATTCATGACTATGTACATCATTGTTTCGCTGAATGTTGATAAAACACAGAAAAAGATCAACAAATTGTCCGCCAACACCTCTGTTCAGTGAAGAATGAGCTACATTTTTCCAATCACGCTATTGTCAGTGTGTCCAATGACGAGTTTAGCATGTTGATGATGTCCACCCTTCTAAATGTTGGTATCAACAGAGGCCTATCAATGAACTTTCCAGAATTCCAAGATTTTGTGGTTTTGTTAGACGCTAGTCACGCTACACACCTTTTCATGTTATGGCTGATCTAATGCTTCTAGTGAACCTTGCTCATGAGTTTTCACCCACAAATGTAATTTGCATAACAAAAGGAGATTTAGGAGGCAAGTTTAGTCTTGTGCATCTAAAAATTACCTCAATAAAGGGCCTCAATGTAAGAGCAGGTTTCAAAATCACTATAAACTAATTTTTTCAGTTTTACTTTTTATTATGGATATTGTTTCAGACTACATCATCTGCCCTGAAAGGAGCTATCCAGCTTGGCATTGGTTACACCGTGGGGAATCTGACCTCAAAACCTGACCGAGATGTGCTCATGCAGGACTTCTATGTGGTGGAGAGTGTGTTTTTACCCAGGTATGGACAGACAGAGGATGCATACAGTACATGTGCAGGACGCTGCCTGTGCACATTTTTGTTTTGTCTATGTTGTCAAAGTGTGAGGACATTTCTCAAATTCTCTCCTATTGCATTTAGTTTGGGTCATCTGCACTCCATTTTTTCCCCAAATAGGGACATCTTAACATCAGGACATCTTTGAGTGATTATTCACGCACTAAAGAGAGCGTATCATGAGAACTAGAAACTTGAGCTCATGCTAAATCCTGCATGGTTGATTCTTGCACAAATGATTCCCAAAAGACTCTTTTGAGTGAGCAGAGTATATACAAGATTCAAAGGGATGCCACTGATCCACTAGCCCGACTTCCTTATTTATAGAGTCTGATTCTCTCACTGGGGATTGCACTCCAGTTGCATGTGCTCGCCCTCAGTTTGAACCAATTTGACAATCTGTGCTTGTGTTCGGGATGGAATAATTGTGTACCATATTTTGCATATACTTAAAGCAAATGCTTTATGCAACTTTCAATTAAAGTCTGCATACTGTGCAATGTGCATAATATAATGTATGTACTGCATACTAGGGGCATGCAATAAAACCACTATCTGTATCTACAGTATATTGGTTCTGATGACAAATGTATATGTATTCGGTTAAAAGCAGAAGTGGACATAACTTACAGTAAGTTGGTTAAAACACAATAATCTAAAATGTAAAGCACATGTTTCTTATTCATACATTACCGTTACCCAAAAGTTTTTATAAGAAGTCTCTTATACACACCAAGGCTGCATTTATTTGATCAAAAATACAGTAAAACAGTAATATTTTAGAAAATTCCCTTTCGAGGGAACTTCACATTGCGTCCACTAGGGACAGCTCTGGGAACGCCTACAGCATGATAGCGTCTGATGCACGTATGTCAACTCGAGAGTGAGCGTCACTGGGAAAGGATAAATACACATCCGGTCCGATCGCACTTCAGCTTTTCTGCCTCAGCTAAAGCGAATGCATCAAAGTTCAAACAATGTACTCCTCCGTGTCCCCGTTTCCTTACGGGTGGAGATACACATGATTTGATTTAATGTGTTTGGGAGTGGAGCATGCTCTATCAGCCTTCGAGGGGGCTGATTGTGAGCATTGTGAGAAGCTGCCGCTTCGCATGCTCCGCTCCCGCCTGTCACTCTTCGAGAAGGGTGATCAGGATCGCGTTCCCTCTGGTTCTGGAGCAGCGGAGAAGGACATCATAGGGATCGCAGATGGATCTCTCGGTGGGGTTTGAGACGGGCGTGAGCGCCCTTTCTCTGCCTTCACCCGAGAGATCTGTCGCTCAATCTTTGGTGTCGGAAGCCCGCGCTGCGGCTTCTTCCGCCCAGGGTGAGAGCCCGTCGCTTCAACATTCCAGTTCTGAGGAGCTGGATGTGTTGAGCGTCGGATTGGGGGAAGATGATTCGCCATCTCTTTCCCCAGCACATGAAGAGCTGGTGGAGGTTATTACTCACGCTGTGGTGAAATTAAATATTGAATGGCCAGCCGAGTAACAAGGCGCTCGTCCTAAAAGCAAATTAGACGAGCGCTTTCTATCATCAAATGTGTCACCTTCACCACGGGGCCTTCCTTACTTTCCTGATTTACACAGCGAACTGTGTAGATCATGGAGGAAGCCATATTCATCACGTCTCTTCAGCCCTCAAGTTAAAACTTACAGTGATATAAGGGGGCTGAAGGAATATGGTTATGGGGCGATGCCTAAAGCCTAAATTGGATCAGACGCTTGCGAGTTATCTGTCCCCTGCTTCGGCATCGTCCCTGAAGGCCCCCACGCTCCCCACTAAGCCATTAAAAACAACATCAGGGCTGGTGGGGAAAGTGTACACGGCAGCAGGGCAGGCTGGTGCTTGTTTGCATACGATGAGTATTTTGCAAGCGTAACTGCTGAACTGCTTGGGGATTTGGATGGTGGTGAAACGGTGAGCCCTGAGGCAGTTCGCGAACTGCGTCGGGCCACAGATTTATCTTTGAGAGCCACCAAGGAGACCGCTAGAGCTATTGGGCGGTGTATGGCAGCCTTGGTGGCGACATAGAGACATCTGTGGCTCAATTTGTCTGATATCAAAGAACAAAGACAGGGCTTTTCTCCTGGATACACCAGTTGAACCTGCTGGTCTGTTCGGCGACGCTGTAAATATGGTCGTCGACAGATTTCAGGAGAGTAAGAAACAAGCGGAGGCATTTAAAAAATATCTTCTGCCCAGCAGCCCCAGCCATCAAGCGCTGTGAATAGGCAGCAACAAAAAGAGAGTGTCGCATCTCGTGCTCCACCGCAGAGATTCGGTGGGCCAGGACGGCACTCTCAGCCGAAGCCTTCTAAGCCGAAGACCGACCTGAGGGTCGTGCTTCAGGTGAAGAAGGCTTCAGGCCAAAAGAGGTCCTGACGCCATCAGCGTCAGGTCTCCGAGTGCGCCCCCCCCCACGGAGTGAATTGGTGTTCACCTCAGTATACGATGCCCACTCCACTTCGTTGCCCTCAGGGGACCGTTCTGCCAACCCCGCCACCCTTGGTGCTTCGGGCGCAGCGGTTTCCAGCGAGCTCGTGACTCAGCATCCACAGGACAAGGTGTCACACTCGCAGCCTCCAAGGAGGTTAGAAACGCAGCAAGATCGGTTAGGTTCTGCCAGTATGCTTCAGGCTACCGAGATGGTTGCAGTGGAAACATCAGAGACCAGCCTCGGTTCCCTTAGTAGATTTTCTGGCAGAATGGAAACTTCTACCAAATATATCGCTATGGGTCCTGCAGACGATAGAGAAGGGGTACAGAATTCAGTTTGGGTTCCACCCACCTCGATTCAACGGAGTGCTTTTAACATTAGTACGTCCCGAGCAGGCTCTGATAATGGAACAGGAAGTAGAAACCTTGTTAAGAAAAGAGGCTATAGAACAGGTCCCTGTACAGAACAGAGAATCGGGTTTTTACAGCCTGTACTTCTTAGTTCCAAAAAAGGATGTAGGGTTGCTTCCCATATTAGATCTTAGTCGTCTGAATTGTACAGTCAGAAAGCTAAAATTTAGGATGCTGACGCTAAGTCAGATTGTGACCCAAATCAGATCCGAGGATTGGTTTGTGGCAATAGATCTGGGACGCATACTTTCATGTCTCCATCCTTCCACAACACAGGAAGTTCCTGAGGTTCGCTTTCGGGGGCAAAGCGTACCAGTATCGGGTTCTTCCATTTGGTCTAGCTCTTTCACCCCGCACGTCCACGAAATGCGTAGATGCAGCTCTGGCCCCGCTCAGGCTGCAGGGCATACGCATTCTGAACTATATAGACGACTGGCTGATACTGGCACAGTCGCAGGAGATGGCGGTTCGGCATCGAGATGTCGTCCTCACTCATATTCAAATGTTGGGGTTGAGGCTGAACGCGAAGAAGAGTGTGCTTTTTCTAGTACAGAGGACCACTTTTCTAGGCGTAGTTTGGGATTCCGTAGCAATGCGGGCAGTGCTTTCACCCATGCGCATTGCTGCGATTCTGTCAGCTGTAAAGAGAGTAAAACTAGGCCAGTCATTCACTGTAAAGCAGTTTCAGAAGTTGCTGGGGTTAATGGCAGCGGCATCCAACGTGATTCCTTTTGGCCTGCTGTACATGAGACCCTTACAGTGGTGGCTCAGGACCAAAGGGTTTTCCCTGAGGGGGAACCCTTTTCGTATGATCAAGATTACGCGGCGGTGTCTCCGCGCCTTGGTCATATGGAAGAAAGCCTGGTTCCTGTCCCAGGGTCCTGTGTTGGGGGCACAATGTCGTCAAGTCACCCTTACGACGGATGCCTCTCTCACGGGCTGGGGAACGGTAATGGAAGGCCGCTCGGCTCAGGGTCTGTGGGGGGACCATCATCTTGCGTGGCACATCAACTGCCTGGAGATGATGGCAGTCTTCAATGTGTTGAAGTTTTTCCTCCCGTACGGACAACACATCGGTGGTCTCCTATGTAAATCGTCAGGGGGGTCTGCGTTCGTGCAAGCTAGCGCACCAGATCCTCCTGTGGTCTCTGGGGAAGTTACTCTCCCTGAGAGCAATCTTTATTCCGGGGGCCCAGAATATAGGGGCGGATATCCTGTCGAGACAGGGGCTGAGGCCAGGGGAATGGAGACTTCACCCCGAGGTAGTGAAGCTCATTTGGGAGATTTATGGCTAGGCGGAAGTGGATCTGTTTGCGTCTCAGGACACGACGCACTGTCCACTCTGGTTCTCTTTGACGCATCCAGCTCCTCTGGGACTGCATGCCATGGTACAGACTTGGCCGAGGCGGTGTCTGTACGCTTTTCCCCCAGTTGTTCTGCTCCAGGGAGTTCTGGAGAAAGTTCGCCGGGAGGGGATAAAGCTACTGCTAGTAGCTCCTTACTGGCCGAGCCAGATTTGGTTCTCGAACCTTGTAGTTCTGCTCGATGGCTCACCCTGGAAGATTCCGATCAGGAGGGATCTTCTATCTCAGGCGGAGGGCTCAATATTTCACCCCCGCCCAGAAATGTGGAACCTGTGGGTTTGGCCTCTGAAGGGGCTGAGCTCATAGAGTCTGGTCTCTCTACCGAGTTAGTGGAGACCATTCTTAGCTCCAGAGCTCCGTCCACGAGGAAACTATATGCCCTGAAGTGGAGATTGTTCTCTTCTTGGTGTCAAGAACGACAATTAGATCCAGTCAGCTGTCCTGTTGGTTCAGTGCTAGATTTTCTACAAGAGCGTTTCTCTTCTGGGTTGACCCCTGCTACACTAAAGGTGTATGTGTCATCTATTTCTGCTTACCATGCCCATGTGGATGGTATTACTGTGGGGAGGAACCCGTTGATAACTCGTTTCCTGCGTGGCACCAGGAGGCTGAGGCCTGCGGTGCGCACTAGAGTTCCTGCTTGGGATTTGGCTATAGTGTTGGAGGGTTTATCTGCGGCTCCGTTCAAGCCACTTGACATCATATCTGAGAAGTTTCTGACTCTAAAAACCATCTTCCTTCTTGCCATCTCTTCTATTAAGAGAGTAGGAGACCTTCAGGCCTTATCAATATCCCCCACGTGCTTGGAGTTTGCACCAGGGATGGTTAAAGCTTTCCTCGACCCTAGATTAGGGTATGTTCCGAAGGTTTTAAGCAATGTTCCACGGCCTATAGTGCTGCAGGCTCTCAGCAGGCCAGGAAAGATTGAACCTTGTATGTCCAGTGCGAGCACTGAATGCTTTTGTCCACAGAGCTGCCCTGTGGATGAAAGCGGATCAATTATATTATTTGTTTTGGACCTCAGAACAGGGGTCTCTCTGCGTCCAAACATACAATGAGCAAGTGGATAGTCGAGGCTATCTCACTGGCTTATGGGTCTTCTGGTCAGCAGTGTCCCTTAGCTGTCAGAGCTCACTCTACTAGGAGTATGGCGGCCTCTAAGGCCTTGGTGTCGGGGGTTTCCCTCAAAAAAGTCTGCAATGCGGCTGGTTGGTCCTCGCCTCTTACGTTTGTGAGATACTATGATCTTGACCTGGAATGTGCTCTAGGTTCTTCAGTGCTCCTGTCTTGAATGTGCCACAGTTTCACACGACAGGCATTTGGTATTATGGCGTTTTGGTATTTCGTTCCCAGAGCTGTCCCTAGTGGACGCAGTGTGAAGTTCCCTCGAAAGGGAACGTCTCAGGTTATGACTATAACCATAGTTCCCTGAGAAGGTCCGATCGCACTTCAGCTAAACTGCCGAAGCAAAGGATCACAGGGATGCAGGGGGTATGGCAAAGGGATGCAGTGTTTCGTTCCCTTCTCAGGGAACTATGGTTATAGTCAAAACCTGAGAAGATATTGTAATATTTTAACATTTTATTTATTTGATGGCAAAGCTGAATTACTCCAGTCTTCAGTGTCACATGATCCTTCAGAAATTATTCTAATATGCTGATTTGCTGCTCAAGAAACATTTCTTGATTATTATATCATTTATAAACTTCATATTATTATAAATGAAAACAGTTGTGCTGCTTAATATTTTTGTAGAAACAGTAATACATTTATTTAAGGATTCCTTCATAAATAGAAAATTAAAAAAGAATTTAATGCATCCTTGCCGAATAAAAATATGAATTTTCTTTACTGACCCCAAACTTTTAAACGGTAATGTATATTTTGTATAGTAAAAAGTAGTAGAGATTATGCATGACAAATGTAGGCTAGTATGTATACTCACATGCTTTAGATGCATTTGGAATGACAATCACAAGCGCATGAGTCACATTACAGCAGTAATATTCTAAAAACATAATTATTTAATTTGATTATGGCTCTATTAGGCTTATCTATATAACAAAAAAACTGAAATAGAACATCACAGGCATTTTTCATAGAGGGTATTATTAAACAGGGAATGCTCAGATTTAGATGTTGATTGAAATATTTGATGATGTTATCAGTAATACTTTTTTTATTACTCAGAAATGTTGTTGTGCGTTCTATAGTCATTTTTCATGCTTTTCGGAATAAGGCAATCTGGCATCCTACACTACAGAAATAACAGTAATACACTATCTGAACATGATACATTGCCAAAAACAGGCAGAGAGAAATGACTCATATGTCTATGAGACAGATTTGCACATACTGAAGCCCCATTTTTCAGAGTTAGGTCACTCGTCTGCCCCTCATCGGCCTGCTATTGTTTTAGTTTTTAGAGACGAGCTCTAATTCAGAGGTCAGTTGTACATTTTGGATTGAGTTACACAATAGGCACGGATTGGGATTTATCATCTGCAATAGCTAATGCTCAGAACTTATTCAAGTGCCCTGAAAAAACAGCAACTCTCTAACCCATTTGTTATGAGGGATCACAGGCACTTTTTGTTTAGCTGTATTTTGAGTGATTGTGACATCATCTGGCCCTTTCAAGTCACACATTTAGGAATTATTCAAACGGGGTTAATCCAAATACTAATGACCTGCCTCATAATAGAAAAAGGTGAAAAGTGGGTTACAGCATTTTTTTTTTCCCAGGGCTTGCTTACATTTCATCATGTGTAACTGATGTGGCTGATCCTGGTGTTTAGTTTGTGTAACCGTTAGTAGAGTAAGACTAGGACCTCCTTGTCCTCAGGCATTGGTTACTGTTGTGTGTCTCTGGAAAAGAGTACCTCTGGTGTTTACTGCTGGTGGGTCACATTGCAACAAGGACACGCTCAATGGGGCTCAGAAAGATCAAATGTGTCTCTGTTCCTTGGGCATAAAGAAGCATTTAGGTTGGGTAACAGTTTCTCACAATTTCTGGTCTCCTTACAGGATTATGTTTACAGACAGGTTCTGCCCAGAAGCCTCTTGTGTTAGGGAATGTGATGATCATTAATGAAATGACATGTACGCTTTGTTTATTGTGATACCTTAAGCAAATGCTTTTACTTTTACAGTGAGGGAAGCAACCTGACTCCAGCACACCATTATCCAGACTTCCGTTTCAAGACGTACGCACCACTGGCTTTCCGCTACTTCCGCGAGCTGTTCGGGATCAAGCCAGATGATTACTTGGTAAAAGACTTTGCCTAATTTTTTTTTATTAAACATGAAATACACTTGAATTACATTTTGAATGAATGACACTACCGTTCAAAAGTTTGTAATATATTCCAATGTATTTATAATCAGTTCTTGACATGAACTTTTTTGCTGGGTAGTGGTTTTCCAAAGTTACTAGCCACTCAGCATTTTCACTGGCCACAATTTTGACATTGATACCATGGGGAAAAACTGCCATATAGATATTTTTAATATTGTCTCATAATTTGTCACTTTAAGACCTGACACACAGATCTTTTATACACATGCGTTTTCTTTCTCAACTGTTTATGTTCACTTAAATTATAACATAATTTTGACATTGTTGTGTGTATTTGACTGTTTAATCGGCTTTGTGCGCTCACTTTGGGTGTGAGAACAAAATTTGTGGGAATAATTCAAATGATGTGCAATACATGCAATCCCACGCCAAAATTCAAGCCTTTTTATCAGCAACAATTTGAAACGTGTGAGGGGAGGCGGGTTTGTGTGTAACTCGCTGTCGGACTGAGAGATGAGAGAGCGAGAAAGCACAGCTGGTATTGTGTATCTATCCTGTGGAAAATAAGTATTGGAAGTGTTTCAGATTATTCAGTATCGATATGCATCGAAAAATCTTTTTGTCATCACTACATTGCACTTAGTTTATTATTTCAGATGCATTTTAAAAAGACATCATCTGAAAGCTGAATAAATAAGCTAGGACAATATTTGGCCGAGATACAACAATTTGAAAATATGGAATCTGAGGGTGCAAAAAAATCGAAATATTGAGAAAATTGCCTTTAAAATTGTCCAAATGAAGTCCTTAGCATGGCATATTACTACTAATAATAAGTTTTTGATATATTTACAGTAGGAAATTTACAAAATATCTTCATGGAACATGAGCTTTACTTAATATCCTAATGATTTTTGGCATAAAAGAAAACATTTTTAGCCATACAATGTATTGTTGGCTATTGCCACAAATATACCTGTGCGACTTATGACTGGTTTTGTGGTCCAGGGTCACATATTATGTATAAAATTCAACTCGCCTTATAGGAGAGACTGCGTTACACACCACCCACAGTTGGTGGGTGTTAATGTCAAGCCCTGTTTATAATAATATTTTACAATATATCTGTTTTTACTGTGTTTTTAATTAAATAAATGCAGCCCTGGTGTGCATTAGAGACTTCTTTCAAAATCAATAAAAAATCCCAAAATATTGAAAGATAGTGTACATGTTCCTGGTGTTATTTTGCACAATTCATCACTGCAATGCCAGATGCATGCATGAACTACTATGACTCTAATAAACTTTATTTTTTACCTCCATATTAATGCCAGGATTATTATGTGTCCCATTCCCTAAAAGTTCCTAAACCATAACAAAGCATCTTTGTATGAATTAAAGTTCAGAGCCTGCTTACATCAGGCGCCAGTAAGAGTGACCAAGAGCACTGCTGACCACTGATGAACTTTACCGCTGCACCTTGCCAACTATGACTGGCTGGAACTCAGAATCTACGTCCTCGTTTCTAAATTCCCAGCAGGGATTAGCGGTTTGGTTTGATGTGTTCTCGCTATGTAAGATGTGTCCTGGCACATTGCGATGAGTTGTTGGAGGTGTACGTTCCCCTGCACTGCAACACTGCCTCTCGGCCACTGCAGTGCCTCTGCAGCATCTCTGCAGCTCTCATACAGTTTAATCTGCGTGTCTGCGTGTGCGAGTCAGGGTGGATGATGCTGATTAGGCATATGATCTCAGTCAAGCTGTTAATTGCCTCCTCTGCACTTTGACATCTAATGGCCGTGTAATTAACCCAGCAGAGCGGTATCAATCCCAGGTGCCTGATAGTCTGGTCTTCCCATGTCATTTATGAACCTGCATTATATCATCCTCTGTTATGAATCTATTGTATGCCACCTTGAGCTTACATTGCACAAAAATGCTAATTTTATAGTGTGTGCGATGCAGAAGCTGGGTTTTAGGATGTCTCTAATGACAAGGAAATACCTTTTTACATAATACCATTCAAAGCGAACTTTTTTTGCATTCTTTATTTTGCATTGGCGAATGGGAGTTCCTTATTATTTACATTTATTATTGACACACTTGAGTTTTCCAGAAAAAATCTGAATGAAGTGACAGCCGAATTATCTGAGATGGAGTGAAATCTATTTAAGTTTAGAAGTTCTTGTAGCTCAATGAAATAGTTTTCTACTCCCAGGGAACACGTACACTAATGTTCAATAGTTCAATAGTAAAAATAAGGTTATATTGTGAAGTATTATTACAAATGTATTGGGTCGCTTTGAAATAAAGCATCTGCCAAATGCATAAATGTCAAGTAAAGTCACCTTTATTTCTATAGCAAAAACACAGATTGCTTCAAAGCAGCTTTACAGTGATGATAGGAAAGGAATTTTGTTTTAGATGAAAAGCTAAAGTTAATTTTTGTTGTAAAAACTGATTTCAAAATGTAAAAACACATGTAAAAAAATATTATGTATTTTGTAAATACATGTAAGTATTATTATAAGTGTGAATCAAAAAATTGAAAGCACATAAATAGATAAATAGATTTCTAAATCTAATTTGAGCTTTTATCTCATAATTAGGACTTATTATCATAATTTAGATTGTCATAATTTTGACTTTAAAATGTTGTATTTTTATCTCAGAATTTTTAAAGTCCCAATTTCAACTGTTCATCTCGCAATGACTTAGCATGTCATACTTTTTACTTTTTATCTAATAATGAGGACATTTAAAATCATGTTTTCAACATTTTATATCTTAATTAGGAATTTATGATCATTGAAATGAGCTGATCAGTAATATAGTTGAGTATTTAGTGTCCCCAACTGAGCAAGCCAAAGCCAAATGTTTTCATAATGGTATATACTAGCATACTATAAATGGTATGTTAAACAGTATGCAACATTAATATTTCAAATAATAGCATGCTACTTTTTTGTTATTAAACTATATTTCAATGGGTGGCTTTCTATCTCTCAAATACAGTTATTTTTGCATTTTTAATCCAATTTTGTGTAAAAAAAAAAAAAAAATCTGCTACAATAAAAAAAGTCTGGTCTGGTACAATATTAATTCTATTGCACTTGAAATGGAAGAGCATTGCATTGTGGGATACAGTATTCCATGCAGCGTGTGCTCTTGTATTTTGGTGTTGAAGTACGTTGTCCAGGTATATTATGGGTAATGTTGGGAATAGCATATTAACATACTACTCTTATTGTTTCTGCAGTAGCCTACGTAAGTATATGTGACCCTGGACCACAAAACATAAGGGTCAATTTTTTGAAATTGAGATTTATACATCATCTGAAAGCTGAATAAATATGCTTTCCAATGATGTATGGTTTGTTAGGATAGGACAATATGAAAATCTGGAATCTGAGGGTGCAAAAAATCTAAATATTAGGAAAATCGCCTTTAAAAGTCCTTAGCAATGCATATTACAACTTATATATTTACGGTTGGAAATTTACAAAATATCTTCATGGAACATGATCTTTACTTAAAATCCTAATGATTTTTGGCATAAAAGAAAAATCGATAATTTTGACCCATACAATGTATTGTTGGCTATTGCCACAGATATACCCGTGCGACCTATGACTGGTTTTGTGGTCCAGGGTCACATATACCAAGTCAGCAAACATCTGACATCGCCCAAACTGCTGAGAGTGGTGTTTAGATGAATATGTAAATATGTGCTGCTTGCTTTCCTCTTAATAACAACATAAACAACAAAAATGAGAAAACAGCAAGCATTTCAATAAAGCAAAAACATCTGCTCAACATGGATATGTTTGCACAAGCTTCGGCACTCTTTATTTATATGGCGTCACGTTTATTTATATGGCACTTTATACAAAATATTGCTTAAAATCAAGCAGCTTTATCGTATTAAACATTAAAAACAGTGTCAGTGTCTCGTTTCACCAGAAGTACAACTTCATTTTCTACTATAAAGCATCTCTCCAGTGTGTTCATGTTCTCACACTGGGAGTTCGAAACAGCTTGCCAACGCGAACTTTCCGGAAAAGTCAGTGTTCGCAAGCTGTTTCGAACTCCCAAAATTAACTCCAAATGAAGTTCGGTTTGGCCTGATTTTGTTAAAAATGACAACTTTGTTCTTTGATTTCACTTTAAGTATATCAGGGCCTTTAATCATGAAACTCTTCCATGCCACTGATTTGCTATCTCGTTGCTGGTTCTTCAGCCAATCAATCGCTTCTTCCTATCTATGCTCACCTTTATTTTTTACGGTCCGACTAGATGGTGCTCAGTCCAGTGTTGCCAGATTGGGCGGTTTTGAATTTGATTGTGTGGGTAAAAATGGGTTTGGGTGGGTGGACAAAATTTGGGCTCAATCGTCGACCCAATCTGGCAACACTGGCTCAGTCCCCCCTCCTCCCCAGCTCCACCTGTCTAGATCTGCTACAGAGGTTCTCCTTTGTCTTGAAGCAGCACGTTTTACTATCACACACTCTTGCGGTTTAGCAGAGCAAGTCTTTGTACTTTGCTCCACAGCAGCAGCAGCGTAGCAGATCTAGTCTGCCAAAACCATTCAAACTTAGAATTGTTATTAATAAACTGCGTTACAAACTACTCAGAGAGTTGTCAAGACTGAAATATAGTACAGTGTGCACTGTGCAAGGTTTGCACATTTTCTGAACTCACAAAATACATGACCTTCTAGATTTGTCAAAGTGTGCAGTATACAACAGAGCACACTGCACAGAATACTGTATCCCACAGTGCAATGCTTTTTTAGAGTGATTATTTGATTTAACTGACAAGACTTAAGGCATTTTTACACAAAATGTAGATTGTTTGTACTATAACTGGGCACTAGGAATAAGGAATGAGAAAAGAAAAAGCAATACTAAAATACAGTAGGAAAAGGTCAGGCTTAAGATGAAAGAATGGGATGTTGGTGTACTCTTTTGAGTATGTTGTGTACATTTTTGTAATTATGCAGATAGGCATGAGGAAGTGCAAGCTAATTAAGAAGCCACACACTCGTGGGATAACACGCAGTCCAAATGCTAATGTCCATGTGTTTGGGCTGGAAGTACAACGTGACTGTTGACTTTCATTAAGCAGGCCTTGAATATGAGTCTGGCCTCTGTTCAACACTGTCCTCATGCTGCTACTGCTGCGTCCCGACCTCCTCAGGGAACCCCGCCAGAAAAGGCAGTAGAAATGTTTGCTTTAAGACCTCATAATGTTTCAGGGTTTTTACGTAACCCTAATTAAACCACAGGACTTCCAGGCAGTAATAATCTGGTCTTTCAGTGGTGTAAAGTCAAACTGTTTTTTGGGTATTGCAATAAAACACAGTATACTGCAGCCAGTCAATTTGATGGTGTTTAACATAAATATGAATTGGTGATTAGGATTTTTTTTTTTTTTGCAGCATATGTATATTTAAAGCACAGGTAAAAATAGATGCTCTTTCATAAAAGTCCCAGAGTACCTCATTATAAGTTCACAGTCTGTAGTCTTGTAGGTTTCAGACATCTTCTGCTCTTGATGATTGTATAGCGCGCAACAAGACCGCCCACTTTTCCATTCATTTTCTTCATAGTGATTTCAGAAAACTTCAATAAGCAATGAACCAAATTACAATCCATTACAATATGTAAAAAGCAGGCACTTGAATTCAATTGATGAAATGATTTGCACATCCCATGAAGCATTGCCATTGACAATTAAATGAAAGATCGATGGTACAGTTAAAGGTGCACTATGTAATATTTTTGCAGTAAAATATCCAAAAACCACTAGGCCAGTGTTATATATTTTGTTCAGTTGAGTACTTACACTATCACAAATGTTTCCAACTATTTGTAAATTGTGAGAAAATTGCTATTTTAACCAAGGAACCAGGACGTGTGAGGGAGTCGCCTGTCGATTGCGTTAGATCTGCTTTACCCTCGGTTTTAATCTGCAGAAACGCTTTACTCTCACTGCAGTGTTGAACAATAGCAGCCGCCAAGTGAACGCACAGAGTAATGTCATAACTTAATTTTCAACACACTCAGATGTATCTAATATGATAAACAGAGCTGCGTTACCTCATACTCATGACCAGAAAAGCGGAGATGGCGCCGGTGACTGTGTCATAATAAAAGTCCCACTGCTCGCGAGGCGTGTGTTGTCTTCATCTTATTAACAATCGCTTTAGCGGTTCCTCAGCTCCACTCAGCCCTGCTCTGCTTCATACTACAGTAACGTTAATAATAATCGCATCCATGAACATGATTTCTGCCCGAGTCCTATCCCGTTTCTTTTCCACCGGCTGTGAGGTGAAGCCCGCATGTCCCAAGATTCTGCACTCAAACGTGGCGTCATCAAATTTTGACGTGACGCCTTTGTTTTGAATAGGCGACCTCTAGTGGACGGAAAAGTTACATAGTGCACCTTTAAATATAAAACTATAAACAGTATGTGTATATGTGTATATATATTAGTGCTGTCAAGTCGATTAATCACAATTAATTGTATCTAACATAAAAGTATTTTTATATATATGTGTGTGTGTGTATATATATTTCACACACATATATTATATAAAAAACACACTTTTATATAAGATGCAATTAAAAATTACAATTGTATAAAAACTATATTTTATATTTATAGATTATATTTATATATATTATATTTAATTTTACAATACAGTATGTATATATGAGCCTCTTTCAGACAGCATGTGTATATGTATGGAATAATTGACTTTGGACCATTGAATTTTTAGAAAATAATACAAAAATAATGGTAATGCAGCCACGACGTGAAGCAGGCCAGAGTCAATTATTCCGCTTATACTACCACACCTCAAGACATTGTTCAGATGTTGTATTTCAAGACATTTGTCAAGTTTTTGTTCTAAAAACTCTCTTGTGTGGAGGACTAATTTCTTACGCATCTCATCACACGTCAAAACATCATTTTAGAGCTAGTAATGGAGGCTTGAGCCATAGATGGCAGACTAATGCAGAGCGTCTCTCAACAGTGTTCGGCAGCAGCGTCTCTACTAGTAGCGAAACTGTGCGTTTATCTGTTTCAGGAACAGCGCTGTTATTACCTCGCTAGTTAGAAATGTTTGATACATTTGTCAAGAGTTGCACTGACAACACGTTTCTGTGCAAGTGTGTGTCCTTATTGTATATGTGTGTGTTTTAGTGGGAGCGGGAGAAAGAGAGTATGTGCTTTCTGTACATAATAAAGCGGAATTTTGTGGAAAAAAGATGGAAATAATTAGTCCTATTGTTTACTATATTTATTCAAAGTGTCTATTTACACCAAGTGCAAATAGCATGCCTTGTTGGGTCAAACAAGATAAAAATACGTGGATATTTCAATGTCTTCAGTGGCGCAGTCAGTAAAGCGTAAGGCTAAAGGATCTAGTTTTTGACGCGATTGACACAAGTTCGAATCCGCCTTTTGCCGAGCTCGCTCATCTCCCTTTTCCCATCACATATCACATCGGAAAGGCATTTACTTTCAATAAAAAATAAGATAATGTTCTAAAAGTGGAAATAAAGTGCCTAACGAAATGTTTAATAATAATAATAAAAGCATTTATTGGGTGGGGTTAGGGGTAGGTGTAGTGAGGGCTTTTATTATCCCATTAAGGCGGCATCCATTTAATAATTTTAATAAATATAATAATGTACACTCTGTTATTATTGCATCCTGGTAATGTACAACAATACTGCAAATAGTAGCCTATGTATCTGTGAAAATAAAGTATAAATGGCATCTAATTACTATTTACACATATTGCAAAAAACTGCTACTTTTACATGGTGTAAATAGAAAATATCACTATTTTCACTTAGTATGTTCTTTCACTTAGTAAATAGCATCTACAGGTATTTTCACTTAGTGTAAATAGCATCTATCACTATTTGCACTTAGTGAAAATAACATATATTCTTAGTTATTTTCATAGAATCGAGTTGCTATTTAAACTTGGTGTAAATAGTATCTATCGCTAGTATTTATTGCAAGACATCAACTAACAAAATAGCAACTAGATTCTATGTGCACTTAGTGCAAATAGAATCTAGTTGCCGCTGCCATATTTATTTGCTCGGTCAGTGTCTTTGTGGGTTTTGACTCTTTTGCTGTTGTCGGCTGTAAGGACCTTTGAAATAATAATCATTTGGCGAAGGGATATGGAACTGTAATGCGGTCAAGACCTGCCTGGAACTACTTTAGCCATGTGTTTCCCTGAAAACACACCTTAGATTAGAATGTTCGTCAACCAATCACATTCAAGCATTCAACAGCCCCGTAGTAACTATTTATAATGGATTGTTTTTTCTTGTAATCCTGCAGTATGCCATTTGTAAAGAGCCCTTGATTGAGTTGTCTAATCCGGGTGCCAGTGGCTCGCTCTTCTACCTGACCAGCGATGATGAGTTCATCATCAAAACCGTCCAGCACAAGGAGGCCGAGTTCCTGCAGAAACTGCTTCCAGGATATTACATGGTAGGTCTCAGTAGAGTCCTTCATCTCTTTAGTGAAGAAGCCTGAATAAAACGCTGTGATTCAGTAGAACAGAGTGTTCTGTTCTCACTCATCTGTCTGTTTTAGAGCTACTACTGATTTAATAATTGTTTATATTACACAAATATAAAAAGGAACCACCCAAAAAAATAGGAATACTTTATAATACATAAGACAGGAATACTTAATACATAATAATAATAATACAAATTCCAAAAAGATGAAGATATAATTACAATATTTCTAATATAATGGGATAAAGATGAGGTTCCAAATAGTCCAGATATGGGGTCAAGACCTTATAAATCTGGCCTGTTTTATGATGTAATACATAAGGCACTCTAGTGGAATCAACTAAAACATAATCTTATGCCAACCTTTAAGTGCTTTAAATGACCTTTGATATAATGTTACCCTTTCTCATTTTCACCTTTCACTTTACCCTTTCACTCTTGTGCAGTGGTATCTAAATCAGCCAATATAGATTTACTTGTTTTTCTGGCTGAAATAAGCCACAAATAATTGTTACCAGCCACAAAAGTGTATTTTAAATAATTGTTTAAGATAATATTTCAAATAAAAATGATTAATAACAAAATAATACATAAATTAAATCATATTTAAATATAAAAATAGTTAAATATGTAACAGTTTTTATCTGGTGTATATTTGTAGCAATTGGGTCAC
Source organism: Romanogobio albipinnatus (assembly GCA_023566225.1). Lineage (NCBI taxonomy): Eukaryota > Metazoa > Chordata > Actinopteri > Cypriniformes > Gobionidae > Romanogobio > Romanogobio albipinnatus. Next base: position 47,615,571 of record CM042253.1, read on the forward strand.
TCTATATGCATTATATGTTAGCTATAAAAAAATATTTATACACTTGTTTTGGTTGCTTAAAACGAGTAAATTGTAAATTTTTAGGTATCTTACTAATACAGATGACAATTGTTCATGGTCAGGTCACATATATGTCCTCCGTCTCTTTTTCCAGCCTTTCTAGTTCAGTATTTTGTGTAAACATTACACGAGTAAAGACACCAGAAAAGTTTGTTTACGTACTCAGCAGTTGTCTTGCTGTTATAGTTCAAAATTTCAGGTGAAGTGTATACGTTTTGTGCTTTTGATAGTGTCACAGAGCCACAGGATGACTCATCATTAGGATAGAAGAAAGTATTTAAACATATACAGTATATGTATATATTAAAGAAAGACATCTCCTTAATTTAAAGCTGTTTCACTTTCTCAGAACCTCAACCAAAACCCAAGGACTCTCCTACCCAAATTCTACGGCCTGTACTGTGTTCAGTCTGGAGGAATGAACATTCGTCTCGTGGTTATGAACAACGTTCTGCCACGGTCTTTAAAGATGCACTACAAATATGATCTGAAGGGCTCCACATACAAGAGACGGGCTTCACGAAAAGAGCGGGAAAAGGCCTGCCCCACATATAAGGACCTAGACTTTGTGGACATGCACGATGGCTTGTACTTTGACACAGAGACTTATAACGCCCTGATGAAGACGCTACAGCGGGACTGTCGGGTGAGTACTTACCCCCCATTGTAACTGCTTGTTGCCAATAGAATACAACAATATGTGAAAGCTAAACAACAGGGAATCGTGTGTTTTACACATTTGAGTAGCGCTGTTTCTGCGATGGCCTTCATTGATTTAATCAAACCTGACAATCTGGCCCGAGTATCACTGCAGTGTTTTAAATGCTATTTCATGCATTCTGACTTATTTACACTGTTAAAGAGTTGGATTCTCATGCTAAACATGGCCGAAATTTCAAAAAATTAGTTGGACGTAAGACGGAGTATTTCTGTGCCAAATACACTCCTTCAGGATTCAAAGTTTCGGGAAGTTTTTTTTGAGTATGGTATGGCCCTGTATGACGCCATAAAGTGCTGTATGACGCAGTATGTGCTCTTCTCCCGATTGAGCGCATTCGCACATCAACCAGAGCGAGAGCAAGAGCGCGCCCATCAACGAGCTTCGTTCAGGTTACGGGAGCCGTTGGCAGCGCTGTCATTTAGTTTTTGGACCACGAAATCAACAATGTCACTAAAGAAGTGTGTTTGTGGTTGTGAGGGAAAGATAACCTTGAGTCAAAACCGCAGGCGGTGAGTGGAACTGCATCAAATGTCTGTTTTGTTGGCAATCGGCACGTAAGTGCAACAACACAAACGTTTAGTGAATCAAAAGTTATCCAGGTATAATGCCATGATGTATTGTGTGTGTGTGTGTGCACAAGATTCTTTAGCTCCGCCCACTGCACACCTTCACGAGTTTGGAAAGAATCGGTACAGCGTATCTGTCTTTTATAAATCTGATAAAACTAAAGACTCTTTGGAGATGTGAAGGATGCAATACTACTCTATAGGTACTCAAGATTAGCATGAGATTGTCACAAACTTGTGTGTGTTATGCCCCCTTTAAAGTGTTATCATGCTACAAATCATTACAAAGTACATGTGACAAAACAGCACTTAAGTGTATCATAGGGCTTATGTTTCCCTGGAATAAATGCATTTTTAGAGCCATCAAAATATCCGTAGTCCATGCTGATATTTTGCTTTTTACATAGCTAATCTGTTTCTGCAAAAGGCTGTTCTTTTGGGGTTTTGTAAGAAAAATATCCATATTTAATATGCTGTAAAGTAAAATATCTAACTTCCGCTAGATCGCCTTCCATGTTCAACTTACGGAAAAAGCATAACTGGCGCGACGATGATGTCTGACGTAGCGTAAGCGTTTTGAACTGCGAGAGGCTGCCATTATTATTATACACTGCCATTAAAGCTTGGATTAGCCAGGATATTTTTAATATAACTCCTATTGTATTCATCTGAAAGAAGAATGCCATATACACCTAGGATGGCTTGAGGGTGAGTAAATCATGGGCTAATTTTCGTGAACTATCCCTTTAAGCAATGATTTCTGTAGGATCATGTGACACTGGAGTAATGATGCTAAAAGTTCAGCTTTGTCATCGCAGGAATAAATTACATTTTAAAACATATTCAAATAGAAAACAGTTATTTAAGTTAATTGTAATGCCAACCTTTTGAATAGTAGTGTACACGGAGAGCTAATTGCTTGTTGTCTTACATTGTTAACAAGATCACAAAAACATTCATTACATGAACTCTCATGAGGCAAAAACATGCATTAAAAACCTTAAAACACACACTTCAACACTCAATACTTGAATCACAAAGAGGGTAACAATCAGCTAGCTAATGTTTTTGACGATCAATATTCTTACATCACAAGACAATATGTTACTAAACGCTACAAGAAAATCAACAGCATCAGTGTAAATGGATCTAGAAAAGGTTAAGTGATACAAATTATATTAAGCATGCTTGTCCCAATGGGACAGAACCACAAAACCACCAGCTGTGCTTGTTGTTTCGACTTTTTGTTTATTTGTTTTTTGACTGCTGAGAGTCTTCTGTCCCTCTAATCAATGGTAAAGATGTTTAGTCTCATCCTCATGCACAAGCACTCGGGAAGACGCCACAGTTTCTTGGGAAACAAGCTCATGACAGTCATCAGCTCCACAGTAGCTTATTAACAGATTGAAAATGTGCTGAGTGGTAAACCTCTCCGTTCAGCTGGGAAACAAACCGCATAAATCCAGTCTGGCATTCCTTTCTATTTCAGAAGATCAGGCTGTTGACATGGTCTGGTAAATATTGTTGTTTTTCACATTATTTTTTTTCCAATAATTTTTTTTTTCCAAAAAATCTTTTTTCCAAAGATTTGTAAACAATCAGAGAGTATTTTCCCTCCTAGACAGTTTCCATTACTGCTTAACTTGCTTGCACTAAATTGTCTGTTCTGACAGTATTTGACAACCATATAAGCAACATGCTTTTGTTCCCCAAGGAAAACGCTGTCAGAAAGCTGAGGTGTTGTGGGATTTTGCCGTGGTAATGCTGTGTGTGTTATGGTGTTCTGTGGTGGTTTTTAGAGCATTTCTAGGTGTTCACCTAAGGAAACACTACTACCTGTATTACTAAAATGAATGTAAGTAGCTGACTCAGATACACTCACTAGCCGCGTTTCCATTACCCTTCAAATTGCGCAAATTGAAATTGAAAATTGAAAATACGCCCAATGGAAACGCGTCAATTTCGCAAAAACTCCCATATATCGCAAAAAAAAAGTTTTTACGCATGAGGTGGTTTTTCAGGCAATGTGAAAAAGGACATTTTCGCAAAACTGCTATTTTTTCGCATTTACAGGTCACCTGGTACGGTCACGCATTGCTCTCACATAGGGCCTACATATTATTTTTCCACTCAAGTATGTCTAATAATGAGATCTTATGTCGTTAAAACGACATATATTTTCTCCTAATAAGGAAAGTGCCGTAACTTTATTATGACGGACCCCGGTGCAACCACAAATATCATAACTATCTATAGGCCTACTGTAATTAAGACATATTCAAGAAATGTATTAAAACAGAAAGACGCTATAGTTTCAGTCTTGTTCAAAGGCCGAGGAAACAGGCCAGTTACGCACGTCAATCCATTCCCGACGATCTTGGTTTGCTTCTTATTTATTAAATATACAGCCAAATAGTTGATTAAACATTGATCAAAATTAAAATACAATTTATACAAAACAAAATTAATTTTAAAGAAAGACTTTCTAGAAAACACAATTCAATGAAGTGCTCAAAATCCATGTCTCCAGACATATGCATATCTGATTATGTGCCTTACTCATGTTGCTCACTTTTCATAATCAACATATTAAATTAAAAGATTATAATATTTAGACATAGCCTAACCATATGAAACTAAATAGGCTACGTTTTCTTTAACCCTCTGTTCGACGAAGTCGTCGGCGCCTTCTGATGGATTTTTTCCTTATTCCAGCGGAAACTCACAATACTCCGTCATTTTTAGCCATACTACAGATAAGTGCAAGACATAATTATAAACAGTAAACTGTCTACTTTTATCTGTGTACACTCAATAACAGCAAAGGCCGTGGACTTATTTTGCACTCCACTCCAAACGCTGTCTTCATTTCAAAAATATATTTTGTTTATTAAACGCAAAGTTTTTCATTTCAAAAGCATTTCAAAATTCAGTTTATATTTCCAACAAACGAAATTCCAAGCCAAAATAACGAAGTGGTAAAAAAAGTTCAAACTTTTCGCTCGTCTCTGTATGTGGCAATGCGTCACAATAACCTGCCGTATGTAAAAGTCGATAATTCTTTACAGATGATGGTATGTTTGGACAGAAGACGAGTTCTTTATTAAACTTATAAAAAACAATAGAATATAAAATGCCACAATTTATCATAACACCTCATATGTGCCGCTCAAGTATAAGGTGCTTTCCTTGCCATCAGTGCTCGGATAACACACACATCTCTTACCATTAAAAATAATGGCGTGCGGTGGCTGGGATATACATAAACCTAACAACATATGTAGCATGATTTTTGGAATGATTTATCACGAGAGGAAAAAAATAGTTTTAGTCGCATAACATCAGTTAATGGAACGCTGTCATTTCGCAATATTTTTTATCGACTTTTAGAAAATAATCGCAAAAGTTTTGCGCAAATGGAAACGCGGCTACTGCGACTTGTGACGTCATTGCGCTATGACTTCATTACATAATGGCGTAGTTTTGCCTTGCAATTACGTAATGCGTAGATATTATTTGAAATGCTAATTTAGATTTGTTTGTAAAATAAATTAAAGCAATGTGTTAGTTAATATGTATAGAGCCCCGCACACAAAAAGTTAATCGTGTGCAAAATGTACTAATTCGTTCCCTCGATTTATAAATCATGCGCACAATTTACTATTTAGTTCCCTCGATTTATAAATCGTCCGCACGATTTAGCCTACTAGTTTAGAGTCTGCTATGAATAGAGGGCAGGGTTTTACTTCAGCGCTCCTCCTCTCCATTTTGCGCTCATAGCAGACTAACGGTTGGAGGGGATTGGTTAAGGATATTCAAACCCAAGTCGTCAAACTGACAACATCTGAGAAGGATCATTCCAGACCGGAAGATACTTTCAGATTTTGATTAAAGATTACCACGGCAAACTGTTCGGACCAATCAAATTGTCAGGGTGGGCTTTATACGATGATGGGCAGATGATCAACAGTAACGTAATCATCCACATCTCCAAAGAGCGCTTGGGTTGAATTCGTTCTAATCCTAAACGGAGAACTTGTTCGTATATGCATTCACCTTTACTATTTCTATCAAAAAAGATGATGATGTTGGTAAGTGCTCCGTGTATCCTTAAATTCTTTTTACAACACCGGCAAAGATCGTTTACACTCTTCTTCTTCTTCTACTTCTTCCAGCGTGTGTGCAGTTGAGTTCTGTTGACAACTATGCGTCGCTCTGTTGCTCTGATTGGTTGTAGGTCTATCCAATTGAGTGCAGAGGCATTTTCTTTCCTGGTTCGGTTGAAACACGCCCCATAATCACAGCCCAATGAAGCAGGAGCAGACTCATATTCTGACTAGAATTGAGTATGACGACGTCAGGTTAAAACATTCTTCATAATATCTTCTTTTGTGTTCCACCAAAGATAGAAAATCATTCAGGTTTAGAACGATTTTACCGTGAATTATCCTTTTATGTCTTCATTAGCTTTTCATTATTTTAATTCTCCCTTCACATTGCTGTCCAGAAAAAAACAATTCATATTAAAAAGATCTCATTTGTCATTTTTGTTTCCCATTTGTGCACTTTTCAAGGACAAATGCAAACTCTGATATGTTTTCTTTTACTTTTTAAACTCCCCCAAAACCGAGTTGCCAGTAAACAGTCCAGTAACTGAATTACCCAAATGATTGTGGCATGATGTTGAAGTGTCCCAATGCTGCATTAGGTAATCGTCTGTGGTCGCCTTGTGCTTCTCAAATTCTTCAGCAGAAGACCTGGCATTTGACCAAGCTACGTTTCTTACTGTTCATTTGTTTACCAACAAACAAGCCTCACAACGGTGCCATTGCGATGGCATTCCAGACATGACCTGTTGTTAAAAATGCTTAGAGACAGAATGTTCCCTATATAACAGTTTTTGGCACATTGTGTACGTACTGACCGGCCGGCCCCTGTGAGCGCTCAACTAAAAGGATCAGCCGTAATGCGAGTCACAAGAGGGCCGAGGGAAAAATGAGAACTCGAGTTTCACACAGTAATGACCATAGTTGGGGACATTCTGCCCGCTGTAGCCCACCTGTGATCTAACTTCAGATTTTGAGAAGAATGTAGTCTTTTATGGATTGAAATTGTTCGAACTGATTTTTTTTTCTATGTCATCCTTTTAACACTACACTATGTAAGAAGAAGAAATGCAAGGAAACACAAAGTGCAGTTCATACACATTCCCATGAGTACTGTAAGATTTTATTGTTAGCTTTTCCTTTCCTTGTCCTGTGCAGAAACTAACATGGACACTAAGCAGAAAGTTTCTCCTGAGTAAGCAACACGCCCTGGGCATCAACTGCAGAGCACACTAGAGCCAGATCTATAAGAATCAACAACAAGCCTTTAAATGGTTTCTGCTAAATGGATAGAGAACGAAACCGACACTTAAGTTTTAATCTTGCAAGAACAAATAAAATGAGTCACCCCTTAAGCAAAGATTCAGTTTATGAACTGTTAAAGTGAAACAAGTCATTACTGTGTGGCTTTATAAAGCACACGGCACAGGAGGGAACAATCTTTAATAACTCAGAACATAGAGGAGAAAAAACAAAGCTACTACACTTAAACATTGAACAATAAACTGAAAGAACTGAAGGCTTAAATATACAAGGAGATTAATCAATGTAAACAGAACAGGTGCAGGAACAAATGAACAACCAGGGGAACTGGCAGTGAAAACGAAACCAAAACAGAACATAACAGAATATACAGGTTTATAGTTCTTTCTGGTACTCGAATCTGATTGGCTGAGAGCCTTTTCCAGCTGTGCGATATTCTCGTATCAGCACTGGTACCGTTTCATCATTTCATGTTGTACTTAACAAAGCCCTTCAGCCGTGACTTATTCACAATACAGCACAGCCTCTTGTACCTTATTGCTTACATATCAGCACACTGTTATCACGGCCGAATCACAGCCGCGCTGATATACAGCCATATCGCATATTGATATTGATATCATACTGATATTGCTCATATATGGAGATGGTGGTCCAGTGGGTTAAACCATGGAACTGATACGCAGAAGGTTGCTGGTTCAATCCCAGCAGTCACCACCAGTGTGTCCTTGAGCAAGGCACTTTACTCCATGTTGCTCCAGGGGGATTGTCCCTGTAATAAGGGCACTGTAAGTTGCTTTGGATAAAAGTGTCTGCCAAATGCATAAAAATATATACATAACAGAATATACGTTACATACACCGATCAGGCATAGCGTTATGACGAACATTTTCATCCCTTCATCACGGCACCTGTTAGTGGGTGGGATATATTAGACAGCAAGTGAACATTTTGTCCTCAAAGTTGATGTGTTGGAAGCAGGAAAAATGGGCAAGCGTAAGGATTTGAGCGAGTTTGACAAGGGCCAAATTGTGATGGCTAGGCGACTGGGTCAGAGCATCATAGCTGAAATTGCTCAAGAAGTTAATGCTGGTTCTGATAAAAAGGTGTCAGAATACACAATGCATTGCAGTTTGTTGTGTTTGGGGCTGCATAGCCGCAGACCAGTCAGGGTGCTCATGCTGATCCCTGTCCCCCGCCGAAAGCGCCAACAGTGGGCACGTGAGCATTAGAAGAAGGTGGCCTGGTCTGATGAATCACGTTTTCTTTTACATAACATGGATTGCCGGGTGTTTGTGCGTCGCTTACCTGGGGAACACATGGCACCAGGATGCACTATGGGAAGAAGACAAGCCGGTGGAGGCAGTGATGCTTTGGGCAATGTTCTGCTGGGGAACCTTGGGTCCTGCCATCCATGTGGATGTTACTTTGACACGTACCACCTACCTAAGCATTGTTGCAGACCATGTACACCCTTTCATGGAAACGGTATTCCCTGGTGGCTGTGGCTCTTTCAGCAGATAATGCCCTGCCACAAAGCAAAAATGGTTCAGGAATGGTTTGTGGAGCACAACAACGAGTTTGAGGTGTTGGCCTCCAAATGGTGTTGGCCTCCAGGTTTGAGGTCTTGGCCTCCAAATTCCCCAAATCTCAATCCAGTCGAGCATCTGTGGGATGTGCTGATCAAACAAGTCCGATCCATGGAGACCCCACCTCGCAACTTAAAGGACTTATAGGATCTGCTGCTAACATCTTGGTGCCAGATACCACACCTTCAGGGGTCTAGTGGAGTCCATGCCTCAACGGGTCAGGGCTGTTTTGGCAGCAAAAGGGGGACCAACACAATATGAGGAACATATTGTTCATATATACTAGTGCTGTCAAAATTATTAAGCGCGTTAAACTGAAAAAATGTATTGCATGCGTTAACGCATTAAAAATATTTAACACAATTAAAGCAGCATCTGTTTTTTCCGTCATAATTTGGCTAGCGTACATTACGCTCTTATTCACGTAAATGTTTTACAAGTGCCCTAAGAATGCGCTGTCTGTGAATGTCTTGTCTATTGACTGACACACACACGACTCGTGTGCACAGAAAGACGCGTGCCAGTATTTTCTCTTGAACAAACAATAACACACAGAATTATACCAAAATCAAAGAACAAAGGTAACTGAGAAAATTGTAGCTTTAATAAGGACTGATCTATATTTAATGGATCATTTATGCAGTTAAGACTGCGTTTGATAATATTCAGTTTGGTAAATATGACATTTATTATAATGGGTTTATGTGAAGATTGTTTTAAGTTCACTTAAGTTAAAAGTTTTTTTTTAAAGCCTAATAAATGTTGAAAATGCTTGCTTTCAGTTATAATTTAATGTTGAATGTCTATAATTATTTTTTTTTAATCAGTATCAGTATTAGAATCAGTGATACTGGCCTTCATTCATAAAAAGATGCCATTAAACTATAAAAATAAAATATACATATAATATGTATACTTAAAAATATACTGTCTTTAAGTTGTTTCTACATTCAGAGAGTAGATAATTAGTACAATATACAAATATTAAAAGCTTCAATGGTTTTAATCACGATTAATTACAGAAATAAATGTGATTATTTAGTTAAAAATGTAACTAAATGTTTATTACATAGAACCTTTGTGAAAAGTTTGGTTAATGTATGTTTAGTGGAAGATTTGTGCTTAATTCTCGAAAGAAATATATTTAGATTAAACAGCTATTAAATAGAGCCACTGCTAAAGTAGCATCATTCAAAAGCACCGTTTATAAAAAATCTTTCAACATTTAATTATATCGACATTGCATAGGACATTTTATAGACTAAGATAAGCACTACATTTGAAAATGGATAACTTTATTCATACAGTAAAATATAAATAAATTTTTAGTAAAACTAAGATAAAACGAGAAAAAAATACTTTTGTTGGGTCAAATGAGGTCACATACCTCATGTTTACATACAATATGAACTCAAGTGACTCATTTTTCGTTGAACTCTTCACCTGATGTTAATGAATGACCAGTGACTGTAAAGAGAATCTCCAGTCTCATTTCAGCTGACGCGACCAATGGCAGCGCACCAAGCAGCAAAACAGGCGGTCTTGATTGTGGTATAACAGCACGTCATTGTGGACTGCCGGCCTGTAGCCCAGGATGTTTTTTTTTTTTTTTTGTGGAAAATAGAACCTACTTTACATAACAAGAATCTCAAAACAGGAAGAGCTTTCACATAACACCAACTGTTCGCATCTGTTTCCCTTTTGTATTAGCGTATTGAACTACTCATGGTTATTTCTATATTTGTACTTTTTATATTTTGTTGTGGAGTCAGATCATGGAATCACACGAGTTTGATCTACTATAAAAAAAAAAAACATGCTGTTATTTTCAGAGCTTCCTCCCCAGTTCAAAACGGCCACAGATAATTTGAACTTTTTTTGACTTCAGACAAATTATTACATTTGAGTATGTGATCATTTACAATTACACATTAACAATATGTATTCAGTCTAAAGTCTCATAAGAAAGTGGATCCTTAGGGAAAAAATACTAGTAAAAACATGTATGATATGACCCCTTTATTTTCATGTTCAATTAAAAGCATTTAACCCCTTAACTGTCACCCCCCTTTTTGTGAATGCACTATCCAAACTTAAAGGGCTGTAATTCAAGAATGCTTTGGAATATTGACCTACGTTTGGTCTTGTTTTAAAGAAGACACTTAGCAGATTATTGCTGAAGTGCAATTAAAAATATGAAAGTATGAAAAAGTTATGGAAGTCTAAATTTACTGTAAGTGAAAAATACTGAACTAAATATTTTTTTATTTTATATAAAATATATATTTGACAAAAATGTTTTACTATAAAATCAAAGCCATATGTCTAACCAAGTTGTGTTCCAAATTTGAAAAGATTTTGTTTAGGCGCTATGTAGATATACACACATACACCACACATGAGACTAGAATGAGACAACAGATCTACCAACCGTGACATGCTACAACAAAAATTCCATTGATTGTTTTTTTGATGCATTTTCCTGTAAATTTCTGTCCAAATATCACTTCCATCACAAAACAGTCACCAAATATGGAACCTTGAGACTCAGGCCTTTCCGATGATATGTGTTTTGTCAAGATTAGAAAATATTTAGATAATAAAGTAGTTAAAATAAAAATGTTGTAATATGAAACATGACACCGCCCACTAGGGGAGGAGCCCGCTAGAAGAATTTAGAGCACCGTTTCCACGGTAACACAACATCCAATTTCAAAACGTTTTTCACAGGATGAATTTTGAGTTTGTAAGCTTTCGAATGATACCTAGTTTATGATAATTACTAAAATATATAATACGAAAAAAAGGCGATCAAAAAAAGAGCGGTGACAGTTAAGGGGTTAAGTCCTAAAAAGAAGTTTAACAAAGTTAAACTCTCAATGAGTTTCTTTCACTATGGAAATATGTAGTAAAACTAGTTTTAAAAATGATGCTGCCTTTTGCCACCCACGTTGTTTGTGCTCAAGCTTACTTGGGATTTCGCAAAAAGGGGTATTTATGCAAATCTTTAAACTGTTACCCCACCCAAAAAAGGTGTAAATTCCTGTCATTGCAAGTAAACCCTTGACCCAACGACTCCATGTGCCACCGGTGCTACCCCCCACTGCGGCCTTTGTTGGGTATTACTGTGACCTAGATGAGGCTTTTAGTAGTTCCTGACGGGATGCAAAACAAGGATTTTGTGTGTCCCTATTCAAATAATCCATTTGACTATGGAGGATATGAGGGGAACAAGAGCTTCATGCAAAAGTGAAACCCTATTGGTTCACAGCTGCAAGTATTTAATGTAGACATATAGTATTCATATACATTATTGTTCTCTGCGGTTTGTTTTCTTTTTGAGCATATGTTCTTATAAGCTGAAATCTTTTGTCTGGCGACCTATCGATGACTAATGCTGAAAGTCTGTTTATAGTAGTTATAGTAGTATCTTTCCACTGATAAACAAATTGCTTTTCCTGTGACTCATTTCTGAAGATATTGTGCAGACTTTCCCCAGTCTTTCTTTCTGAATGTTGGTTCATTCAGGTTTTCATTTTGAAGTTTTTCAGGTTTCCACATCTCTGAGCTTTTTGATCATTTTTATTTGTCATTGAATTGCACTCTAATGCTTGCCATCAGATTTGATGCATGACTCCCTGGATAAAACCTACTAAAGTAGATATCTGCGTAAACTGACAGGTGCCGACATTTTCCCGCCATCATTGCTGTTTTTTCCTGTTATGTTACTAAAATGGTGTATTAGGATAATGTGCAATGCTGCAAAGTAGAGGAGCTTAGAGAGCTGTGTTGGTTTGGCATTCACATCATGGTTATTATAGTTGACTAAAAATGATTGATGACTAAAACTAAAACCATAATATATACACTCACCTAAATGATTATTAGGAACACCTGTTAAATTTCTCATTAATGCAATTATCTAATCAACCAATCACATGGCAGTTGCTTCAATGCATTTAGGGGTGTGGTCCTGGTCAAGACAATCTCCTGAACTCCAAACTGAATGTCAGAATGGGAAAGAAAGGTGATTTAAGCAATTTTGAGCGTGGCATGGTTGTTGGTGCCAGACGGGCCGGTCTGAGTATTTCACAATCTGCTCAGTTACTGGGATTTTCACGCACAACCATTTCTAGGGTTTACAAAGAATGGTGTGAAAAGGGAAAAACATCCAGTATGCGGCAGTCCTGTGGGCGAAAATGCCTTGTTGATGCTAGAGGTCAGAGGAGAATGGGCCGACTGATTCAAGCTGATAGAAGAGCAACTTTGACTGAAATAACCACTCGTTACAACCGAGGTATGCAGCAAAGCATTTGTGAAGCCACAACACGCACAACCTTGAGGCGGATGGGCTACAACAGCAGAAGACCCCACCGGGTACCACTCATCTCCACATCAAATAGGAAAAAGAGGCTACAATTTGCACGAGCTCACCAAAATTGGACAGTTGAAGACTGGAAAAATGTTGCCTGGTCTGATGAGTCTCGATTTCTGTTGAGACATTCAGATGGTAGAGTCAGAATTTGGCGTAAACAGAATGAGAACATGGATCCATCATGCCTTGTTGCCACTGTGCAGGCTGGTGGTGGTGGTGTAATGGTGTGGGGGATGTTTTCTTGGCACACTTTAGGCCCCTTAGTGCCAATTGGGCATCGTTTAAATGCCACGGCCTACCTGAGCATTGTTTCTGACCATGACCATCCCTTTATGACCACCATGTACCCATCCTCTGATGGCTACTTCCAGCAGGATAATGCACCATGTCACAAAGCTCGAATCATTTCAAATTGGTTTCTTGAACATGACAATGAGTTCACTGTACTAAAATGGCCCCCACAGTCACCAGATCTCAACCCAATAGAGCATCTTTGGGATGTGGTGGAACGGGAGCTTCGTGCCCTGGATGTGCATCCCACAAATCTCCATCAACTGCAAGATGCTATCCTATCAATATGGGCCAACATTTCTAAAGAATGCTTTCAGCACCTTGTTGAATCAATGCCACGTAGAATTAAGGCAGTTCTGAAGGAGAAAGGGGGTCAAACACAGTATTAGTATGGTGATCCTAATAATCCTTTAGGTGAGTGTATATTAATACATAAAATATATGTCACAAGGGTAACTCAGAAATAAGTGCAAGAAGATCCAATAGCGTGTGAATGACAGTTTATTCTCAGAATAACAAGTTAGTTCACACATCAAGTCCTTCACGCTGGGAAATGAACCAGAGTCCAGAGCAGGCGAAGACAGGCAGACGATCTGATCTCAGGTGACTGGCGACTCAGGGACGCAATGGGCAAACCTCCACGAAGGGTGAAGCCAGGACCGGGAACCGAAACACGAACTTCCAGGGAAGCAAACACCAGAGACTCACACAAGGAACACACAGGGCTTTCTGCAACGAACTGACAACAGAGTGTGGGTGAGGAGACATTAAATAGGCAGGTGAAATGAGGTGCAGCTGATGGTGATGAAATTGGCAGTAATCAATGACCACGCCTCCAACACAACCAAACACACACAGAGACAGAATGAGTCAGTGAATAGATGAACCGTGACAATATATAGCTGAAGTTTTATATATAAAACTTCATATTTTAAATGTCCCGTTCTTCGTGATCCCATTGTTCAAACTTTAGTTAGTGTGTAATGTTGCTGTTAGAGCATAAATAATACCTGTAAAATTATAAAGCTCAAAGTTCAATGCCAAGCGAGATATTTTATTTAACAGAAGTTCCCTTTCAAAGCCTACAGAGAACGGCCGGTTTGGACTACATCCTGGTACTTCCTTCATTAATTACGTCAGTCAGTAGAACAGTAGAACAGACTAACCTCCGCCCACAAGAATACACGAAAAAGGGGGCGTGGTCTTGTTGCTCTCCCACGTGGAGAAGAGGACAGTCGCGTGGAGAAAAGTAAGTGTAGCTTGAGTGTGTTTGTCGCCATGTCGTCGAGACGCTGTTATTTTCATCCCAGAGTCAAATCACCTTTATTTGGCTTTCCCAGGGACGCTGTAGAGATCATTGATCGCATACATCTCCCGTTAAGAGGCGTGACCTTTCCGTACAACTTGCGCTAAGCTGCTGTCGAATCACAACACGGGAACCGCTGGCACAATCAGAACTCGTTACGTGTTTCTGAAGGAGGGACTTTATAGAACAAGGAACTCATCAGCCGTTTTTAGGACAGTGAAAACAGCGGTGTACAGATAAGTAAATTGTGTGAAAAATACTGTGTTTTTTTACACGCGAAACATGAACACATGTTATATTGCACACTGTAAACACAATCAAAGCTTCAAAAAACACGAAGAACGGGACATTTAACTTCGGCTATAGCTGCAAAGGCAAGATTTCTCGGTTTCATTTAGTTTCACTTGATGTACTAAAATAAATGACTAAAGTCATTTTAATTTAATAGTTGAAATGAATATAAACTTTAACTGAAATTCAATATAAATAAATTATATTTTATTTCAGCTAGTGGCCAGGAAAAACATGTCTTAGTTAAAAATAGACATGATAGTGCCTATCTGTTTGAAATAAATAAAATCAAATGGCATACACAGTATAACCACAAGATGGCAGCATAAGCCTATTTTTAAATAGGGCTGAACCATAGACTGTTAAAAATATGGATGAAGTGTCCGTGATGTCACCCATAGGATTCTGAAGAGCAGTTTTTAAGTGTAAAGTAGGGTCGAGCTGGGCGTTGCCATCTTGGCAGCGCGTCATCGAGCGGCACTCCCGGATATCAGAAAATGGGCTTTATATAATGTAAACAAATGAGTTATAAAAAAAAAATTCACCTCCCTCACAGTTGTCATGAAGGGCAAAATTAGCCGTTAGACCAAAACCACAATTTGTACCAGACTGTAAACATGCTTTTTGTAAAGATGGGCATTTTAACATGGAGCTCAATGAGATTCTGCTCCCTTCTGGAGCCTGTCTCTAGTGGCCAGTCGATGAACTGCAGTTTAAGTCACTTCCGTATTGTCTTCAAGAGAAACTGGAGGAGGTTGCCACTTGGGTTGAACCAACACTTGTACCTGAGAACAGTGTTCAGACATAATGACTTCCTTTTAAATATGAGGACATTTCATTTGTCCTAATACTTAAAATAGCTTTAAAAACATACTAAACAATGTTTAATTAAAAATGTAAAAATGCAGAATTTTTTCTGTGATGGGTAGGTTGAGGGGTAGGGGTGGGGGATAGAATGTACAGTATATACAGTATGCCTATGGAATATGCTCACTTAGATAGCAAAACAAACCTGCGTGTGTGTATGTGTGTGTGTGTGTGTGTGTATTTTACAGTCTTGTTTAACCCATTCATTGCTGTGTGCTTTTGTCTGCATTAAAGAATAGGACATTTCTTAGGCCTTCTCTTTTTCTATCAATTTCAATAACAAAATAAAGGCATAGAACCAGCTGATTTGTAGTGCACTGACAACATATTTTTATATAATTAGTTTAATCATTAGGTTAATAATAAACAAACAGATGAAGCGCAATGTAATTGAACAGAATACATGGGTCTTGATAAATCCTATTTTTAACTTGACATGCCACTTCAAAAAGCTCAGAGTGCAAGACTTTGACAATGCAGGGCTTTTTCTAGCAGCCATTGTTCTGCAAAAAGCCTGACATGCTGTATCCAAACATGTCTTTATTCTGTTTATTTGGTGTCCTGTAGCAACCCTACAACCCCCCCAAACTTTAGCTTGGCAAACACAGATCTCACTTTTGCAGAATGAGGGTTACTTTCTTGACAAAATGAAAAACAGCAACAGCATAGTGGCCAGCAAGGCAAGGTACATTAACCAGGAGGATTTTAGCAATGGCCCTCGTCATATTGTGCACGAGATTCACAGTTGTGTTGTATGTCGTGCAGGTGCTGGAGAGTTTTAAGATCATGGACTACAGTCTGCTGCTGGGGGTGCACGTTCTGGACCAGAGTCACAGAGAAGGAGACGTCAACGGCGTGGACGGGAAGAGGATCGTGGGACAGAAAGTTCTTTACTCCACCGCCATGGAGTCCATTCAGGGAGACGGCAAGGCAGCTGAGACTATGACCACCGACGACACGTGAGTCCCTGACACTCAAACCAGTGTTTGAGCTGTTCATATATTCAAAATGGAGCCTATGTATTATGTCAATATACAGAGAATAATGCTTTTTTTTTTTTTTTTTCAAAATGTTTTGTGTGTAGCCAGTGAATGTCACAAAAGAAAATATATATTTTCATATATTGTCATATATTTTACCCTAAAATCAAAAGAAAATAATTAGAAATTATATTTTGTTAAAGAAAATGTAATTACATATATATAAATTAATAATTATATGAATAAAGTATTTGGTAATGAATTGTAGTATTTGTTAAACTGTCTTTAATTTATTATTGAATTTATGAACTGTCATATACACCAAAATAATTCTAGTTTGTATATATATATACATGTGTGTATATATATATATATATATATATTGTCTTGATTTTGCTGTTTTTATGAGATTCCCTAGTCACTAATAAATATAATATAATGTAATAACATAACATAACATAATATAAACAAAATGATTTTTTTTTATACAGAATGGGAGGCATTCCTGCAAAAACACACAGAGATGAGAAACTACTTATTTTTCTAGGCATTATCGACATCTTGCAGTCTTACAGGTGAGTCGGGTGTCAGTTTACAGCAAGCCCAAGAGCCCATATGTCATGTTTCTTTAAATTCAGCTTCTTTAAAAGAACTCCCTTGTCCCTGACGAGATCTCTCGCTCTCATTTCCCACCAAGATTCATTAAGAAGCTGGAGCACTCCTGGAAGGCACTCGTCTATGATGGTGTATGTCTATATGTCTCTCTACTCTCTTCGTTTAAGAATAGACTATTCATACCACTGGGGGAATTAAAGATGCTTCCTGGTTTGATTGTCTTGTATTCTCTTTCTCCTAGGATACAGTGTCTGTGCACAGACCGGGTTTCTATGCAAACAGATTTCTCAAATTCATGAGCACCAACGTATTCAGAAAGATTCAGCGTAAGTCAACAATACCAGCAAATGAATTCAGTATGCAAATATTACATCATCACAGTGGGTTACATTTTGCATGTTAATCATCATATTGGTATACTTGCATATGCAAAATTCATATATTTTTAAGAAAGCTTGGTAACACTTTACAATAAGTAACAGTCTTATTTGTTAACATCAGTTATAACATTAACTAACTATGAGCAATATATTTTTACAGCATTTAAGTTAATTTAAAAAAACCAATTACTCATTGGTTCGTTCATGTTAGTTCACAGTACATTAACCAATGTTTGATACAACTTAAGATTTTAAATGATTAATAAATGCTGCAGAAATATTGTTCAATGTTAGTTCATGTTAAATACTAGCCTGGATGCCAGCTGAACCACAACATTTGAGGTCGGGAAGTTCGGTCTGGACTTGATCCGTTGTGGAGCGACTATGCTCGAACCAGAGCTGTTCGGACCAATCAAATTGTCAGGGAGGGCTTTATACAGTGATGGACAGATGATCAACAGTAACGTAATCATCCACATCTCCAAAGAGCGCTTGGGTTGAATTCCTTCTAATCCTAAACGGAGAACTTGTTCGTATATGCGTTCACCTTTACTATTTCTCTCAAAAATGATGATGTTGTTGATAAGTGCTCCGTGTATCCTTAAATTCTTTTTACAACACCGGCAAAGATCGTTTACACTCTTCTTCTTCTTCTACTTCTTCCAGCGTGCGTGCAGTTGAGTTCTGTTGACAACTATGCGTCGATCTGTTGCTCTGATTGGTTGTAGGTCTATCCAATTGAGTGCAGAGGCATTTTCTTTCCCGGTTCGGTTGAAACACGCCCCATAATCACAGCCCAATGAAGCAGGAGCAGACTCATATTCGACGTGAGACTAGTTAACTACTGTAGTTAACTAATGATAACAAATAAAACCTTATTCTAAAGTGTTACCAAAATGTAATAGATAGCATACCTAAAACTAAAATGTATTTTTTTTTGTCTGTCTCAATTTTTCTCGATTTATATCAAACTAGAAGAAAATATGAGTGGTGTTTGCGTGTGAAAGTCTCTGCCACAGTACTAGGATGTTTTAGGTGGTTGCCAGGGCGTTGCTATGCAGTTGCTAGGGTGGTTGCTAGGTTGTTGCTTACTGGCTCAGGTCAAAAGAGATATTTTCTTTAACATTCTGGCCTTGAGATAAGAACTGGCTCAGAGAAGTGCATTGCAAGCAATGTAATTCGAATTCGAATAGCTAGAAAAAGATGATAATCATATTTAAAACCTCCTACCAATGACAAAACTCAAGAACGGAAGTTGCACCAATATTCTTGCTCGACTTTTTATTACATTAGTAGGAATATTTTGAAACATTACGTCAGTGCACACAATAGCAGAACTTCTCCTTCCTCTTTCTGAGATGTTCTTCAGCTACCCATGAAGTCTGAAACTGTAAATCACCCCCTTAATCTGATCCTTATAACCAATATTAATACAGCAGAATGTAGATTTATTTTTACCCTTTCTAATAAAGTTAGACAGCGGGCTGAGATTTAATTTCACAGTCTAATTGTCGGCTGTTAGGTAACAGTTAAGGGAGAGTTATATCATCATATTTTCAGTTCATTTAGGAGAGTGTCCATAATTAGTCTCTTTGTCTCACCTCCAGCAAATCGTTTCTCCCCGAACAAGAGGGCGCGTAACTCCATACCAGCGCTGAAGTGTTCTTCTCAAGAGGTGCTGTCCCCACAGAAGGAGGAGAAGCCCGAGGAGAAGACGGACAGACTCGGAGGAGCTCGTAGTCTTGCCAGTCTGGATGGACATGGTGGGTGGCACTGACTATATGAAAAAGATTGGGCTAAAGGCTTTTTCACACTTTCAAATTATTATCTGAGGGACAATTTAAAATCTGGATTAACATAATCCTGGGTTGCTTTTTTAAAATATTTCATACTTTTCATATTTTCACCTGGATTAGTTGATCATTGTGCATCTTGTTAGCGTTCTTACTGGCATATTTATGATTAGCCAGGGTTAAAAATGGCATTACACTTGGGTTAAATGTTACCCTGGGTTAAATGCAGTGGAAAAAGCCTTTCATTTGCACACCATCCCATCATCAAACACAAATGGTGACATACTTGCAAACATCAGTTCTATTAATGTTGACAGTATATTGTCATGCATTATGTTTTGGAAAACCCCTGAAAAACAAGCTGCCATCCGAGATGGTCATTTCTTCCTCATTCAATTCACATTTACTAGTTGAACACAAACATATTGCATTGACTTTTTGCACTGATATGTCACTGGTTTAGAGCTGGGTATGAATTATAATTTAAAAAAATGAATACCTTGCCGTTCAAAAATTTGGGGGTCAATACGTTTTTTTTTTTTTTATTGATCATAAGTGACAGAAAATACATGTATAATGTTACAAATGATTTTTATTTAAAATAAATGCTGTTCTTTGAACTTTCTGTTCATTGAAGAAATTGTTTTAGCATGGTTTCCACAAAAATATTAACCAGCAAAACATTGATAATAATAATAAATGTTTCTTGAGCAGCAAATCAGCATATTAGACTGATTTCTGAAGGAATAATAAATTACATATATCAAATTATTTTAAATTGTAATAATATTTCACATGGTTTTAATACATTTTAGATGGTAAGCATAAGAAACCTCTTTCAGAAACATTAACAAACCTTACCGATCCCAAACTTTTGAACAGCAATGTTGTTACTTTCATATACTGTGCATTTATACAGGAAATCACCTCATGTGATGTTTCTGTCATCTCATACCACAGTGTTCTGGTCCTATAACCGTCCTGACCTGGTCCCTCAGACTCCTTACCCACATGAAGCCTCTTCCCTGAGAAACACCCTCTCCCCGCCCTCTATTTTCGTCACAGATCGGTACCTGAAGGCCAGATCTAATGAAAGGTGACACCTTTCACACACATCTCACAAACCTCCAGACCCATAAACCTGACACACACCTGTTAGCTTCTCACATCTCCTACTTCTGTTCCCTCCACAGAGATGCATAAATGAATAGTTCATCTAAAATATGAAAATCTGCTGATCATTTATCGAACACATTTTTCATGAAACACAACAGGAGTAGTTACACTTTTTCACGCAATTACAATAAATGTGGATTTCAGGCTTCAAAAAGGAGGCAAATAAGCAATATAAAAGTATCATAAAGGCAGTCCATGTGACTTGTGCATCATATGATTGTGAACTTTGTGATAAAGGGACCAAAGTTTAAGTGGTTAAGCTTCACTCATCCTCGTTTACAGTAGCAGCAGTGAGTTGAAATCAAGAACCAGATCTAATCATTCAGAGTGGTTTTGTGAATTGAATCAATTGATTCATTGACGAGATCCGACTCAAAAGAATGATTCCTGCTCAAATACAACTTTGCTACTTCTCTCATGAACACACTATTGAGTATGGAAACTTGTTTAAGCTACAGAATAAAAGAATAAAAAATGTAATTGCGAGTTTATATCTCACAATTCAAACTTAATTATAATTTTGACTTTACATCTCAACTCAGAATTGTGAATCATAGAGTTGTAAGTTGGAATTGTGAGATATTAATTTGACTCTTTTCACATTTCTGGGGTTCTCCGAAGTGGAAGTTGTTATAGTTGGGTAAACTTCGGGGTCACGAGCTTTTAGTTATGCGGCTCCTCATTTATGGAACTTGCTTCCTGTAGAAGTTCGTAATAGTACAAGTCTTCAGGTTTTCAAAACTCGTTTTAAAACGTATTTGTTTAGGCAGGATTTTATGTGATTTTAATGTTATTGTCGTCAGTTCTGTATTGTCTTTATTGTTTGATAACACTCTTTTTGTGTGAACTTTGTAAGGTGTCCTTGAGTGCCATGAAAGGCGCCTATAAATAAAATGTATAATAATAATAATAATAATAATAATAAACTTCTATAGCGGTGAACGGGAGAGGACAGCAAATATAATTCTGCAATAGCAAAAGAAAACAATATGTGATAGAGTTTCCACAACTTAACATAAGAGGGAAAAAATAGACAGAGATTGATTACTGTCACAATTTATTACTTTCAATAGACTTTTAGGGTGTTTTAACGACAACGTTGTCAAACCGATCCCGTTCACACCGATCTGCCAAAATTACCAAAAAACGCTGTAGTATGCATGCCAGGCCATTAGGTGGCGATGTCACTTGTCATGATGTCAAGAAACCCCGTATGCGCATGACATCACCATTTTCACAAATTCATATTTTATTGTTTACATGGAGACGGTAAAGGCATCGTTTTCAAAACCTTGCACTTTGAACCCTGTTGAAGCTTGCGTTTTCAGGCCCACGAAACGCCATTGTCGTGTAAATGAACGGCCAAAACGGTGTTGTGTAAACATACCCTAAGTTTGTTTCTCTTTGTTACATTTTCCCACTCGTTGCTAGTTACTATAGTTTTTAATTAATGTTCATATTAATTAAATATAATGCACATATAATGCACACCTGTTCATATTTGAGGTCATTATCCTTCAGTCCCTCAGTTCATTAAGTTCAGGTTTGGGTATTGTTTGCCCCGTGCACGCTGTTTCATTGTGTGTGCACCCTTTTGAATATCCGTTTTGCTTTATTTAATAAACCATGCTGCTATTTTGACCTTTTCTTTTGCTATTTTGAATCGTCTGCCTTATTTTAACGATCTAAGCATAGGAATGGGTTAGGGTTGTGCACACGCCATAGGCGCATATTACTAATGCGCCCTTTAAATGACAAAAAAACGACTGCGCCATTGACAAAATCCTGGTCTAAAGTCAATGGTGCGTTCGTTTTCAGTTGCCTCAAAATAGCAACACACCAACAATGCGCCTGAACACACCTCGTTTTCAGACACTAGAGCATTTGCTGTTTAAACAACGTGGCGCTGGACATGAAAATGATAACTGCGTCGGGCTGAAACGAGCAGAAATCACTTGTGTCGCGCCTGCCGTCACATTGCGCCGCATAGGGCACTTCATCTTCGTTGTACTTAAAATGTTACAATTGCGTTGGTCAGAAGAGTGAAAGGTGTCAAATTTGCCGTCACTCACTCAGCTGTTGTATTATAAACACCCTCGCAGCAGCCTTTAATAGTTTAGCCTTAATTCATTTTTTGTCATTTACTGACAAGGTAACATAACACAATATATATCATGTGACGGGTGGCTGTATATAGAGCCCACAAAGACAAAGAATGCAAGGAAATAGTCTTTTAATTCAATAATCCAAAGGATACAGGGCAGGGTTTCACATCCACTTAACAAAGACGAGACCGGACCAAGAACTGAACAAAACAGGGAGTGCACAGACTCTGAGGGTATGTTTACACGACAACGACGTACTAAAAACAGACAACAACGTTGTCAAATAGATTACCGTTCACATGGATCTTCAAAAATGACTAATAAGGCTGTATTCTGCATCGCGTACTATGTGAGTATAGGTACTACAAACTTACTTTGTCACCGTTAAAAAAGTATGTTCTACATAGAATGAATGTGTGTAGTATGAATGTAAAACACATCCGCCGTGTTGTCATTATCACATGACCAGTGTCAGTTGCATCCCTTCACCTCCATTCATAAATCCTCTCCCGTGGCCTCATGGGATAGTAAAGTGTCCATCATTTGCATACTTCAGAATCTCGCTGGAAGTAGTAGGTCATCCGGGTACTTTTCGCCTACTGTTTTTCGAATACTATGAATTCAGACAAACTACTCAGTTGGCGTACTGTTTTTCGTAGAAACACTCTGCAAACATGTATCAGTCCTTCCAGAAAAATGCGGCTTTTTTTGTGATTGTTGCAGGCAAAAATCCTTGATTATGCGGCACGTTTTCTTAAAAAATGCGATGGAAAATGCGGGATATTTATGCAATTTTATGCGATAAAACTTGCAAAAACTGCGGTTTGATGAAAAAGAGAAAAAAGCAAATATTTTTAATTGAATATTTAAATTCTCATCTTGTTTTATTGAAGACCTTAATAAACACATGGCTCAATTTGGACCGATTTCAAAACAATGCATCATGAAGCTTCGAAGCGTTATGAATCAGTGAGTCGATTCATGATTCGGATTGCGTGTCAAACTGCTGAAATACGTGACTTTGGCGATCCGAACCGCTGAATCGACTCACTGATTCATAACGCTCTGAACCGCTGAATCGACTCACTGATTCATAACGCTCTGAACCGCTGAATCGACTCACTGATTTATAACGCTCTGAACTGCTGAATTGACTCATTGATTCATAACGCTTCGAAGCTTCATGATGCTGTTTTTTTAAATCGGTCAACACACCGGGAAACTGCTTTCCGCGTCTTTTGCTGTTATTTTTGTTGGCAAATGGGAATTTGCGTGCTTCATCATGGTTTCACCGATATCTATGGTTTCAACACGGGGTTTGCAGCTTTTCGATGACGTTCACGTCGGGTAATTACGTCACTTCAAACCGTTCCCATGGCAACAGGGGGAAATGGCGGCTCTTGTGTGAAGTAAACGAACATTTTTCAACTTTCTGCTAATATATATATGACTTTTTTGCAACGAAAATGCGGGGATTATGAAATCATGCTAGCCCAGCATATTTTGCACGCGGAAATAGGCCATTTACGCGGCGAAAGTGCGGCGTATTTGAAAAAATGCGGCCCCCGCATAAATATGCGGACTTTGGTTGATTATGCATTAAATCATGCGATCGCATAATCACGTTTTTCTGGAGGGACTGATGTATACACATGCATGAACATGTAATACGCATGCGCATGATGTCACCGTTTTCACAAATTCACGTTTTTGTTGCTTACTTGGAGACGGTAAAGACATCGTTTTCAAAACCTTGCGTTTTTAGGTCCCCAAAATGCTGTTGTCGTGTAAATGAACAGTCACAACGCATAACATTTTTTAGTTTTCAGTTGAAAACGGTGTTGGGTAAACACACCCTAAAAGAGGCAATTAACGAACAACAGGTGAACGGAATCATTAATCAAACACACTATAAAACTGGGTCAAATTGCAGGGCACACAGGAAAACAGGAACAGAGCTAAAACACAAAGAAATGAAGCCAAAAAAGATCATGTATGTGACATAGGCCTGGTTTCACAGACTTGGCTTAGATTAAGCCAGGATTAGGCCTTAGTTTAATTAGGACATTTAAGCAGTAACTTTAAATTGATGAGTTATGTACTCAGAATTGCGAGAAATAAAGTCAGAATGGTGAGATATGAACTCACAATTACCTTTTTTTATTTTTAATTCTGTGGCGGAAAGAATGGCTGAAACAATCTTCCATAAATGAGCTAGATAATATTATTTTTTGTCATTTGATTTGTTTCAAGTTGTATATAAACTACTTTTATGGTGACTTTGAGTCCTTTTTGAAGCCTAAAAACATAATTATTGTAATTGCATGAAAAAGGGAACCAAATACTTCAAAATCACTTTCAAGTGTCAAAAGTTAAATGTTTGTGTGAACTATCCCTTTAACCAAATCTCTCTGAATATAGTCAAACAATACCACAATGTAACACTTCAAGGTGTATTTTTTGATCCTGCTACAGCTGAGCGGCTGACCGGGTGCTGTCATGCTACACTTGTTCTTCTGCTCGATTCTTTGTGTTTGGTTTTCACTGATCTCCTCACCTTTGACACACACCTGTTTTAAGAGGAATTCCTGTGAAAAGACCTCATAAATATTTCACCTGCTTGCTTAGGACGGAAATAATAGAGGTATTGTTTTATGACACAGAATACCACAGAAGGGGTGCTTGAACAATGATTATTGAGTTGAAAGAGCTTTGTCAGATGTTATCCTGTTGACTTCATCAATATCATAGATGTATTAGTGGTCCTTGCATGCTGAATAAAACTAGATTGAAACGTAGATTTTTCCCTAAAAAATCTCACTGAGACTTGGAAAACATTTGATGAAGTCCAGGGTGAGTCTGTGTTAATGAACACCCTCGGCGCCTGAAATGTGTCACATGCACAGAGTGCTTTACTTCCGTGAGGTGAACAAGGGTCTGGTTGCCATGGTATCAATAACTCAAGAGATTATTGCAGGCAATAAAAACATAAGCACATTCCGAAGTAGAGGGCCAGCGCTCATCTGTAATGTGTCATGGTAATGATGAGAAATATTACACGCTTTGTAAAAGCTTTCTGTTATCGTCTCCCTGTCTCTGTTTTAACACTCGGCCACATGTATTCCCTCAGATCAGCACAAAGAGTTTTGGCATTTATGAGACCACCGGCTTTGCTCGATATTCATCCGTCATGTTTTAAGGGCTCTTTATTTGTCCTTGAGCTTCTTCTTGCTGTTCTTCTGATTCATTGCTGTCGCTTCCTTTCAGATGTGCCTGTTCGACTTTTACATTGGAGGACAGCGCCATCTGTCTGACGTCCGAGCAAAGCACCATGGACATAGAAAGAGATGACGACTCAGTGCTGGATGTCTACTTTGTGAGTTTCTGTTTTACAGTTAGTCGATTGGATCTCGAGGGATCTATGGACCTTGATTAAGGTCGAAAATAAAGTTGCGAGGAACAGAAGTACAGTACGTTCAATAGGTTGTACTGCCCTATGTTTTTTTCAAAGACGTATTCATTAATTCTCAATACCAAGGTACAATACACACAGGAGAATCCACTGTACTTTTATCCCTCGCAGCCTTGTTTTCAATTGTTTGCCCTGCATAAGTTCCTTTAGATCTGCAATGATATTGCCAAAAATTATAATAAAATATGTATTATCACATAATACCGTATAAATAGCAGTGTACATAGTTGATTCTGGTTTGTAATACTGAATGACTAACATTTTCCCTACTTATATAGCAACTCCATAAAAATAATTGTATAAATATTTATAAATATCAGATTAAATTCTGAAAGTCAATATTATAAATTATAATACATTTTTTTTAACAATAACTTTATAATATAAACATATTATTATATTTATAATGTATAAATATCAGATTAATTATTATAATTATTAATATTTAAAAAGTAGTTTTTGCTATTATTTAAAAATACATATTTTAAATATATTATGAAATGTATAACTTGTAACTGCTGTGAACTTAGATCATGTTAACATCATAATTAATCATAATAATAAACAAATAAAATATATAAAAATATATGTAATATTATTATATACGTCTATATATAATACTATTTATATATAAAATATAATTATTATATTATGCATATATAAATATCAAATTAATTATTACCATTAAATACATTATGAATGTTATACTGCCACTAATAACTTGTAACTGCTATAAACTTTCCATTATTATATTTTTTAATAATAATAATAAATTGACAAATATTTTTTGTAATATAAATAATAACTTTCAGAATATAATATTTATGAATGATTACAATAGTTAATTTATATACATTTATAAATATCTGATTAATTATAAGATGTTTAGATTATTTTGAATTTTTGTTTTGTTTTTATTACATAATTATGTTATACATTTATAAACATCAGATTAATAATAGTTCTTTATATTATATCAAAACGTTATTTTTTCATTATTTTAAAAACATTTTTAAAGTATATTTTGACAATTAATAACTTGTAACTGCTGTTAACTTTAATCATGTTGCTAATCATCTTTCCAGTGAGTTTTGTCAATAATAAATAAACAAACAATAACTTTTTTAGTATAATACAGATAATAACTTTAATCAGATGTTTATAAATATGTACAAATATATTTTAAATAGTATATATATACTTATTTTGTACATGTATAAATATCAGATTAATTATAATGATTTAAATTGTATTTATATATGATTTTATTATTATTTATTATACATTATAAAAATGACTGCCACTAATAAACTATAAACTTTGATCATGTTGTTGTTGATCATCTTTCCAGTGAGGAGCAAAGTGAGATGATCCTTCATCTCTCCCCTCCCCATCACCTCTGGATCCTCATGTGCCGAGAGCGCCCCCCGCTGCCAAACAAATAGAAGAACTCATTGTGCTGACTTTTGCCAAAACAACAACTACAAACATACGTCTATACATCAAATCACAATGCTAAACATTTCCTCGGACTGTTTGAAGGGACTGTGGCTATAAGATGGACATCCAACCAAATGCAGAGTGTGCTTTTGTAGCCCTGAGCTTCTCAGCAGCAAAAGAACTCTGATTCTACCGATTCTTGGCAGCTCTGAGGTCAGACTGAAGACAGACGTGACGTGACGTAGTTCCGTAAACATGCAATAAATACACTCCTCTGATATGCAAAGGTGGTTTCTAACAGCTATCCTCTTTACCTCTTAAAGGATCTAGTCTTTAGTGATCTAGATGCAATGCTTGGCGATTCAGACTCTAGCTAACAGAGTCGTTTTAAATGTGCAATTTTCATACATTATACAAAAGTGTGTGTTATGGTAGTTCTCCTCACTGGAGTAATAATCCTGGGACTTTTTATTTCCAATGAAACACACAGTTTCTAGGAAACAATAGATGTGTGACTTTAGACATCTCTTATGAGCACAGATGTGTGACGTACTGTAAATGTAGGAGTGTAACTTCAGTCATGCTCAGATTTATGCTGGTACATCAGCTCCTGATAATCAAGAGTGGGATTCGCATCAGCAGTGCATCATTTACAGTACATTTATCCAGATGCCAGAATGTTTCAATGTGCTAAAATGCAGATTAGAAATCAGTCTTTTATGTGGGGATTGGGTGAGTTTCATACACACGCATATGCATTCTCTCAGGAGATCCTTTTCCTAGAGGCGTCCAAATGATTGCTTGATGTTAGACGCTAGTGCGCTTCTGATTTTCTGTCTTTTGAATATTATTATTGCACCTTTGATTGTTTTGAGGCCATAATTTATTAAATCATTATTATTATAAATTAACATTGTGTTGGTCTGAATGTCATGTTGACCAATATTTGACCATTTTGAGAATTATCGGGATGTGCCATTTTCACTTGGTCGATTTACAGTAGTGATGGGAAGTGGACTCGGATCTTTGAATCTCGTTCAGCAAAATGAACAAATCTTTTTTCAAGTCATTTCGTTCATTTCAGCAGAATCTAATTAAAATGTTACATTTGTCATTTTTAAACACATTTAGTACTTTTGGAATAAAAAAATGAACTATAAGCTAACGCAACCATGGCCAAGCTTTGAGAAATAAATTATTAATGAATTGCTTAGCTTGATTCAGGCTATGTATGCAGTCTGTTAGTTCACCTCACCTCCCGATCCAAATCGTTCTTCTTTTTTTTTTTTCAAATCGTTTACCTCTCGTGTCTGTCTTCAGGTTCGAGCCGTTAGTTCCGTCATCATGTCTGATGCTCTGATCTGGCCGTGACAGCCGTGTAATACATATGCGTCCGGAAACAGATCTGATTAGTTCATCTCTCGAGTCTCGGTTTGAGTCATTCGTTCATCAAGTCCCAGTCATCAAGTCCCAGTCACCGGAAACAGAAAATATTAGTTCATCTCGAGTCTTTGAGTCGTTCCTTCAAGTCCCCATAGGCTGAATGCAGAAACAGAAATGATTAGTTCATCTCTCGAGTCAGTCTTCGGGTCCTAGTCTCGTTCTTTTGTCACGTGACCGCTCCCGGGTTCAGTGTCTCGCAACATATACAACATTACAGTCGTATTATTGACTGTATATTATTTTTTGTTTAGGAATTCTCATACAATTATCAAAAGATATCTGCAACAAACATCTGAAAAATAAAAAAGTGACATCTTGTTCCTGTCAGTCTATTTTTATTGTTAAATGTTTCTTGTGCCCCTGTGGTGTTTTTTTATTATTATTTAAATGATAAAAAATAATATATATATATATATATATATATATATATATATATATATATATATATATATACACACACATTGTACTTAATAAACTGAACCTACAAACACAAAGTAAAACTACACAAAGTACAAACACAAACAATGATCTTCATACAAATGTAATGTGTGTTTGGGTCAAACAAGGGTCTAGCCAATGGTTCAGTTGAAGTGCAACTGTCACTCAAGACTAGGACCCGAAGACTGACTCGAGAGATGAACTAATCATTTCTGTTTCTGCATTCAGCCTATGGGGACTTGAAGGAACGACTCAAAAGACTCGAGATGAACTAATCTTTTCTGTTTCCGCCGGTACAGACTGCCTATCCGTGCCCTAATATGGGGCTGGGACTTGATGAACGAACGACTCGAGAGATGAACTAATCATTTCTGATTCCTGTAGTAGCCTATGAGATGTTGCGCAATGCGCATGCGCGGGCCAATACAAAATGAACGAATCGCTCTCTGAGACAACTCGTCGTTCCCGAGTCATATTAAGGATTCGTTCAAAATGAACGAATCGTTCATGAACGACACATCACTAATTTACAGTGCTGGATTTTTGAGTGAATAATTGAAAGATTATGTTTTTTTGTTTTTTATTTACATATTTATAGCCTGATGTCTTTTGTATGTATCGTAAAACTCATCCATTGCTTAGGTTATCCCCAGGGTGTTTGTGGGAAAGTTCTTCCCGTGAGGCCATGTGCTGCTTCCCTCGGGAGGTCACAGTGATCTCTTTTGTATGCAAATTAGCTGTAGCCAAAAAATCTTGACCCAAAGTTCTGACTGTGGGACAGAACTCGTTGACCGACACGTTGACATCTCTGCTGAAGAACTGTGCTACACCATACCTTTAATAAGTTCTTCTCCCCACAAGAACTGTGTGGTCAAGCTTATATGCATTAGAGAAATCTACTGGCGAGCCACCCCACATGATGCTCAGACAAATACAGGAAAATCTAACAATGAGTAAAATAAATGTCAATTTCATTTCAGCAAATATGTATACATTTAGCTAAAACTGTTGTAAAATGTAGCTACAACGTACACTATCATTCAGAAAGAAGTCTCCACACTCTAAAAAATGCTGGGTTAAAAACAACCATTTCTGGGTTATTTGGCAACCCAGTGCTGGGTAAATATTGGACAGAACACATGCTGGGTTGTTTTTACCCAGCTTGTTGGGTTTTATTCATTAACCCATTTGCTGGTTTGTTTTTTGAAAGTGCTGGGTCAGTCAATTTGAGATTGAAGGTTTTTCATTTGGTAACACTTCAGAATAACATTAACTAATAATGACCTGCACTTATAAAGCGTTAATTAATATTTGTTAATGTTAAAGGTCCCGTTCTTCGTGTTTTTTTGAAGCTTTGATTGTGTTTACAGTGTGCAATATAACATGTGTTCATGTTTCGCGTGTAAAAAAACAGTATTTTTAACACAATTTACTTATCTGTACACCGCTGTTTTCACTGTCCTAAAAACGGCTGATGACTTCCTTTCTCTATGAAGTCCCTCCTTCAGAAATACGTAACGAGTTCTGATTGTGCCAGCGGTTCCCGTGTTGTGATTCGACAGCAGCTTAGCGCACGTGGAAAGGTCACGCCTCTTAACGGGAGATGTATGCGCTTAATGATCTCTACAGCGTCCCTGGGAAAGCCAAACAAAGGTGATTTGACTCCGGGATGAAAATAACAGCGTCTCGACGACATGGCGACAAACGCACTCAAACGCAACAATTCCTTTTCTCCACGCGACACGTCCTCTTCTCCACGTGGGACAGCAACAAGACCACGCCCCCTTTTTGCGCGTATTCTTGTGGGCGGAGGTTAGTCTGTTCTACTGTTCTACTGACGTCATTTATGAAGGAAGTACCAGGATGTAGTCCAAGCCGGCCGTTCGCTGTAGGCTTTGAAAGGGAACTTCTGTTAAATAAAATATCTCGCTTGGCATTGAACTTTGAGCTTTATAATTTTACAGGTATTATTTGTGCTCTAACAGCAACATTACACACTAACTAAAGTTTGAACAATGGGATCACGAAGAACGGGACCTTTAATTTCAACATTTACTAATGCATTATCCTCCTGGGACCCAGAAAAAAAGTTTTTTGAATTTAATATTTTTTTATGTCATTACATTGTTTAGAGCATAAGAAACAAATGGGGAAAAAAAACATTTTTGAAAAATGATATTTTATTCATATGTTATGATATATCCTCTGTAGTTGACACCAGGACTCAGTTGTTAAAAAAATTAAATGACATGAAATTGCACGTATAGGCAAAAACAATGGGATTTATTTTTAATTCACCAATCAATTTTTAGGTTTCAGGGTTTTTTTTAAAACAAACTTAATTTAAAGATGATTCTGAACTATGTTATGAAAGATATAATGAAATGCATTCATATACCATTTTACTTTATTAAATATGTGGGTAAAATGACAATACTTGGATTTTCCCATTCAATACAATGTATCTATACACTGCATCTAATTTGCATATTAATGTGTTCTTGGTGCAACATGTAATGAAAAGTGTAATAATGGGAGGAAAAATTGGCAACATTTTCATAATAATATCTAATATTTCATAGGAATATTGATATGTCATTTCTTTCCCTGTTCACTTGTTATGTCTCCAAAATGCCTGATAAACATGATTTAAATCCTGGTGTCCACTACAGTGGTCATTTATGAAATCAATGCCCTGTTTTGTAACAGAAAGTCATATTTTGATTAGAAACCCCATTACATTTTCCTGAGATGTTGATTTATAACAAACAATTTGAAAATTAATCAGCCTGGGAAATTAATTTCACCTGGTGAAACCTCCAAACATTTGGTATCCCTGCAAAGCCCCGAATGTGCTCTTTAAAGGACATCCAGACTGTGACATGTGACATGTATGATGTCAGAGAAATTCACTAAAATATAACGTCCACTACACTGGACAAAAGTCTGTTTGGGTCCCAAGAGGTTATTACAATCTTGTTAGCATTAGTTAATGCACTGTGAACTAACATGCACAAACCATGAACAGCTGTATTTATATTAACTAAAGTTAACAAAGATGAACAAATACAGTAACAAATGTGCTGCTCATGGTTAGTTCATGTTAGTTAATACATTAACTAATGTTAACTAATGACCATTAAAAGTGTTACCTTTCATTTTAAAGGGTTACTTCAGTGATTTAGCATTAAGCTTTGTATTTAAACTGGGTCATTTATGCAGTAGAAATGTGAAATTATTTTTGAATTTGGTGCCTTCTAGACTGAGAAAAGACAGAAAATGTATTTGTGTCTCATGTGGATGAAAGACAACAACTCCCAGAATGCACTTGCATCGCTGCCCTATGAGGCCATACACCGTTTTGATCTTCATAGTAATACAATCATTTCGTTCAGTTAGAGAATAAACAATACAATTAAAAACTGAACATGTCTTTTCAATAAAGTGTGAGTGAGCCGAATGAAAGTCACGGCACAGACTCAGCAGTGTCAGATTTCTTTCATCACGAGAGAAGAGCTGAGCAGAGCTGAGGTAACGTTAAGTGCCAGTCTGGCACGTTTTCAGATCGCATATGGAAGCTAAACTATTACAGGAATTCATTGAAAAGTTGAAACACTCACTTTAGTCTGTACCGCACTGAGTAGGCTATCTGTGATGATCCGTTATGATTGTCCGTGCGGCCGTCTGTGTCTTACATTCTGTGCGTGAGATCTCTCCCCTGTGGGCGGTTTGATAACATGCGGAACAGCTCCATCGAGTGGTTGTAGTCTCTAGCCTCTGGCCAAAAAATCCTCCGATGACGATATGGGGTTTCTACTGATACAAAGCCTAATGCTAAATCACTGAAGTTACCCTTTAAATAATAAAAAATGCACTCTAAAATATCTGTTATATTTATATAGGACAGGAACAGTTCATATAGAGTTTTTATTTTATTTTATTCAACTTCATTTCGTAAATGTTTTAGGACCTGATAGGGGCAGCAACAGCAGCCAGTGGGAATATGCTATCAGTAAGCTGTTCCAGTTAATTAAATAGCAATCTTATATTCATTTTTTAAAAGTTATGTTTCAAACGCATACCATAGACCAGGGGTTTTCAAACTGGGGTCCTCCAGAAGGTTCTAAGGGGTCCCCAGAAAATTTCAGAGCATAAAAAGACAAAGCAAATATGGATAAAGTCTACTCTTACTGTTTCATTTCTAAATGTTTCTATCATTTCTTGGTGTATACATACTTTCTAGAATTGTATATGTTTGCTTTGTATCTTTAGTGAGTTTTTCTCACTATAATCCCCTTTATCTCGTTCACTGGGGTTGTAAGGCAGTATTCTTAACGCAATACTTACATACGCTGCTTATAATACATTTTTTGTGAAAGTTAGGCTACTTATACAAATCATTTTTAATTGAAAATGTTCTTCTTCGGGTTTATAAAATCCAACATTAAGTATAGCCAATTTAAGTTGGGAAACAATATGTTGTATTTATAATGTCATTCTTACTATTTATCCAACAGTTTAAATGTTTTTTCTTACATAAAAATAGATGGATTTTAGTAAGGGGGTCCCTCATAAAGGTTCATCATATTTGGGGGTCCTTGGCATCATAAAGTTTGAAAACCCCTGCCATAGACCCCACTATTAAAGTCAGCGATGTCGCTTGTCCCTGGTTTGGCGGGAGCTGAAACTTCCGGGTGGCGCTCGTGCAACATTCGGCTAGCGTTGCAAGCAAACATTAGCTTTAACTTCAAAAAAGGTAAAATGTGAGACTGCAGACATTTTATTCTTTGCACAGTAATCATTTGATAGGAATACAATATAATACAAACATTCATTTAATTCAGGAAGTTTCCCCTCAGGACATTTTCTCTCGGAACAAAACAGAAAAGGACCATTGACAAATGTATCCAGTTTTAACCGGTTTAGCAGTGGCACAGACTACCCAACATTGCACATTAACCCAGCGCCGGTAGGTATGTGATGAGCTGATGACCCAGGCAGCAGATGAGTTACAGAAAAGCTACCCAGCACTGTGTAAAAATAGAATAACCCAATAAATGACCCAGTGATGCTCACTAGGCTGCATTTAATAACTGTTTTGTATTTTAATATATTTTA
Source organism: Romanogobio albipinnatus (assembly GCA_023566225.1). Classification (NCBI taxonomy): domain Eukaryota; kingdom Metazoa; phylum Chordata; class Actinopteri; order Cypriniformes; family Gobionidae; genus Romanogobio; species Romanogobio albipinnatus. The sequence continues at coordinate 47,649,967 of CM042253.1, forward strand.
TGGCAAAGCTGAATTTTCAGCATCATTACTCTTCAGTCTTCAGTTTCACATGATCCTTCAGAAATCATCCTAATATGCTGATTTGATGCTCAAGAAACATTTATTATTATCAATGTTGTTCACTTAGATGTCAGTATCAGCATTGCCGCTGAAAGTATCTCATCATTCACTGCTTTTATATCTACAGTATGCCTATATATGATGACAACAGGGCATTGATTTGACATTTTTATCAATAACCATGAATATATTGGTGATGTATTCAGAGAGGTTTAAAGAAACATTGAAATCCAACAATTAAATCTAAGCAAAACAAACAGTAAAATGCTTTAACATAGGCCTAATATATATTTGCTTACAAAATCTTTAGTAAACGTTATAATATTTCAGTCCTTCCAGAAAAATGCGGCTTTTTTTTGTGATTGTTGCGGGCAAAAATCCTTGATTATGCGGAACGTTTTCTTAAAAAATGCGATGGGAAATGCGGGATATTTATGCAATTTTATGCGATAAAACTTGCAAAAACTGCGGTTTGATGAAAAAGAGAAAAAAAGCGAATATTTTTAATTGAATATTTAAGTTCTCATCTTGTTTTATTGAAGACCGTAATAATCACATGGCTCAATTTGGACCGATTTTAAAACAATGCATCATGAAGCTTCGAAGCGTTATGAATCAGTGAGTCGATTCATGATTCGGATCGCGTGTCAAACTGCTGAAATACGTGACTTTGGCGATCCGAACTGCTGAATTGACTCACTGATTCATAACGCTTCAAAGCTTCATGATGCTGTGTTTTGAAATCGGTCAACACACCGGGAAACTGCTTTGCTCTTTTGCTGTTATTTTTGTTGGCCAATGGGAGTTTGTGCTTCATCATGGTTTCACCGATATCTATGGTTTCACCACGGGGGTTTGCAGCTTTTCAATGAAGTTCACGTCGGGTAATAACGTCACTTCAAAACGTTCCCATGGCAACAGGGGGAAATGGCGGCTCTTGTGTGAAGTAAACAAACATTTTTCAACTTTCTGCTAATATATAAGACTTTTTTTGCAACGAAAATGCGGGGATTATGAAATCATGCTAGCCCCGCATATTTTGCACGCGGAAATAGCCAATTTATGCGGCAAAAGTGCGGCGTATTTGAAAAAATGCGGCCCCCGCATAAATATGCGGACTTTGGCTGATTATGCGTTAAATAACGCGATCGCATAATCTCGTTTTTCTGGAGGGACTGATATTTGAAGGGTGAATATCTACGCAATGAAACATATATATTGTGTGGACATAATTTTGGCCCAGCTGTCAAATTAATTATGAACACAAGCAAAAATAAGACAGAATCAACAAAATATGTATGATTGTGTTGTAGTCAGTGTATTATTTTGCTTGGGAACTTTTTTAAGTTTAAAACATTTAAGAAAACTGTAACAGTAATAAAAAAAATGTTTGCAATTCCTAATGTAATAAACTGTGGAAGTATGATATATATTAGGTATTTGTGACCCTAATCACCTTAATTATTAGTTACTAAACAACATTTTTTTATTTTATTTTTTTGTCAGATAAATACCTTAACCAAGTTTAGTGTTTTGTTCTTCCTGAATATTTCAAATATTTCACAAATCTAAAATACTTTCCTTGTATTTTGTTGGTTTAATCGAACTTGTAGGATCATTAAAAACAAATATCGCATTCCAGTCATCACTTTTGGCCAATACTTTATAATGAAAACCTATTTATTAAGAAGTTGTCAGTTCAGTATTACTCAGGCCATGTCCTGACCCTATAAATAAATCCCATAATAGTGTCCCTCACCAACACCAGACGGTTGCAGGATGTTTTGTTATGAGCGTAACACCTTCCCCCAGTTCTTTCTACTATCTTGGAGAGTTCTTCCATTCTAGAAAGTACCAGTCAGACCTCCAGCACAGCAGCTGTTGAGAGACACCACCTCCCTCCCCCTCCCATCAGGCGGCTCTGGACATTTGCTACTGATTTCTCAGCTGCCATACCCTCTCCCTAAATAGACCATATCAGAGACGGGCCATTTCACTGATATAAGGGGTGACCACACATCTGCAAATTAAAATGAATCTACCATAACGGGAATAAATTAACAGCAGGATGAGGAATAGTGAGAAACAATGAAAGATGTATTCTGTGGTTGTGACTGATAATATGCACAATGCATTTGTATCACCAGATGGGGTGGATGAAGACCGTGCCACCCCTCACAATGAAATGGATCCATCCATTATCCTGGTATGTGCCCCCCATGTGCAAGATATATATATATATAAGTGACTATTGGGGGGCGTTATAACTGATAAACCCAAACGACAAGAAACTACACTTTGAACAGACCTTTTCTCTTACGACAAAGCAGAATTGACTTCATTGACGGTATGTAACTATAATGACATGCATGATTGCTTTTTTTTGGATGCATGATCTGTAGCCATAGGAGACAGAATGGGAAATATTTCTAATTTATAGAAGACAGAATTTGCCATTCACTGCGTTCAGTTTTGTGGAGGCAGGATCTCTTATGAGGCCACACTGTTGCCCAAATAAGGCTTGAGGGTCAGACATTTAAAGTCACAGATAACATGTGCTTGACCACTTGCTTGAGAAAATTGGCACCTAAATGGTAAGTTTGAACATGTTTTGATGTGCAAAATTTAAATGTTACAAGGAATGTGTTTGAATGAAATGTTTTTGTGATTAACGCAAGACACTATAGGCAAAAACATTGTTTTTTCATGCACTGGTCAATTTTGAGAATGAGATTTTGGGGTATTTGGCTTTTCATAACGCGTGTTTTCAGAAAAAAAACAAAAAAACATTTGCACTTTCTATTGTTTTTCTCATGCACCGAGCCAGAAATCTTCTCTTCAGTTGCACTTATACACCAAATGTTACTCCTGTCTATAATCTGAAAGTTTTTACATAGGGGTTTGTTCATATATCATTTGCATGAGTTTATAATTTTTTTTTTTTTTTCTGGCTGTTGACAGTATTTTCTCTGGATCTCTGTAAAAACCTCTGACTCTAATATCTCAACAATTATTCTGAACCTGACTTTATCCAATGTTTAGATATCTGTTCTGGAATTGTATGCAAACTAGTGCATATTTAATTAGATACTGACTCATTTACATATTAAATATAACATTTCAGAAAACTTGTAATACAAAAATGTTTGCAATTCCTAATGCAATCAATCAACTGTAGAAGTATGATATATACAGTATATGTCATTTTTTTTTACCCTATTCACCTTGAATGTCTTGCTCTAAATAATATTTTTTATTTGTTACTAGACAACATAATGGATGTAGATGTTACAATATCTTTTTTATATTTAAAAAAATATTTAATAATAATGTGGTAACACTTTTTAGGGTCCAATTCTCACTATTAACTTTGCTTATTAGCATGCATATTACTAGGATATTGGCTGTTTATTAGTACTTATAAAGCATATTAATGCCTTATTCTGCATGACTATATTCTATATCCCCTATTCCTATCCAATACCTAAACTTAACAACTACCTTACTGACTATTAATAAGCAGAAGTTTATTGACAGAAGTCATAGTTAGTTAATACTGAGAATTGGACCCTGAACTAAAGTGTGACCAATAATATTAATACTTGCATATTTTTTAAAAGACGAAAGATGCTATTTTTAATGTTGTGTGTATATTGTCTGAATGCTCAATGAAATTAATTTTAAATGTATCACTTGCATGTATTTGACTGTATACAGAAAAAGGTTGCATGTGAACAATATGCTACCTTTTAAATTGTCACATTCTCTGATAGATGGGTGAAATTGGAGAGCCAGTCCAGTTGAAGGACGAGGGTAACAAGTACTTCCAGGCTGGAGAAATCGACAAAGCCATTGAGAGTTACACCAAAGCCATAAAGGCCTGCAAAGACAAGAAAACGCTAGCGGTCATCTACAGGAACAGATCAGCCTGTTTCCTGAAAAAGGTAAGAGTCTACATACTGTACACATTATGAACCTAGTGTGTTCAATTCCCCCTAGGAAGTTGGGAAGGAGTTGGGAAGTTTACTATATGTCAGGTGCGTTCAAGTCACTTTCGGTGGAGCAAGATGGTGCTGTACCTTCTCTCAAAGGGATAGTTTACCCAAAAATTGTATTTCTTTCATCAATTACTCACCCTCATGTCGTTCCAAACCCTTAAGACTTTAGTTCATCTTCAGAACACAACTGAAGATCTTTTTGATGAAATCTGAGAGCGTTCTGTCCCTCCATTTGCAACTACGCAACTTTGACAGTTAATAAAGAGATCTTAAAGGTCCCGTTCTTCGTGTTTTTTTGAAGCTTTGATTGTGTTTACAGTGTGCAATATAACATGTGTTCATGTTTCGCGTGTAAAAAAAACCTGTATTTTTAACACAATTTACTTATCTGTATACCGCTGTTTTCACTGTCCTAAAAACGGCTGATGACTTCCTTTATTCTATGAAGTCCCTCCTTCAGAAATACGTAACGAGTTCTGATTGTGCCAGCGGTTCCCGTGTTGTGATTCGACAGCAGCTTAGCGCACGTGGAAAGGTCACGCCTCTTAACGGGAGATATATGCGCTCAATGATCTCTACAGCGTCCCTGGGAAAGCCAAACAAAGGTGATTTGACTCCGGGATGAAAATAACAGCGTCTCGACGACATGGCGACAAACACACTCAAACGCAACAATTTCTTTTCTCCACGTGGGACAGCAACAAGACCACGCCCCCTTTTTTCACGTATTCTTGTGGGCGGAGGTTAGTTTGTTCTACTGTTCTACTGACGTCATTTATGAAGGAAGTACCAGGATGTAGTCCAAGCCAGCCGTTCGCTGTAGGCTTTGAAAGGGAACTTTCTGTTAAACAAAATATCTCGCTTGGCATTGAACTTTGAGCTTTATAATTTTACAGGTATTATTTATGCTCTAACAGCAACATTACACACTAACTAAAGTTTGAACAGTGGGATCACGAAGAACGGGACCTTTAAAGCTAATCCATATGAATTGAGCAGTTATTTTGTCCAAATTTTCTGAAGAGACTCTATCGCTTTATTTGATGAGCAGATTGAATTTAGGCTTTTATTCACCTTTAAACAACCAATGAGGTTCATTCTTGTGTTACGCAGCACATTTGAGCTTCAGCAAGAACCAATGAGGTTCATTCTTGTGTTACGCATCACATTTGAGCTTCAGCAAGAACCAATGAGGTTCATTCTTGTGTTACGCATCACATTTGAGCTTCAGCAAGAACCAATGAGGTTCATTCTCGTGTTACGCATCACATTTGAGCTTCGGCAAGAACCAATGAGGTTCATTCTTGTGTTACGCATCACATTTGAGCTTCAGCAAGAACCAATGAGGTTCATTCTCGTGTTACGCATCACATTTGAGCTTCGGCAAGAACCAATGAGGTTCATTCTTGTGTTACGCAGCACATTTGAGCTTCAGCAAGAACCAATGAGGTTCATTCTTGTGTTACGCATCACATTTGAGCTTCAGCAAGAACCAATGAGGTTCATTCTCGTGTTACGCATCACATTTGAGCTTCGGCAAGAACCAATGAGGTTAATTCTCGTGTTACGCAGCATGTTTAAGGTTTGTTCTTGCAGGATGTCAAGCAGGTTCAGTTGAGCTTATGTTTATGTTCAGCAAGAACCAATGAGGTTCATTCTCGTGTTACGCAGCACGCTTGAGCTTCAGCAAGAACCAATAAGGTTCATTCTCATGTTACGCATCACATTTGAGCTTCGGCAAGAACCAATGAGGTTAATTCTCGTGTTACGCATCACATTTGAGCTTTAGCAAGAACCAATGAGGTTCATTCTCATGTTACGCATCACGTTTGAGCTTCAGCAAGAACCAATGAGGTTTGTTCTCGCGCTTCAAGCATGTTCGGTTGAGCTTATGTTTGTATTCGCTGATCAGGGTTTATATGTGGAAAAAAGACTAAATTAAATCTGTTCATCATATAAAGCGATCGAGTCCCTTCAGAAGATTTGAACTAAACCGCTCAATTCATATGGATTAGTTTTACGATCTCTTTATGAACTTTTTGAAACGTCAAAGGAGGGACAGAACGCTCTCAGATTTAGTGAAAAATATCGGACCCACTTTATATTAGGTGGCCTTAACTTCTATGTACTAACATTTTAATTAATAATTTGATACAATGCACTTATTGTGTACATACATGTTTTTACATTGTACTTACATTTTAAAAATTACCTGCATGTAATTACGTCTGTAATTCATTTCTGTAGTTACATTTGTAATTACACAGTTGACACTTACCTTAGACCTAACCCTACCCTTAAACTTACCCATACCACCACACCTGCCCCTAACCCTACCCTTAAACTTACCCATACCACCACACCTGTCCCTAACCCTACCCTTAAACTTACCCATACCACCACACCTGCCCCTAACCCTACCCTTAAACTTACCCATACCACCACACCTGCCCCTAACCCTACCCTTAAACTTACCCATACCACCACACCTGCCCCTAACCCTACCCTTAAACTTACCCATACCCTGTCCCTAACCCTACCCTTAAACTTACTCATACCACCACACCTGCCCCTAACCCTACCCGTATCCCACCTCAATATCAGCAAAAGTGTTTTGCAATACAATTTGAACACAGTAAGTACATTGTACTTATTTTTTAATGTAAGTACATAGTACTTAAGGCCACCTAATATAAAGTGGGGCCAAAATATCTTTATTTGTGTTCCAAAGATGAAAGAAAGTCTTATGGGTTTGGAATGACACGAGGGTGAGTAATTAATGATATCATTTTCATTTTTGGGTGAACTATCCCTTTAAATAACTACATAAAAAAGATCAGGGCTCAAATAAAAACCCAAACTTCCCACTGGTATTTATGACTTTTTGGTGGTATTCAACTCATAAATACGATTTCTGAAATGACTTGAATACGCCATCACATTTTTCTGCGTGAATTTCATTTGATGTCTTGTTTTCCAGGAAAATTACAACCATGCAGCATCAGACGCCAGTAAAGGTATGATTTGCCAATTAAATTTTTTTTTTAAGTTTCAGCTCTGATGTTCAAGTATACCATCTTTATACCATAAAACATGTTTCTCTTGCTCCGTTAAAACATGACTAATGAATGCTGATCTGTTTCTTTTATACAATTGCAGCAATCGATGTGGATGCTGCAGACATCAAGGCTCTGTACAGAAGATGCCAAGCGCTCGAGAAGCTTGGCAAACTGGACATGGCCTTTAAGGACGTTCAGAGATGTGCAACCATAGAGCCTAAAAACAAGACCTTCCTCGAGACCCTCAGAAGACTCGGAGCTGAGATTCAACAGAAGGTAGGGATTGTTCCTGTCAAAATGCTTTAGAGTTCACATTATGCAAATCTGAGTTTCTAAAGAGCATATTTGATTTTACCCACAGCTGAAAACGAGCTTCTCAACAGACTCCAGAGTGCAGAACATGTTTGACATCCTATTTTCAGATGAATCAGATAAGGAAAAGAGAGAAAAGGTTTGAACAGTTTCCTAGAACTCTGTTCTCTTTTAGCTTAGAGCAAGCAGTAAAGCAAAACTAAATGATCACATATTTCTCAGTTAAACTGAACAACATGTTTGTTGGGTCCACTAGGCTGCCAACAACTTGATTGTCCTGGCCAGAGAGGACGCGGGAGCAGAGAGAATATTCCAGAACAACGGTGTGCCTTTACTTGTGCAGCTGATTGACACAGGAAACCCTGAGATGATTCTGGCAGCCATCCGGACCCTGTCAGGAATGTGCACAGGCCACAGAGCAAGGGTGAGGAACAGACAAATAATCTTTTTTTTTCTTTTCTTTTTCTATACATCCTCTTACATGAGAAGCAAAATTTCACAAATTAAAACACGAATATGCATATATATTAATAAGGTTTTGTTTTAAGATAATTTATGCTGAATTAATATGTTTTATTTTTATGTTGTGCGCATAATAATAATACATTTTATTTATAATGCGCTTTTCTTAAACCCAAAGCGCTACAGTAAAAGTAGAACAGAAACAACAAAAGCAATTAAACAATTCATTACAGAAAAACAACTTTTTAAAATGACCCAACGTTGGTGCATTTCTGATGGGCAGAGGAAGCACATTCCATAGCTTGGGGGCATGTCCGCAAGTCCATCATAGACACCGTAGAGTGTCCCATTCGTCAATTTCTGTACCTGCAAAAACTACTGTAAAATGTGTTTGTTCTATTGGATTTATTGCTATTGCTCATAATTTGATTATTTGTTCTTACTTTATTAATGAATGTTTATGAATCGTTTTTTGCTGTAGTATGAAAATTGGGAGATTTTTGTAAGGTTGCATGTGTAAAACACAGTGAAAACAATAACTATTTTCATTTATTTTATTTATAAAAAATTTTTTGTGATGGGGCCATAGAATTTTTTTGTAGGGAAAGTCAAAAATTTGAACCACTGTCCTGACAAGACCAGTAAAAATCCTTAGCATTGAGCCCTGACATATTAATTTACTGTGTTATATATATATATATATATTTTTTTTTCTTGATTTTATTTTCACTGGGGGAAAAAAATACAGACTAAAATGTTTTTGCAAGTTTATATGTATAGGTTAATAAGTTTATTTAAAAAAAATCAAACAATAGTCTGGATCTATATGCAGATAAAAAGGTGTTTAATAGCTCCAATCATGAGAAATATCCATAACTTGACCACGAAACACATGATATGAAGTTTAAGCTCAAGGCCTCAATCCCTAACCACTTGAAAGGCACACTTACCAACAAACAATAATCCACATGAACAGAAAGAACTAAATACCATGACAAGAACTACAAAAGAACATGAAAGGCAAATTACAAAAAAAAAGACAAGACAAAGTAGAGAATCCTGACAATATATATATTTATTTTTTATTTTTTAAATTATTATTATTATTTCTTATTTTATGGGGTGTATTAAAGGCAACATCAGCCCTCTTGGTACAATTTTCTGTGTTTGTGGCCATTTATTTATAAATGTTTGTGTTAATAATGTGTTAAAAGGCAACTGCCATCATCCACATGGTGGGAATTAGCAAAGTGTGCAGCATCATGGCTGTGGACAATGAGGAGATTGCTCTGGCAACTGCAAACATGTTCCAGTGTATCAATGACTCCCTCGCTGGAGGAGACAAGAGAAATTACGGCAAAGAAGAGGCCCTCGTACTCGGTAAGGAGAGGACAGCTGAGCAAATGAGCATTCAGAGCAGCATTACTGAAGATTGTGATCATTTGAACCAATTTCAACCAAACTGCTTTTGTCCGATGACTGGCAGACTCCAGTAGGGACTTGAAGGATATCCTGCTTGCCTTGTTGGAGATGATCGCTAGCAAGAAGGTGTCTGGACACGGGAGAGACCAGGCCCTGAACCTCCTGACCAGGAATGTGCCAAGAAAAGACAAAAAAGACACCGATCACTCCAAGTGCCTTTTCACCATTGACCATGGTACGTTTCATCAGTATAGTATAGTGGTTCTCAATCTCGAACTAGGGGCCCTCAGCAAGCTTAAACATTGAGTCCCCGGTTTCACAGACGAGGCTTAAGCCTAGTCCCAGACTAAAATGCATGTTTGAGCTGTTTTAACTGAAGCACTGACATATCTTAACATATATGTGCCATTGTTTTGTCTCAAGATGCACTCTATTTTCTAAAGCTACTATTTTATAAAAGTTATTTAAATTCCCTAATTGAACTAAGGCCTAATTCTAGCTTAATCTAAACCCTGTCTGTGAAACCGGGCCTAAGTTTCTTATTTTAATTAACCCCCTCAACACCTGTTTTTTTTTTTTTTTGTTGTTGTTTAGGATAGTTTTTTTGTTGTCTAGTTTAGTTTAGTCCAATTCTCACTATTATTAAGAACTATTAACTAACTATTAAGTACGTCTTTTCCCTCAATAAACTCCTAATTACTGCTTATTAATAGTTAGTAGTTGTTAAATTCAGGTAATGGATAAGAGATGTGGAATATGGTCATGCAGAATTAGGCATTATGTGCTTTATAAGTACTAATAAACAGCCAATATCCTAGTAATATGCATGCTAATAACTAACCAACTATAATAGCGAGAATTGGATGTTAAATTAGTGTTTTAAAGGTAAATTAGTGTTACCTTTTTTATTTTAAGAACCAGGGCCCTCGTTTATCAACAGTGCGTAGAAAAGGTTCTAGATTTCATCCTACGAGTGAAATTTAGAATGTGCCAAAGTACAAGAAAATCCGTATTTATCAAACGTGCACAGTTCTTATGCTCATGAGTAAGCAATAATTGTTAATAAATCCCACATGTGTGTAAGTACCATGCGTTCACCTCGTTCACGTTCACGGTCATTAGCATTCGGAAACGCCTCCAATGAACCATATATGGTGATAACACATCCCTTTAAAAAATAAAGTGCATTTTCCTCACCACAATTATGGCAAAGAAGACAAACTTCACAAACACAGAATGAGTCACGCAATGACGTTTAACAACAACAACAAATTTGCATCACAAATGATTTGCACATTAACAGAATGAAACACTTTTCTTTTTACATCATTCAATTTGTTGGTTGATGGTGCTTTTCTGGCAATGTGGGTGCAGTCTATGGCTCCAATTATGTTTGGGAATCTGGTGGTATCTTGAAAGCCCCATTTTATTTCGGCTTGTAGAGGATTTCAGTAAGGGAACTGGATGTAGGTTGGGTCCAAGGAAATAATTGCATCCAACATTTGTCACAGCTGTCTTTTATAGGGTTTGACACCAATTATGCATCGTGTTTAAAATTACTATATATATATAAATGTAATGTTTTATAATTAAAGGAAATACAGGACATATGTGGATTGCTTAATGCATACTGTGACACTCTTAAATGCTTTTTTATGTGTAGTATCGCTATTCTACCACTAAATTATCTGCGTGAGCATGCTCAGATGTGTGCTTATATTTACACACATTTCTACGTATAAGTACAAGTTGGTAGATCCCACACTTTGCGTGAAACTGTTCTTACGCACTCACTTAGCACGGATCTGTGCGTACACACACCGTTGATAAATAAGGCCCCTGGATTCCAACTGTCTTGAAAAAAACTGGATACATGAGGAAGCCTGTAAATGTATAAAATCTTTTTAAAAAAAAGACTGAAATGTTTTTTATTTTTATGGAAATGTCTCGAAAACAGGCCTGAAAAAGATTCTGAAGGTCTGCGGTCAGGTTCCAGATCTTCCTGATCAGTTGCCACTGACAGAAAACACACAGCTGATTGCCAGCGTTCTCCTCGACAAGCTCTACGATGACTTGCGCTGTGACCCTGAGCGAGATAACTTCAGAGATATCTGTGATGAGTACATAAAGTAAGTTCCACTTTTGCCACAAAATTAATACAAATAGTTCATAGATCGCACATCGAATTATACTATACTTAATGACACTGGTTTTCATCAACAGGAGCAAGTTTGACCCTAACGACATGGACAAAAACATCCACGCCATCAATGCTTTGTCAGGCATTCTGCAGGGGCCTTTCGACGTGGGCAATGTCCTTGCGGGTCGTCAGGGCATTATGGAGATGATGGTGGCTCTTTGTGGATCTGAGCGTGAAGTGGACCAATTGGTAGCAGTCGAGGCCCTCATTCACGCATCCACCAAAACCAGCAAAGCCTCCTTCTTTATCAGCAATGGAGTTTCTCTGCTGAAGGAAATGTACAAGAAAACTAAGAATGAGAAGATCAAGATCAGAGCCCTTGTGGTACGCAAAATGACATGCTTTAATTCCTTTCGAACTGGGTTTGCTGCAGTGTGATTAAATGAGAGCAGTTAATATATTTTGTAACATAATATATCCAACTTCTTTTTTTCTCAGGGTCTGTGTAAATTGGGATCAGCTGGAGGAGATGATTACAGCATGAGACAATTTGCAGAGGGTTCCACGGAGAAACTGGCCAAGCAGTGCAGAAAGTGAGAACGCTATATTTAAAGGACTTTAGAAATTACATTTTCCTTTATCTTTTAATATAGTAGTTTAACACACTGCCGTACAAAATGTTAGGGTCAGTAAGATGTTTTTGGGAAAAAAAAAACTTTTATTTAGCAAGGATGCATTCAATTAATCAAAAGTGACAGTAAAGAAATATGTATAATGTCACACAAGATTTCTATTTGAAATAAAGGCTGTTCTTTTGAACTTTCTATTCTGAAAGAAAAAAAAAACCTGTATCACGGTTTCCACAAAAATATTAAGCGGCACAATTGTTTTCAAGATAAATAATGATAATAAATGTTTCTTGAGCAGCAAATAAGCATATTAGAATGATTTCTGAAGGATCATGTGACACTGAAGACTGGAGTAATGATTGCCTTGGTGATCATAAGAGACTTCTATCAAAAACACTTAAAACATTTTAACTTTTGAACGGTAGTGTATTGTAACTTACAGATCTCAAAACTTCCTCCCCAGTCCAAAAAGACTGAAGCTAAGATGGAAAACACTTTAAATAGATTAAATACATTAACATATGGCCACCCTCAATTACATTGTCAACAATGCCTATTCATGCAGATGTTATGGGGTCAAACTGCGTTTCAAATAGATTTGTTTTTTTTCAGGTGGCTCTGCAACCCTACACTTGATGTGCGCACCAGGAAATGGGCCATTGAAGGTTTGGCTTATCTTACCAATGATGCTGATGTAAAAGATGACTTTGTTGAGGATGAAGCAGCCATGAGGGCCATGTTTGAACTCTGCCAGGTATGTAAAAGACCTAATAAACCTAATAGAGTTTCACATGTAAATGTGCAAATCTACAATTTACATTTTTCTCTCATAGTCAAAAGATAAGACCATCCTATATGCTGTCGCCTGCACCCTGGTCAACTGCACCAACAGCTATGACAAGAAAGACATCCTCCCGGAGTTGGTGCAGCTGGCCAAGTTCTCCAAACAACACGTCCCTGAGCAGCACCCGAAGGTAACATAGAGTCCTGTGATGGGGCAAATTAATCTTTAAAAGTACAAATGTTCCGTTTAGTTTCTTAATATGCATGTTTAATAATATTGTCAAAAATGTTAGTACATGCTGTCACTGCCTGCAAGTTGAGTTGAAATATACATTTTAATGCATTTCGCTTGTGCCTTAGGATAAGAAGGACTTCATTGAAAGGCGAGTGAAGAAGCTATTGAAAGCTGGAGTCACATCAGCTCTCGCTGTCATGGTCAAAGCAGATAATTCCATCCTGACTGATCAAACCAAAGAGATGCTTTCAAGGTAAGACTCAAGAAAAAGTTCTAAAACAGGAGGGTTTTGACCCAAAAATGGGTAAAAGGACTTCACTGAAAAGTGAGTGAAGTTGAGCTGAAGTCAGGAGCTATTGAAATTTTATCAGTCTGTTCTGAGCAAGGGAAAAGCAATGGTAAATGCAAATAATCAAATGCAACTATATAATCTGACAGAGTTATTACACAACTTTATCCGTCTGTCTGTCTTTGGACTAGGGCTGTGTATTGCTAAGAATCTGGCGATACGATACGTATCACGATATTGTAAGAGAGGCAATATATTGCAATATTTCTTTTTAGTTTTTTAGAAAGATCTAATTTAAAAGAATAAAGAACAACCATATGCATAAAACATGAAAAGTAACTATTTTATTTAATTAATACAGTATCATTTATATCACTAAATCACTATTTTGGGCAATCTAAGTAAAGGGAAACAGTAAAGTGACTGCAGGATTCTTTATGTGTATATGTTTTAAAGGTTCACAGTATAGCAGTTTTTAAATTTCTAAACTATTTAACAACAGAAAATGCATAGTCCATTCCATGACTGAATGACTGTTTTATATTTAATACTGTAAAGCTGTTTGCTTTAAAGCAGTCTATTGTATAAAGTGCTATTTAAAGTACTGAACTACAGAGCTGGTGCATCCATATCCACATCGCTATGATCAGATGCCAAATTGATAGATCAATTTTGTTGTGTGTTTATTTTGTTACTGAGAGGAAAACGTGCAGTAATCTATCGAAACGCTTCTCAGCAGAGTGGATGACGTTGGGATGTTAAGCGAGCTCTCAGATTCAATGCGGTTCCCTAGTATTGGATTTTATCTTGGCCTATTTTGCAAACAAAATGACTCTTGTCGATTTCTTTAGTGGCTTCTTTATAGCTGAAGCCAAAATGAGTCCACACTTCAGCTCTGTATACCGTGGGATCATCTGTGGTTTAAATCAAACACAAAGCCACGAATCTTGGATGTAAATATATAAATATCGATACAGTGTTTTTGAGAATCGATACAGTATCGCCAAACATAATATCGCGATATTCATGTGTATCGATATTTTCTTACACCCCTAATCTGGACCCTGAAAAAAATATATAAAATGGCCTGATTATGTGTTGTCTTTTATGCAGCTGAAGTTAATACACTTACTATTTTTGTCCACCCAGAGTGTTTCTTGCCTTGGCAAATGATATTAAAGATCGTGGCACAATTGTAGCTCATGGTGGAGGAAAGGTAAAAGACCACAGAGCAAATACAAACCCATAGATACTTCAGTGAATGTCATACTTCAGTGAAATAAAAACTATTCACTACTATGTGCGACAGGCTTTGATCCCATTAGCCCTGGAGGGTACCGACAAAGGAAAAGTAAATGCCAGCCATGCTCTGGCTAAGATCGCTGCCGTCTCCAATCCTGAAATCGCCTTCCCTGGCGAGAGGGTAAGATAATATTTACATCTGTACTGTGAAAACGAATTGGCAAAATAGATTGTCAGGAATGCTTAAAGGGTCATGAAACCTTAAAATACACTTTTGCATTCCATGTTATTGAAAACTGATATTACATTTTATGTTAGCATGAAAAAATCTAAAAAAAATCTATATATAATTGGATACCTAATTTTTCATGTTTCTGCTCTTTCCATAATAGATATATGAAGTTGTGCGACCACTGGTTTCCTTGCTAAGCACAGAACGAGATGGTATGGAAAACTTTGAAGCTCTGCTGGGTCTTACAAATCTTGCTGCCTTAAACGACAAACTTCGGTGAGTGTCAAACATTTTAGTTAGGGACCAACCATCAAGTATTAAATGCAAAAAAAAAATTCAAGAAAGGCAGGATTTAGAATCAGCAAAACAAAAACAAAATGCAGTATAACAAAGACCAAAATAACAAGACATCAGATCAAAAGGTACAAAAGAACTGTAGCTGAACACTAACAAGACTTCACAGACAGGAAGTGGCTTCCTAGAAATTCTGTGAGGGTTCCCTCTGGTGGGCTGATGGAGGAACTGCAGGTTTCTAATGACTGCAAAAATGGGATGCTTCTCATTTCTTATTGGTGCATCCTCGTTTCCTTCCCCTCCTTACCTCGCGTCTCAGCTCCACCCCCTTAGGATGCGAGCGAAGGATTCACCTGTGTATCCTCGCTCATGGCTCCTCAGGAAGCTTCCTTTTCCTCATTCCTTGCGGTGCAGAGAATTGAGATGTCCATCAAGATGGCTGAGTTCGATCGGTTTCCATGTCACAGGCTCGAGGATGGCGGAGCGAGGAAACGTGGAAACGAGGAAGCATCAATTGGAGTATTGAGAAGCCCCAGGTGTCACATGCTGCATATGCATACCCTGCATATATGCACATCCCTACTATAGAAGACGAAAAACAATGTGTGAAAATAGTAGTATTCACAGTATTCATAAAAGAGTAGGTAAAAAGTACCTGGATGTGGTTCCCAAACCTGTCCTGGAGGACCACCAGCACTGCACATTTTGTATGTCTCCCTCATCAAACACACCTGATTCAACTCATGAGCTCATTAGTAGAGACTGCAAGACCTGAAATGGGTGTGTCAGATATAGGGAGACATACAAAATGTGCAGGGCTGGTGGTCCTCCAGGACAGGTTTGGGAACCACTGGCTAGTTTACTACAATCATTACATACTACTTCTGGCAAGATACCGAAGTGTGCATCCAAAGTACACTTCACTACCCCATAAGGCCACGGGAGGGGATTTGTTTTACCATTAGCTCTTTTTATTAAACAACAATTGCACACATTCATACTATATAGAAAATACATTAATAGTTGTGAAGTAATTACTTACTCAAAAGAAGTACCTACTCAGAGTATGCGATTTCTTGATTCTCAGATAGATAGATAGATAGATAGATAGACAGACAGACAGACAGACAGACAGACAGACAGACACCATGGGGAAAATTTTCATTTACCCAGAACCAAATCCTTAAAGGTCCCGTTCTTCGTGTTCTTTTGAAGCTTTGATTGTGTTTACAGTGTGCAATATAACATGTGTTCATGTTTCGCGTGTAAAAAAAAACAGTATTTTTAACACAATTTACTTATCTGTACACCGCTGTTTTCACTGTCCTAAAAACGGCTGATGACTTCCTTTATTCTATGAAGTCCCTCCTTCAGAAATACGTAACGAGTTCTGATTGTGCCAGCGGTTCCCGTGTTGTGATTTGACCGCAGCTTAGCGAACGTGGCACGGTTCCTGTGTTGTGATTTGACCGCATCTTAGCAAACGTGGAAAGGTCACGCCTCTTAACGGGAGATGTATGCGCTTAATGATCTCTACAGCGTCCCTGGGAAAGCCAAACAAAGGTGATTTGACTCCGGGATGAAAATAACAGCGTCTCGACGACATGGCGACAAACACACTCAAACGCACCACTTCCTTTTCTCCACGCGACCGTCCTCTTCTCCACGTGGGACAGCAACAAGACCACGCCCCCTTTTTTTGCGTATTCTTGTGGGCGGAGGTTAGTCTGTTTTTGTGTTCTACTGACGTAATTAATGAAGGAAGTACCAGGATGTAGTCCAAGCCAGCCGTTCGCTGTAGGCTTTGAAAGGGAACTTCTGTTAAATAAAATATCTCGCTTGGCATTGAACTTTGAGCTTTATAATTTTACAGGTATTATTTATGCTCTAACAGCAACATTACACACTAACTAAAGTTTGAACAGTGGGATCACGAAGAACGGGACCTTTAAAGCTAAACTTTGGAACTATCCTGGAAATGCAAATCTAATTATGTATCTCTTTCCACAGAGTGAAAATCCTAAAAGAAAAAGCACTCCCAGAGATTGAAAACTACATGTTTGAGGAACATGATCAAATCAGACAAGCCGCCACAGAGTGCATGTGCAATCTGGTTTCCTGCAAGGAGGTATAAAATTACTACCGAGAACACATTCTGCTTATTGTAAGTTTGGATGTAAATATTGACCAGATTCATTGATTTGACAGGTTCAAGACAGATTTCTGCAAGATGGCAATGATAAACTCAAGCTTCTTATCCTGCTCTGTAGTGAAGATGATGAGCAGCTTCAGAGGGCGTCTGCTGGCGCGCTGGCGATGCTCACTGCCGCACAGAAGAAGCTTGCGGTTAAGATGACTAAAGTGGTATGTATCAATAAACAGCCTTCACGTGCCACTGTAATTTACCACTATTTTGTAGCGGTACAATGGTACAGTGTTGGTATCAGATGCTCACACCAAAGATGATTGACTTTACTATTATTTTTTATCCTCTACAGACTGAGCAGTGGCTTGAGATCATGCAGAGATTGTGTATTCATGACAACCCTGAAATTCAGCACAGAGGTCTTGTGACAGTCTATAACATGCTGGATGCTGATGATGAGCTAGCCAAGAAGCTCGTTGAAAGTGAATTGTTGGAAATCCTGACATATGTGGCAAAACTGGAGGACAACCCCAAGAAGCAGGATGCTATTAACGCAGCTCGGGCCTGCCTGTCTAGAGCCATGGATCATGGACTTGTAAAGCCGTTTTCACAATAAACAGAAAACCATTAATTGTGATGTGTCATTAGACGGATAGAGAATGGTCTGCTTTCTGGGAAAGTGGAAAGACTGCAAACCATTGGCAATGTTTTCTTTTTAAAACTTCTAATGATATGCATAGTTCGTTTTAAGATTATGTTTGTGTGGCTTTTTGAGCAGTGGTCTTGCATTTGGTATTTATTAAACATGCTCGTTTCATATTCAATGTATTTGCACTGGTGAAGTTTTGATTAAAAAAATCTTTTTTTTTTTGAGAAAAGATGACTGGAATCTATTTTGTTCATATTGACATTATCAGAAGTACAAGTATACATTTTATAACCATACACACGTGTATTATGGGGACATTCCATAGATGTAATGATTTTTTTATACTATTCTATCCCCTTATACTAACCCTACCCATCACAGAAAACATTATGCATTTAAAAAATAAAAAACACATCACTTAGTATAGATTTATAAGCTGTTTTCCTCATGGGGACCAAAAAAATGTCTTGGATTTTGGATATTGCCATCCATATTTTGTCCCCATAATGTAGTGTTTACAATGCCCACACACACACACACACACACACCGTGTTACTACTTTTGTCCAATTCTTAATTAATTATATGTAGGCTATACACGGTTTTTATGACCACATATTAGTATAGTTCTACTTTAAAATTTGATGATCCATAATTTGATTATCCACATTTTAAACGTTTGCTGCTGTTTTGTGTGACGCATTCCTCTAAAACTAAGCTTACATATCCTCCTGGGACCCAAGAATAGACTTTTGTCCACTGTAGTGGACGTTATATTTTAGTGAATTTCTCTGACATCATACATGTCACATGTCACAGTCTGGATGTCCTGTAAAGAGCACATTCGGGGCTTTGCAGGGATACCAAATGTTTGGAGGTTTCACCAGGACAACAACTTCTTCTTGGTCTTTAAAAACGGCTGACATTAATGTTTAGCACTCTTATGGAAATATGATCACATTTTTTAATTATAATTTAAATCTGATTCATTTTAAAATAGTTTGTTATAAATCAACATCTCAGGAAAATGTTATGGGGTTTCTAATCAAAATATGACTTTCTGTTACAAAACAGGGCATTGATTCATAAATGACCACTGTAGTGGACACCAGGATTTAAATCATGTTTATCAGGCATTTTGGAGACATAACAAGTGAACAGGGAAAGAAATTACACATCAATATTCCTATGAAATATTAGATATTATTATGAAAATGTTGCCAATTTTTCCTCCCATTATTACACTTTTCATTACATGTTGCACCAAGAACACATTAATATGCAAATTAGATGCAGTGTATAGATACATTGTATTGAATGGGAAAATCCAAGTATTGTCGTTTTACCCACATATTTAATAAAGTAAAATGAATGCATTTCATTATATCTTTCATAACATAGTTCAGAATCATCTTTAAATAAAGTTTGTTTAAAAAAAAAACTTAAAACCTAAAAATTGATTGGTGAATTAAAAATAAATCCCATTGTTTTTGCCTATACTTAATTTGTTTAACAACTGAGTCCTGCTGTCAACTACAGAGTACATATGAATAAAATATCATTTTTCAAAAATGTGTTTTTTTTCCCATTTGTTTCTTATGCTATAAACAATGTAATGACATAAAAAATATATATTTAGGGATATTTCCCTTATGCATTACACCTGTAGTGGCTTTTCCCGACCAAAGGTTGGCAGACAAAGCTGGACAAATACAGTGAACATTTTGTCCAGAACTTAATGTCCTTTCATGCGCAAGACAGGAGTTCAGGAATGCAGAAAACCCGAATAGCGCCACCTACAGCCCGGAAGAGTAAATATGGCTTTTTTTCTTTCTTTCTCAGAGCAGGGGCTGTTGTTTGCCACTCACGTCTACTCGTGACCGGTGTACAAACATATACACATTTCTTTTAATTGTTAAATCGAAATTCAAAGGTATAACAAGCGACGAACGTCGTCGTTTCACTCTACGCTGTGACTACTAGCGACGCCAAACGGAACTGCACGGTGGACGCAAGATGGACGCAAACTTTTGACTTTCTGTTTCTATTTCGTTTCGCTTTTACTCGCGGGAGCTACGCTCTTCTTTATCGCCGCGTTCCTCGCGTTGAGAGCGCGGGCTGTCGAGTGAATTCAGACCCCAGGCTGAAAAATTCGGTTAAAAACAGGCCTTCAGACCAATTCGCTGGCAGTCTGTCGTTTTCACAGCCCAACCTTTGCTGTCTTTATGTGGATTCGCTTCCTGGTTGCAACACAGTCTCACTACAATTCAAGTCGCATTTCATCCTGAGAGACTAAGTTAGTCGTCGAACCTAATAATTGTCCTTAGAGCTTTCAATAAACATTTCATGACTATTTTACGGGAAAGGCAGTATCATTTTAATCGTCTGAGAGGAATGTCGTCAGCCACCGAGGATTAGAAATATCTAATATATCGAGTGCAAAGCGTAAACCTGGGATCTATGCCTCGTCTTCATGGAGAATGTGACTACACGATCAACACAAGGTAACTGGGGTTAGCGGTTTCCTCGACACGTTTAGTTTCTGTTTTGACGTCAATAGTGTTTGTATAATTTATGCAATAAACATCTGTTTGTATATCTAATCGAAATCCACTCTATTTTTTGTGCTATTTGTGTTTGTTTTGACAGTGAGCGAAACGGTGTTTCACTTATAGGTATTTAATATAGTCACACGCACCATTGCAGCACTTGTGTAAAATAAATTCAACGACTGTCCTATTCTGGTCGAAAGAAGACACTTGTACTGGTTTGGTTTGTTGCCCTTAACTCTAAACCAGTTGTGCAGTCGAGTCAGCATGGGCCTGGTAAAGCTACACGTGATAGTCTTAGCTTTGCTCTCATAAGCTTTTTGATGCATTTGAATAAGAGGTCTTTTAGTGCAATGTCATCTCTTAGACCTGGTCTGTATTTAATTATTATATAATTAACATTTATAAGTGTTTTCTAGATATTTGTGCATCAAAAGCTGGCAACACTTAGACTTAACAACAAGGTTTCATTGGTTAACATTAGTGAATGCATTAACTAACAATGATCAATACATGTCTTACAGTATTTATACATTTTTGTTAATAAAAATACAGTCATTCATAGTTTGTTCTTGTTAGTTCCCGGTGCATTAACTAGCTAGTAGATGTAATATAATGATCTCATAAATGTAATGTTAACAAACACAATAATGATTTTAATAATGTATTAGTAATGCTGAAATGAACATAAGATTAATTTGGTTCATGTTAAATAAAGTAGTTAACTAATCAAACCTTATTGTAAAGTGTTACCGAAATGTCTTCTCATTTTGGTCCTTATTCTCAGTGTTTTGAGATTTGTAAAGGTAAATTATGGCATAATTTGACCAAAGAAATTCAAGACAAACAGTACAACTGTCTAGATCTTAAGAATTGTCAGCAATGTTGATTTATTTACAGCGTTGGTTATGAATTCCTCCATGTGCGTGGAGTTTGAATTATCCATCAAATATTAGGTGGTCTAAGATCAACATTAGCTTGTTCTCGCTTGGTTGAGAGTCATGTTTCAAAAACCTGCTTGGCCACCATAAACTGGTATGACTAGAGGCTTGTTGCTGGTCCAAGTTGATCTTCTAGCATCTAGATCTAAGATTGTAGCTGGTTTCTAGCAGGTGTATTTTCCCATTAGAAAAGCTGGAAATCCATCAATTAGACTTTCATATTACTGTATAATTTGATGAGTTAATATGTCAGTATTTGACATTATGGTTATATGGTAGATTTGGAAGATTAGTTGGGAACACTTCAACAGACGTATTGCACAATAGTCCAGCGTGTTCAGCAGAAGAATTGCGCAAGGGCCTTTCTTAAAGGTTTTTTGGTTGTTTTAGAGGAGTTGCTTGCCAGTTTTGGTTCGTTTACCCAACCATTTGTTCACAAAATGGGTTCTCTGCCATATGTATTGCTTTTACTGAAGGTTGATCTCAAAATATATCCAATGACCTTCAAATGGCATTGACATGCTCTCTAGTTGCTATTCTAAAGGGACATACAAAACGTTCTGTTTTGTTTGTTGTTGAAAAGATTGAATGTTTTGAAAAATGATGAAGCAGTTAGTATAACTCAGACATGTGTCCTGTCTTACCAGGTCTTCTGGAGCCTGTGCATCCAGGCTCAGTAACCTTTAATGAGAGTATTCTAGCTCCACTTCGGGACAACTATTTGTATGAGGAATCAAAAGAATGTTTCACGTACAACTCTGCCCATTTTATCAACAATGGCGCTTTACAAAAACGGGTAAGTTTTATACTGCTTTATACTTAATACAATAAAAAATGACTTGTGTCATGTTATAATGAATGTCTTTTTTTCCAACAGTATGCTGCGTTTCGTTCTGAGAAACGGGAAAAGGGATATTCTGAACAGGAACTTGAAGAGTCATTTGGCTTCCTGTTGCTTGATGATGCAAGCCGGGTAATAAATATAACTCTCGATGAGCTTATTGAATCAGCCTGATTTCAAAACTGTACTTTCTTCTGAATCGGCGGACCCATTAATGCAATATTTGTTCTCCCTCAGGCAAGGAAGGTTGGGGAAACAGGCTTGTTGGTTGGAAAAGCAAAATGCACTACTCTTGGAGACTCGTTGAAAGGTAAAGAAAGTAGCTGTTGCATTATTTGGTGATCATTTTAGCAAAACTACCTGCTGTGTTTACTTGCATGCACAAGAAAATATGACCAATCTTGACTGCAACAAGATCAGCCAAGAGGAGGTTCTGAAGCCTTTATGCTTGTCTGACAGGTCTTGATATGAATGTGATTTTCAATAGACTTATTCAGTAAATGATTTATAACGCAGATGCAATAGTGGCCAAAAGTGATGTCATGTTTGGCATGTTTTATCGCAAATAAAGCACTCCAATCACAACTATGCAATATGCTTACAAAATCTTTAACACTTTTGTTAATTAAAGGGGTGATGAATTGAGAAATCAACTTTCCCTTGAGCCTTTTATATATAAAAGTTAATCGTGATATAAGAATATCCTGTAAGTTTCAGAGCTGAAAACGTCCGTGTTAGTCAAAGAAAAGCTTTTATTGACACCAGGCCCAGAAAACGAGAGCTCTCAGAATATGTTGACCACTGACCTAATAGGATGCAGAAGCACCGCCTCAAGCCCACCCACTGACTCGTGGAGCTAAACGGGTTACGCTACTGAGCAATAAACATGCCGGTTCCAGCTCACATGCATAAGACATTGCATTTGTTCGCTTTGTAAACAAGATAGAGGTCGAGACTGGATTTGCAGACATATTGAGATTAAAACACAATGCTGTGCCTTCTATATTGGATCCGACAGAACCGGATCCAATATAGAAGTGTATGAAATGGCATCCATTTCTTGCGCGCGTGCATGTGTGTGAGTGTGTACAGTTCGCGGTTACATTCACTGATGATCGGGCGAGCCAAGTAATACAGAAATAACATTCCAAACAATCACGGGCGACGTGAGAGATGAATCATTGTGTTTGTTTGATGAAGGCATTTTTCGAGCCCTGTGAACGTTTCTCTAGACGCTTTCAAAACAATTTCCACATGTACCGAGGGGAGCTGAAGGCCAATTTATACTTCTGCGTCGAGTGTACGTCGTAGGCTGTGTGATGCGCGCGTACCCTACGACGTACCCTGACGCGCACCTCTCCAAAAATGTAACAACGCGTCAATTCTACGTGGACCGCAAGTGCTGTGATTGGACTGCCAGAACCCCTCCCTCAGGTCAATAAAAAAAAAATCTGCGATAGGAGTGTGTGTCCAGAAATGGGATGATGGTTTAATCCTTACATCTGCTATATAACACAATATTTTGTAGTGCAGAGATTCTTTGTTATTGAATAAAAACGTAGATCCGCTGTGTATAGTTTATATATTTTCTCATTAAAACCAAAGATGTTAATCAGTGATTGTATATCAAGAACAGGGACAAATCACAATCGGTGCATTTCGTTTTGTGATTTCAACGGAACTAATAAAGTCTCCGCAACAGCAATCGATTGAAGCGCTCGTCTGCACGAGCTACCGAAACTGAAAACAGTGATTTCACAAATGCACTCCAGCGCCAGATCACCTCTAATGTAACTCTACTAATCAACTAACGTTAGAGATGCTTAATTTGTATTACATACAACAACTCAAGACGCAAGAAAAGCCGCTCTCTGCCGCCATCACAGCTGCTGATACTTCGGGTACTGATCAGGGAGTCAGCCCATTGACTTATGTCCTGATCAGTGCCCTGACTACTGAACCAGGGAGCTGATTGAGAGGCATGCAATGACAATGTAAACAAGCCGCTTCTTCTTCAGCTTTTGCATTGATACTGTGGGTTACCATCAACATGCCCGTGGACACTGCCTCTGACACGGACAAAAACGCCTTGAAGCTCATTAAATATGCAAATCTTATCCAATCCTAGCCGTGGGCGTTTACTTCCAAGTCTTCAGTGCGGCACGCCTATCAAAACCGAGCGTTTTTCAAAGAGCCTCAAAACCCAGGCAGAAAATAGCCTATTACTTATTCATTATGATGTTTCTGAATGTAAAAACCACGCAAACATCATTAGTTGACCTCAGACAACAGTAAAATAAAAAATAAAAAATCCAGTTCATGACCCCTTTAAAACATTTATAAGAAGTTAATAAAGGGTGAAGATGTCAATTTTCCTAGACTGGACATCACTTTTGGCCACTAACCAGGGCTCAGTTGCTAAGGATTTTGTTTCTACTTGCCCGGTCGAGCCCTGCTAACAAAAATAGTATACAACTGATTACTAAAACATTGCCTTTTAATAATAATAGTGTTCAGAAGGTTGGTGAGGAAAACTTCATATGTTCAAGTCCATAGTCTATTCTCCTACATATGAAAAGTGAAAGCAAGAATTGTACTGTAATGAATCTATAGAAGAGAAAGTGAAGGTTAGCCTTTAACCAGGTCTTCCCACTAGTGTATGATATCAAATAGCCTAGACTAAATTAAACATTTGACTCCCTTCTCAAATTTGCTAGCGGCTACGGGGCTATTATAAACTACTGGCTGAAGACTTGATCATATCAAGGAGAAATGACTCCTTTCTAGCTAAGAGATTAATTTTGTATTGTACAAGTACATTTACCCTGGAAGATCTGAGTGTTTGGTGGATGACAAAATCCATGCAGAACTACTAATAATAAACATAATCTTGAATTATTATTATTATTGATTTAAAGCAGGTTTGGGAAAACACACACAAATTCAGCACATTCTTAGTCTATTTAAATTAGGCCTTCAGAAGATTAAATGTTTTCATATTTCATTTTATTACTATTTTTATGATGATAGCTGGTAGGGTGAGCCAAGTTTGTGTGGTTATGTGTTCTGCTTCTATTTCCTGAGAGGGGAAAGTTTTGAATGATATACACACGCAGGTTCGTGAGTGTAAAAGCAATGTCTCTCTCTACAAAAGTTAAGAAACCAAATAAGAGTCAAGTTAATGTTTCATTGTATCATTTTTCCGTTTATCCAAAAATATTTTAGGGCCCAGCTAATGTTGTTGTGTTAGTCTCAGATTTAAATATCACTGACACAGTCTGTTCTCTGACCATCTGAAGCACACCTAAATGACAAGAACTTATCTGATTTGCTGGCTTTTACACAACTTCTGGCACACACGTTTTTGTCAGCCAGCCTGGAAAAGGAGTCATGCTTACAAGGTCATTGGTTGAAACAATTTGTTAAATAAACATTTGCTGGATTTGCTATAATTTTTCTTTATTTAGCATTTTAGTAGCAAGTTAACTAGATATCGGTTAGTAGAACTGTATTTTCTTTGTTTTCTGAATTGTATTCTATAAATTATTATTGTGGGGACCAAAGTCTGTCAAAAGTCTGAGAGACTAGAACTTGTTGGCTAATAATTAGCCGTACCAAAGATTAAACTTGTTTACTGTAGTTTAACATGTTGAGGCAATCAGAGCTTTCTGGGAAGTCCTTGTACACCTTTTTCTCATCCACAAAAATGCTGAAGATCTAGTTTTTCAAGTTTTGATGGCAGGGTAATAACATGCGTTGAGTATTGAAAACGTTCCTCAGGATTAGAGTTACAACTTCAACTAAGAAGTGGTTTGTTGTTTGAGTTTATATTCACACAGTAGTTTTTGTAACATTGAAGGGCTGATTTTTCACAGTTTTTATCCCATAGTTTATGTTAAACACCATTTAAATCAAAACTCATTGGACCTGCTTTTTTAAGGCAAGGCTTGTAAATGGCTAATGTCTTGAGAAATATAGCTGCAGTGAATTATTTGTTGTGGAGTTGTTTTCTGTTGGTTTTATTGGTTGAAGCGATTATAATCACATTATATTTCTGTTATTTACACTTAAATTAGGAGTCTACATCTCAAAATACTCTGACTGCCTTGACCTGAAGCGCTGGTACGATGGCAAGACTGGCTACATTGTCCTTTTGAAGCTGACCAAGGTACACATTTGTTATTCTTCCACCCAAATTCAGTTGCTTTGCTCAGTTGCTACAGTTTGCTCAGTTGTGTTGATTTATCCTAATTTTTTTAAACATCAGGGGAGAGTGAAAGAAGTTACAGACAACTACACCCAGAATTTCACTCCTCCGACAGCTGGCTTCGACTGCCATGTATCAGAGCATCTTGGTGCTGTGTCCTCAACTACTAGTTCTTTCTTGGCCTATGAGCGAACACAGGTAATGCAGCTCTCAAAAAAGAAACGGTTTCCTTCCTTCCTTCCTTGATATCAAACTGTATATCTAACACGGTTGGTTTGTATTGCAGTACTATATGTATGAACTACGTGATGGAAGCAGTAAAACAGAATCATGTCCGAGACATGCTTGTCCGTTTGCCATCGTGGCATTTTCATATGGGAAGATAAACACCACGTCAGAGTTGGAGACAAAGAGGTATATCACTTTGCTCGTTGAGATTTTGTATAAAAAATTTTTTACGAGTAAACGCCTTTTGCTGAACATTAAGTTTTACATATTATAATGATGATTTTGACAACTAACGATCTGTTTTCTTTACTGTTTCTTTTCAAGCCAAGACAAAACAGGTACGAATTATGGATTGTTTTGCTTGTTCTTTTCTCTTTTTGGGGTGAAATTGCAAATAGCGAGGATTGTTGTATTCAAAATCTTGTCCATTGTCTTTCTTTTATTTATTGTATAATAATTTTTTTAACTCTTTTGAATATTATACAGTGTATTTGAATGTTCTTTTAAGAGTATGTCATTACCAATAAGCGGTATCTTGTATTGTAGTGTTTTATTACCAACCATGGATTGGCCAATTCAAGATTGAATCCACTGTCTATGATGTTGGTCTTCAGTCTGCAAGCGGAGCCTGGTTCCCCGCAAAACTGTATGTTATTTGCAAGGACATGTTTTGACCCTCTTAAAAAACAAAAAATAAACCAGATTTAATTTGACGATGTACCAAAAAAGCTGCCCAGACATTAAGGGTAGATTATTCAGAAATGTTATACATCTACTTAAAAGCTATAGGACTGAAATGCAAACTGTATTTTCAGCCCAAAGACAGTTAAAATTGACCGTGCAATTGGTGTGTCTGAACTGAAGAGGTCCTTGCCGCGGGAAATCTTTGAAACTTGCATTGTGGGTGAAGGTGTGTTTAAAATTTTGTTTTGGTAATTGACAGTATCACCCATATTGGTTCTAAAATTGTAAAGAAGCACATTTTTTATTTGTTTTCCTACATGTCCCCACAGTTTGCATAGAGGGCAGATGCTTCAACTTGTATGATGTTGTCTCCTCTGAGGCGAAAAATGATCTTGCTCAGATAACCCAAGAGCTAAAAGAAAAAGAAATGGTAAATATGGAGAAGAGGGAATATGTCATCAAAAACACTGATAAAAATCTCTTAACTAATCTCATCTTGTCTTATGATCTTTTTTATTCAACAGGCTCTTGTTATACCACTGGAAGATTCTGGTTTCCTTATACTGTTACACTCTTCACATCTCTTCTCTTATGAAGGTAAGATTTTGCCCAGTAGAGTTCAACTCCAATCACAATCATTTTCTCTTTAGAGTACTTCATTTTTTTAAAACCAACATATAAACCTTTAGGGACAAACCTCATGAGCTCAGAGGTTGTTAATCAGTGATTCTTTTAATGTTTGTGTGTCATTTAAACGTATTTATCAGTGCAATTGCTGGTGAAGAACTGCATCACCTAAAATTCTAAATGTATATTTGATTTATATCTGATTATTTAGCAATAAACCTTAAAAATATATATTATTTTCTGTACTTACAATAATAACTATAAAACCTTTTTTTTATATATTTTCCATTTTAATTTGATTGTCATTCACAATGCTTCATGGGATTGAGTTCATTTCCTCATTAAAGACATTAAGTACACAGTCTTTTTGCTAGATTTTTAGTTTGCTTCAAATCTATGTTAGTAATGTGATTCATCTTGAAGCTGGTAAGTTTGGTTCTTCTCTCAGTACACTTTAATACAGTTTTTTTGTGTGTGTAATATCTATGGATAAAATAAGCAATGAAAATACATCTGGAGCCAAGTGGACAGAAAATCTCTCTTGATGTTGTTTTTCTTTGTTAAAATATACATTTCTTTCATTTCTAGATGCAAAGTCGGGTAAGGCAGCAGCACTTCATGGCATGTTTATTTTCCCGGACTCAAGAACTGTGCCAAGAGGTAACAAGGAGAATGATTATTATTTAAAAAAAAAAAAAAATTTAATCAGTGTACGTTAGAGTTTAGATTCTCTGCCCGAGCCCGAACTTGACCCGAACCGACCCACGGGCCTGGTCGGGCCGAGATTTCCCGGCACTATCCTCGGACCGGGCCCTTGATCGTTTGTGGGCAGAAAGCTATGCCATAATCAGAAATATTATATATTTTTTAGCAAAGTAATACTACAACTAAGAAACAAATGTGTACAAAGTTGAACAAGTCAGGATTATTCAAACAATGTGTGATAAACTCACAGCACACGCAGTGATGAAGCGCTCCGAGACGCCAGTCATGAGCTGCTCGCGTTAACACTGCATTGCTTAACTAGTCTATTTCTTTTCTTAACAAGAAGTTAAAGAAAAGTAGACATTTCAAGCTTTCTATACACATATTTCTCATGTCTGTGAGGCAGTAGCTGCTGAGTTTCGTTTATTTATGAGACGCACTCCAGCTCATGTGCAATGCATGTGATCGGCGCGACTTCATCTCACCCTTATAATCTGCTATTACTCTATTTGCTTGTTATTTATTAAATCCAAGCAATTGGCTGACGAAACCTTGATTCAAATTAAGATACAATTTATACAAAACGAAATTCATTTTAAAGAAGGGCTTCATACAAAACGAAACTTGATATCAAACAAAATATAATAACCACCAAAAAATGTTTTGACTCACTCGCATCTTTGCACTTTTCATAATCAGATGAAATTTAAAAATAACATTATAATATTTAAACATAAATATTAAACAAAATACATTGTTTAATGGCTACAACAAGTAGGCCATTAGTACAGATGCATGTCATGTCTGAGCGGGATTTGAGCGAGCGCTGTTTTACCAGTGAACAGTTCATGAGCGCGCGCCTGCATAGAGCGTATTATTGAGCTGAGCGTCACACCCGTCCGCTTCGCTCATTACAGGCTTGTTCTCAGAACGCCCACGTATAAAAAATTGGTCGGGTTTAAATCGGGCTCGGGCTCATAATTACAGTTAATGTGTCTGGCCGGGCCGGGCTCGGACACAATGTGCTCGGGTAGGGTCGGGCTTGATTTTTTGAGCCCGATCTAAGCTCTAGTGTACATTATGTATCTTTTAATTTGCCATTATTGCACGTCTTATAAGCATCTCTTTTGTTTGTTTTTATGTTTAGTGGCCAAGTCTGACCTGACAAATATTAAAGTGTCATCAGAAATAATGCAAGTCATTCCAGCACTCAACTATGCAGAAACGGAGATGGAAAAATCTCCAAACCAACAGGGGTGCTCTAAAACTTCTTTAGAGAAGCATTTGCAAGACTATGGCACTCTATTTCACCCAGGGCTGTTGGACATTCCCACCAGGGAAGCCAGTATGTTTCCAGATCAATATGATGTGCCTGGTGGTTTTACTCTGATATCACCTAAATGGTCACAGGAGACTGGCACTCGATTAAAATCCTATTTCGATGAGCCTTGTGGCTTTACAATTCCAGTAGTGAGGGCACTGGAGTTACTCAACACTGGTCGACAGCAGCGTGGTGATGATCATGACGATGATGTCTATTACTGTATATCATCACCTGAGGAGGTCTCACAGACTGATGCTCCTGTTGAAATGGAGGTGACTAAGCACACAGAGGCCACCAGTGATGCCTCTCACAGGACTGTTGAAAAAGTTGAGAGACAAAAAGGTGAGCACAAGCATTTGTCTACAGAGCAGCCTCAACCTGCTCTGCCAGAGGGCCTTGGAAAACTGGGAACAGCTGTAGTTACAGAAGCTGACAATGTGTTGGAGTATCCAACATCCACAGTGTCACCCAAATTGGGTGATGTCCCTTCAGAGAAATGTGTTAGTATTGACACTGATGTTGAGAAAACATCTCAAGGCAGTACTAAAGGAGATGCTGATGAAGTCTGTGTAGATTCATCTACAAAAGAGACTCCCATTCAAACAAGCAGTACACCATTAATCACATCAACAGAAGAAAGTGGTGCTGCTAAGGGGATGGAGGATAATATACTTACTGAGAAAACAATGGCTGATCCTGATGAGAAAGTGAACCGGAGGCCCTTTTCAAAGCGTAAAGGTAGGAAGCGCAAAATTCATTGGAGAACCATGCAGATCAAAAAAAGAGCTAAAAAAAACCTTGCTTTACCAACTTCAAGTTTGCCTTTCGTTTTGCCAGTGAACTCCACAGATGGCCCTACAAAAGACCAGACTCAGACTGAGACCATGCATGCTGATGACATCAATCAGAGGCCACATTCAACTAGTAGGGCCAAGGGATGCAGGCGAAGGGGCGTGAAACGAAATCGGAGGGAAGCCAGACAAGCACGAGAACCTTTAAGTTTGTCAACAGAAACTATACATGATCAAAGTATGGAAAATGAAACAAGCCCTACAAAAAGTGACTGGCGGTCTCTACCAAGGCGTAAAAGGTTGTGGAATACCGATGCCACTCTGAAGCGGTCTCTGAGATCAGGTGCTGTAAAGCTTGATGAGGAGACTATAGTGAACACTGAGGCCGATGCCAGAAAACCAAGTTTGTCCAGCACACCCAAGAGGAAGATGGAGGGATTTAGCTTGAGGGAACGATATGGTCTAAAGACCATAATCACAACCTGTGGCAGAGTTTTTGTCCCGCATGGTTCAGATGTTGATGTGCAATCTGCAAACAAGAGGCAAAGTGAGAAAATGCATGTTGAGATGAGCATTGACACTGATGCAGAAAAAAATTCTCCTGTGGAAAATAAATCCACAGAAATAGTGGAAAGTAAGGGAGAATCTCCCTCGATGGTGACGGAAGAATTCCCCTGTAAACTAACAGGGGTCAGTGGCGTTGAAGACTCGTCGCACAGCCCTTCAGATGAGATGCCAAGTGCTCTCTTGTCAGCATTAAAGATATTGAGAAACTTTCACAAAATCAACCCATTAGAAACTGACAAAAGTCAGGATTTATGTTCGGAAAAGTCGAACATGAATGCTAAATCTAATGAGAACGTCGGCTTCCAACAAACTAATAAAGATCAAGCAGATGCAACTTCCAGTCCTCCCAGATTATCTGACCAATCCATGCAGTCGGACCCTAAAGTATCCTCCCCTGACAAAATCAAAAAGAAACCAAAACATGATGTGTACAGTGCAATATCTATAAGCAAATTAAAGACGGTACTCAGAAGGGGAAAGAGGGCGAAATCTCCTTCTCCTGGTGACGGTGCAAAATCTGAGCCAGATAACGCACAGCTAGAATCAAAAGAAAGAAAATTGGGCACCATCATGGAGTTGCAACGTGATATTATCAAGAATAAGTTGAAAGACAAAGCAACACAGCCCATGGGTGATACGGCACAATATAAACCGGTGGAGATAACCAAACAACCTGTGTCTTGGAGAGGTCTTATTCACAAGCCCTCAATAGAAAATGGTAAGAAAAGTCTTTGTTTACATATTCTGTTATTAAACAAATGTTCACATACCAAGAGTGGGAAATAGAGGTGTAACGGTTCAGATTACTCCGTTTGGTTTTTATCACCGTTTTAGGGTCACAGTTTCTGTACGGTTCGTTATGTGCTATGTTCAGGGAAAAAAGACGACTGTCAAATAAAAATAAAGAAAATAAGAACAAATAATCAAACTACAAACAACAGCACAAATAATTACAATAGAGCAAAGATAATAAATAAAATGAACATTGCTTTTCAGGTTATTTAGGTATCTAACCGTAGTTTTCAGGTACAGAAAATAAAGTAATCAAATGTAAAACAACATTGCATATAATCTTCAATATATTAATTAAATAAAGATGAATCATTATTAAAGTTACAAAACCTATTCAGTCAAGAGAAGCGAGGGATTTCCGTGTCTTTTTGATTAACATAAAGTGACAGCAGCCTAATATTCCTGCTGACTGTGTTTTTAAAGACATAATGTATGGATATAATGCCGGTACACTGATACTGTACATAAACAGTTCAGAAAGACAATGCATATGTTTACTTAAGACATAACCTACTATGTTTGCTAGAATACTCGCCACGATGGGCATATTGTCCACTTAAACGCAAGACGTGCTATCAGAACCCGGGTGATGACGCCGTAATTGGTCATATTAGAGCATGCGGCACTCGCATTGAACAAAGATGAAGCCAGAATTCGTATCCATCGACATAAAACTCTGTCTGTTTTAAGCGTTGTTATTTTCAAAAAACCTTATTGTAAATGCGTATGCTTCGTCAGATTTGAGAGAACCGTTACACCCCTAATGGGAAGGTGTCCAGAAAGTGCTGTGTGTATATTTGCTACCAGTTTTAAACCTCAATCCTTTGTGACTGTTTCATTTTCGGTAGTTGTCATTAAATTAGACTGGCTTGAGACATGATTATGCTGGTGTATTAAAATTGGCCCACATGTGTTCCCTCTCAAAGTTTTGTCTTCTGTGTGTGCATGTTATTCTGCTTCTGCTTCCTCTTATTCTCTTGCATGTCTGCATGACTTTGCGCCTTTGCTACTGCTATTTTATGCTTTGTCTTTATTTTTGTCTATTTCTTACAGGGTCCCACAATTTTGACACATCAGCACCTTTTGAAATAGCTAAACACACTGACCAGCAGCTCATATCATCGCTTGGGGATAGGGTAGGAAGGAGAAGAATTAGTGTTGATGGCAAAGCCAGCACAGAGAGTGTGAGCATGAGTGCATCTCTGCCCTCAGATGCTTTGAGTTTACTGGCTGACTTGGCCCTCGGTGCAAGTAAAGATAAAATGTTATCGAACTTAGAAGCCAAACCTGGCCAGGAGGCCCTTGATGGAATGAAGGGTAGCGGCTCCCCGGAGTCAGTCCTTCATGCTCTTCTTCGTTGTCCTTCTGGCAGATTTAAATTACCCCCCAGGTCTCCTATTCCAGAAGGTCTTTTAGTGAGTGGGCAACTGATCTTGGAAATATCAAAAGAACATTCTTACTCACAGCCCACCTCTCTGCTGTCAGGTTTGTCAGGTCCATCCCCCCAGATTTCTTATCCATCTGGATGTGTAGATTCACCTCTGTCGTTGAAGACTGGGCTTCATCTGAACCTGCCCAAAGATGCCGCAGCCTCGAGTCATCAAGAGGAAGGGGGCAAAACCGAATGGAAGCGCTTGATTTCTCCAAATAAGCCAATGTCGTTGATTCCCAAGGTGAAAGCGCGGAAATCACGATTTTTACTGAACAGATGCATAATTGAAAAGGATGGAAAGATCCAAGTGATGAGGATATGGGAAGAAGATTATGATTTTAAATTTGACAGCAAGTTCACCAATGACAGTATAGACAAAACTGTCACACGAGCACTTCATGGGTAAGTACCATTTGATGCCCCTACGTTAAAGTTTAATGATGATTGTTGTAGTGAAAATGTATATTTTTTATGTTGATTTGTGGCGACAAACCATTCACACAAGACACAAATCTGAACAAGAAATAAGAATTTACCAGCTAGAAATTATAGAACTATAATGTAAATACACACATTTGCTAAAAAGACAACTGGCATAAAAAATGAATAAGATATATAATATATAAGATTATATTATATATAAGATATATAAGATTAATATCTCTCACTCTCTCTCACTCTCTCTCTCTCTCTCTCTCTCTCTCTCTCTCTCTCTCTCTCTGTGT
The DNA here is from genome assembly GCA_023566225.1 of Romanogobio albipinnatus. Lineage (NCBI taxonomy): Eukaryota > Metazoa > Chordata > Actinopteri > Cypriniformes > Gobionidae > Romanogobio > Romanogobio albipinnatus. The sequence goes on from CM042253.1 coordinate 47,684,331, forward strand.
GGCAACAATGTCTCAGTCTCTCTCTCTCTCTCTCTCTCTCTCTCTGTGTGGCAACAATGTCTCAGTCTCTCTCTCTCTCTCTCTCTCTCTCTCTCTCTCTCTGTGTGTGGCAACAATGTCTCAGTCTGACAGTCTGGCTCGACATTACACAGCTAAACACAGAAGGTGTTATGTGTGTGTGTTAGGGTTGTAACGGTACAAAAAACTGACGGTTGACGGGCAGGGGAGAGAGAACTAAATATAAAATAGCTTTTTTTTAATTAAACAGTGGTTTACTGAACGAATTGTCTGTCCTTAAATTAATTCTTAAAGATACAATTATCTCTGCTAATGCTGTAAAGTGTAAACTAAATAGGGAGCCCTTACTTGTACATTACTATAATTTAACAATAGAGCCCAAATTAGCCTAAATTCAGTTGCTATTTATTTTTAGATATAATAATCAACAATCAAATAACACATTGTATGCAAACATGTAAACTTCACATAAGGCAGTTTTTGCATTAAAGGTCCCGTTCTTCGTGTTTTTTGAAGCTTTGATTGTGTTTACAGTGTGCAATATAACAGTATTAAAAGTATGTAAAAAAAAAACAGTATTTTTAACACAATTTACTTATCTGTACACCGCTGTTTTCACTGTCCTAAAAATGGCTGATGACTTCCTTTATTCTATGAAGTCCCTCCTTCAGAAATACGTAACGAGTTCTGATTGTGCCAGCGGTTCCCGTGTTGTGATTTGACCGCAGCTTAGCGAACGTGGCACGGTTCCTGTGTTGTGATTCGACAGTAGCTTAGCGCACGTGGAAAGGTCACGCCTCTTAACGGGAGATAAATGCGCTTAATGATCTCTACAGCCTCCCTGGGAAAGCCAAACAAAGGTGATTTGACTCCGGGATGAAAATAACAGCGTCTCGACGACATGGCGACAAACACACTCAAACGCAACAATTCCTTTTCTCCACGCGACACGTCCTCTTCTCCACGTGGGACAGCTACAAGACCACGCCCCCTTTTTCCGCGTATTCCGCGTGGGGGCGGAGGTTAGTCTGTTCTACTGTTCTACTGACGTCATTTATGAAGGAAGTACCAGGATGTAGTCCAAGCCGGCCGTTCGCTGTAGGCTTTGAAAGGGAACTTCTGTTAAATAAAATATCTCGCTTGGCATTGAACTTTGAGCTTTATAATTTTACAGGTATTATTTATGCTCTAACAGCAACATTACACACTAACTAAAGTTTGAACAATGGGATCACGAAGAACGGGACCTTTAACTTCTAAATCTAATTATAAAATTATGTTTTTACTCCAATTTGTTGTTGAAATAAAATCATTTATACACAGTGGCTGTCATTTTCATGACAGGTTTATTTAAACATAGTGTGGGATATTCTGCGTGCCGTGGGATGGTTGGAACTCAACTGGCATAATTCTTCGGCTAGAACCGTAACTGCAGCTACTCCAGAGAGAACTTTGCTGATCTCAATGTTTATTACGCCATCCAATTGCAAGGCATAAACAGGTTTGCGTGGATATGCACATAAATGTGGTTTCTGTGAGAGAACAAAATAAGGATGATGAATATGCATGATATGACATGACAGAAGATACACAGATAAGAACTGTTCCCAGGGCTGCGTCATTTTGTTCTCGCAGCCCTGGTTTGGGAGTTCTCGCAGCTCGTTCTCGACACATCATCTGAGCAGAACTTTTTTCTTGTGGGTGTCTGAGAACTAGATGTTTGGCACCTGCTTTTCTCATGAAGTATGGAATGTCCTGGCCAGAACAAACTTTGTTCTTGCCACCTTGAGAAAATGGACAAATTTCTTTGTTCTTGCGGAGTATGTACGAAGCTTTAGCACTGCCGTGTGCTCTTTATAACAATTGTTAATATGCCGATTAGCATATTTTCATCAACATGCATGACAAGAAACCTTTTTTTAATCAGCAAATAAACCTCTTTGATAACAAATATCCAGATGATTCTTCAAATTGTATAAATTTTATTGACACAATAATACTTCTGAGGTAAAACCAACTGAATTATGTTATGACACAGCAATACCACACAAGGAAAAACAGACTTTTAAGGAATAAACAAAGCCAGGAAAACTCTGTATAACTCTTCTACTGGGCGCTGCTGAAATGATGAAATGACGCTGCACATGCACCAGACAAGTCTGAACAAATTCAACTTGTGCATGCGTGAGGCAGGGAATTTTTGTACTCATAGCCTACATTAAATAATCAAAACATTACTAACAGGTTAAGTAGAATATAATGAATATATAGGCTAATATAGTGCATATATTTAGCATATATATATACATACCTTCATATGTTGATTAATGTTTATTCTTCGACTAGGAAGAGATTGTGTTCACTCGCGTGCTGTGCTGCTGCAATTATACAGGGATAAAACGGCATATCGTTTGAATTTCGTGATAAAATAGACAGAATACTTAACATGTTTGTGTGGGAACTCGGATTGAAGTATGTTCCGTGCGTAAAACAAGCCGACTGTTTACTGTTAAAGATTGCATTTGGTACCGTTCGGTACACACGTGCACCGTGCCAGAATTCCTGTACCGAAACGGTTTGGTACGAATACGTGTACCATTACACCCCTAGCGTGTGACACACTAGAACAGACCTCTTTGGTTCTTGTGCACATTTGAGCTTCTTTACCTTTCAATGGCGGTTGGCAAACCAAGTTAAAGGTGCATACCACCACCTACTGCACGACAGCTGACGTAAAATAAAGGAACAGGCTTAGGATGGCTGATATGGAGCAGTTAAAAAACCCGCCCCCTTTAGTTACTGTTGCTATGTCTGACAAGCCATGGCGCTCTCACACCACACACATATTCTCATGTAGAGAAAATACATCGCGGAGCAAAGAGGACACTGACAACACGCCGCCAGACAGAACAGAGCAAGTTACTTTTGATGTAAAAGAAAGTCTAAACTTTGAAATTGTCTTTTTTTAAAAAAGAAATTTAAACAATAAATACCGTTTTGTGGCTCTTCAATGTGTCGTGATCGCTGGAGCGCCTCAGTTAAAACTGCTCGTCAACCGATTATCTCTCCCTTCTAGTTCATTGATAAGCACGAAATAAACATGAATGAACACTAAAAGAAATGTTGTTTCAACCACGGAAAGACATCAGTACACACCGTTTTTCCAAGTTCAAGTCCACCAACGTTAATCTACGTACTCTACTGACTGCTTTGTCGGATAAAACGGCAGATTCGGCAATGTGATTGATCAGATCGCCTGTCAATCAAACTTGTGGCGAGGGGTGAATTGGCCCCGATACTAATCCTTGACACAAAAATGCCACACTTAAAATATGCTGAAGAAGTTTTTGTGGTCATAATTTGAGTTTAAAAACAGTTTTTTTTGTGATTATTATTTGAGTCATCATAACTCATAGGCATTCCAAAAATGCTCTGTTAACCATTTTTTTTCTTTCCTAATATTGACAGGAAATGGAACTTCAGCATTGAAGACACCTTTGAGGATGTCCATCTCATTTTTCACATGTGGATTGGTCTTTTCTATAGTAAACAAACCTCCAGGTTATTTCAACTTGAAAATAGTACTGCACTTCCAAAGGGGAACGATGTTGAAAAGGTTCATCTGGACATTAACGCCATTCAAAATGCTGTGACAATGCTCAATGTTGAGTTGAGCTCGAAAGAGGACTCGCCCAGGCCTGTGCAGCTTTCATCAGAGGTGTTGGATCTTTCTGTGAAAAATGGCGAGCCTGTGAGTCTCTGTTCGGTCTCAAATCAAAGCAGAATAAAATACACTGCATCACATGAAACAGGACCAAGCCATTCACCTTCTGGGACAAGAACCTTCTCCCCCAAATCAAAAGTTACAGCCTTGATGGTAATGTATATTGTGCCAATAATTCTTTTGGACATTCTCTGTGATATTCTCAGAAATATATTACATTTTTGCTTCTTGTACAGTCAGTGTGATTGTGCAACTTAATATTTATTTCATTTCTCAGTTGCAGAATTATAGATCTCCTGAGGACATACCAGTGGAAAATGTAGTGCCTGACAATCACAATGACACTGATGACGAAAATGACATCACCACTGACTGCTCATATTCTCAGCTCTTGGAAGGAAATAGTGCATACAACCAGTTGTGTGAGCAAGCATCAAATATGAGAATAGGTATTCGGATACTATTGCCAAAGGTCAGAAATGTTACAAATACTGAAGCATCGACAAGAGTGACCACTATTGATCTGAAAAAAATTGGTGTGTTCCATCAAGTACTTAATCCCATAAAACCGTCAGCATTCTCAAAACCACATCGTCTGATTTTGGGTAGGAAAAGTTTTGATTTGAGTTTAAAGAAGGAAACTGGGCATGTAGCACATAGAGTGCTGCAAAAGGAGAATGTTTCTGACAGTGCAGAAAGTAAAGAGATTTCTGAAACAAATCGAAACAAAAATGGGCGCCAAGCAGCTGTGCTTGCTGGAAATGTTGGCGATACCTCTGAATTTAAAACTGGACATGGAGCATCCATTTCACTACATGCAAAAAGTGTATCTGTAGAAGTCTCAGATGAAGATAGCCAAGATGGATGTCTTACAATTATGGAAGATGGAGATGATGAGGAAAACATGACTTCTGAATCGCCTACCCAAGATCAGATTAGTGTTTCTGAGCATGATTGCTCTGCTCAGGAAGATCTTAAACCTTTACAAGGTCTCAAAGGTCACGCAAACATAGATGTTCCAAGAGATGCTTCGCCACATGAGGCTAGTGTTGAAGAGCATAAGACTTCTAATGCAAATAAAGAACCTCAACCTTCGCTAGATGACACAAATCTAGTTGACCATGTTGATGAGCTAAGCGATATTTCATCAGATGAGACGAGAGCTGAAGAGCACAATGAGACTCCTAATGCAAAGGAAGATTTTAAGCCTGTGCCTGAACTGAAAGATCACTCAAAAATGGTTGATGAGCTGAGAGATGCTACATCAGCTGAGACTAGTGTTGAAGAGCGCAATGAGACTCCTAATGCAAAAAAAGAACTGAAATCTTTACTAGATGATACAAATCTAGTTGACCAGTTTGATAAGCTGAGTGATATTTCATCAGATGAGATGAGAGTTGTAGAGTATAAGACTTCTAATGCAAAAGAAGATCTTAACCCTGCGCATGACCTGAAAGATCACACACGTATGGTTGATAAGCTGAGAGATGCTACATCAGATGACACTAAAGTTGAAGAGTATAATGAGTTTTCTAGTACAAAAGAAGATGCATCATCCCATGTGATTGAAGGGAATGACACTAAAGAACCTGTGGAAGAAAAAGATGAAGGTTTTACAGGTGAGGAAATTATGCAAGAAGGTAAGAGTAAGTCAAAGGAATGGGATAACCAGGATGACAGTGATACTGAACGTGAGACACCCACAGCAATGGTAGAACATCAAGAGGAGTTTACTTTGAGTCAAATGGATGATATACACAGTGTTGATATGGAATTCAGTGATGAGGATGCCATCATTGATGATGATGATGATGATGATGATGATGATGATGATGATGATGATGATGACGTGAAGATACAAAAGAGTGAAACGCGACCTCAGACACCAGAGGAGACATGCCTTGAAGAATTCAGCACTGATTTATGCACAGGTGAGGATCAGCCCATGTCTGCCCAAGAGAAACACACCCCAGCTTCTAATATTGATACTTCTGACCTAATGCAAGATGAAATTGAATTCAAGACCCTTCAGCAGAGTTTAGTGGTCCAGCAAGAAGCTCTTGAAGTATGTCAGAATGAGTTAAAACCAACAAGTACTGTTGAACCCACCACATTAGATATTTGTCATTCAGAAAACGATGATGCAAGAGATTCAGGCCAACAGGATACATCTAAAGTCAGTGGTGAGGATGATACACTTGTTGACGAGGAGGAGACACAAAGTCAAGGCTCTTGTGAAGATAAAGTCATCAAAATAAACCAAGAATGCCTGTCCCCAAAAATTTGTCCTCCGCCCCCCAATAGCCGGACTGAATCTTGTAATGAAATGGTTGCTCCTCAAGCTTTGACAGTTGACAAACCCTCAGAAGTGGAGGTAAACAGCATGTGCTCTACTCCTACACAAGATGAAGTGGCAGGTTTTCCAGAAGTAAACAAAGAATTCAGGGAAGAGGATTTAAATAGGGACCTTTACTTTCCCGACAACACTGTTGACATGTTGCCACCTAAAAGTCCTGCAAGTTCTTACACCCATGTTTCTACCACAAAGCCATTTTCTGACTTTACAGGAGATTATGATGAAACCTACGATGATGAACTTAGGTGTAAGAGGATCAAATACCCTGGGACAATGGATTTCAAAGATAAATCTGCATTAACTACCAAGTGTTCGCCTAGTGAGGACCCTTTCCAGTTAAGGCACAAATTCTGTCCCACCTTCGAACAAAAAGGCGACAAGACCTATAACTTCATAGAGGGTGCACCTCAAAATCATTCGGAATTATTTTACAGAGACGAAGATGTAGATGATTTACATGGATACTACCAGGGATCTGATGAACGTTTACCCTGGCCTGATTATCAAACAGAGGAACCAGTTGATCACCAATTGTATCCACATGAAAACGAATTTAGTGGTGACAATGATCAACCCATTTGTTCTAAGTACATAACATCTGAACCTGAGTATTCCTACAGGCACACAATTCGTGCAAAGAAAGAGATGGATAGCTATAGTTGGGTAGAAAAAAAATATAAATCTGACCCTCTGTCGGTTACTTATACTGCTGAACATACCAGGGACCGGAGTACAAAAAAGAAGTCTAGAAATAGCAAATTCACAGTTTTCCACCAAAATTCTAAGTGGGATGATGAAGACTCTTTCAAAGGCATTGTAGACTACAGTATCCAAAAAACGGCATGCTTTGAAACTAATCAAACAAAGCTGACTAGGGCGGTCACGGTTAGTTCCCTTCCACAGGCTAAGACAAGCACGCAGAAATTTGACTGGCGCAGGTATTTCAGAAGGGAGGCAGCTTCCAGTCAGCTATTAGAAGTGAGTGAGAGGGATAGCAAATTCGACATTCCACCCGCATCTATTGTCACAATTTTGGACAGGAAAGGAAACCGTGTAACATTCAGTAACTCTTCCACTATGAAACCATCTTTCATTGGACTTGAAAACTCTTTTAATAGCTGGCAGGAACAACAAAGTAAAACTGATGTGACCCGGTCTGCAGTTGATCTCGAGTACCTCATCTTCTCTAAAAAAATGAGTCAGGTTCTCAAAGAAAATAAGAGCTCATCCAGCACCACATCACACTGTTTGCCAAATCCTGACCAGTCTACGTGTCCCATGACTGTTCAGTTTTCAAATCTCAGTGAAATGGAGAACGCTGCTGAATTTAGTAAAGCACAGCAATCACTTACTGATTTTAAGATTAAAGTGGACATGTCTGAGAGGAGAGGGATGAGGGAGGCTGTAAGAAACCACAAACCAAATCTTCAAAGACTTTTCTTTGAGAAGGGCAATGAGGCTGAGTTTGCCGGGATCTCAGAAATAACAAAGCAATGCGCTGTTACATACAAGTCCATGATGAAAGATGTCTGCAGTAGGAAGACTCCCTCTCATCCAATTGAGGCGAGTGGAAAGGGCGTCAAGAGGAAGTACAGTCGAGAGAGCGTTGGCCAACATCCTGAATTCTGTGGACGTGTCAATAAGAAGACTTTCAACAATCCTCATGACAATCTGAAGTCCTCTATGTGGCAAGCATCCAAGACTAAGTACAGGTTCTTTATCCTTGTCACATCAACAGATGCCTTCTTTAAAGAAACCAAGGTAAGAAAAGTTATGCATGAAGACTTATAAAGTGGTCCAAAAGAGTGAAGAAAGATTTTCATGGGCATTTCTGATTTGTAGCACCTGTTGGAGATTGAGGGCCACATACCGGTTGAGCCAGATGAGTTTGACCTCAGTGGCAATGGTCAGTCCCCTCTTCTCATTATACTGAGGAATGAGGACATTGCAGAGCACATATGTGAGGTAAGTGAATGAGTGGCCTCGCTCCGTTCCCGGCCTGTTTGCACACTTTTTTGTTTGTTTGTTTGAGGGTGGGGGGGTTGTTTTGTTTCTCTGCGAACGTTCTTGTTTTATTGAGGTTGCCTTCAAAATGCCTGTTTTTCCCATTCAACCAGGTGCCTTATTTGCTGGAATTGAAGAAGTCGCCCAACGTCCTGTTTGCTGGCATCGACCGACCCGATGACATGGTGAACCTAGCTCACCAAGAGCTTTTTGCAAAAGGAGGCTTTATAGTGTGTGATGAATTGGCTCTTGACACGCTTACTCTAGGTACTGATCAAGTTGCTACAGAAATTATGCATGTTCTTTTACTGAAGTTGGACTGATACATTATGACGTTTTCATTGCACTTCTATTTTTCAAATTTATAAGATGACATGAAGAAAGTTGTGGGGATTCTGGAGGAGTTAGACAAGCAAGGAAAATGGAAATGGTTTCTGCACTATAGAGACAGTCGCAGGCTTCGGGAAAGTGCAAGGTAAGATCACAGCTGTGACTGCTGAACACTGCCTGATAAAGCAGCATTTTAATATTTTTTGTTTAAACAATAGATTCTTTTGTATTTGGGCACAGACTAATTCGCACTCTCCTCTAACATATGAAAGTAGAGTTGTTGAAATGAAAACGCGTTAGCAGTAGGCTATGTCCGCTGTTTACTGGCTGTTTAGCAGTATTTCGTCTCTGTGTGGATGGTGGGTACCCGCGCGCACACACACACACACGCACGTCACGCTCGCTGTCTTTGTAATCTCTGCCATGTGTCACTATCAAGCGGCAACCTCCCCCAGTTTCTCTACGTCCATATTCACAGTCTAAGGTCACTATATGAGGACACGAACGCATAAACTGTCACTTCATGAGAATTTACCGTTTCATTTGGGAAAACTTTCATACAAGGAACACAGACACTGAAATATCTTCACGGCTGCCCGTCAAAATAAAAGTTTGGTTTAAAACATTTTAAATTGACAGAATATATTAGGCTACTGCTGTACAGTAGATTTAGCTACGTCTCTATGTAATAATAATACGTCTCTACTACTACTAATAATGCCTAGATGGTTGCTTATTTTTCACTTTTGTTGTAAAGAGATTCTTTTCTGATTAATATATATATTTTTATATTCCTACATTTATTTGTTGCACTTTTATACAGTTATATTGTACAACTAAAATACCTTTTTCAGTTTGCAGTGTTAGATTTAATAAAAAAAAATATAATACAAATAAATAATATTACTGTCAAATGCATGTCAGATCATAAAAATACTGTAATAAATACAGTAGTTCACTGTATGTATTTGTTCATGTTTTATTAAGGGATAAGTCTGAAGCACGCCATAAAATAATTCTAGCAATTCATACAGGGCTAGTAGTGTATACAGCTGTATATACAGATACACACACAGGTATCGGATCAGTACTCGGTATCGGCTGATACCCTAAGCCCAGGTATCGGAATCGGTATCGGGAAGGGAAAAAGGGTATCGGAACATCTCTATATGAAAGTTAAGTCTTACATATAATCTTGCATATAATCTGCTCGACAGGTCCAGTCCTGAGGGAAGTAAGAAGCAGCAGTTTATCGATTGCTGTCAGAAAGCTGGCATAGTTGAGGTCTTGCCCTATCACGAATGTGATGTCTTATCACGGGACCGACCGGATTACCTCTTCTGTTTGACTCGTCTCCAGATCCAAAACGCCTCTGTACGGTTTCCTGTGTTTATTACAGGTGAGAGTTTTATTTTTTGAACATGCCTATGCCTTAGGGCCAGTTCACTTCAGCTGAAGTACACCAGCCTATTGAACGGAATAATTAAATTAAATCACCACAACCCCATATAAATGTTCTGCAAAACATTTAATTATTTGCATTTATAAAATATATACATATTGCCTCAGCACCCTAAAGACTTAGCATGTTGAGTATATGATTGATCTGATATGTTTGTGCTTCATACAGTTTTGGTATTTTTTCCCCATAATCGTCTTCAAATCCAACTAATATGGTATAGATGGCTGTAATTTTAATTGCGCTGCACAATTACCAACTTGTACAGTTAACCTGCTTTCTCCTTTCCTCTATGTCCTGTGGTTACACCTTATGTGTGAAAAGAACTAGTGAAAACTTGATTCCTGTTATTTTAACAGTTTTATTTCTCTTTCTTGGTTCTTGGTTCCTGGTTCCTTTCTTGCTTTGTCGCCGATAGCCCAATCACACAGACTGATCTTTAGCTTTTTTTGGGGTCTGAAAGTTTCAAAAGTCACATTTTAAAATGGGAGATTAGTCAACCCTGAAATTATACTTTAAGGAGAGATTTGTTGCTTTAATCACTAAACCAGTGATTTAAAGCAATGCGTATAATAATCAAATCCAAAATGTTAATAAATTCAGTTGGGAAATATTGGGAAAATGGTGTTATTGTATCACAAGTTTAATTTCCTATACATTCTCTGCCCTGCCATATTAAATATGACTGTTGACTCATCCTGCACCTGATGTTTACTTCACTCGAATTTCACCATTTATTTCCCACTTACTAGTCATAGAGATAAAGGTAATAATAATAATAATAATATGTGAAGTTCATTACGTCAAGTATTGTCCTTCACTTTAGTCAGCGGCAGACCTGGTCAATGAATTCTTCAAAATTAAATAAAACATGAATTTTCATTTCTGCATTGTACTTTAGTTTTTTCTGTGAACAATGCATACTATTACCAGATTTAGAGAATATAATAATTTTTAACTTTTGTTCTTTTGCGTTGCAGACACGCCTACTGAATCTTTTGGATCAAATGGGATTTTAACCATGAACATTTACACATTCTCACGGATTCTTTCAAACGAAACTTGTTCTGTGTCATAAATGTGTGTGTGGTTTTTTTTTTATTCTCAAAATCCAATGTCTTACCATTGGTAAGTACACCTTTGTTCATAATTAATTTATTGTTTATCGTAAATGTTAAAGCATATATCTTTGCTACACCTATGTAATTGCTTACAATTTATAAGCTTTCCAGGGAGAGCTTTACCGTTTATAATACATTTAAAATGTATAAATGTAGTTCATGAAAATGTTTTAGTATGTTTTAACCTGAATTTGTTTTTTATCTATGAAATTGACTGAAACTCTAATAAATGAACTGATTTAGTATGGTTGTTCATTATTCAGCTTTGTGTATTTAAAAGTATAATCTATTGCGGGTGTTAAGATGTTGGCCTATCTGGGTATCTCCGTCCATTAAGTGTGTGAGCTTAGTAAATTCAAGTTATGTTTATTTGTATAGAGTTTTTCATAATACATATATGCAATACATTAAAACGCATTTTAAATATTATATTTGTTTAGCTACTAGCAGATATTCTTCTGTATGACTCAAATTTGTTGTATTTATCAATGATTATAGGTTGTGGTCATTCATTTTGTTCATTTGTTGGTCTGGTACAGTTGCTCTCCTTTGTAAATCTAAACTAATTCCAAACTTGATGTAGTTTTAAAAAAAAGGTAAGGAATCACCTGAGGGGAAAGGAGTGAAGGTAAGATATGAAATCGTCTCCATCAAAGGGTTCATTTTTCAGATTCAATGCATTAATATTAATATGCAGAGGGAGACCAGGGAGTGTTGTAGCACGGGGTCAGTTGTAACACACTCAGTTTAACAAGTCAGAAAAGAGCTATGGTGATGTCATCAATATCATACACTCCCATCACCTTTTTGAGCTCACAGGACAAGTGGCATTTAAGTCGCGTGCTGTTAAGGCAAAGTCGCGTGTGTTTTTTTTGTTGCGCATCAAAGGATTTATGTGGTAAGTGTTTTCATCGTATGTGCAGAGGTGGACAAAGTACACAACTCCATTACTTGAGTAAAAGTAAAAGTACTATTGGTTAAATATTACTCCATTACAAGTGAAAGTTGTAAAGATAGATTTTTACTTAAGTAAAAGGACAGAAGTACCTGCTTTTAAAAGTACTTAAGTATCAAAAGTAAAAGTAAACACATTCTTTTATTATTGTTGCATTGTTGTATGAAAGCACACTGTTCCATCATGGTGTTTTAAGCCAGTCATGCACCATCTGACATGCTAGCATACCTTGAACTCATTTAAATACTTGCTTAAAAGTTACAAAGCTCTTATCAAAGTCAAAATCATACTAAAAAAGAAAGGTTTCTACATTGTTTATTTGACAGTAAAAACATATTTCTGAAAGGACTTCAGTTAACATTATTAGCCCAACTACGTTTTTGCATGCTAACTAACACTATTGTCGGACGTTACCTATGCGTTAGCGCTGTATCCACAAGGCTATGGCAACTTGGCGGGTAAATCTATAAAAATCATTTGACCAACCATACTTCATACCAGTGTTAATTTTGACAGCAAATTTTGATTTAGTTTGTATATGATAGTCTTTTGACCATAACATTTTAGGCATCTGAATTGTTTTAGTTTTAATTGACTTTAATAAGATTTTAGTAGATTCAATAGACTAAAATTCAGTACCTCTCAGGCGTCTGAGAGGCAGCTTTCTGTGTGCGCTTTCGTGTCATTGCACTTTTTTTTAGACTTATCTACGTCTGCTCTTCTGAATTTTAACTTATAAGTGTGACTATGGTTGCTCGCACTGCGTCTGGGAACTGCCGCCTTCGATTTTGCCATCAATTGATTGGTGTTCAAAAAATACTTGGAAATCATTGAACTTCATGTGATCCTACAAGAGTGATTACTGATAGGCTGTCTGAAAAATCACGTTTTAAAGAAGAAAACAGATAATCCACTGACTTTCAAAGTGGCTACGACTTTCTACTTCGAGGGCCTTGATAGAAATGTGATGGAGTAAAAAGTCTGATTTTTGTCTTTCAAATGTAGTGAAGTAAAAGTCATAAGTTTCCAAAAAAAAAATACTACTCAAGGAAAGTACAGATACTCAAAAAGTGTACTCAAGTACAGTACTCAAGTAAATGTACTGGCCACCTTTGCGTATGCGTATGTTTTCTTAGCAGATAAAAACATTATCCTCAATTGAACGCATTTGTTTTTTGTGCACATTTTTAGAATTTATGCTCATCTTGGCGCAGACCTTGCAATGATCTGAGTAATTATTATTATGATTAGGGGACAAGCCCTTATTGTATACAGTTTTCATAACTATTCTTCCTGAATGGGAGTCTATGGCAGCCCTATCAACAGAACTTAGGAAAATTGGTACACTTTAAGTGATGGTAATGAAAGGTATTCTGTCCTATTTTGGAGTCTCTGCGACCAACTCTATAGCGCCGCCACCACCAGTTCAAAATTCACTTTTCTAAAGGTTATAACTTAAACCCTTTGTTCTAGATTCCTCTCATCATGCAGCTCACATTCAACATCTTGCATTTAAAGGGTTAGTTCTCCCAAAAATGACATTTCTGACAGTTCCAACGACCTTCATTCATCTTTGGATCAAAAATGAGGATATTTTTGATGAAATCCGAGCTCTCTGTGACCCCTCCATAGACAGCTATTTAATTAAAGGTCCTGTTCTTCGTGATCCCACTGTTCAAACTTTAGTTAGTGTGTAATGTTGCTGTTAGAGCATCAATAATACCTGTAAAATTATAAAGCTCAAAGTTCAATGCCAAGCGAGATATTTTATTTAACAGAAGTTCCCTTTCAAAGCCTACAGCGAACGGCCGGCTTGGACTACATCCTGGTACTTCCTACATTAATTACGTCAGTCAGTAGAACAAACTAACCTCCGCCCACAAGAATACATGGAAAAGGGGGCGTGGTCTTGTTGCTGTCCCACGTGGAGAAGAGGAAGTGTCGCGTTTGAGTGTGTTTGTCGCCATGTCGTCGAGACGCTGTTATTTTCATCCCGGAGTCAAATCACCTTTGTTTGGCTTTCCCAGGGACGCTGTAGAGATCATTGAGCGCATACATCTCCCGTTAAGAGGCGTGACCTTTCCGTACAACTTGCGCTAAGCTGCTGTCGAATCACAACACAGGAACCGCTGGCACAATCAGAACTCGTTACGTATTTCTGAAGGAGGGACTTCATAGAACAAGGAACTCATCAGCCGTTTTTAGGACAGTGAGAACAGCGGTATACAGATAAGTAAATTGTGTGAAAAATACAGTTTTTTTACACGCGAAACATGAACACATGTTATATTGCACACTGTAAACACAATCAAAGCTTCAAATAAACACGAAGAACGGGACCTTTAACACTTTTCAAGGTCCAGAAAGGTAATAAAAACATTGTTAAAATAGTCCATGTTCAACTTTAATTTTATGAAGTGACGAGTACTTTTTGTGCACAAAAATAATGACTTTATTCAACAATTTCTTCATGTCTGTGTCAGTCTCCTACGCAGTTTATGTTGGTCAGCTCCTGCGTCAGCGTCACGCGCATGCGTCGTGGTGCTCACATGAACATCTTCAGCCAATGGCAAGCCGGCGTTCTGGCATAGCTCTGACGCGCTGGACTGTATTATTTACTATGTCAACAGCGGAGGAGACTGACACAGATGTCAGTCTGTGTATCGGTGCCTTTCCTACCTTTCTGGGCCTTGAAAGTTTTAATTACATTGCTGTCTATGGAGGGTTCAGAGCTCTCCGATTTCATCAAAAATATCTTAATTTGTGTTCCCCAGATGAACGGAGGTCTTACGGTTTGGAACGACATGAGGGTGAGTAATTAATGACAGAATTTTAATTTTGGTGTGAAGCAACCCTTTAAGACTCCACACATTACAGTAGTGGCCATTTTGATTTTTTAGCTACTCCTTCAAAATTTGTCTGATCAGATGATCTTTGGACAAAGCCACACAGAAATGACTGAACAGATTGTTCAAAACCTTTGTTCAAAAGATATGTCGTCACAAACCTTCCACGGTCAACCCAAATCTCGGCCAAATTTTGATCAATTGGTACACTTCATCGAAACCATGATCTGAGGGTCCATGCCAAATTTGGGTACAGCGCCACCTACATATCATGAGATCGAAGAATGGCTATTTTTGCCAATAACTTTTGAACAGTTTGTTGAATAATAGATACAAATTTTGCTCGCCTTCATGGTTTAAAATGGAAATATTTCCAATATTGTGACCTTTTTCTTTATCAACAATTGCTCGCAAAATGATGGACAGCGATTCACATTTTGTGCGCGTATTATCCCATGATAAATTCAAGTAAATGACTGAATAAACAAGTAAATTACTTATTGCAAAATTAGATGGCAACATGACTGACTGTGACAGGAATACAGTACACACGTGAACACTCACACAAACAAACACAGTCCCAAAAGAAAAACGTTTTTTTGTCGCTTTTAAATGGTTCACTTTAATTAAAAGTGATCATTCTTTGTTCTTCCAAAAAAGTTATTGCATGCGTTAGATTGTGTGGATCTTATTTCAGCAAATCCCCTCTCATTGTTGCATCTATCCCTCGCTATAGTGTTACAACTCACCCCAGTATTGGGAACTCTTTGTATTTGACATTAACTCACATAATCTGTGATTGTCTAGTACACATCCAAGTGAGTTTTATTTGTAGTAGACAAGTGTGCCGTGTATCAATGTTTGAGAGATCTAGCACACACAACCATGAAGTGACGCACAAACAAAAAGTGGTACCGTCCCAGTCTACACTAAACAAAATGTAATGTGGTTAAGGAAATGGACCATTGATTTATTTAAATCATTATTTTGGCCTGGCACACATTCAATTCCCTGTAAGTCCTAGTACATGAATCAGGTAATGGTAGCAATCCCAAAGGCAAAGCATAGCAAAACGAGTACAAACCTGCCTAAAGTAGCAAACAGACAACTGTACTTTCTGAGGAACAGGTATAAGATTTCAGTTTTGCCTACAGACAAAGGCTTCACATTTCCTTTTTCACTTTATTTTTTAAAATACGACTAGAATCATATTTATTTACAAGCACAAATGTTCTTAAATATTTTATAAATAAAACATTTGACAGTTGTTGAAAAAAAGACGGCTCTTTTATTTGGGGTTATTCTTCATTAAATGTTAAAACGTTTCACAATACAAAGTACAGTTATGATTGGGAGTAGCTGATAACCAATAGATTCCAGAGAGCTGCGCACTCTCTGAAAAATGCTACATTCTTGGAATTTATCATTTTTACAATGTATTTAAACTTATATTTCGGTGCGTAATCTGAGGAGGTTGATCCCGCGCAACCCAAATTACATTTTGTCGCCATTCGCACAGTTAGCCCTATCAGAATGGCAATTATCCAAAACGCGTTTAAAACAAAGAACCAAAAGATTTTGAGACAGCTACTGGCAGGAACTAATCGCAAATAGAGCCATGGCCAGGTCAGATGATACGTACTGTAATCTAATTCAATGATTACTGAAACTTTTGAAAACCTCTTACACGCGTAAAACTGTAAAATCTTAAATATACTATGTCTCTGTTAAACGCTTGCCCGTTGCGTCGTTTCTGACGCATCTACTGGGTTCCGCTTTCCGCATGTGCAAAAAAAAAAATAAAGATCCACTACCGGATGCGTTTAGTTTTGGTTTTAACTCAACTTGCTGTCAACCCGGAAAGAGGCTGCGCTTGGGGCACAAGGCTCGGCTTTCTGCGCGGAGCTTTCATCTGTTTTCGGGGATAAATGAGCGCGCATTGTGCGTGTATTGTGTTCCGAGAGCGCGCCGAACAACACGCACACACACTGCGGAACGCGGATGAGTCACGAGTCTAAGGGATTCTGGAAGTGAAGTAAGTTGATATTAGGTGTGGCAGTTATGCGCATTACCGACTTCCTCTCCAAACGCTCGTAACACATTTTTCCATTGGGAGTTCATGAAAACCTGGTCCAGGTGAACCACACCTGAATCCACCTGTCATGAACACTCTGGAAACTTGTTTTTGTTCTACCTATGTTGGATTTACAGGATTCCCACGTTCATGGAAACATTAATAGTCATTAATTCTTTCTAGCTGTGCTCAGCTCTACAATTTGTAATTGCTAAATATTACTCTGTGTAAGTGCAGTCTCTGTAAAAAGAGGCTAGTTCTGGTCTAGCAATCACTACTGGAAAAAACGTAATTGTTCAAGAGGCGTGGGAACCCTGTATCAAACGAGTAAAGACAAAAAAATCCATATGATCTTCAATGAGCAGTGATGGATACTGTTTTATTATTATTTGGCTATTTTTTTGTAAATATGGTGTGAAATATACAGTACTGTGCAAAAGTCTTAGGCACGTTAGTATTTACACCCCCAAAAATGGTTTTAAGCCAGTTATTTATAACTTTTGTAATAGTGTGTCAGTAGGTTATATCAGTTTACATTTTCAAACATTAATTTTGCCATTAATTGTAATAATCCATTCCAGTAAGATTTTTGTATGCAGAATGAGTCTGACAACAGAGCTATGATCCACACAGAGATCTGATCTCATCATCGAGTCCGTCTGGGATTACACGAAGAAACAGAAAAAACTGAGACTAAATCCAGAAGAACTGTGGCAGCGTCTCCAAGACGCTTGAAGAAACCTTCCTGTAAAGCTCCCTAAAAAACTATGAGCAGGTGTCCCAAAACAAAAGCTGTTTTCAACGCAAAGGGTGGTCACACAAACTGATTTGATTTAGTTAATAGAAGTTAATTGATCAAAAAAATTAACAGTCTACTTATGACATTATTTTTGAATGTCATAAGTAGACTTGACTTTACAGCATTTTTACCCAAGTGTCTAAGTACTGTAGCTTTACAGGAAGGTTTCTTCAAGCGTCTTGGAGACGCTGCCACAGTTCTTCTGGATTTAGTCTCAGTTTTTTCTGTTTCTTCATGTAATCCCAGACGGACTCGATGATGGTGAGATCAGAGCTCTGTGTGGATCATAGCTCTGTTGTCAGACTCATTCTGCATACAAAACTCTCACTGGAATGGATTATTACAAATAATGGCTAAATGAATGTTTGAAAATTTAAACTGATATAACCTACTGACACACTATTACAAAATGTATAAATAACTGGCTTAACCATTTTTGGGGGTGTAAATACTAACGTGCCTAAGACTTTTGCACAGTACTGTACATATTTAGGGATTATCTCATTTGCAGTCATTAAACTGTGTGTGTGTTTGCACGTGCAATTATAACATCTGTTTATAAATCAAATAATTTGTATTCTCAAACAAAAAGAAAAGGTTTATTAATTACGGCAGGGACCCTATGTGTGAGATTCAGTGGTTTTAGTTTTTTCTTTGTAGATCTGGGAGATGCCTTACCTGGACAGACAAAACCGGACCTGCGGTTTCCTGGATATTGAGGAAAAAGAGAACAGTGATAGGTTCTACCGGCGTTATTTTATCCTGGATACTCATGAGAATTTTCTCCTGTGGTATATGGACAATCCACAGGTATTGCTCTTTATGTCCAAGTGCATCTTTAAACAGATGTTACAGTAGGGCATTATAGAGGTTTTTCCTGTTTACCTTCACTCTAAACCTCAAATTTGCGTTCTAAAAAAATTGTAATCCTGTTTTTGCATAACTCTTTTTGCCTGTTTCCTTTAAAAAACAGAACCTACCAGTGGGAACAGAGTCTGTTGGGAGTTTGCGTCTCAGTTACATTTCAAAGGTTTCATTCCACCATAGCATAAAAAGAAACATTATTTTATTACTACTTATTTTCGGTTATTCAAATGTGATTTCTCTTGATTGAAGGTTAATGAAGCATCAGGAAAACAGAAACCAAAGGCAGAGTTCTGCTTTGGTAGGTATATTATGTGGATGTTTGTTTTTTTAGTTTTTTTTTACAGTATCGATATCTAACCATTGTTGTTTTTCTTCCAGTAATAAATGCATTGTCTAGACGGTACTTTCTGCAGGCTAATGATGCTGTGGACTTGAAGGATTGGGTCATTGCTCTGAATAATGCCACCAAAATTACAGTATGTCAAGCTTTGTGCATACTCACTTTACTGCTGTCATTTTTTGGCTGTTCTTAGTCATATTGTATATATAACCTGGACGTTATCCGTTAATAAGCATGCTTAGAGCTTCT
This sequence comes from Romanogobio albipinnatus, assembly GCA_023566225.1. NCBI lineage: Eukaryota > Metazoa > Chordata > Actinopteri > Cypriniformes > Gobionidae > Romanogobio > Romanogobio albipinnatus. The sequence continues at coordinate 47,703,473 of CM042253.1, forward strand.
TGAAAATTAGTTAGAGATGAAAGATTATACATGGTTTAAAGGCACAATATGTAAGATTTTTAGATTAAAATATCCAAAAACCACTAGAACAATGTTATATATTTTGTTGACTTGTGTACTTACATTATGCCAAATGATATCAATGACATCATAACCGCGTTACCCTCGATTTCTGGTTTTATTTTGTAGAAACCATGGAAACACCAAAGACACTTTAATATATTATGTGTTTTATTAGAGAGGTGAGCAACTGTTTGGATACATTCATCAACAGAAAACTAATCATTGTTATATAGCTCAACACAGTTAGTCTAATTGATTAAATCTCGTTTTAATGATTTACCGCGAGTACCATGCCTAATATTGATCTAATGTTAGCTCACTGCAGTGTGAACAAGTGTCTCATTGTAGCCGCCGAGTGAACACACAGAGTAGCATTATAACATAACATTCAACACGCTCAAATGTGTGACTGTGGCATAATAAAAGCTCTGTGAAATCAAGGCGTCATCAAGCTACGCCTTTGTTTTGAATAAGCGAACTCTAGCGGCCAAAAATTACATATTGTGGCTTTCATGCAAAATCAATATTTATCCCCGTTTTCACCGAAATTACCCGGAATAATTTGTCCCAGGAACTCTTTTTCCCTCAGACCTGCTGCTGTCTGTGTTTCCATCGCGGTCTACCGTTAAGATTAGTCCAGTGATGTAGTAGGACTGCACGTGACTTTCCAGAGCCCACTGGATTTCCACTTGGTCTTCCGCAAATACACTTAAAGGGTTAGTTCACCCAAAAATGAAAATAATGTCATTCATTCCTCACCCTCATGGCGTTTCACACCCGTAAGACCTCCGTTAATCTTCGGAACACAAATGAAGATATTTGTGTTGAAATCTGAAGGCTCAGTGACGGCTGCATAGCCAGCAATGACATTTCCTCTCTCAAGATCCATTAATGTACTAAAAACATATTTAAATCAGTCCATGTGAGTACAGTGGTTCAATATTAATATTTTAAAGCGACGAGAATATTTTTTGTGTGCCAAAAAAAACTAAATAACGACTTTCAAAACACTGCTTCATGAAGCTTCAAAGCGTATCGAATCAGCGGTTTGGATCGCCAAAGTCACGTGATTTCAGCAGTTTGACACGCAATCCGAATCATGATTCGACTCCCTGATTCAAAATTCTCCGAAGCGTCATGAAGCAGTGTTTTGAAAATCGTTATTTAGTTTTTTTTGGCACACGAAAAATATTCTCGTCGCTTTATAATATTAATATCGAACCACTGTACTCACATGGACTGATTTAAATATGTTTTTAGTACATTCCTGGATCTAGAGAGAGGAAAATGTCATTGCTGGCTATGCAGCCGTCACTGAGCCATCAGATTTCAACACAAATATCTTCATTTGTGTTCCCAAGATGAACGGAGGTCTTATGGGTGTGGAATGGCATGAGGGTGAGGAATAATTTTTGGGTGAACTATCCCTTTAATAAAGCCTGGACCTCGTCGTTGGTCCATCTGTCATATTTTTTATTTGAATAGCAAACGTGCTTACTACACGCAACAGACATTTAGGTTGAAATAAAATGCTGCGTTAGCTCAACCAATCATCATGTTCAGCGCCCAAGTCCCACCCCCGAAAGTTCATTAACTTTAAAAAAGTACTACCTCGCGAGCAGGGCCTTTTTGAGGGGGAAAATTTTACCCGGAACTTCATTTAGACCCCGGTTCCTGCAGTCGAAACACATCGAGTACCACCCCAAAGTCCCTAGTTCCTGGGGAAATTTCCTGCGGTGGAAACGAGGCTTTTGTTTGGTTTGGCCAAACAAACCAAACGCTCATTAACGCTCTGTTAATTTCCGGTCTCTATGAAGCCCCTCCTTCCAAAAAGCGAAATGTGCTCTGATTCAGTGGCGTGCACAGACCTTCTCAGGGGCAGAAGGACCAAAAAGGGCACTAAAAAGAATCAAATGTATTTTTTACATAATTTAAATGCATTTATTTATGACATAAATCACCTGACAAAGACCCTTTTGGGTTGAAACGTTGCATGTTTTAATAAACTTTGGGAGCAGTATTAACAGTGTGCAGATTTTTGTTTACTTTGATTTATTCTTTATTGAATCTGGCACCTGTAAAAGTTTCATTGGATGTGCGCACAATTCTTCCTCTTTACGCCCCTTAATATAACCGCAAGTTTCAGCAGCACACTACTAACACAACTCAACCAGGCCAAGCCCCTTTTTTTGCGTACACCTTGGGCGGGAATTATTTACATGAGGAATATTGTGATGTGTACATTCCTGGAAGAAAAAACGCAAGACTACACACAAGGCGTTTCAGGGAGTTCAGAAACCGCTTACTGACAGAGAATTACTCCCTTTGGAGTGACTTTGTGCTTTGTAAATTTGCAGACATTTTTCATGTTCAAACAGCAACATCACACTAAAGAAAGTTGAAAATGTAAAAAAGCATAATAGGTCCTTTTTAATCAGTAAATATATTTTTTTAAGGTTCCAAAAGCCTCACCGGTGGCCCAAAGCTCTGATGTCACAAATGTTTCAAACCCAAATCAGGCGTATAAAACCGAAATTGTCGGAGGTGTGGTTGTGCACACGCCAGTCCAACAGGTAATGTATTTGAGAGTTCTTTATTCATGTTTTTAATTTAGTTGAAAGGAAAACATGAACATTAATCTTTTATGTTCCACAGAGCGATTCTGAGGATGTCTTCACGAGTGAACCAGGGTCACACGTCACTTTAAGAAGATGCCAGAGTGTGCGTCCAAATGTTGTGAGGTCTGGCTACTGTGTCAAGCAAGGGAATGTGGTAAGACCAGTGTCTTGTGATTTTGGGTATAATCAGTATTTATCAAGTTTGTCAAGTTAATTTTGCATTTTGTTGGGCTTACGCAGTTCATAGTAATTTGTTTTGTACACTGTAAAAAAAATTCAGGTCTCCAATTGAACATTTTCTAGTGACCGATCACATCTAAATTTTTCAGTTGGCCAAATTTAATTTCTGTGAATTGATGCAATTTAATTTGGCCAACTAAAAAATGTAGATGTGATCAGTCACTAGAAAATGTTCAATTGGAGACCTGAATTTTTTTTACAGTGTACAATACACTTGATATCCAATGTCAAATCTGGGCCCTGCAAAACTACAAACACTGCTATAAAACTTTTGTTAAAATCATTTCGACTGAATCAAATGTTCTTTCAGAGGAAAAGCTGGAAGAGGAGGTTTTTTATTTTAGATGACCAAACTGTGACCTACTATAAATCTGAAACGGTGAGATGCCGGGATGGAAAACTCTTTAACAGAATGCAAGTGATTAATATTTATATCATGAACAGATATATACACGTCTCTTTTTAGGATAAGGAACCGCTGCGCAGTATTCGATTGCGGGATGTGCTGAAAGTTAACGAGTGCCTTGTGAAATCAGGGTGAGAACGTTTTTTTTTCTTTTGGGTTTTGGTCACAAACCAACAAGTAGTTCACATTTATGAGCTTTCAAGCTTTCAAAAATGTATACATGTCATTATTAATTGTGTTGTTTGTTGTAGGGATCTGCTATCTCGTGATAACCTTTTTGAAATCATCACAAGTACCAGAACTTTCTACGTCCAGGTAACTTTTGGCTCAATTGATTTGATGATAATAATCAAAGGTATCCAGGTGATAAAAGGTATTAAATAAACAAATAAATCATGTTTGGGTAGGTGGACCACATAATGACACGGCTCATCTCAATGACTAGCATCCAAATCTGCAGCTGTGTGTGAATGTATTTTAAGATTAACTGTTTTTTGAATCGTCCTTGCATAAATGCTCTGTCACTCAAGCGAAACGTAAATAACTCATTACAAATGCCTTTCAAGCATGTCGGGTGTTTATGTGGCTCCTGTACTGCTGAGGCACGGTGTAAATTCAAATGAGCTTATGAAGATCTTTAATCCTTTAATTCACCCAAAAAATGAAACCTCTGTCATCAATTACTCACCCTCATGTGGTGGTGTTATTGTTAACTAAAATAAAATCGATTAAAAACTGTATTGAAATAAATATTAGATGAAAAATTTGAACTTAAAAACGTGAAGTAGAACTCATCTTGTCAATGTAACCTGTTCATGTTCTGTGTGTACATGTAGACAGACACTCCAGCAGACATGAAGGGCTGGATCAAGGATATTTCCTCAAAAATTTAGAGGACCATCTAAGGTAAACATGATTTATAATATGGATTAGATCACAGTCATCACTGATCTTGATCTTTTTTTGAGAACCAAGCATATTGTAAAAATAAGAGTATGTCAGGGAAGAAGAAAAAAATACAGAAAAACATTGTATTGCATATCCAGTTGCATATTTGGTATTGCTTTCAAGTTTGTACTTTCAGATATTGTTTCCAAATATGTTTTGATGTCAGTTATAATTTGTTCAAACATACAGTAGGCAGTTTTTCATTCCTTCTGATCGGAATAATATACACTAATATCCAATATACAAGAAAAGGTTCTAAATAGAACCATAAAGGGTTCTGTCAGGCCTTTTCAGGGTTCCCATCATTTTATGGATATAGTATAAATTCATTAATTTTGTTTGAATTCATCTTTTATTTTGAATAAATGTTATGAATTAAAACACTCGTAAACACTTATGCCACATCCACGCGAATCCAGAGCTTTCCCTATCCAATCTTTTCCCCCCCCTTGTCTCAAGAAATATCCGCGCACACACAGAACCACTGAAACCGACTCAAAATGATGTAGTATACATGCCAGACCAGTATGTGGCGCTGTTATTCTGCCACAGAAATACACTAAAAATGGAGAAGAGTTGTGGCTAGAACAAGGGGGTAATCCTACACCCGGAAAGCGTACCTTCCATAGGGCCATTGCTAACCAAGCTATCACCTGCTGTTAGCATCCCATTGACTCCCATTCATTTTGGCGTCACTTTGACAGCGAATAACTTTACATCTGAGGCGTTTAAAGACTCCATTTGTCCATTGTTTATTTCTAAAGAAACACGACAATGTATAAAAGGCTCCATTACCTTGTATCTGACACTATCGCCCCGTAGAAGTCGTTTTTGTAAAAACAGGCGCACTGTAGATAAATTACCGTATGTACCCATATAGACAGGATGCATGCTGGCGTTACATTTTAAAATGAATAAATACTATGCAAAATGACAAAATAATTAATCAGAATACTTACCAAAAGTCACGCTCTCCGTCTCTGCAAGATTCGGTGATTCAGATTTCACTAGAAGGCTTACAACTGTCAGACAGGTTGCTCACGTCACATCTACGTCGTCAAGCTCAGTCTGAGGCTGCGCTTTTCTGTGTTGAAGGCTATGGGGTCGCTGTGTCCATTTCTTTTACTGTCAATGGGCTAGAAGGGGTACAGCAATGGTAGCAAGTGAGGCAAAATCTCACAATAAAATAACAATAAATAAATGTGCTACTTACCAGATGTTTTATTAACACCTACCCCAACCCTAAACCTATCCTTACAATAATGCGAATACAGTAATTAAATTACGCAATATTGATGTGGGCATGCCCAGTGCCCGTTGTTGTATCCCTTTCTAGTCTTTACTGTGCTGGGCGTGGTGTGATGACATCACCGTTTCACAAAATATACAGATTGGCTGTACACACGAAAACGCAAGGGTGTCAGTTTCAGATTTATCTACTCTGGGACCCGGTTTCAAAAAATATCGGTTTCAGGTTCCCAAAACATCGGATGTGGATGAAACGCTGATATGATAAATAAAAAAAAATTTTTTAACTCGTCTAGCCTTAATCACTAGAAAAAATATAAAAATAACGCATTATACATGAAAGTATTATGTAATCGTTTAAGACATTTCTCATATAGAATCTTTTTGCCATAGTGTTCTTTAAATTTGAGTCAAAAATCAGTTCTATCGATCTTATGCGCCAGAGAAACAAGCGCGCTGCCATCTTTTATGTGTAGGCCTATTTGAACTTAGCTCTGTAGATTTCTATGGCATCGCTGTCGAAGAGTAATTAGCTGATGAAGTGGATTTACATATTGTAGAGTTAACGAAAGGTATCGTGAGCATTGTAATGTTTAAAGCGGATGTCATAACAAATGTGAGTGGGAATATTTTAAAACAAGCGATTCATTCATAAATCTTTCATGCTGTGAATATACAAACCAGAAAGACAGAACACTAGGGCATTGCTGAAAAGGGGCGGGGCTACAGAAGGTCCATATAGAACCCTACTGAGTGAAAGAAATTGTAATTATTAAATCAAATTAATACTATATTTTTATCACCATTTAATGTAAAATGCACAAACATCAGCTACTAAATGAATTTTTTTTTTTCAAATTTCTCCAAAAAAATGTGCACTTCTCTTCTCTTGATTGACAGTTCCGTTCTTCCAGCAAAGTCTTTTCTGCACAGAGGAAGCCTCAGCTTACGAAGAGCTGCTCCACTGTAGATTCGTGGCAACCGTGGACCCCAGTGCCCGATCAGGAGAAGCATTCGAAGGAAGAGGGTCAAAGAGATGGGCCGTACAGCTCTCTCCCTTCACTCACACACACAGGCCACGTCTCTCAGTCAACGGCTCGACAGCGACACCATTCCCAGCCTCAACTCGTTCCCAGTGACACAGACTTTTCTCACAGTCTTGACCATCTCCGCTCCACTGATGTTTAGCTGCTTTAATGCAGGGGTCTCCAAACTCGGTCCTGGAGAGCTGCTGTCCTGCAGAGTTTAGCTCCAACCCCAAATAAACACACCTGAACCAGCTAATCAGTCTTACTAGGGCCTAGTTAGACACTGATTAGCGTGTTCAGGTGTGTTTATTTGGGCACATGGATAGTGTTGTGATTTTAGCCCCTTTGTTGTAGAGCTGCACGATTCCGGATAGATTAAAAATCACAATTATTTTGTTTAAAGGTGCACTATGTAATAAAATATCCCAAAAACACTAGGTCAGTGTTATATATTTTGTTCAGTTAAGTACTTACAATATCACAAAGGTTTCCAACTATTTGTAAATCGTGACCCTCGGTTTTATTTAGCAGAAACGCTTTACTCTCACTGCAGTGTGAACAAGTGTCATAGCAGCCGCTGAGCGAACGCACAGAGAAACGTCATAACATCATTTAACACACACAGATGTGTCTAATATGATGAACAGAGCTGCGTTACCTCATACTCATGACCGGAAAAGCGGAAGTGGCGCCGGTGACTGTGGCATAATAAAAGTCCCGCTGCTTCTGAGGCGTGTGTTGCCTTAATCTTATTAACAATCGCTCCAGCGGTTCCTCAGCTCCACAACACTCGGCCCTGCTCTGCTTCAGACTACACTAACGTTAATAATCACATCCATCAACATGATTTCTGCCAGAGTCCTATCCCGATTCTTTTCCACCGGCTGTGAGGTGACGACCACATGTCCCAAGATTCTGCGCTCAAACGTGGCGTCATCAAACTACGCCGTTGTTTTGAACAGGCGACCTCTAGCGGACAGAAAAGTTACATAGTGCACCTTTAAAATAAAGATTACAATTCTCCCCTGATCCTGAACTGACAACTAAACAAAATAACTTAATTAACTATAGAATTCTGACAAAATGTTAATTGCTGCAGTCTATTTAAAAAATATTTTATTAACTTAAAATTAATTTAAAAAATCGGTTTGAGCGAATGATTCAATGACTCGCTCATAAAAACCTGCAGAAAAAAAGATACAAAAGCTGTCCATGGGGTGGTACCTTTTCAAAAGGTTCTGTTTATGTACTAATATGTACACTTTATGTACTAATATGTAGCTTTTAAGGAACCAGTGTGCACCCTTTAGGTCCTGCACCAGTGACAGCTTTTGTACCTTTTTTTCTGAGAGTGTTGAACGAATCTCTTGAATGAATGATTCAATGACAAAAGGCATTTTTTAACATTCACTTGTATGATAACATTCACAAACGATGTAATTGATACAATCTTTTTGAAGCATTAGTTACTTTTAAAAGGTTACTCTATTTTGATCGCTACCATAGACATCATTGTTTATATCCGAAATATAAACTTACCCCAGTACTTCTGTGATAATTTGAACTATTGTAACACAGAAATAACGATATTGTGTGGATGAAAAGACTGTGTCATATCTATACATGACAGCTGCTCTCTCTGTGATCGTACTTGTCAAAGGATTTATAATAGACATAGCCGATCCGTTGCCATTTAGGTGTAAGGTCACGCAGGGGTTTGAATCAAAATGGCAATCGTTTATTGATTAATCGTGCAGCTCGACTTTGTTGCTTTTGTTGTTCAGTGGTGCACACGAGTGCTTCGGTCATTGCAATGCTGCTCACCCACTCTAAATGAATAGCTCAGCCAGAAATAACAATTCTGTCATATTTACTCCTTCTGTCAAGTTTCAACAAGCACTGTACGGCAAGAATTGTGCAACAATTCTTCTAAGAAATATAATTTTTTTCCACATCTTTTGGAACAACATGAAGATAAGTGAATGATGACAGAATTGTAATTTTGTCTGAACTATTCCTTTTTAAAGAATGTGTCTTTTATTATGTAGGAATGTAAAACCAGGAAGGATCCGCAGGTGAAAATATGTTTCATTTCTTTATTGAATTTCTGCAAAATGTCTTTGTTTTCACACATTGCTAGGGGGCACGTGTGCTTCTTTGATTATTTGTTCTTCGTTTTTTTATCATAACTTTGTTTTAAATAGGCCTATTTAAATTTCTGGATTCAAAATCCTAGATTTTCAATGTGGTCTCAAAATTTGACGCACTTGTAACGTTACACTTGAAAGTATTGTTGGTACGTCTGGTAGACAAACTCATTTTGAAGACATTTCAGTTTCATCATCACTAATGAAGCCGCTTGAAGGATTAGGGAAACTTCTATGATGAAGTTTGTGACTGAAAACATATTTTCATACTGATTGCTTTGAAACTCCTGACAATGTTTATGCAAATATTTTGTTGTTGTCGATGTGAATGGTACAAAAATGTCAAGGTAATGTTTCTTTTGCTTAAAATATTTTTGTATATGCATCTTTGCTTGATATGCATCATTGCTTTGCACATGAAATAAACCACTTGGTGAAGGAAAATATGCCTAAGGCTTTTAGTCTATGAAATTCTGACCTGCTGATGATAAACCAGAGGGATCTCAAAATGGGCGGAGCTTGGCGGCCAGTTGCCATGGGTTTCAGGCAAGTGGCAACCTCCCCCAGTTCCTCTTGAAGCCAATACGGAAGTGACTTAAACTGCAATTCATCGATTGGCCACTAGAGACTGGCTCCAGAAGGGAGCAGAATCTCATTGAGCTCCATGTTAAAATACCCAACTTTATAGCAGAAAAAAAACATGTTTACAGCCTGGTACAAATTGTGTTTTTGGTCTATACAGCTAATTTTGCCCTTCGTGACAACTGTGAGGGGGTAATTTAAACAAAAAAAAAAACTCCTTTGTTTAAATTATATTAAGCCTTAAAGTTCTGCATAATTAGGGGTGTGGCCACTTTGAGTGACAGGTGGATTGCCTTTGTCTGCTGTATGTTAGCTCCACCTGTTAGCTAGTTAAGCTTGGTAATGATAAAATATAAAATAAAATATACAGTCAGCCAAACATGATAAAAAGTTACATTGCTCAATTTAAATAGTCGATATCCGTGCCGTTCAGTGTATAGCACCGGCCCAATGAGGCACATTTTTGCTCAATATGATTTTTTCCATCGATATTATAACGCTGTGGTATACAAAGCCGAGTTTATATAATAGTTTAGCATCCAAATACATAGCGAATATGGAAACATTTTAATTTGTGCCGAATAGTGAGCTCAACTGGCTATGTTCAGTTTCGCTTTAATTAAAGGTCCCGTTCTTCGTGTTTTTTTGAAGCTTTGATTGTGTTTACAGTGTGCAATATAACATGTGTTCATGTTTCACGTGTAAAAAAACAGTATTTTTCACACAATTTACTTATCTGTACACCGCTGTTTTCACTGTCCTAAAAACGGCTGATGAGTTCCTTGTTCTATGAAGTCCCTCCTTCAGAAATACGTAACGAGTTCTGATTGTGCCAGCGGTTCCTGTGTTGTGATTTGACAGCAGCTTAGCGAACGTAACTTGCACGGAAAGGTCACGCCTCTTAACGGGAGATGTATGCGCTCAATGATCTCTACAGCGTCCCTGGGAAAGCCAAACAAAGGTGATTTGACTCCGGGATGAAAATAACAGCGTCTCGACGACATGGCGACAAACACACTCAAACGCAACAATTCCTTTTCTCCACGTGGGACAGCAACAAGACCACGCCCTCTTTTTCGCGTATTCTTGTGGGCGGAGGTTAGTCTGTTCTACTGTTCTACTGACGTCATTTATGAAGGAAGTACCAGGATGTAGTTCAAGCCAGCCGTTCGCTGTAGGCTTTGAAAGGGAACTTCTGTTAAATAAAATATCTCGCTTGGCATTGAACTTTGAGCTTTATGATTTTACAGGTATTATTTATGCTCTAACAGCAACATTACACACTAACTAAAGTTTGAACAATGGGATCACGAAGAACGGGACCTTTAAATGCCCAACTATATAGCACGAAAAAAACATGTTTACAGCCTGGTACAAATTGTGTTTTTGGTCTATACAGCTAATTTTGCCCTTCGTGACAACTGTGAGGGGGTAATTTAAAAAAAAATAATAAACCCCTTTGTTTAAATTATATTAAGCCTTCAAGTTCCGCATAATTAGGGGCGTGGCCACTTTGAGTGACAGGTGGATTGCCTTTGTCTGCTGTATGTTAGCTCCACCTGTTAGCTAGTTAAGCTTGGTAATGATAAAATATAAAATAAAATATACAGTCAGCCAAACATATAAAAAGTTACATTGCTCAATTTAAATAGTCGATATCCGTGCCGTTCAGTGTATAGCACCGGCCCAATGAGGCACATTTTTGCTCAATATGATTTTTTCCATCGATATTATAACGCTGTGGTATACAAAGCCGAGTTTATATAATAGTTTAGCATCCAAATACATAGCGAATATGGAAACATTTTAATTTGTGCCGAATAGTGAGCTCAACTGGCTATGTTCAGTTTCGCTTTAATTAATTCGTTTTGGCATGTTTAGGTAGGATACTTCTTCATTCTTGTTCTGAATACATTTAAATGTATAGGATTTGTTTTGGGCTGAGGGGAACTAAAGTAGTCCATGTTTATAGTGTTTATGTTTGTGTATTATAATTCGCTTTATGTAGCCGTATATTATTTCTGAATGTAATCAAATTTGACTTAGCCTAGGCCCCTATACTTGATTATTTTTTATGTTTCCATCAAAAACACTGTCTACAGTGGTCTTTATTTTCCTCATTTGAAATAAAATTACATTACATAATAAACTGTATGCTATATTAATTTATTATTTTTTCATTGAATTATAAATGTAAGCTAAGCATCATGTTTTTTAATCGTCACCCTTACGAAAAATAACCATGGTTTTATTATAGTAAAAGTGTAGTAACCATAGTTTTTTGGCTAATTGATTACCATTTATATAACCACAGTTTTACCACAAATACCATGGTTAAACTATGGTTAGAGTAGCAAAACCATGGTTAATTTGTGGTTAACTACAATATCAATCAATCAAATCAAATCACTTTATTTGTCACTCTACATATGCACAAGTGCAACAGCAGGTGAAATTCTTAGGTGCAGTTCCGAGCAACATAGTAGTCATGACATGACATGTACAACATTTAAGCAGCATCAGATTACACATCTGATGCGCACACAATTACTCACAGCACAGTAAACTCTACAACAATAAATAATTTGCACAATGTGAGTTTAGTTCTCACAGCTTTAAACAATATACACATACTTACAATATACATATACTTTAAACAATATACACTAAACATACATTAAACAATATACATTACGCTATAATAATAATAATAATATACAATGTATAGTATAAAATATTATTCACAGATTGAAAAATAACCATGGTTTTTTGGTTTTATTTGTAGTAAAACCAGGGTTCATTTTCGTAAGGGCATATACTGACAGTTAAGACAAAACCAGGCTCGTGTATTTTTGGCATACTATAATATAAGAGTTTTACACGATTCTTTGTAGTGTGGTTTTTGGTGAAGTGTAAATAAATATCGTCAACTGTGTACATTAATTCGTCTCACCGCTGATTCCTGATGGTTTATACAACAATTAACTCCGACTCGCCCTCTGTCGTTTCAAAGAAAAGTACAACGGTGAGTGCGTCAAGTATATATAAAGTATATATAAAGTATATACCATAAACGCCTCGTCCGTTTGGGGAGGAGTCAGAAACGCTCTTCAGAAACCTATGGGTGACGTCACGGACACTACGTATTATTTGTTTCACCTCTTTTGTCTTAATAAAAAAAATGCTACTTCATCAATAATCTTTCTCTTTTGCCAATTCAGTTGCTAGCACATTGTATTAACGACATTATTCAAATAGAAAATTATCCTTCAGACCGCAGCCAATGGAGACGTCCGTTGTCACGTGGTATCTATTACTTTTCTCAGCGCTAATGAGAATAGACCAATCACAGAGGTTTGTGCTTATTCGATAATAATTTTTAATTTCTAATCTCATACAGATTGCTGGCGCGGCTGCGCATTTATGTGTCAGATACCAATCCTTGCGATTAACTTTTTTAAACTATCACAAGTTTAATGTACAAACGAAAAAACGCCTTGAGATTTCAATGCGACTTAAACGAGAAATCATCTTTTTGAGCCAAATGGCGCCCCCTGCACGATAACAACATTATGTCTCCAAGGAAACACCGACAGCATCATTCGCGATTGGATTGAGAAAAAGGTCTAGTGTTTGTAAACTATGGCTGACGATACACTGATGGCTCTTAGATATGTGACGCATATATTCTATTATGATTAGGAATAAATGATGGAATTTGAAATAACGCGCACGAGGCCTTCGCTTTTTGGGGATATTGGTAAGTTAACACACAGATTGCAAGATGTCTGTCCTCTTGTATGAGACTTGTTACACTGCAAGTAACCAACAGTCTGGTAATCTTTTGATTCTATATGACAGAGTTCACTGTAACTATGCGAGTATGACACGTTTTAATATAACTGTGCAGACCAGGGCTCGATGACAAATATTGCTGCCAGAACTGTGTGTGTGTGTGTGTGTGTGTGTGTGTGTGTGTGTGTGATCACATGCTGTTTGGCCTTGAATCAGTCACCAATGACAATTAGTAGGATACCAAAGCCCTGGATCAGTGTGACCTGAGTCAACACGTGGATGAGTCCTGTCCATGTCCCTTTAGCTGTTCCTTTTCTGTTCACTGTAATAAATAGATGGTTACATGATAATGTACAAACCATCCTTTCCCAGAATGCTGTAGTTTACCTCCACTCCATCTTCAAATGGAGTACAACACAACAAGAACAGAACTAAATATTAACTTAACTTACTATATTACTAAAGATTGATATTTTTCAATTCTCTTTTGTGTATAAATGCACTTTTTACCTATTTCATTTTAGTTAATTTATTCACCCTCATTCCTGTAAGACTTTCGTTCATCTTCAGAACATAAAGGAAGACATTTTTAATGAAATCTGAGAGCTTTTTGTCCCTCCATTGACAGCTACGCAACTACCACTTTGACGCTTCACAAAGTTCATAAAGAGATCGTAAAACTAATCCATATGAATTAGGTGTGTAACGGTACACAAAACTGACGGTTCGGTACGTACCTCGGTTTTGAAGTACAGCAGTTTTACAAAATGGCTTTTTATTTTTTTTTTATTAAACAGTGGTTTACTGGGAAAAAAAGCATCTGTCCTTAAATTAATTAAATTATAACTAAACGTTTATTGAAGATATTGCTGTAAACTATATAGGGAGCCTTTACTTGCACATTAATATTAAAGGTTAACAACAGAGCCCAAACTAGCCTAAATTCAGTTGCTATTTATTTTTATGTATAATAATCAACACTCAAATAACAGTACGCAAACATGTAGACTTCACATTAGGCAATTTTTGCAATAACTTCTAAATCTAATTATAAAACCAATTCGTTGTTGAAATATAATAATTTATACACAGTGACTGTCATTTTCATGACAGGTTTATTTAAACATACATGAAATAATTAAGACATCACTAACAGGTTAAGCAGAATAAAATGAATATATAGGTCATATATTTAGTGAAAGAGTTTATTTCTCTGGTGAATACAATTCTGTGGACACTGAATGACTACAATGTACAATGAATGACAATGTGACGCTACATGAAATTGTTTACAAGCTGTTATATTGAGGTCTTTCCGCCGTTGAAACTGATTGAGCGATTTCCTCATATGTTACGTGACAGTAAGTTGTAATGTATCCTCAACACACCTTCAGATGTTCATTCATGTTTATTCTTTAGGAAGAGATGATCGATTGAACTGTGATCAGTCACGCCACAATAAAGAGCGTCAAAGCGGCATTTATCGTTTGAATTTCGTGCTAAAATGTTCTGAATACTTCATATGTTCGTGTGGGAACTCAGATTGAAGTGTGTTCCGCGCTTACAACAAGCCGACTGTTGATTGCGTTCGGAAACCGGTACACGCGCCGTGCACTGAACTGAAAGCCCCGTACCGAAACGGTTCGGTACGAATACGTGACCGTTACACCCCTAATATGAATCGAGTGGTTTAGTCAAAATTTTCTGAAGAGACTCGTCGTTTTAAATGATGAACAGTTTGAATGTAGGCTTTTTATTCACATTTTTGGGTTAACTAACAGATGCATAATCTGGAATCACTTGTATCTGCCATAAACACCTGTTTTTTAATTCTGTTTGTCTCTTCATTCTACCTTCAGCACATGGTCTGGGGTTCTGGACGGATCGCTCGGCAGTGCATGAGGCTGCGGCTCAGGGCAGAGCTGTGCAGCTCCAAAAACTGATTGAGAATGGAGCATCTGTCAACATTGTGGCCGTGGACTCTATCACACCCCTCCACGAGGCCTGTATACAGGGCCAAACACAGTGTGTGAAGCTGCTCCTGGACGCTGGAGCTCATGTAAGGATCGATACAGGTCTCATGAATCTGTCATTGCAGCAGTTGTTTATTTGCTGGTGTCATTGTTGACAGGTTGATGCTCGTAACATTGACGGCAGCACTCCGTTGTGTGACGCCTGTGCTGCTGGTAGTCTGGAGTGTGTGAAGTTGCTGTTAGAGCATGGAGCCACGGTGAACCCTCCCCTCTTCACCTTCTCACCCCTGCATGAAGCCTGCATGGGCGGTAAGGTGACTTGATGCTTGATTTAACCTAGGGTCATTTATGCATGTTTATAAGGGCTGTCAATAAATACTGCATACATACATCATACTCACGTAAAGCGATACTATATAGCAAATACAGCTATATATAGAGTTGGATATACACTCAGTGGCCACTCTACACTTTGCTAGTACCAGGTTGGACCCTTTTTGCCTTCAGAACTTCATGGCATAGATTCAACATGGTGCTGGAAATATTCCTCTAGAAGCGCATTTGTGAGGTCAGGCACTGATGTTGAACGAGAAGGCCTGGCTCGCAGTCTCCGCTCTAATTCGTCCCAAAGGTGTTCTATCGGGTTGAGGTCAGGACTCTGTGCAGGCCAGTCAAGTTCCTCCACACCAAACTCGCCGTCTTTATGGACCAACGCTTTGTGCACTGGTGCAGGAAGGTGACTGGAAGTTCCTGTTCCCACAAAGTTGGGAGCATGAAATTGTCCAAAATGTCTTGGTATTCTGAGTTCCTTTCTCTGGAACTAAAGGGCCGATCACAACACAAACCCCTGATAAACAACCTCACGCCATAATCCCCCCTCCACCAAACTTTACATTTGACACAATGCAGTCAGGCAAGTACCGTTCTCTTGGCTGACTGCATTGACCCAGACTCGTCCATCGGATTGCCAGACAGAGAAGCGTGATTGGTCACTCCAGAGAACACGTCTCACTGCTCTAGAGTCCAGTGGTGGTGTGCTTTACACCACTGCATTCGACCCATTCCATGAAGCTCTCTACACACTGTTCTTGAGCTAATCTGAAGGCCACACAAAGTGAGTTGCTGTTGTTCCCATTTGATCTTTCGGTAAGCCCCTCCCCTCGAACACAGATGAGCCAGTGGAAAGTGAGTATCAGTTACACGGGAACCGGAACTGGGACATCTTTAGGTTTCAGCGCCATAGAGAAACATTGGAAAATCTGAAGATTTTCGGTTCGAAAATCATCAGTTTGATGGTGTTTATGCTACAAATATGGTAAAACGATGTGTCTGGGGAACTGCAACACTGATTCCAGGTATCCTGAGAGGATTTTCTGGGTGTCATACTCTCATTAAGTTAGGATTAAAGTTAGTGAGTCCCTGCTAACATTCAAACCGAAATAACTAACTGTTCACACGTCATGTACCAGTGTAGGTCAAAAACACATAAACAAAGGTCTACATTTCCATGCCTCTCTGTAAACCATCGCTTCAAAATTAATCTCCCACTATATTTATTTTAAAATCTTTGATATATTTAAGTCCTATTTGAATGCTACTCGACGAGAGGTGGTCCTTCTGTGTCACAGACTTTATTGTGTTATCTTTATTGAATTTATTTATCGTCTAATTTGTTTTTGTATACATTTTTGATATTTCTGTGAGTTTAGATATGCTTAAGGTCTAAATTATCTGTCTTACTAAGGAGGACTCCTGTTTTGATGGGTATTATTGTCTACTGGTAGTGAAAGGGAGAGCTCGCAGTTTATCAGAGTTGTTTTCAGATACAAAGCTTACAGTTTATTAGCACCCCCAAAAAGGCATAAGGTCTGTATATGTTTGTTTACAGTTAGTTGTATGAGTGTTGTTGTGTAATTTGCTGTGCATGTTAATGATAATGCAACGTAGAGAGTTTGTGAATGAGACGTTAATGCCCTCGTCTTGTGCTTTATTTGTTCAGCTCTTACTGTGAATTATTATTTTTTTTTTGAAAAAGGACGTAAAAAAACTTCATAAACCATCAGTAAAGTTTGTCCATCATTCTGATGGGGTCCGTTACATTCTGTGTCCAAAAACATCTTGGGATAAGGTTTTCACACTGACAGCTGTCATTGTAAGACATAGCAACTCTGTTTGTTTGTCCGAGTTAGTTACAGTAACTAAGGGGGGGCGGGGCTTACCGATAGGTCAATTGCTTCCACTTTGTTATAATACCACTAACAGTTGACCGTTAAATAGTAGTGAGGAAATTTCAGGAATGGACTTATTGCACAGGTGGCAACCTACCACGGTACCACGCTTGAATTCACTGAGCTCCTGAGAGCGACCCATTCTTTCACAAATGTTTGTAGAAGCGTCTGCATGCCTAGTTCTTGATTTTTTACACCTGTGACCATGGAAGTGATTGCAACACCTGAATTCAATGATTTGGAGGGGTGTCCCAAATTTTTTGGCAATATAATGTACATTGTATATGCTTGTACTGTGAACTACATTACTGCTCAGCTCTAATCTGCTAAATGTGACTATAAGGCATGTAGAATCAGATAATAGATATTATAAACGACGTGTACTGTGAAAAGTGGTCTAAAACTTTATATTTCATGAGGAAAAACAATATAATTCATAGAAGATAAGAAAAACAATATAATTCAAAGACAAATTATTTTAGAATTATTTAAAATTATTATTTGTTTGTCTGCCAGGCAACCCTAAATGTGTTCAGCTCATGATTGATGAAGGTGCGTGTATGGAAGCCCATGACTGTCACTTTGGCACCCCTCTGCATGTGGCATGTGCAAGGCAGCATCTTGACTGCGTCAAGGTTCTGCTGAACGCTGGTGAGTTTCTGCATTTCCAATTGTTTGTTTATTTTTTATTTGGTCTCATTTGTTAAAGTCGGCATGATACAGAAGTCGTGATAGTCTTTTCTTCCATATTGTGACATATATGATACGGCTTCTCGAACAAGAAAAAATAGGGCGAGATATGATTTTGTCCATTGGGAATTGATTGGATGGTTGTGGTTTACTATTCGTGGATCTCATGTGAGTGACAGGTTGTCGCCTTCATGCCAGTAAACATCTTCAGAGAAGGGAAGAGATATTGCTGAGGTGAAGTTATTGTGATTTAAAGGATTAGTTGACTTCAAAATGAACATTTCCTGATATTTTACTCACCCCCATCTCATTCAAGATATTCATGTCTTTCTTTCTTCAGTCGAAAATAAATTACGTTTTTTTAGGAAAACATTCCAGGATTTTTCTCCCCATCATAGACTTCCATGGCAACCAAAATGCTGAAGGTCCAAATCAATGCAGTTTCAAAGGAAGGGCTTCAGAGGTTCTGCATGATCCCAGACGAGGAATAGGGTCTTATCTAGCAAAACCATTGGTCATTTAAAAAAAAAAAAAATCAAATTAATGTACTTTTTAACCTAAATTGCTCATCTTGCGCTGCTCTGTGATGTGCAAATGATGAGCAATCATTTTAAAAGAGCAATCATCTTAAAAAGAGAAATCTTTTTTTTTTAATGACCAATCGTTTAGCTAGATAAGCCCCTATTCCTCGTCTGGGATCGCGCAGAGCCTCTGAAGCCCTTTGAAACTGCATTGATTTGGACCTTCAACATTTTGGTTGCCATGTCAGCAGCCATATCATCACATAAAAAATCCTAGGATGTCCTTCAGGAAAATAGTAGGGGTGTAACCTCTGCATCCTGGCTAAATTCGCCCATTGGCCTCTGTCCATCATGGCCTCCTAATAATCCCCATACACTGATTGGCTTCATCACTCTCCACCATCAGCTGGTGTGTGGTGGGCGTTCTGGCGCAATTTGGCGGCCGTCACATCATCCAGGTGGTGCTGCACATTGGTGGTGGTTGAGGAGATTCCCCCTTCTATATGTAAAGCGCTTTGAGTGCCTAGAAAAGCGCTATATAAATGTAACAAATTATTATTAAGATGGGGAGAAAAATTCTGGAGTGTTTTCCTCAAAAAACGTAATTTCTTTTCGACTGAAGAAAGAAAGACATGAACATCTTGGATGAGATGGGGGTGAGTAAAATATCAGGGAATTTTCATTTTGAAGAGAACTAATACTTAAAGATTACGATGACAATTGAATGAAAAAAAATTGTGAGATGCACAGATAAATCATTTATAATAAATACTGCAATATTGATTACTTCATTCATTACATACAGTGTATTAACTGATGTTAAAGGTCCCGTTCTTCGTGATTCCACTGTTCAAACTTTAGTTAGTGTGTAATGTTGCTGTTAGAGCATAAATAATACCTGTAAAATTATAAAGCTCAAAGTTCAATGCCAAGCGAGATATTTTATTTAACAGAAGTCCCCTTTCAAAGCCTACAGCGAACGGCCGGCTTGGACTACATCCTGGTACTTCCTTCATTAATGACGTCAGTAGAACAGTAGAACAGACTAACCTCCGCCCACAAGAATACGCGAAAAAGAGTGCGTGGTCTTGTTGCTGTCCCACGTGGAGAAGAGGAAGTGTTGCGTTTGAGTGTGTTTGTCGCCATGTTGCCGAGACGCTGTTATTTTCATCCCGGAGTCAAATCACCTTTGTTTGGCTTTCCCAGGGACGCTGTAGAGATCATTGAGCGCATATATCTCCCGTTAAGAGGCGTGACCTTTCGGTGCAAGTTACGTGCGCTAAGCTGCTGTCGAATCACAACACAGGAACCGGGAAACGTGCGCTAAGCTGCGGTCAAATCACAACACAGGAACCGCTGGCACAATCAGAACTCGTTACGTATTTCTGAAGGAGGGACTTCATAGAACAAGGAACTCATCAGCCGTTTTTAGGACAGTGAAAACAGCGGTATACAGATAAGTAAATTGTGTTAAAAATACTGTGTTTTTTTACACGCGAAACATGAACACATGTTATATTGCACACTGTAAACACAATCAAAGCTTCAAAAAAACACGAAGAACAGGACCTTTAACAGATACAACATTTGATTTTAAAAATGTATTCGTAAATGTTGAAATGAACTAAGGGGAATAAATGCTATAGAAGAATTGTTCATTGTTAATTCAGTGTAGTTAAGACTAGAGATGCACCGAATCCAGGATTCGGGTTCGGATTCGGCCGAATATTGGGCTTTTTGACGGGGTTCGGTTTCTGCCAAACCTCAGAATTTTTTCCCACCGAACCCAAACCCTAGGCTTGCACTACGCGCGGAGCGGTAATTTTTCTATAAACCATCAGGAACATCTCTAGCTGGTCGAACGTAATGTTGCCGCCGTTGAAAGTGAAAATGAAACTCATGAACAGAAAACGTGGCAGAATGCTACTTTAAGTCAAAAGAAGGCGGTTAAAGTCGAGCTACATGTTTAATTTGTAATGCCGATTTGTCTCGTGATGACAAGGACCCTAAACAACAGCCGCTGTTAAAACATTTGCGTATGAAACATCCGAGAGAATACGAGTTGTGCATGAAGGAATCTACAGACAGCAGGCAAAATTTATTTTATTTTACCGTGCAAACAGCCGCATATAGATCAGATAAAATATAAATAAAAATAATAAAATACATAGGCCTACACTAAATATTTTTAATTTAAATAATTACCAAATTAAGATGACAAAACGAAAATACACTGAATCCGTAAGCTTTGAAGAACCGGAATCGTTTTTTTTTTTTTTGTCAAATAAAAATAGAAGGCCTAGGCTACCTCAGTCCACACCTTGTATGTTTTTTGTTTGTTTGTTTTTTAAGTAACATGTCTAAGTGATGTGGGTTAGTCTGGAGCACAGCCTGTTGACAGTTAAACCCGCTGAGGAAAACGCCCTCTCAATCCTTCTGTTTCCGCAGCGCGCGCGCCTCCTGCGCTCTCCGTTGTGTTGTTCTTTGAAACGACAGAGGACCACTCGGGGTCATTTTTCTATAAACCATCAGGAAACAGCGGCGAGAAGAACATACGCGACAATGTGTTTACTGTGATAATGGACTGAGGATGGCAGTAAGATTCGGTATTCGGTTTCGGATTCGGCCGAACCCCAAAAATCTGGATTCGGTGCATCCCTAGTTAAAACTAATGAAACCATATTGTAAAGTGTTTTTCTGCGATACCAACTTAAAGGGTTACCCAAAAATGAAAATTCTGTCATTAATTACTTCCCCTCATGTCGTTCGACACCCGTAAGACCTCCGTTCGTCTTCGGAACACAAATTAAGATATTTTAGTTGAAATCCGATGGCTCAGAAAGGCCTCCATTGGCACAATGCACTGTACACTCTCAAGACCCATAAAAGGCACTAAAGACGTCGTTACAAAGTCCATCTCACTACAGTGGTTCTACAATAACTTTATGAAGCGACCAGAATAGTTTTTACGACTTATATATTGATGACCGATTTCATAACACTGCATCATGAAGCTTCGAAGTGTTATGAATCAGTGAGTCGAATCATGATTCGGATCGCGTGTCAAACTGCTGAAATCACATGACTTTGGCGATCTAAACCGCTGAATCGACTCACTGATTCATAACGCTTCGATCCAAACCGCTGATTCGACTCACTGATTCATAACGCTTCGAAGCTTCATGATGCTGTGTTTTGAAATCGGTCATCACTATATAAGTCCTTATTTAGGGTTTTTTTGCACACAAAAACTATTCTCGTCGCTTCGTAAAGTTATTGTAGAACCTGCACTGTAGTGAGATGGACTTTGTAACGACGTCTTTAGTGCCTTTTATGGGTCTTGAGAGTGTACAGTGCATTGTGCCAATGGAGGCCTTTCTGAGCCATCGGATTTCAACTAAAATATCTTAATTTGTGTTCTGAAGATGAACGGAGGTCTTACGGGTGTCCAACGACATGATGGTTAGTAATTAATGACAGAATTTTCATTTTTGGGTGAACTAACCCTTTAAGCTGAACATAAATCAAATCTCTTGTTTATCTGTCGCAGCCAGTGGCGGCTGGTCAATAGAGGGCGCTGGGGCGCCGCCCCCATCAAAATTCCAGAAATATACATGTATACAAAAATTATATAAAAGTGAAATAAAAATACAATAGTTTACTCATACGATGTGCTGGCTGTTAGTAATAGCCTCAGCATTTAATTAAAACTGGCTTTGATGGGTTAACTATTTTATATGTTTTTCAATATATTTCATGCTGTTTCATGAGCGAGGGACCCCGGACAAATAGATGTCTATCTGAGTCCAAAAATCTACGGGCAGCATGTGACCTGAAGCTGGTCTCTAATTGATTTCTTAAAGATCCTCCTCCGGACGCAGGTCGCTGCGTCCCTGGCGAATCAGAATTGGGTGCGTGTTATTTTATCAAATCTGATTGGTTTTCGTCACCTGTCATTCAACTTTACGCTCTTGGCCACTAAAGCGAAAGTGCGCGGGCGACATCGTCACTCCAACTCCGTTAAAACCTTGTTAGGATGATCACTTTCGTAGAGATGGCAGCAGTTAAACCAAATTATTTCACAAGGCGTTCGTTGGAAGAAAAAAAAAGGATAAAGGATCCCGAACCGGACCAACGCGATTTACAAATCCAGCAGCAGGCCAGTGACAGAGGATGAAGCTGCACTCGGAGCTTCACGCGCTTGTTATGAGAAACGTAGGTGGATGTGTTGTTAGCAATGCCCTTTATTGCTTTCCCTGTCTTTTATTTCTAAGTGTCGGTACTTAAGTTTTGTGGACAACGGGGGTAAGAGACCTTAAATATCTGACTGAACAATGCAAACGTCATGACACTACTGAGATGACTGACTTTAATCAGAGAGTCATTGAGAAATTTGCTGGCCAGAAAGAAAGGAGAGCAAAATTTATGTTCAAGTAGTCAACATGCTAGTCTGTTGTTGCTGTTTTCTTTTGTTTTTCCTTTCCTCATTCAATTATATGTGGGAAATGAATGTGTAAAATGATAAAAGTGAAGACACTGTTTTCTCTTTAATGCTTGAATTTAGTCAACATGCATCTTGATACTTGAAAAACGCCCCCCCAAAAATAATTATCACCAGCCGCCACTGGTCGTAGCACATAATAAAAAAATAGCCTTTTGTGCACATTCTTCTCATGATGTCTAAGTATGCTTTTCATGTTTTTAGGTGCAAATGTAAATGCTGCTAAACTTCACGAGACTGCTCTGCATCACGCTGCTAAAGTGAAAAATCTGGAACTAATTGAGCTTTTGGTTGAATTTGGGGGAAATGTTACCGCCAGAGACAATCTCGGCAAAAAGCCCATTCAGTACACCAGAGCCGGATCAGCATCTGCCCTCTCCCTGGAGTTTTATGAATGTAAGTTTAAGTGCTCAGTTGACAAGTTTTGGATCTGTTATGGTGATAGAGTGTGTAGTTTGAGGTCATATCATGAGACGACATATTTTCCCTGCTCTTTTGAGTTCATTGTACAATTAAACATACTAACAGAACTTCCTAAATTAATGGAAGTGGGTTTTTCTTCAAGGCAGGGCAGCAAAAAAACGACCTGTTTTTCTTTTCTTTTTGTCAAAAGAAAACTTAATATGACTGCTTTAAAGTCATAGTTAATTTTAAGAATCAAACATGTTATAAAATTGATTTTCATCGTCCCAATGACAACTGTTTTTTCTGTCTTTCAGCCACACCCCTCAGTCTTCAGCAGTTATGCAGAATAGCTCTCAGAAATGCCCTCGGGAAAAGGGCGCTGGGGGTGTTGACTCAACTGAGCCTCCCAAATCGAATCATCTGTTTCCTGTCTTATTCACCAGCCCCTCCCCTGTAGCTTGACAATCTTCCACGCTGCTCCTGTCCAGATCATCAATAATGAATACAGCACTGACTGCGATTAAGAATCAGGGACTTGGATAACTGGTTTCTGGGAGGAAGGAGATTTCTCATTGCGAAGCGCAGCTACTGTAACAGCTGTGCTCAGTATTTGTCATGTATTTGTTGATATTTCCCCCCCTGCAGGGAACCAATAGAAGTCATTGTTTCTCACTTGGTGTGGATGCAGTGTACTGCCAAAATTCCTGGAATAATTTGACTTGGAAAGAAGCACCTTTCACAAGAAATAATGGTATTTTCTGTTTTGCATCACGTTTTGACTGCAGACACAACTTACACTGTGGCACAGTGGGACAAAGAAATTGTTTATCCAACCATAATATTATTTGTATTAACTTTCATTGTTTAATTTGCACTGCATATAAATAGTCTCATTTAAATTCAGGTTTTATATGAATTATGCAAAGTGTGTGTATTTTAGCTAGTTCAAATTTATGTGAAATATACATTGTGCAAATGCTTTATAATTTGTTCTTTCTTTCTGTTGTACATAGTTTATTTTAAAATGTTGTTTTGGTTTTACTTCCAACAGTGTGTAATAGAGAATAATTATAACATAAATTGTGATTACACAACTTTACACACTATTCCATTTATGTTTGCTACTTGCAAAGACACAATTGTTTTCGAGCCTATCTAAAGTCTTAATTCTATCTGAAGTTTGTGTATTCCAAACAGATCTCTATTAAAGTTTTATTAATATCATTGCTTTCTCTCTGCACATAATTTTCTGAATTAACTTTTATTACAGTAGTTTCCTTTCACATTAATATTGTCTTTATAGATGTAAGTACAAGTAAGATCTAAGTATCATGTTAAGTAAAAATATGTTAAATAAAAGTGCGCAAAATACAACATTTTCATATACGAAGAGGAACCCTACTGTTGCACCTTTATATAAATTTTTTTTTTACATCAGATATGGCAGCCACCATAGATATATAATATACATAGACGCCTCCTTAGCGACTGTTTCGCCGTCCGCCATATTGGAACAGTCAAAGGCCGGTCCGTGAACGTTTGAAAGCAAGTTGACTGAGAGTCTGCAACAGTACACGAATCAACAAAATGAAGGCATCACTTAACACATTAAAAAGTTACCATGGCAAAAGTAAAAACATTAAAAGTACCATAGTAAAAAAAAGTAATATTAAGTGATTACAAATAAAAACACAAACCAACACATCATCACCTGTTAACGGTTATCCAATTCCTTTGGGAATTTAAATCACGGTGGTTTCACAACCAGAAGCTGTGCAATGTTGAGGCGTCATTGATTCTTACTGTGAGTGACGACGACAACTTGACCGTTCCAAGATGGCGGTCGCACCACCGTGTGTGGAGCGGTCGAATGATGGGTCTACGACTGCACGGCCTCAACGGCTGGACTTTTATTTTGACATGATTCGTGGAATTCTGAAGCCGGAAGTCGCTGTGAATCGTGAAGTTCTGGGGGAAGCTGCTTGGTCAACTCTTATTCAAAACTTTAGACAGACTTATTTAACTGCTGTTTTTACAAGCTAAATCTATAACCTCCTAACTAATCCTGTTCGTACGGGTTACGTTGCTTCCAGACGAGTGTGAAGCGACGTTTAAAGTGCTCCTCATGGCATTATTTTGGGCGAGAGAGCAGTAATTAGCGGAGCCCTGTTGATCAGATCAGCCAGAGGTCGCAGAACTGCAGAGTAAGCGGTGAGTTTCTTCCTCCACGCCTTATAAACTCTGTGCTTCACATTTATAACCATCCTCGGGTGTTTACATGCATTTTCATGAGTACTAGCACTTGTAAACACAAAGTAGAAGTGCTTCTTTGTGCGACACAAAGGCTGTGCCTCAAATCCCAGTGAACTGTCTACATAGACAGCATTTTGGCACATGAAGGATACATGTAGCCTAGGTCTCTTTAACCCTTTAACTGTCACCCCCCTTTTTGAGAATACACATGGCACTATCCAAACTTAAGGACTGTAATTCAAGAATGCTTTGGAATATAGACCAAAGTTTGGTCTCGTTTTAAAGACGACACTGCAGATTATTTCTGAAGTGAAAGCAATTCAATATATGAAAGTATGAAAGAGTTTAAATTTACTGTAAATGAAAAATACTGTACTAAATATTTTTTATTTCATATAAAATATATATTTTTCAAAAAAGAATTTACTCTAAAATTACTATAAAATCAAAGCCATATGTCTAACCAATTTGTGTTCCAAATTTGAAGTTGATATCACAAAAATTGAAGTTCCCATGAGATTTTGTTTAGGGCGCTGTACCAAAAATAGCCACCGGGTGTCATTCAGATTCCATTTATTGTTGTTAAATTTCGGTCCAAATATCACTTCCATCACAAAACAGTCACCAAATTTGGACCCTTGAGACTCAGACCTTTCCGACAATATGTGTTTTGTCAAGATTGGAAAAGATTTTGAATATGAAGTAGTTAAAATAATTGTTGTAATATGAAACATGACACCGCCCACTAGGGGAGGAGCCCGCTAGAATAATTAAGAGTAAGGTTTCCATGGTAACCCATTGTCCGATTTCAAAACGGTTTTCACAGGATGAAATTTGAGTTTGTAAGCTTTCAAATGATACCTAATTTATGATAATTACTTAAATATATGATACGAAAAAAAGGCGATCAAAAAACGAGCACCAGGTGACAGTTAAGAGGTTAATGGACAGATTTGATTTCTCGTCATATGTTGTCTGTTTAATAACGTCAAATGTATACTTAAAGGATCTTTGAGGTCTCCTGTGCCAGGGATTTGCTATTGAGCAACATATTGATTTTATTTTGAGGGGTTTGGCCTAAGTTGAAGGCTTATTCCACCACACCCACATCTCAATACTGATAGTTTTAAATCACTATGTTAGTTCACATTAGATTAGTCTATCTCAAACCATCAGGAGAACATTCTCTCTTGTTATGAGAGCATAAAAGCCACAGGCAAGGTAATGGGATGGGATGTGACCAGTTGAAAGTGCATATTGACATAGAGCACAACAACATACTAGTTTAAAATGCTGTGACTTTTGAGTAAAATGCAATGAAAGTGAATGCTGGCTGGCTGCCATTTCGCCTAACATCTGCTTAAATGACAGAATAAGGTGAACTATTACTTTAAGGGGGAAAAAAATCACGATTTAATCTTTTTCCTCAATTGTTATGATCCTGAAATAGTCGTGAAATCAAAATTGACACTTCTTATTTTGTATATGTAATATTGCAGTGTAAATGATTTATCTGTGAGTGTGTGTGTTTCACATGCCCCGCTGCCCACAACCCATTTTAGTTCTATAATGTGTATTTTACTTTATATTCAACAAGAAAAAATGTGAGGTGGGAAGTTTTTTTAATAGGAATGGATGTTGTTGGTTCTTAAAAGAATGGATCCAGACTGAATGTGAGTTTCTTAAAGGTCCCGTTCTTCGTGATCCCATTGTTCAAACTTTAGTTAGTGTGTAATGTTGCTGTTAGAGCATAAATAATACCTGTAAAATTATAAAGCTCAAAGTTCAATGCCAAGCGAGATATTTTATTTAACAGAAGTTCCCTTTCAAAGCCTACAGCGAACGGCCGGCTTGGACTACATCCTGGTACTTCCTTCATTAATTACGTCAGTAGAACAGTAGAACAGACTAACCTCCGCCCACAAGAATACGCGAAAAAGGGGGCGTGGTCTTGTTGCTGTCCCACGTGGAGAAGAGGACGGTCGTGTGGAGAAAAGGAAGTGTTGCGTTTGAGTGTGTTTGTCGCCATGTCGTCGAGACGCTGTTATTTTCATCCCGGAGTCAAATCACCTTTGTTTGGCTTTCCCAGGGAGGCTGTAGAGATCATTGAGCGCATATATCTCCCGTTAAGAGGCGTGACCTTTCCACGTGCGCTAAGCTGCTGTCGAATCACAACACAGGAACCGTGCTACGTTCGCTAAGCTGCTGTCAAATCACAACACAGGAACCGCTGGCACAATCAGAACTCGTTACGTATTTCTGAAGGAGGGACTTCATAGAACAAGGAACTCATCAGCCGTTTTTAGGACAGTGAGAACAGCGGTATACAGATAAGTACATTGTGTTAAAAATACTGTTTTTTTTTTACACGCGAAACATGAACACATGTTATATTGCACACTGTAAACACAATCAAAGCTTCAAAAAGACACGAAGAACGGGACCTTTAAAGGGATAGTTCACCAAAAAGTAGTCATCAATTTCTCACCCTTATGTTGTTCCAGCCCCGTAAGACTTTCGTTCATCTTCAGAACACAAATTAAGACCTTTATGAATTTTTTGAAGCGTCAAAGTGGTAGTTGCGTAAGCTGTCAATGGAGGGACAGAAAGCGCTCAGATTTCATCAAAAAGATCTTTATTTGTGTTCTGAAGATGAACGAAAGTCTGACGGGTTTACTCACCGTAAATAATAACTGAATTTTAATTTTTAGGTGAACTATCCCTTTAAAACAGTAGCTAATACCAGTGACGTCAGTGGGAAAGGAAAGTTTTTGAAGAGGAAGTGCATGCTATTTAATTTTGATAAATGATTACAAAGACAAACAACATTTTCTTTCATTGGAACATGCGCAGATGAATCGCTCACAAGCTCTAAAATGTGTAATCTTTTGAATTGTTGACAGTAAAATAGATGCTTTGACCTGAAGTCTGAGTCTCAGGTTTAGGATGAGCGAGTAAAAACGGTTCAGGGGTCAGAGACCTCTGCTCTTCTCTCAGGTTAATTTTTTTCCTGGCTGTACTGTGAGAATGACTTTGACATTTAGCCATTCTATAAATAGATTGCAGGGCTACTGTTTGCAGACAGGGATGCCGCCTTAGAGAACCAGTTATTACTATCCTGATGTCAGTGGTCACATGACGGTGGAGAAATCGCTGAGTAGCTTCCATTATGAGTCATAAAAATATGAGAATGTACATACATAATTATATTATTCACTGTGCAATATGCTGGCAGTAAACGTTTCTCAGAGCTTTTAGGGATGAATCAGCTGGACCCTCGGTTATTTTATTATATAGCACTGTTCAATAGTTTGGGGTCAGATTCTTTTTTTTTTTTATTCAGCAAGGATGCATTAAATTGATCAAAAGTGACAGTAAAGAAATTTGTTACAAAAGATTTCTATATAAATTAAGCAAATCCTCATATTATAATGATTTCTGAAGGGTCATGTGACACTGAAGACTGGAGTAATGATGCTGGAAATTCAGCTTTGCATCACAGGAATAAATTACATTTTAAAATATGTTCAAATATAAAACCGTTATTGTGAAATATAACTACAATTTAAAACAACTGTTTTTACTGTATTTTTAATCAAATGAATGCAGACTTTGTATGCATAAGAGACAAAAATTATTTTTTTTTTGAATATATCTAAAAAATCGTACCAAACCTTTGAACGGTAGTGTATCTAAGCTCGCTCTCTCTCTATTGGCATGAATGTAAATCATACAATATGGCCCATTCTCGGAATATATGAACATAAATAATAATACATATATTATGGACATTAATAATAATAATATTAATGATAATAATAAACGTCAAAATAATAGAGGAAAAGTTTACTACAAAACTTAAATAAACTGTAACAAATTAGTACATTTGATACCACAGGGTTTTAACGTGTGTGTGTGTGTGTGTGTGTGTGTGTGTGTGTGTGTGTGTGTGTGTGTGTGTGTGTGTGTGTGTGTGTGTGTGTGTGTGTCACACGTACTGAGGGTCACTGTGGTGGACAGTAGGGAAATGCAATGAGCTCAGACGCAACCCACACATTCACCTCTCTTTCTCTTTCTGTCTCTTTCTGTCTCTCTCTCTCTTTCTGTCTCTCTCTCTCTCTCTCTTTCTGTCTCTCTCTCTCTTTCTCTTTCTGTCTCTCTCTCTCTCTCTTTCTGTCTCTCTCTCGCTCTCGCTCTCTCTCTCGCTCTCTCTCTCTCTCTCTCGCTCTCTCTCTCTCTCTCTCTCTCTCTCAAGCAGTAATTAACCAATACATACACATGGCCGTCCTTAGGGCGTTCGCATGGCCCTGCACACATATAGATACACATATGTTATTAAATATTGATTTGTATGTCTCATTTTTTGTGAATATTGTGTTATTAATATATGCATATTGATCTGTCTTGATCACAGGTGGTCTCTCAGGCTGTAAGATGACCGAGTATAAGTTGGTTGTTGTGGGAGCAGGTGGTGTTGGGAAGAGCGCATTAACCATCCAGCTCATTCAGAATCACTTTGTGGATGAATATGACCCCACTATTGAGGTACTCAATAAAATGACCATCTGACCTCATCTTTCTTTAGCTACGACTTTACACACACTACAGTTCAAACGTTTGGGGTCAGTAAGATTTTTAAAAATGTTTTTGAAAGAAGTTTAATGCTCAAAAGGCTGCATTTATTTGATCAAATGTACAGTAATATTGTTAAATATTATTCCAATTTAAGATATGTTTTCTATTTTAATGTATTTTAAAATGTAATTTATTCATTATAAATCATTACTCCAGTCTTCAGTGTCACATGATCCTTCAGAAATCATTCTAATATGCTGATTTCTGCTTAAGAAACATTTTTATTATTGTTGAAAACCCTTGAACTGCTTAATATTTTGTGAAGACCATTTTCTCTGGATTATTTGATGAATCCAAAATTCAAAAGAACAGCATTTATATGAAAGAGAAATCTTTTGTACATTTAATTAAATAAACTTTAATGCATGCTTGCTGAATAAAGGAGTAATTGCTGAGTAAAATCTCCCTGACCCCAGACTTTAGAACAGTAGTGTACTTGACATTTAACGCATGACCATCACCATTTGACATTTTCGCTCGTCCTCATGACCTGCACTGAATACTTCATTAGAATAGGATATCTACAGTATTGTCTAGGTTGATTCATGTAATCACGAGGCTGTCAGGGATGCAAATGTATAGTGCTGATCATGTCCGTCCCTGCAGGACTCTTACAGGAAGCAGGTGGTGATTGACGGTGAGACGTGTCTGCTGGACATCCTGGACACTGCAGGTCAGGAAGAGTACAGTGCAATGAGGGACCAGTACATGAGGACAGGAGAGGGTTTCCTCTGCGTCTTCGCCATAAACAACAGCAAATCCTTTGCCGACGTGCATTTGTACAGGTCCGTGAGCTGATGAATACGGTTTCAGTTATATTTTATGAATCTTCTGAATTTTAAGTAGCGGTAATCCGATTAGAAGAACCACATTCAAAGCGTTTACGTTTTAGACATGTCAGTATAATATTCTTTATTGTATTATAAATATGAGTATTTGCAATATGTGGTGTACGATGTCTATAATGGTTAATTTGGTATCTTTTAGAGAGCAGATCAAGCGCGTGAAGGATTCAGATGATGTTCCCATGGTCCTAGTGGGGAACAAATGTGATTTGGCCAGAACGGTGGACACCAAGCAAGCTCAGGAACTTGCCAGAAGCTACGGCATAGAGTTTGTAGAAACTTCTGCCAAGACCAGACAGGTGGGCAAAGACTGATTATCAGTGCTTTTCATAACTCAAACGTATTCCCTTAGTTTCACAGACAAGGCTCAAGCCTAGTTCTAGACTAAAATGCATGTATATATCTTTAAGTGTGTCACTGCCATTGTTTTGTATCAAGGTGCACACCAGTAATGTT
Source organism: Romanogobio albipinnatus (assembly GCA_023566225.1). Classification (NCBI taxonomy): domain Eukaryota; kingdom Metazoa; phylum Chordata; class Actinopteri; order Cypriniformes; family Gobionidae; genus Romanogobio; species Romanogobio albipinnatus. Next base: position 47,735,055 of record CM042253.1, read on the forward strand.
TATTTCTAAGCAGGGTTTCCGCGGAGTCATAAAAAGTAATAAAAAGTCTTAAATTTAATAATACAAATTTTAGGCCATAAAAAATCTGGATTTTCCATACATGGTCATAAATTACATTTAGCCACGTCTTAAATTGATATGCTCATTCATTCATTCATTCATTCATTGGTTCCACCATCGCCTTTTCCCCCTGAAAATGCGCTGGCGGTGGCATTCATTCGTTTCGCCTGTTGTAGTTCTGTCTGAGGAATCTGGGTGGTATCACAGCGTTCCAGGTGCATGCGGCAGTGCAGCAAACACACTTGTCGGAATGGACTTTCACAGAAACCCGCGTAAACTCACAAGAGTCTCCTCAGCTTATTACTGTATATGTCGTTGAGTCACTGCTTGGTTTTACTGAAATTATGGCTGGGCATTAAACGATACCGGAACAAAACTCATTTGAACCGTGCGCCACATGGACCATTTATCCGCTCGGCTCAAAGTCCAAACGGCAGCGCAGTGCGTTTACTCTGATCGGTCTCGGTCACAAGATCCAGTGAGAATCGCTTGAATTCAGCGAAGAACACAAATGTCTCAGTGATTTAAACCAGTTTAAAGGCAGATGAAACCGCGCTGACAAACAGGAGAAACGCTGTGCGCAACAATACAGTTAGAAGGCGTTTCCATCAACAAATCCCCATCATTAACCATGGATTTACTGTAACGTTAGCCTAGTAATATTAACTCCACCGTGAAATGTGGGATATACATATTGAATTGAATCGTATTTTATTATTAATGTAGACAACGTATTAAAGGACTAATGGAATATAATTAAAGTATTTAATGTATTTAGGATACTATTGTTTTTCATACATTTCATGAAGATACGTGCCATCAAAGTCAGGCAACACAAACCTGTTTCAAGACTTGAAACAATATCCTCCATTAGCACATGCAGAAAATAAGAAATACATTTTCCAATACAGGTATTTATTTTGTTACGGACAAATGTTTGAATGTTTTACCTCAGATTTGTGAAATGTTCACCTGTTTGGCATGATATGTTCTGACAATAAAGAGTAGTTTAAAACCACAATTAATGCTCTGGTTTCTACAATTTCCAGTTACGAACAAAAATCTGCCTTTAAACTTGAAAGAAATGAAGATTTGACATTTATCGTGATAATTATCGATATTGACAGATATATTATGATAATTGTTTAGTGTTGTTCCTGTTATTGATACTTAGGAAAAGGGAGCCTTCAGTTTGTTACTCTTAAGAAAATGGAACCTTTTAAATAATGAAACTTGTTACTTTTAAAGAAAGTCAATAAAAAAAAAAGACTTTTTTGAAAGGAAGTTATTTTTCGTAATTCGTTTAGGTCATAAATTTAAATCATAATGGTCTTAAAAAGGTCTTAAATTTGACTGACTAAACCCTGCAGAAACCCTGTCTAAGGCATGTTTATAACGGTACTTAAATGTCCCAATTAATCTAAGCCCTCTCTGTGAAACCAGGCCTATATGTGTTAGCGCAGTTTGCTAATGTTCACTTGTTTTTCAAGCGTATGTGTTAATGAAATATCCCTTGTCTGTTTTCCTTATGTTTTTCAGGGAGTTGAGGATGCTTTTTACACCCTCGTCCGTGAGATCCGGCATTATCGCATGAAAAAGCTCAACAGCAGAGAAGATAGGAAGCAGGGCTGCCTGGGCGTGTCCTGTGAAGTCATGTGACTGCACTGTCTCCCCCTTTTGGTTTTTTGTATTTTTTAGCAGTTTTTTGACCAGGCAGATGGAAGCCTCATGACCGTGTGTGTGTGTGTGTGTGTGTGTGTGTGTGTGTGTGTGTGTGTGTGTGTGTGTGTGTGTGTGTGTGTGTGTGTGTGTGTGTGTGTGTGTGTGTGTGTGTGTGTGTGTGTGTGCGCGCGCGCAGAGTTCGCCCTCTGCTGGCTGAAAGGGATTAATGCACAAATGGTCATCTTTCCTGTTGGCCTGCTGTAATAGAAAAATGAGGCCATTGGACATGATGTGTTTTCACTGAGGCTTATTTGTCTCATTTAGTACTTGGGTTGTCCCTCTTCCTTTGGAAGAAAAACTTAAACGGGCATTGAGATAGGGCATTGAGTTCTTCTTTCTTCACTTCTGACCCCTTATGAACACAACAGCACATTGATTAAAGAAATTCTAAATTGCACATCTCTCAAAAACAAGCTCAGGTCAAATTTCACCACAAAATGTATGTATTTTTTTACATTTTCATGAACATTTGTCAACAAATATTTGACACTGTCACCTTGCAAAAAATCTAAATAGTCCTAAAATAGTCTCCCCCCCCCCCCCCCCCCAAAAATAAAATTTCATATTCGTTCTATTGATTTTTGCACAGGTTCTTATGAGATTCACCCAAGAATGTTGTAATTACAAGAAATGCTTTTTTCCCAGAAGAGAAGGAACTGCATTTTAAACATTTCAATTGGAATTAATGTAGATTAATACCATATATCTAAATATGGTTTTCTAAATCTCAGACCTGATGTTCTAAAGGCCTCAGAAGAGAGAAAGCGAAACGCCCTTCAATCTTATTCCGCAGGTTCAATGCTCAGGAATACTGTGAACGCCAGAAGTTCTTCAGAAATGTGTGAGATTATTTCTGTATTTCTTTCCCTTTTGCCTTTCTTGTTTTTCTTTTGTCGTTAGCCAAAGAGTTTATTTAGCATTTTCTTTCATATAGTTCCATTCATTCTAGAATTTTATTCTCTCTGCTCTCAGATGTTAATTGTATATTTTGACATATAATACATAATTATTAGAATGATTTAGTCTAGATACAGAAAAATCAGTCGGATTTTAACCATGAGGTGTGATGGATTTTACTTAAAGGGCCTTTTGAATCATGGTGCTGCTGGTGTACACACCAAATCTATGTGCCGCCTTCTGTGTCCTATATAGCATGACATCTTCTAGCCCATGTTAAATAATGTCTTAAATCTTCCAGTGAAAGCTGTAAAAATGTTGGGATTGTAAGTGATCAGAGTAAGGTTTGTTGCTATGTTTGTTTTCCATGCCTGAAGTCTCTTCTTGAGAGCCAATGAAGGTTTATCAAGAAGTTCAAACGATTATTCGTGTTGACTATCATGTTATTTATATGGCATTTGTCTGAAACTGTGCCTGATTTCATCAACAGTGAAATCTGCAATATGTTCCCACTATCCGTACTGCGGTCGCGTTTGGCCTTCTGTCCTTGCTTTGGCAGGATGTTTTATAAAAAAAACAAACTAATTTTGCCATTACATTAACAATTCTTTCTTTTTTTTCAACTATATCAAGACTTGATTTATGATGTATTTTGCAGTTTTAGCACAATTTGTTAGTATCACAGACTTTCCTTAATTAGAAAATCATGTGAAAATGAACATTTCATGTCTTTTTTGGGGGGAGGGCGGGATATTCATGTGTAACAGATGTTTAATGTGCCTACGATATTACAACACGTTTTATCAGTAAATTAATTGGAAACTGAACAAATTGTGTGTAATTCTCATATGTGCATGGATGTTCGTGTGTGTGTGTGTGTGTACTTACATAATTTTCTCTTTCCCATGTGAGAGCTTGTCACTTGAATCTGTCTGTCTGTTAAAACTTAAAATAGAGTTGAACACACAGAACCTGGAGTGTCAAGCCCCTCGTATCCAGTGCGGGTACGCGGCTCTGGTTACACTGTGCCAGTGCAATATTAAGCAGTGGTTGCCCAGTGCCCAACTGCACACTTCCCCGCTACCGAGGAGCAGTGTTGGACCGACCAGCTTTCTACAGGAAGAGTGATAGTGTCAGAAACCAAACGCCAACATGCCCAAAGTCGCTGTGCCCGGTGAGTGTCCATTGACCACCTGAATCCAACACACAAAGAGAAGATTTGATTATAACATTGCGTTTGAAATTTGTTTTACATAACAGAAAACATTCAAATGAGCATATAATGCTTCAACAGATGTGTATGCAAAGTTAACTGAAGAATCTAAATGTGTTGCATAAGTTCTGGACACCACTGTGGTCTCTGATGGAAACTGTAATCTAGGAATGGGAGTGTCCCATTTGTCGATCAGGTCTTATTGGTCCTACTGTCTAACAAATACAGTAGGCAAGGTTAGATTTTCCAACAACTGCAATTTTTTTTTTTTAAATCAGGTAGTGGTGATATATGAGAGTATTTTAGGGACTTTAATTCAAAGACTAGGGCAACTGTCAAGACATTGCATTCTTCAACTGTCAACACCCCTGACATTTTAATAAATGGATGCAGAATGAAAATAGAGGTGTTAGAGCTTAATACTGCTTCATTAACACTTGCGATGGACTGATCCACACGTTTTCGATATAGACTACAAGTGCTATCTATATGCACTCTTGAAAATGGTGTCTTATGCATGCATGCAGGAGTTCACACTGATGTTTTTTGCAGCTGTGGCAATGAAGATGGTTTGGTCTGACACCATAGGCAAGGTTTTAAAGGTTTATGAGTTATGACTTAAGCACACGGATGCTTACATTTAATATGCAGGAGAACCGTTTGCTAGTCAGCGGATTCTAGTGGCTCAAATGTCACGCTGGTGCTTGACATGCCATCACTCACCTAAAATGTATTTTTACAAAATAAATGTTTGTCCATTATGGCAAGTTCTAGCGAGTACAGGATCCGTAAAATGTTAATTATTTTAACTAAAGAGGTATCATAAAACAGCTTGTTTTTATGATCCCTCTTATTTAGTTCAAATGATTACCTTCCAGATTCTGCAGGTGTGTGTAAACTCATAACCACACGCGTATGTGCACCGATTATGTGCATTCTTTTCAGTAAGATATTGGGTTGATTTGAGGCTTGCATTTCTAGACATGCCACTTTCCATGTGCAGGCTAAGAATAATCTGAATTTTAATTTGCAGACTGTGATACGATATCAGTTACTGGTATCACCAAGTCTAAAAATAGAAACACTATCATTTCGAGGCGGCAGGGAAGGCCATCACTGGCTGAGCTTCAGAGAGGGAGTTGTTGAGCAGGATAGCTGTTATACAACTTGGTTAATGATTTCACACCTATGTAAAAGACCCTTGAGTCTTGTGTCTGATATTAAACATGGTGTTTCTGATGTTAAAATACTTGGAGAAAGTCCTGCCATAAACTGACTATCTGTTTGCCTGACCAATGGCGGATAGAGGGTGTGTTTCTGAAACCTACTTTTGCTATTCAGTTTAGGTGAATTACGCAAATAATTCAGGGTAAAATCCTCCTGTCTTCATGTGATGACCTGTTTCTGTTGTGGTCAATGTGTGTTATTGTCCTTGTCCCCTCTCTACATGAATCCTGTCCCATATGTGATGGGTACATGGTACTAACCCAGCAGAGGAGAAGCGTAAGTATTGGGAGGAATAGGCGGATGATTGTTTGTGTGTTTGGAGAGAGGGGTATGACCTGGTAGATATGGGATACTCAGAACCCATCCCATGACGTATCCAATGGATTTGCCATGAAACTCCAGGTGGATACACACTGTGTGATTTTTAAGTAATAGAGGAATGTGGATTAGGGGATGTTGAATATTATTTAGTATTAACAAGTTGTTTATTTGTTTAGTGTTCATGATCCATGACATTGGACATTGGCTGTATCCGAAATCACATACTTCCTGACTCTATAGCAGGGGAAAAACAAATCTGACAATTCAGATCTCAAAAAAAGAGTAGGCAAAAAGTATCCAGATGACCTACTACTTCTGGCGAGATTCTGAAGTGTGCATATGATGGACACTTTACTATCCCATGAGGCCACGGGAGAGGATTTGTGAATGGCAGTGAAGCGACACAACTGACACTGGTAGGTCACGTGATTGTGATGATAACAACATGGCGAATGTAGAGTTATTCATGCTACACATTCATCTTCATACTATATAGAATATACTTTTTAGTGGTCGCAAAGTAATTACTTATTCAAAATAAGTACCGACTCGAGAGTATGCGATTTCGGACTCAGCCCTTGTGGATTGTTTCCTGGGCCAATGGTGTGAACTTTAGTTATTAAATGTGATGAAATTTCAGTTATTTATTCAATAGGTGTTGCTATTGCGACAAGAGAGGGCCCCACGGAACCAATCCACCTATGATTTGAGTTAAACCAAGTAAAGAAATTATGATTATGGAACGTGAACAAAAACAAATAAAGATTTGCCTCTATGTGAGGAGAACAGATGGTGATACATTGTTTGTGAAATGTCAAGACTTGTTTGAGTACTTCTGAAAGTGTTGCAATCTTGGGATCGTGAAAAAAGTCACAAGTTGTGTCCCAAATGACGCACTTAAGCACTATGTAATGCACTATGTACTCAACCGTGTAGAGTATGAATTTTATATTGTTATATTGCCATTCATCAGTGGAGTCTGGTAGCCTCTCCCACTTTTCTTTTTGTAATTTTCAGTATGAAAACCACTCACACCATTTATACAACAAAACGTCATAGAATAGTGCATAAGTACATGAATTTGGACACACTTATAGTGACAATGAGCATGACTTGATGTTTTACTTGATGTTTTTGAATAATTTTGTACTTTTCACTTTACCCCATCAGCCACTCTGATTTTATATATACAAAGGTTCATATTGACATTGATAGTTTATTGTAATATTCGGTTGTCTGCAATACAGAGAGATTTTATTTAATATTACCGAATTGTTTGTTATTCAGGTGGCATGTGTGATCCCTCAAATGTGAATAAAATGACCGTTTTAATGTGTTGCTCACTAACTCAGTCTAACCTATAACCTCCTTTTTCTTTCTAATGTTTTGGATCTTCCTCACCCACTCTGGGGGAATGAATAATCAGAAGGGAGTAAGTATAATGAAACCCATCCGAGAACAACGTGTTAAAATTGCTTCAGTGCAGCAATACAATGGCAACATCCATCTGTATATTTTATTCATTTGTTTGTTTAAGAGAAAATATACATTGGGGTCCAAAAAATCTGGCATTTATAAAGTAATTTAAACCTATTTTGGGTTTAGTTTATAGAGTCCTTGTTACATGTTATATGTAGTTATAGTTACTATAAATTGTGCATAATTACATGCAACTAACTCAAACCCTATATTAAGTACATATAGTTAATTATTATTAGTCAGTACTTAACCTGTTAACTGCCACTGGCCCACCGGTGGGCCCATTTGCCACTGCATGTTTAAAACAATTATATCCTATATTTATCCTAATCTAATGTTGACAAACTATATATCATGTGAAAGCTTACGAACTCAAGATTCACCCTGTGAAACCCGTTTTGAAATCGGATTTTGCATTATCATGGAAACGGTACTCTAAATTCTTCTAGTGGCTCCTCCCCTAGTGGGCGTCATCATGTTTCATATTATAACATTTATTTTAAAAACTTTACAAAAAAACGTTTTCTAATCTTGAAAAAACACATATCGTTGGAAAGGTTATAGTCTCACGGTTCTATATCTGCCAACTGTTTTGTGATATTTGGACAAAAGAATATAGATTTGTTACAGGAGATTGCATAAAAAAAATCTGTGGCTATTTGTTGTACAGCGCCTAAACAAAATCTCATGGGAACATCAATTTTTGTGATATCAACTTTAAATTTGGAACAATTATTGGTTAGACATTTGGCTTTGATTTGATAGTAATTTTAGAGTACAAATTATTTTGTAACATATATATTTTTTATATAAAATATAAAATATTTAGTACAGTATATTTGATTTACATTTAAACTTTCATAACCTTTTCATACTTTTATTTTTTGAAGTTATTCCACTTGAGCCATAATCTGCTGACTGTCTTCTTTAACCAAACCTATGTCACAGTTAACAGGTTAAATTCATAATTGCACAGTAACATGGACACCTGAAAATTAAGTGTAACTCTTTTTTTAAGGAGAATTTTAAACGTAATGCTATAATGTCAAACAAATAAGAAATATTTACATTTGCAACACTGATGTTAACTTTTGTGCAGACAGATTTTCTTGCTCGAGTGTCAGAGCAAAAGGTCCACATGATAAATATTAACTCTGAAGGTCATGTTATTCAATGAAACAATATTTGTAATTAAAATGTGTATTCAAGTGTTAAAAAAAAAAAGACACCTCATTGTAGTTCATAAGCAAACAAATGACTAAATTGTGTACTTCTGGCTTAGAATGATGATTCCTGTGCATGTTTAATGCGATTCTTTAGGATGTATGCGTCATGTCTGTTTTCAATCAGATATTTCTAAGTTATGATTTGGGTCATGCTGTTGTTAGTTTGGTGAATTGTGTCTTGGCTTAGTGAATTTGTCATAGTTTTGTTCATCTCTGCATGGGAGATTTTGCTCAATCACTGCTAACGGTAACAGTGACTCAGTAGTTGAATCATTCTGAAAAAGTGTTTTTCTTGTGCCAAAAGCATGCTCTGGTTAAAACGTTCAACAAAAGCTGAAGTTCTTAAAAATGTCTAAAAAGCACAACCAGTCAGATGCTTTAAGTACAAGTCGGTTGTTCACTTTGTACCTTTACTGCATTTACCATAATAATTATTTTTATACTTGAATGATGTCCAGACCATATCATCATCACACTTGATGCATCTTTGGTAGACTGCCATCTCCTTAAATAATTATTTTTCATTATAACCAATGTGGTGCTTCTTCTTTTCTTTTAAAAAAAAATCAGAAACGGATGATAGTGTGCGTGCGCTCGCAGAGCGTGTATTTGCATCAGAAACCAAAGATGAAGACGTCCGTGAGGAGATCTCCCTGTTTGATGTGGCTGACGATTGCCCTATCCTCAACCAGGAGCTGGCCTATCATGTAGCCGAGGATGACGACATAGAGAAGCGGTCAGTGCAGTTACACTATTATGTAACTCCTTTATTAAATTAAGTGCATTGAAGTCGCAATAAAATAATAAAAGAAGCGACAGATTTTTTTATTGCATATTGTGATATGCAACTGAGTATAACAGATTATTGAAAAAGAAGAAATGTAGTCTGGCGACTTGGTTCTATTCATTGGTTGTTGATTTTGAGATGTGGGCGTTTCACTCAAAAATGGAGGCAGATAAACACGAGTTTGCAGAGGCGGGTTTAAGCGGATTGATTGATTGGAGAAGTCCTGCATACATCACCAGAGAGAACAGTCAGAACAGTTCATAAATGAAACATGAGAAAATACTAAACGTAACGTATGCATTTAGAAAATCGATAGGGTGAATTGTAATCTCATGCTGACTTTCAGTAATACGTTTTGCTGGAAGATACAACAGAACGTTATACTGAAATCTATAATCTATATAATAATCTATAAACTAATAATATAGGCCTACCTGTGGTCTCAACATGGCCGCCGCCTCCACCACGAAGATGCTTTTCTGTACTAGATTACAACTTTTTCTCATGTAACTGTGAGTTTACATAATCTTAACATATTTGTCAGAAGCACTCATTTATTTGTTTGTAAACCTTTTATTTTAAAGGTTATTTTCCATCACTAGGTAACAGGTTCGTCTCGCGAAAGCCATAGGCCTATTGTCTTTTGGGTTTGGCGAACCTAAACAGTCAAGTAACGTTAGATATAACTATAACTGCGCCGTTTACTGTTTGAAATACGTTTGAATCAAAACTGTTTGACAAACAAATACAAAAAAAGAAAGAAAAAAAAAGAAATAGCTTTTGTGTCGGGCCAAATTATGACAATACTTAGGTTTTGTCGATGTACCGTCCGATACTGATCCGAGAGCGCTCGAAAAGCTAGCAGTTACTATGGTTACGTCTCATGCCCCAAGAAAACGCGTAACGTTACGAGATTTCATTTTACGAGATTCTTTTATAGCTTTGAATTGGAGGTTACTTAAATCTTTGTTTGAAAACGATATCCATAGTTTTCATTCACGTGACTGTCACGGAGCCTTGGAGGGCAAAACCGCCATAGAACTACAGCACAAGCCTGTCAAATTTCCATCTTAAAACAAAAATATGTGAACAAGATGCACGTTTTGGGCACTTATGATCCATATACAGCACCTGCTGCAGTATTTCAATCACTGGAAACAGCGGGACGTTTTTAAAACGCTTAACGTGAAAAACACTATAGGGTGAGCTGCACCAATAAGGATTAAATTAAGCAAAGTTTAAAGGATTTGTCGATATGGGTTTTATTTTAAATCGAGTTGTTGCATCACTTCATTTAAAACACAGATTAATTACGCAGTAAAACGCTATAGAGCTGATAAAGCAGCAGACGGAGGGTGAACTGACGACAGGCTAAAGAATCATTAGTGCAACCCACCCTTAAAGTGCCGTAATGAACTAAAACAGTGATATTAAAAGATCAAATTCAGTTTACACCTTTTTGATGATGCATACTATATACAGGCGAGTAGATGAGCCAAGAATATGAACATATGATGGGGAAAACAACTAAAGAGAAACCTCGTGTTGCACTAATATTCTGTGTTCGTCTGCTTTCCTGTATAAAGTATGCAACATCATTAAGGTGTATATTGAATTTGGTATTTTAATATCACTGTCTTACCGCATTAAAACTGACTACAAACCTGGTAAAAATGACTAGCGGGCAATGGAGGAGAGCCTTGTTTTGCCCTCCAGGTGGGCGTTCCTATAAGCGTGTGACGACACGTGAAAACTATGGATAGAGACTCTTCATCTGGATGTGATTAGGGCTTGTAAAGAGGTTGCTGTGCAGGATTTAGATTCTGTTTCACACCAATCAGTATTACCTGATGGGTGCATCCAATAGGCTATTTGAATTTGTGCTGCCCAAAAATAATATAAGAAATTAGGGAGAGAAAAACCTCCATCACTCATATTTTTCTAGAGGAGCTCTTTCCAAGTCCTTGGGGTTTTCCCATCCCATATAAAATTGGAAATAAGTGTGTCTAATCTGTTGAAAAACGCTTTGGATAAGAAGATGGGAAGACATTTAAATGAACACTTCTTCCGAGATTCTTATATGTATTTAAATAATTACTGTTTAATTAACACCATCCAAGGCAGTTTGTTCTGGGTTAGTTTGGGGAGGGATTGAAAATGTAAAAAATGCAATCTTTGTACTAAACAATAACATTTGTCTTTGGAAAAAAAGAAAAGAAAACACCATTGAAACACTCATTATATAAAATTATTTTAGTATATATTTAACTTTTTTAAAGTCTTTTTCTTGTAGTATATCCTGCAAAAAATACTGTTTTGGCTTTCTTTGGTGGGTTCAGTCCTTAAAGGGATAGTTCACTCAAAACTAAAAATTCTGTCATCCTTTACACACTCTCAATTTTTTCCAAACATGAATAAATGTATTTGATCTGCTGTACACAAAGTAATATATTTTGGAAGAATGTTTGTAACCAAGCAGCTCTCGAGTCGGGCCCCATTGACTACCATAGTATTTTTTGGTTTGGAACAATTTGAGGGTGAATTAATTAAGACAATATTTTAATTGTTGAGTGAACTATCCCTTTAACTGTTTTTGTGTTGATTTTGTTTAATTTGTAATGTACCTGTTTTTTTCCCCCTTTCCCCCTACAAAGTATACTCAGAACTAACCAACATCATCTTTGACCAATCTCCACACAGTAAGAAGCATCTCAGCCTCCACCCTTTGCTAGAGGACAAACCAACTTACTTGGAAGTGCCTGACTTCCAGAGAGTGTCCATCACTGGTGACTATGCTGCTGGGGTATGTTCCAATTCTTAACTTCCAGGAACTGACTGGGATATGCCCTTATGTAAGTTTTGATTTTTATAGGCCTACTGCCCCTTAACCAAGACTATTACAGGTAACTGATCAGCAGAAATAGATTAGCCAGGGGGTCTCTCCATTTGAGCACGTGGAGCCCAGCCTTGGATTTGGTTTCTGAAATGTATATGTCTGACATTTAGAAGGGGCATTTAAGGAATACATTTTCACCTGTAGTCATCAGTTCTTGCCTAGGCCTACTCTTATCTAAGAATCAAACTCATTGGCCCTGTCATGACATCAGGGACATGTAGCTTTTAAGTATAGTGTCCTTCAGTCAGTGTAATGCTTTCTATGACTGTTCATAGTACATTTGCATTTATGTTAACTTGTCACTTTCCATATAGGCATTTCAAACATAACAATCAGCATTTCACTCAATCCAAACTGTACTGCAGGTGACCATGGATGACTTCGAGCTGTCCTGCAAGGGTCTGTACCGTGCCCTGTACATCAGAGAGAAGTACATGAAGCTTGCTTTCCAGAGATTCCCCAACACTCCTTCTCAGTTCTTACGCAAAATTGAAGGAGAGAAGTGGAAACCAGAAGATCAGGTGCTTCCAGGTAATAACTGTATACCAGAATACTATGATGATAAATAGTTTACAATAAGGTTCAATTTGCTAAAGTTGGCAATAAACAGAAGTTGCGGTAGACATGCTCCTGCTGTACAATGACCCCGTAGCAGAGCTGTGAACAGTGTTGCTAGATTGGGTCAACTATTTCCAGCCTAAAAGCTCACCAAAACCCACCCACTCCAAGAAAAACCTGTCCAAAACATTAACTACCAAAATAATGTGATCGAATTGTATTGCCATGTCAATCAAGGTTAATAAGGGTCATTTTTAAAATATCCTTAAAGGGATAGTTCACCCAAAAATTCTGTCATTAATTAATCACTCTCATGTCGTTCCAAACCCGCAAGACTTTCGTTCATCTTCGGAACGTAAATGAAGATATTTTGATGAAATCTGAGAATGTTCTGTCCCTCAGTTGACAGCTATACGCAACTACAATGATCAGATTGAATTTTTATTCACATATAAACATTGATCAGCGAACATAAACATAAGCTCAACTGAACCTGCTTGACATCCTGCAAGAACAAACCTTAAACATGCTGCGTAACACGAGAATTAACCTCATTGGTTCTTGAGGAAGCTCAAACGTGCTGCGTAACACGAGAATGAACCTCATTGGTTCTTGCTGAAGCTCAAACGTATTGCATAACACGAGAATGAACCTCATTGGTTCTTGAGGAAGCTCAAACGTGCTGCGTAACACGAGAATGAACCTCATTGGTTCTTGCTGAAGCTCAAACGTATTGCATAACACGAGAATGAACCTCATTGGTTCCTGCTGAAGCTCAAACGTGCTGCGTAACACAAGAATGAACCTCATTGGTTCTTGCTGAAGCTCAAACGTGCTGCGTAACACGAGAATGAACCTCATTGGTTCTTGCTGAAGCTCAAACGTGATGCGTAACACGAGAATGAACCTCATTGGTTCTTGAGGAAGCTCAAACGTATTGCAAAACACGAGAATGAACCTCATTGGTTCCTGCTGAAGCTAAAACGTGCTGCGTAACACAAGAATGAACCTCATTGGTTCCTGCTGAAGCTAAAACGTGATGCGTAACACGAGAATGAACTTCATTGGTTCCTGCTGAAGCTCAAACGTGCTGCGTAACACGAGAATGAACCTCATTGGTTCTTGCTGAAGCTCAAACGTGATGCGTAACACGAGAATGAACCTCATTGGATCTTGAGGAAGCTCAAACGTATTGCAAAACACGAGAATGAACCTCATTGGTTCTTGCTGAAGCTAAAACGTGATGCGTAACACGAGAATGAACCTCATTGGTTCTTGCTGAAGCTCAAACGTGATGCGTAACACGAGAATGAACCTCATTGGATCTTGAGGAAGCTCAAACGTGCTGCGTAACACAAGAATGAACCTCATTGGTTCTGGCTGAAGCTCAAACGTGATGCGTAACACGAGAATGAACCTCATTGGTTCTTGCAGAAGCTCAAACGTGCTGCGTAACACAAGAATGAACCTCATTGGTTCTTGCTGAAGCTCAAACGTGCTGCGTAACACAAGAATGAACCTCATTGGTTCTTGCTGAAGCTCAAACGTGATGCGTAACACGAGAATGAACCTCATTGGTTCTGGCTGAAGCTCAAACGTGATGCGTAACACAAGAATGAACCTCATTGGTTCTTGCTGAAGCTCAAACGTGATGCGTAACACGAGAATGAACCTCATTGGTTCTTGCAGAAGCTCAAACGTGCTGCGTAACACAAGAATGAACCTCATTGGTTCTTGCTGAAGCTCAAACGTGCTGCGTAACACAAGAATGAACCTCATTGGTTCTTGCTGAAGCTCAAACGTGCTGCGTAACACAAGAATGAACCTCATTGGTTCTGGCTGAAGCTCAAACGTGATGCGTAACACAAGAATGAACTTCATTGGTTCCTGCTGAAGCTCAAATATGCTGCGTAACACAAGAATGAACCTCATTGGTTCTGGCTGAAGCTCAAACGTGATGCGTAACACGAGAATGAACCTCATTGGTTCTTGCAGAAGCTCAAACGTGCTGCGTAACACAAGAATGAACCTCATTGGTTCTTGCTGAAGCTCAAACGTGCTGCGTAACACAAGAATGAACCTCATTGGTTCTTGCTGAAGCTCAAACGTGATGCGTAACACGAGAATGAACCTCATTGGTTCTTGCAGAAGCTCAAACGTGCTGCGTAACACAAGAATGAACCTCATTGGTTCTTGCTGAAGCTCAAACGTGATGCGTAACACGAGAATGAACCTCATTGGTTCTTGCAGAAGCTCAAACGTGCTGCGTAACACAAGAATGAACCTCATTGGTTCTTGCAGAAGCTCAAACGTGCTGCGTAACACAAGAATGAACCTCATTGGTTCTTGCTGAAGCTCAAACGTGATGCGTAACACAAGAATGAACCTCATTGGTTCTTGCAGAAGCTCAAACGTGCTGCGTAACACAAGAATGAACCTCATTGGTTCTTGCAGAAGCTCAAACGTGCTGCGTAACACGAGAATGAACCTCATTGGTTCTTGCAGAAGCTCAAACGTGCTGCGTAACACAAGAATGAACCTCATTGGTTCTTGCAGAAGCTCAAACGTGCTGCGTAACACAAGAATGAACCTCATTGGTTCTTGCAGAAGCTCAAACGTGCTGCGTAACACAAGAATGAACCTCATTGGTTCTTGCAGAAGCTCAAACGTGATGCGTAACACGAAAATTAACCTCATTGGTTCTTGCTGAAGCTCAAACGTATTGCAAAACACGAGAATGAACCTCATTGGTTCCTGCTGAAGCTAAAACGTGCTGCGTAACACAAGAATGAACCTCATTGGTTCTTGCTGAAGCTCAAACGTGATGCGTAACACGAGAATGAACCTCATTGGTTCTTGCAGAAGCTCAAACGTGCTGCGTAACACAAGAATGAACCTCATTGGTTCTTGCTGAAGCTCAAACGTGATGCGTAACACGAGAATGAACCTCATTGGTTCTTGCAGAAGCTCAAACGTGCTGCGTAACACAAGAATGAACCTCATTGGTTCTTGCTGAAGCTCAAACGTGCTGCGTAACACAAGAATGAACCTCATTGGTTCTTGCTGAAGCTCAAACGTGCTGCGTAACACGAGAATGAACCTCATTGGTTCTTGCTGAAGCTCAAACGTGCTGCGTAACACAAGAATGAACCTCATTGGTTCTTGCTGAAGCTCGAACGTGCTGCGTAACACGAGAATGATCCTCATTGGTTCTTGCTGAAGCTCGAACGTGTTGCATAACACGAGAATGAACCTCATTGGTTCTTGCTGAAGCTCAAACGTGCTGCGTAACACAAGAATGAACCTCATTGGTTCTTGCTGAAGCTCAAACGTGATGCGTAACACAAGAATGAACCTCATTGGTTCTTGCTGAAGCTCAAACGTGCTGCATAACACAAGAATGAACCTCATTGGTTCTTGCTGAAGCTCAAACGTGCTGCGTAACACAAGAATGAACCTCATTGGTTCTTGCTGAAGCTCAAACTTGCTGCGTAACACGAGGATGAACCTCATTGGTTCTTGCTGAAGCTCAAACGTGCTGCGTAACACAAGAATGAACCTCATTGGTTCTTGCTGAAGCTCAAACGTGATGCGTAACACAAGAATGAACCTCATTGGTTCTTGCTGAAGCTCAAACGTGCTGCATAACACAAGAATGAACCTCATTGGTTCTTGCTGAAGCTCAAACGTGCTGCGTAACACAAGAATGAACCTCATTGGTTCTTGCTGAAGCTCAAACTTGCTGCGTAACACGAGGATGAACCTCATTGGTTCTTGCTGAAGCTCAAACGTGCTGCGTAACACAAGAATGAACCTCATTGGTTCTTGCTGAAGCTCAAACTTGCTGCGTAACACG
Organism: Romanogobio albipinnatus; assembly: GCA_023566225.1. NCBI lineage: Eukaryota > Metazoa > Chordata > Actinopteri > Cypriniformes > Gobionidae > Romanogobio > Romanogobio albipinnatus. Next base: position 47,751,297 of record CM042253.1, read on the forward strand.
AGGATGAACCTCATTGGTTCTTGAGGAAGCTCAAACATATACGATTTCTTTGTCATTTGTGTAGCTGTAAATGGAGGGACCGAAAGCTCTCAGATTTCATCAAAAATATCTTAATTTGTGTTCTGAAGATGAACGAAAGGAAGCCTTATGGGTTTGGAATGACATGAGGTAATTAATGACAGGATTATATTTCATTTTTGGGTGAACTATCCATGTTGTTTCTCTTTCTCTGTAAAAAGAAATGTTGCATCTGGTTACCGAAAAATGGAAAAACAAGTTGTATTTATTGAATTCAGTGAAACAACCACACAGTGTGATCAAAACAGTCTCTGTTGTGTTTCAGTCTTTAGCTCTCCTCCTAAGGAGGGTGAGGATCCTTTCTGCACAAAGGACTTCCCACCTAACCTCAGCCATGTTGCTCGCATGAAGGATGGTGTTATCTACGTCTACAAAGATGCATTATCTGCAGATAAACACCAGCCTCTGAACCACCCTGGTCCAGACCTTGCCTCTTTCATCGATGACATGAACTTCCTCATCGCCTTGATTTCTCAGGGCCCAGTGTGAGTGCACGAAAGCCCTGGATGATGCCTAATATATGACCTCTAGTTCTGTATTATATTCTCTCATTTTCCATGTCCTGTTTGGGGGGAAAAAACATGATACACTCTATGTTTATGATATGTTTTTGGAAAAAAGTAATCAAAATGACAGTAAAACAGTAATATGTTTTTTGTTTAAAATAACCATTGTAATTTATTGTATAATGATATGTATTCCTGTGATGTCAGCATCATTACTCAAGTCTTCAGCGTCACATGATCCTTCAGAAATCATTCTAATATCATGATTTGCTGCTCAAAAAACATTTATCAATGTTGAAATCAGTTGTGCTGCTTAATAATTTTGTGGAAACCGTGATACATTACGTTTCTTTGATGAACCTTCATAAGAGCAGCATTTTATTTGAAATAGATATCTTTTGAAACAATGTAAAAGTCTTTTGATCAATTAAATGCATCCTAGCGGAATATGTCTTAAAGTCTATAGAGAATAAGAATGATAATGTTTATTTTCTAAATGGACGCTTGTGTTTTGTCCCTCAGAAAGACGTACACTCATCGTCGTCTGAAGTTCCTCATGTCAAAATTCAATGTACATGAGATGTTAAACGAGATGGAGGAAATGAAAGAGCTGAAGAAAAATCCCCACAGAGACTTTTACAACTGTAGAAAGGTATGACTCAATACAGCCAAATGCCATTTATACTAAAATCATTTACAATCAAATCACCACAAATTTTGTTCCGTTTCCGCTGGTGTAGGTTGATACTCACATCCACGCTGCCGCCTGCATGAACCAGAAGCATCTCCTCCGCTTCATCAAGAAATCCTACCGTGTGGATTCAGATCGGGTGGTGCAAGTTTTGAAGGGCAAGGAAGTGACCATGAAGGAGCTTTTTGCATCTCTTAACCTGCATCCCTATGACCTGACTGTGGATTCCCTGGATGTGCACGCTGTAGGTATCACACAACACATCACACAGGTTCTTCAGGGCCTGCTTACCCAGACTTGGGAAGAATATGTATAGAGAATCACCACAGTTGTTCAGGACTAAAAAAATAATATGTCAAAGTATCCTTCCTGCACTATGCAGTGCTCATTATGCAGTTGTCATGTGCTCTATTTTTAGACAATCCCATGGGTTTCAAAATCCACCTGGTGTATCCTCAGCTGTTATGACAGTATTCTTAGCACTCTTAACTGCTTACAACAACTGTTATTTGTGACGACAGCTAAGTCATTTACAGTTATTCCTTGCTCGATTTCATGCAGGGCAGACAAACCTTCCAGCGTTTTGATAAATTCAATGCCAAGTACAATCCTGTGGGTGCCAGTGAGCTGCGTGATCTTTATATGAAGACTGAGAACCACTTATCTGGAGAGTATTTTGCCACCATCATCAAGGTAAGACTTGGGTGAACCATGGCATTACTCGTTTACACTAACGGAAAACCAATCAGCCGTAATCTCTGGAATCTCACAGGAAGTTGCTAGTGACCTGGAGGATGCCAGATACCAGTACGCAGAGCCCCGTCTGTCCATCTATGGTTGTAACCCTAATGAGTGGACTAAGCTTTCCAGCTGGTTCAACATGCACAGAGTCTTTTCTCCTCACTTAAAGTGGATGATTCAAGTGCCCAGAATCTAGTACGTGAACCGGTTTCACTTCTCGCACTCAGTGTCTTTGTGAAAACTGTACTAACAGTATATCTCTAATTTCCCCCTGTAGTGACATTTTCAGAGGCAAGAACTTTGTGCCACACTTTGGAAAGATGCTGGAAAACATCTTCCTCCCTGTTTTCCAGGCCACCATTGCCCCGCACTCCAACCCAGAGCTTAGTGTCTTCTTGAAGCATGTGAGTGAATCTGGCAAATATTAGATTAGATTAGATTCAACTTTATTGTCATTACACAAGTACAAGTACAAGGCAACGAAATGCAGTTTAGGTCTAACCAGAAGTGCAATAGCAGCAAGTGCAGGATATACAATGGTTGCGTAAGTGCAGGACATGGATATGTACTGAATATATATATAAATATGTATAAATAGAGAGATGGTTATTACTATAAACAGAACTGAATTTACAGGTAAATATGTACTATGAATATAATATACAGATGGCTATTACTATAAACAGAATTTACAGATAGAGGTATACAATAATATGTTAGGCTAATATGAGGAATATAGCAGTGGATTAAGGTAGTGCAATAAATTATGGACAGAGCTATCCGAAGTGTAAAAGTGCAGTGGAAAGTGGTTGCATATTACAGTTAGAAGTACGGTGCAAAATGCAAATGTAAACAGTTGGTACTATAAATACAGTCGGCAGTGCAAATGAGCATGATCCAGTTAAGGTATGGTAGTGCAGAATGCATAAGTAAACAGTTGTTACTGTAATAAACAGTCGGTAGTGCAAATAACAAAGTGAAGGCAGATGTGAGGTAGGAGAGTTAGCAGTTTATGAGGGAAGTGGATCAGCGAGGGTTTGAGTTAGGCAAAGAGACAGCTCTGGGGAAAAACTGTTCTTAAGTCTGCTGGTTCTGGTCCGGAGGATCCTGAAACGCCTGCCGGAGGGCAGGAGAGAAAACAGTCTGTGGGCTGGGTGAGAGGAGTCCTTGAGGATGCTGTGAGCTCAATGCAGGCAGCGTTTCCTCTGGATGTGCTCGATGGCAGGTAGTGGAGTCCCTGTGATGCGCTGGGCAGTTTTCACCCCCCGCTGCAGTGCCTTGCGCTCCGCAACAGAGCAGCTCCCATACCATACTGCCACACAGTTGGTCAGGATGCTTTCTATTGCGCAGCAATATAATAATAGTGAATACAGTTCTGTCTCATTTGTGCAGTAACTTTCAAAAGTTGGGGGTCAGTAATTCAGCAAGGACACATTGAATTGATCAGAAGTGACAAAATACACACAAATACATTTATAATTTTACAAAAGTTTTACAAGACAAGAGTACAAGTACAAGTACAAGTACAAGAGTTTTTAAATAAATGTCTTTAAACTATTCATAGTTTTACTCATCAAAATATTCATTACATGCCTTAAAGAATCCTGAAAAAAAATTATCAATCTTTCTACATAAGCAAAACAACTGTTTTCAGCATTGATAATAATAAGAAATGTTTCTTGAGCAGCAAATTGTAATACATGCTTCATTGACTCCATCATCATCTTGCTTGTTCTGAATCAGATCCAAAGTAACTACAACTCACTACTTGGGTAGTCTTTTCATTGGACACTTGTTTACTCTCACTACCATTATTAATTTTACTTCTACTTGAGTTACTCTACCCTCGTCTGCAAATCAGCGTATTAGACTGATTCTGAAGGTGACACAAAAGATCATGAAGTAAAAATTCAGCTTTGATCACAGGAATAAAATACGTATAAGAATAATCGTTTTAAATTGTTATAATATTTCACAGTATTACTGTAGTTTGTTAACCCCTCCATCCCTGTGTTTTGTCCCTCTGCAGGTGACAGGCTTTGACAGTGTGGATGATGAATCCAAACACAGCGGTCACATGTTCTCCACAAAGAGCCCCAAGCCTGAGGAGTGGGACATTGTGAAGAACCCCTCATACTCTTACTGGATTTACTACATGTATGCAAACATCGCCCGACTCAACCAGCTGCGCAAGTGAGTATCTCAATAACACAAAAAGAACAAAACTAGTCATAGGACGTTTATGGATTGGATAATTGTTGTGCTTGATACTATTACGCTTGCTTATAATTAACATTAGGGGTTTGTTTGGTGTATAATACACCCTACACTGTTGGTCCCATGGACACGAATAATAACTCAAATTGTACAGCTTGCAAGGAGAAGTGTGATATAACTTTTTTACTTGGGGACACTTAAAGGGGCACTATAGCCGTGTTTCCACCGCAGGAACTTTCCCCAGGAACTTTGGGTGGTACTCGGTGTGTTTCGACCGCAGGAACCAGGGTCTAAATGAAGTTCCGGGTAAATATTTCCCCCTCCAAACAGACCTGCTCGCGAGGTTGTACTTTTTCAAAGTTCAGGAACTTTCGGGAGTGGGACTTGGCCACTGAACATGATGATTGGTTGACTACATGCAGCATTTTATTTCAACCGGCATTTTTAAAAGTTCTGCGTTCAGTAAGCTCTTTCTGTCCGATGGCGCGCATTGTCTCAGCCATCTCACGATCAATTTCCGTAATAGCTGATTATAACATACGTTGTCTTACAAGCTTTATAAGCAGAATACACTTTAGTATCATGCTCGTCTCTTTTCCGCCATTTTGTTAATTACATCTTTAGTAAACCAATACATAACCAGTAAAAGCAGCGCTGCTTGCATCTCCTCCATACTTGTTATTGTTGCAGAAAGTGTCGTGCAAAAATGATTACTGTAATTTGCCTAATCTTCATGGTACTTTAGACCGCAGTGGAAACGCAGACAGTAGCAGGTCTGGGGAAAAAAAAAAAAGTTCCTGGTACAAATTGTTCCGGGTAATTTCGGTGGAAACGGGGCTTATGTAACATTTTTTCTGTAAAATACCAAAAAACCACTAGGCCAGTGTTATATATTTTGTTCGTGAGAAAATGCTATTTTAACCAAGGAACAGGGACGTGAGGGAGTCGCCTGTCAATTGCGTCATATCTGAGTTACCCTCGGTTTCCGGTTTTATTTTGCAGCAACAAGTGTCATAGCAGCCGCTAGCGAACGCACAGAGTAATGCCATAACATCATTTAACTAGGGCTGTCAAAAGATTAATCACGATTAATCACGATTAATCACATCCAAAATAAAAGTTTGTGTTTACATAATATATGTGTGTGAACTGTGTATAATTATTATTTATATATAAAAACACACACAAGCATGTATATATTTAAGAAAAATTTATTATATTTATATATAAAATATTTATATTTATATATAATATAAATTATATAAATGTATACAGTATATACATGCAAATATTTCTTAAATATATACATGAATATTTATATAAACATAATAATTATACAGAGTACACACAAATATATTATGTAAACACAAACTTTTATTTTGGATGTGATTAATCATGATTAATCTTTTGACAGCCCTACATTTAACACACTCAGATGTGTCTAATATGATAAACAGAGCTGCGTTACCTCATACTCATGATCGGAAAAGCGGAAGTCCCACCGGCGACTGTGTCATAATAAAAGTCCCGCTGCTCACGAGGCGTGTGTTGCCTTCATCTTATTAACAATCGCTCCAGCGGTTCCTCAGCTCCACAACACTCGGTCCTGCTCTGCTTCAGACTACAGTAATGTTAATAATCGTATCCATGAACATGATTTCTGCCAGAGTCCTATCCCGATTCTTTTCCACCAGCTGTGAGGTGAAGACCACATGTCCCAAGATTCTGCGCTCAAACGTGGCGTCATCAAACTACGCCTTTGTTTTGAACAGGCGACCTCTAGTGGACGGAAAAGTTACATAGTGCACCTTTAATATTCAGCAATATATTGATTTGACTGCATTGACACTATTGGATGAGAGGTGAACTGAGCTGATGATGACATTACTGTTTTCTACAGAGCTGCTATATAGCTGAATTGAACTCATTCATAATTGATTAACTTTACCCAGTTGTTGAACTGAATCAACAATTAACTAACTTCAACTGAGTAATGACACTATTTTTGTTTTTGATCAATTTTATTTGAATTAAATTCCCGTACCAGGAACATATATGAAAGTTTCCTTTAACTATGTACAGACAGATGGCATGAAAATTGTCCACATATAATAAAAAAAAATAATAAAAAAAACACAAGAGAAGGATATGTAAATAGAAGATGGAGGATGTCAACATTTCAGCTTATCTAACAACATCTCCACGGTTTTTGTCCAGCTCTGAATATTCTTGTCCTTTGCGCAATATTGACACTATTGTCTTTTTAGAGCTGATTTTTGTTGCTTTGTTTTCTGTTTGCATCATTGACATTATTTCCTGTTTATCACTGTAAACCAGCTTTGAAACAATCTGTATTGTATGAAGCGTGTTATTGTTGTATAAAGGTTTTAAATGCTTTTGAAAGAAGTATCTTATGCTCACCAAGGCTGCATTTATTGGTTAAATTAAATATTATAAAAAAATGTATAATAACGGTTTTATGTTAATATATTTTAAAATGTCATTTATTCATCATCATTTCTCCAGTCTTCAGTGTCACATGATCCTTCAGAAATCATTCTAATATCTACTGTCTAATGCTGCTCAAGAAGTGTTTATTATTATTATTATTATTATTATTATTATTATTATTATTATTTATCAATGTTGAAAACAGTTGAGCTGCTTAAAAACAACAATGACTCTTTGATGAATGAAAAGTTAAAAACAGCATTTTTTAAATAAACAATTTACTGTCACATTTGATTATTTTAATGCATCCTTGCTGAATAAAAGCATTACTTTGTTTTTGTTTTTTTAACGGGTGTGTTTGTAGAGCCCAGAGTAACTGTATCTGTGTGTTTGTGGCATCCAGGGAAAGAGGTATGAACACGTTCCAGTTCAGACCTCACTGTGGTGAGGCTGGAGCCATCACTCACCTGCTGGCCTGCTTTATGACTGCAGACAACATCTCTCACGGCCTCAATCTCAAGAAGGTTAATACACCATTTACCCTGACCATTAGGGGGCGTCCTTCACCTTACCCTCATAGCTCTCTCTGTCTTCTATAAATACTGATGTTGACACAAGAATCACAGCAGTCTCTGTCTCCTCATGTTCCACAGAGCCCTGTCCTGCAGTACCTGTATTACCTGGCCCAGGTTCCCATTGCCATGTCCCCACTCAGCAACAACAGTCTGTTCCTGGAGTACAACAAGAACCCTCTGCCGGAGTTCCACAAGAAGGGACTGGTAGTCTCCCTGTCCACCGATGACCCCATGCAGTTCCACTACACCAAGGTGTGAGGCTTCACCCCTTTCCATATGTGCAAAATGCAAATCTTCTCCCTCTATTTCCTTTGATTTGATCATGTCGTGTCTGTGAGTTTATCTGAATTCCTGCATCAATAGGAGCCCCTGATGGAGGAGTATGCCATTGCAGCCCAGGTGTTCAAGCTTAGCACCTGTGACATGTGTGAGATTGCGAGGAACAGTATCCTCCAGAGCGGCCTGTCTACTGAGGTGAGGTCACCTGACATAACGCATCACTGAAAAGTCACAATTGTTTGTTTTTTTCATATGCATAATTGCACTGGTATATTCTGTTATTATATAGTAACTTATATAGTTTCCATTTTTGAACTTATAGTGTGAATTTAAATATATAAATATAAGATAATATGTCTAATGTTTTCGAAGTAAAAAAATATTTAATTACTATTGACCCTAGTGTTGCTAAAATTACGCAACTTTTACCTTGTGCTGCATGATTTTTTAATATATATATATATATATATACTGTATGTATGTATATATCTATTAATCAGTGTTATTTTAATATAATTTTTTCATGTCATTATTTTTCATTTTAATATTTTTTTGTTCTTTTGTGATTTTTATTAGTTATATTAGATAATTATTATTTTTAAATATTTCTATATAGCTTTAATTTATTTATTTCAGTTTAGTAATATTAGTACTTCAACGTAAATGTATTTATTTCAATTAGTTGACAAGGCAACATTTCTATTTTTTAAGTTTAGGTTTTTCATTTAACATATAATATATATATATATATATATATATATATATATATATATATATATATATATATATATATATATATATATATATATATATATATATATATATATATATATATATATATATATATATATATATATATAATGTATATATGTGTATATATATATGTATTCAGCTTTTCAAATTATTATAACTTTTTTGAATTAATTTTGTTTTAGTTAACAATGACAACAGAGTTCTTTCTTTTAAACTTCAAAACAAGAACATAATGATTCCATATCTAATAATATGGATTTAATATTTCCAAATTATTCATTCTGACAGAGTTACACATCTACCAGTCAGCCCCAGGGTTGAGCAATGTTTTTGTTGAAATTTTGATGTCTAATAATCTACACTTTTCAGTCTGATAATCACACTTCAACATGATCTTTTTCTCACACCAACAGGAAAAGGTTCACTTCCTTGGTGCCAACTACTTGAAGGATGGTCCAGAGGGCAACGACATCCGCAAAACCAACGTGGCTCAGATTCGCATGGCCTACCGCTACGAGACCCAGTGCTATGAGCTGAACCTCATTAAAGAGGGCATGATAACTGACTAAACAAACATGCACACATTTAAAATCTCTTTAAGTTATGTAACTGACAACAACATTTCTGCTATCATTATTGTGAAGCCCATGAGATAATGTCCACGAGACAGAGCTAATAACTTAATGAGAAATGACACTCTGGAACAGAGTCTTCTTGTACACAGGTGTCTGATGTCGACTTGTGAAGTTTGTCTGACCTTTAGGTCTTACTGGAGTTCACAGCTTGCAGTTCACTATGTTTACATCCCCTTTGTGCCTTATTGTATTATGTTTTTATTTGTCATGCTTTGGAAAAAAGCCTGTTACAGTTGACTCAATAAACATCTATGTACATACATCTGTATTTAAAATACATACATATTTTTGTTCTTGTAGTTAACACAAAATTGACAATTTTGTCATCATTTACTCAATCTCAGGTTGTTTAAATTCTTTTGGTGAAAAACAAAAAACAAAGACAAAGATTGTCAAGTCAAAAAAGGACATCAAAACTACCAACTTCTGTAAAAGTAATACCTATTCACTATATTCCAAGTCTTCTCAATGTCATACAAGATAAACAATTCCCCCTCTGTAGCATTCAAATGTTATTTGGACTTCTGCATATTCAAACTTTTGGGAACCTGACATTGGTACATATATGACATATACTCAATAGCATTACCATTTACTCGAGACAATGGCAGTGTCATTGGTGCCAGCTTCTCTGAATGGAAAGATTGTCAGTGAATATCATTAAAATTTTAAAGATTTTATCTTTCTCAGACCTATTGTATGACTTTATATAGCACACAATGGCCTGATTAAGCCAGGTCATTTAAGTAGCTTTTATAAACATGCCTTAGAGAAAAAAACAAAACATATAAATATGAACAGTTGCTTTCAGTTAAAACAGCTCTGTACATTTAGTCTGGGACTAGTTTACGCCTTGTCTGTGAAACCGGGGAAATGTGTAATATTAGCCTATATGTAAGTAATTATTTTAAATATTAATATGTTATAAAATCACACGATTTCTTATGCATATAATTCCCATAATTCCGATTATTAATTTCCAGTGTGCTTTGTGGAAAACTGCTCCTGGTTCAATATTGCCAATGCATTTTAACATGAAGCTCGAGTAACATATATTTCTCTCAAGTCACTAAACAGTTAAAAGAATAATCGAAGTAGCATTTCCGTTTCAAGCAAGTTTTGCCTGAACGAACACACATTGGTCATTTTATGAAGACACTTTTATTGCAGCACCAGTTGGTGAGCTGATTCATCCACTCAGAGGAACCGAAGCTCAGAGGGGGAACTGACAGCACAGGAGGAGCAGGATTACACGAACACATCCACTCTTTAAGAAACACCGATAACAGTTTCTATCGGGAATATAAACAACACCAGGCGTACGTTGGTGCCAGCAATATCGGTATCTGTAACTTTGCGACCCGTTGTTTACTCGCTGTGAACGTGAATGGATACAAAGTTTCTCTCGAGGAAGTTTTTAGCCGACTGGCTAACCAGCCGTGAAATATGAAGACTTCGGGTCCACAACAGAGTTACAGACTCAGAATTTACTCTTAAGGAACTTTTATTTCGGTTTATTGCAGCTGAGTTGAACATATGTGTTGTGCGGACAAGTTTGCGAAAGTAAGTTGATATTTCTTCATAACAAAAGATCTGAAGTGGCGGACACGAAAGAGCTCTGGGTCGCTGATTTTTGTATTTGTTTTATTTATTTTATTTTATTATAAGTGTAAAAAGTATGCTATTAACTGTTTTTATTTCAATTTGTTTAATTTTAAACTTTTAAAAATTATTTTTATTTAATTTTCTTGTATTTTTTTACATTAAATTTTTCGTTCCTGATCTCAGAGAATTTAATAATATATTCACTTAAAAAAAACAACAACTTTATTTAATTGTTTATCCTAGTTTCCTTAGACACATTTATGCTGAAGTCTACCTTTCAAGTAAATATGCTAATCAAAAATTAATTTATTCATGTTGGATGTAATCTGCTTTTTCTCATTTCGCCTTTGGATTAAAATGTCTATAGTATTGACACCATAGTTGAGTTATTTATTAACTTCTTTAACTCAATGAGCTGGGAAGTATTTGACAGAGTGTTTTGTCTTATAGACACGGTTATATTTAGTTTTGACAGTGAACTCTCTCACTTTCCCACCCTCTTAATCAACCCCACCCAGAAGCATGTCCCCTCATGCACAGACACCTGGGGTGGGTGGATCACCTGTCAAAAGTAATATTATAGTTTATATATGCCTTGATTGTCTACCATTTGAGGGCTGGGGTAATACTAGTGTCTGGTTGATGTTGGCATTGTAGGGGTGTTTTGTGTATGTCTGCGGTTGTTGATGACTCTTTTGATCACCAAACCCCAAACGCAGAGCTCCGTCGGCGTGCAGTGGCATATCTGGAAGCAGGTGGCTTGGAGAAAAGAGAGCGAGGATTTATTCCGCCTCTCAGGTTGTGGGTTTGTTGCTGGGAATGTCATGAAAAGTTCCTCCTCACATGCAGTCGGGAAGTTTCAGGTCAGGATGATTGGAGTTAGACTTTCCGCATACCCCGCAAGTTGTAATTAACCACTGATCTAGCCCGTCCAAACCTACACAGACCATCTGCACATTTCAGACTATGTGTCTGTGAACTTTGCCGTGTTAAGTTTCACGCCGGACCTCTTGAGTCACACAAAAAACTAGCATGGAAATACTACACCAGATTAAATTCTGTAAAACCATCATTATGGACATTCTGCTGATTCGATCTTCCTGTGAATCAGGAAACGCAGGCCTTCCTGCACACGCAGACACAAGTGGGTCAGTAGATGTGATGATCCTGCAAGGGGGATGGGATCTGGCTCGAATCATGGAGAGATTCCAGTTTGTATGTTAGATGTAGGTCATCCAGAACAAAGGCATCATTTTTGGACCCGGCTGATCAAATGTGGTCAATATACCAAATTATTATGTCGTTCAATCCCAGTGCCAAGGAATTGCAGCATGTCCTTGCTCTCAGCGTAATGTGCAACGTGTCCAAAACACTTTGGCTGCAGATGAGGGCTTGTGTTAGAGCTGCCAGATCCATCCCTGCTACAGAAGACGTAGGAAAGAGGAATTTCAAGTGGCCTCTTTTTGTTGTCGACTTGGTGCATAGACACCAGCGTTTATTAACATGCATGAAATTGTGCATATTTCCCTCATTGATGTGTTGACCACTCGTTCTTGTGTCACAAAGAAGGCCCTTCTATTATGCGCACATGGATGTGGAAATACTTGGAATGCCTGTCCTTTTCGTGCCACGGCTGAAAGAAGCTTTTGGAGAGGAGTGAAATTGAATTGCATTATGCTCAAGTGTGTTAATGCATGGCAGTGCTTTGGACGGGCCCAGCTGGAGAGGGTGGGAGTGGGGGTGGTGGGTGTTCCTGGGGATGGAGGCCTCTACAATGCTTTGTCTTCTCCCGTGTTCCTGTCGTTGTCAGTCTCCTCTTTGTTAGGGTTTTTATTTTTGGTTTCAGGGCTGACCTTGACAGTGACTATCTTTGGTTTCCTGCATTTATGCAGCATGCAGAGACCATCACCTTTTGTGTTTGCAAAATGTGCTTGTCAGTTGAACCCACTTGTGTTTTTTTTTCCTACTTTGCAGTCCCTAAAGTGAAGGAAGAATGGCAGAGGAACCGAAGACATAGCTGTCCTACAGGAAAGAGGTTCTTCTGTGAACTTTATTAACTTATTTGCACCGCAAAGGAAGGGGTTCTTCCTTGATAGGCTTGCTGTTGCAATGCCAGACGGTCCTGCATTGTGACGACATCCTCGTCGTCATGCTGGCTCCTGGAGTGGACCATAGAAAAAGAGGGGGGAATGTCGTTACAGAAGGACCAGGACAGAAGACGGCGACAACAGCAGCATGGCCACTCTCACGAGAGCCTGGCGTCAACATCAAGCAGAAAATCTCCCAATGGGAGGGACTCAGCCAGCAGGAGGACATCCGTAGTGGAAAAGTTCAGACCCAGCGGACTCTTGCTTCTCGTAGACATTCAGGGGACCTCCTTGGAAATGGACTCAACTGCAATGATGAAAGTCGTAACAAAGCGACTGTATCAAAAGCCAAAAGCCTGGGTTTGGATTTCAGAGAAAAACAAATGACTTTTAGACCGGTTACAGGTGAAATCCAATCTGATGTCCCGAGAAATCACACACATTTGAATAAATTTGTAACATCAACTCCTGCAACTAAGTCTTTAAGCACTGTAACCCATGTCCAAGTGACTAAACTGAATGATAAAAGCAATCATTTTAAGTCAAACCATTTCCCAGATGTTGAAATTACATCTCTACCTCAGTGTGTAGATGATCCAGAGGCTTTGCTGCCTCCAGGGAACTTTTACACCTCCAGGGGGTTCTGGAAACAACTGGAGGCAGATGAATCTTTCTGGGAGAGAGAGAAAGATTCCTCAATGGTGACTAAGTCTCTTGATGAAATTGGACCTTCTTCCCCTCCACCTAAACCACAGCGTACATTCCAATACAAGGGTGCGAGCAGTCCGCCCGGCCAACGGATCCAATTGGAGAACCAGACTCCATCCGTCGGCAGATCGGATCAAGTCCAGAAGCATGACACCATATTAAAGCCACCCAGCTGTCCACCTCCTCCTTGTCCAGTCAACAATTTCAATGGGTTTTCCAGAAACAGAAAGAACAGGTGAATATTTTTCCCTTAGTGCAGATCACATTACCCAGTTAATCCCAAACATAAAAAAGGAAGTTTTATGTGCAGCATCCAACAATTGTAAGTACATTTAAAGCAATTTCTTATTCATGAATACATCTTGATGTTGCATTGCAGTTTCCACTATTGCACTGGCCCTCTGTTTTAATTCTAATTCCAAACAAAGTCTAATTTAGTCTAATAATAATTTCTGAGCTTTGGTTTTGGTGTTTGCCCACAATTTACAGTTTTCAATTTTCATTTTTGCTGCACTAGTAATGTCATACCATCAAATTAGTCATTAAATAATTGTGTTAATAAAAAGGCCAATGCCAGAAACTAGATGATTGAACAACCCCCTCATGTAATTATATTGTATAAAACAGGTCGATAAACCTTTATAAATAGCGTTTTGCTGGCTTTCAAAACCTGTTAAACCTGGTCACAAATGATATATCCCAACGAACAATAGGTGTTGGCCTAAAACGTTCTCATACTGACATGCTTCAGCTTGATTGATATCTCAAAACATGTGGAATGTTGTAGAGAGGTGTGCAATTTCTTTTATAAGTTATTAAGATAAAAAAAATCCCATAGACTTTGAAGGATCTAATCCAAAATACCACAGAGACAAAAAGCGACAGTTCAGGTGTGTAAATGATGACAATTTTCATTTTTGGGTCAAGTAAGAGTATAAGCCTAGTTCACACTGCCCGATTTTAGCCCTGATTTTGACTCACCGACAGGTTTTGCCATCATTGACAAATGCCCGAAATCATAGGCAAATCGGTGCTCGTTCACGTGAGTGGCAATCACGCAGTGTGAATGATCAAAGACGCAATCAGAGATAATCGCAGATGAGTCGCCAATGCCCGTGAGATATTTGGCATTCTAAATATCAGGACCTGTCGGCTATTCAAACTCCTGCTGTGTGAAATGTGTTCTGACTGAAAAATACATCGGCGATGACCTACAGCCGATGAGGGAGCAAGATACAGGGCACCGGGAGGTTCGAGGAGGAGTTATTGACCATAATATTAGTATTTTAATAGATATACACTCACCTAAAGGATTATTAGGAACACCATACTAATACTGTGTTTGACCCCCTTTCGCCTTCAGAACTGCCTTAATTCTACGTGGCATTGATTCAACAAGGTGCTGAAAGCATTCTTTAGAAATGTTGGCCCATATTGATAGGATAGCATCTTGCAGTTGATGGAGATTTGTGGGATGCACATCCAGGGCACGAAGCTCCCGTTCCACCACATCCCAAAGATGCTCTATTGGGTGGAGATCTGGTGACTGTGGGGGCCATTTTAGTACAGTGAACTCATTGTCATGTTCAAGAAACCAATTTGAAATGATTCGAGCTTTGTGACATGGTGCATTATCCTACTGGAAGTAGCCATCAGAGGATGGGTACATGGTGGTCATAAAGGGATGAACATGGTCAGAAACAATGCTCAGGTAGGCCGTGGCATTTAAACAATGCCCAATTGGCACTAAGGGGCCTAAAGTGTGCCAAGAAAACATCCCCCACACCATTACACCACCACCAGCAGCCTGCACAGTGGTAACAAGGCATGATGGATCCATGTTCTCATTCTGTTTACGCCAAATTCTGACTCTACCATCTGAATGTCTCAACAGAAATCGAGACTCATCAGACGAGGCAACATTTTTCCAGTCTTCAACTGTGCAATTTTGGTGAGCTCGTGCAAGTTGTAGCCTCTTTTTCCTATTTGTAGTGGAGATGAGTGGTACCCGGTGGGGTCGTCTGCTGTTGTAGCCCATCCGCCTCAAGGTTGTGCGTGTTGTGGCTTCACAAATGCTTTGCTGCATACCTCGGTTGTAACGAGTGGTTATTTCAGTCAAAGTTGCTCTTCTATCAGCTTGAATCAGTCGGCCCATTCTCCTCTGACCTCTAGCATCAACAAGGCATTTTCGCCCACAGGACTGCCGCATACTGGATGTTTTTCCCTTTTCACACCATTCTTTGTAAACCCTAGAAATGGTTGTGCGTGAAAATCCCAGTAACTGAGCAGATTGTGAAATACTCAGACCGGCCCGTCTGGCACCAACAACCATGCCACGCTCAAAATTGCTTAAATCACCTTTCTTTCCCATTCTGACATTCAGTTTGGAGTTCAGGAGATTGTCTTGACCAGGACCACACCCCTAAATGCATTGAAGCAACTGCCATGTGATTGGTTGATTAGATAATTGCATTAATGAGAAATTGAACAGGTGTTCCTAATAATCCTCTAGGTGAGTGTATGTACAGTTATATTAAACAGAAACAGAGCACAAACATCTGCTTGATCAGCCGCAGCAGTAGCACACTGCAAAATTATTTATTTACCTCAAACTCTCTTTGCAGAACACAATCCTTGCTCCCTGTGTCTCCCCAACCATTTCCTCCACCATAATCTTTTTTATTTTTCTCCATTTTGCTGCAAATCAGCGCACAGACAATTTGGACCGCAAGTTTCTGCACTGCAGTCTATATTTTTAATAATAATTCCAGTCTCGTGCGAGAACTCCAGTCTGACGCACATGTGATCTCGCGTTGTGTTTTGTTGTGAAACGAAATTTGCGGACGGGACGGAGCTGTCGGCGATTATTCCTCTTGTACAGTCATGCAGTGTGAAACCCCCTGTCCCATAAATGTTCTTTCTTTCGCTCTTTCGTTCTTTCTTTCTTTCTTTCTTTCTTTCTTTCTTTTTATTTATATAGCACTGTTAAAAACAACCGGAGTTGACCAAAGTGCTTTACATAAAAGGAATAAAAGATACAATGTACAACAAACATATTAACAGTTCAAACATCGCTGACACCACATATATCACTTCATTTAACTGTTATTCAGAAAGATCCTAAATACTGGTAGTGATTTTGCCAATCTAATAGGTAGAGGCAGCTCATTTCATAATCTCGGTCCCATAACTGCATAACTGCGCAATCACCTTTTTTACGGCAATTTGTCCTTGGTAGTACCAGAAGTTTGTTTCTTATGCTCAAATAGCATTAAACAAGCTTATATTTCAGACTGACCAGCCAATGCGCATGTGCAGTCCTAAACGCATGTCTCAGAACTGTTTCTATCGCAACTGGAGCTTCTAAAGGCAGCTGCAGTGATGCAATGAATTTACCAATTGGCGATTTATTTTGATGATGGACTTACCCTTTGCACTTTCTCCCATTCATAGTAATATGAGTGCACCGTCTTGGTATATATAAAGTCTTTTGCTGCGTCCCAATTCACCTACTTATAATATGTCCTAAAATTATGTTTTTTTGTGAAGAAGAGTAGGCAAGCTTTGGGATATACTACTTCATCGTAATTGCACCTTTAACGGACAGCTTTAACTTGCATCCTCTCACTGTTTAAACCATAGAAATGTATACGTAGATTCCCCATTAGCAACTGTTTCTATGGGCCGCTATACATTTCATTTTAGCCGTCCGCCATTTTCGAACGGTCAAAGCTGGTCGTGAACTTGCTTTGTGAATATTTGAATGTTGCATGTATGAAATTAATATCTATACATCAATAGACTGAAGCAGATGAGTTAGGATTTAGTTTATCATTAATGGTAGATAATTCTGCAAATGCTAAAAATATTGGTTAAAGATCTTTACATTTTCTTAATATCATTAATTTTGACCGTCAGAGAACCCTACAGACACATTGCTCAGCTTTTAATGAGCGCAGTAAACTCATTATAAACAAGTTCATTGGAAAGAAATCATAAACCATCAACCAGTCAGCCATCAAAGTAAATAAATTATAAAAAATAGTAATAAATTAGCTGGTAATGTGTTTAATAAACATCAATATAGCCTATTTATTCAGCCCATGTTTTAAGTAATCATCTTAGGTATTATCTGAAAGCTTAAATTCTCAAAAATCATCCTAAAAAAACATCATAAAATTATCAACATCACATACCTGAATTTAAACCATTTTTAAGAATAGGGAACATTATAAATTATGAGTCAAAATGATACATTTTTATACATTTATTTAAAATATGAAAACACAAACCAACACATTGTCACCTGTGAAAGGTGATCCAATTTCTTCGGAAATTTAAATCGCACTGGGCTTTACAGAGGCTGTTGTTTTTTTATGCGAGTGATGATTGCAGCATCTGAAGTGTTGACGTGTGTTGACCGTTCTAAAATGGCGGCGCGTCGACGTGCCTGGAGAGGTCGAATGGGGCATCTACGTATACATATCTATGGTTTAAACTGCCATCATCTTGTCACATTTAAAATCCTCCACATTCAATTTTAATTTA
Source organism: Romanogobio albipinnatus (assembly GCA_023566225.1). Taxonomy (NCBI): domain Eukaryota; kingdom Metazoa; phylum Chordata; class Actinopteri; order Cypriniformes; family Gobionidae; genus Romanogobio; species Romanogobio albipinnatus. The sequence goes on from CM042253.1 coordinate 47,769,171, forward strand.
ATTTTCTATCGTTTCGGAGAGAAATGCAGCTGCATGTTGATCTGTCGTGGGTCTTTCACTCTCCTCATGTGTTTGCAATTTGCATAATCATGCATTTAATGAACAAACGTATCATTACAAAAGTTCACAATGCTGTTGCAGATAAAATACAATGTGGATAACATTCAATAAATATAGTTTCATCCGGTTAGATACTGATTTATAATCACACAAGCAAACCCCTTTATCTATACATCTGTACATAACAATCGGACTTGCACATCCGCCATGTTTGTAGTTTTTAAACACTTTTTATTCGTTTTTGTAGTTCTAATCGAAAAAGTAGACCATCCGGGTGTCTACTACAATTCGGGACACTCTAATTCTATTTTCAAATACTATTTAGGATGGATAGTATGCAAATTGGGACACAACATTTGACACCACTCAGAACACATTACCAATTGCATAGCAATGCCATGGCAACCACTTACAACACTCTAGAATTATCCATGTGTAAACACCACTTACAATTTCTTAACCTCCTGGGACCCACGAATAAACTTTTGTCCACTGTAGTGGACATTATATTTTAGTGAATTTCTCTGATATCATAGATGTCACGTTACAGTCTGGATGTCCTGTAAAGAGCACATTTGGGGCTTTGCAGAGATACCAAATATTTGGAGGTTTCACCAGGACAACAACTTCTTCTTGGTCTTTAAAAACGGCTGACATTAATGTTTAGCACTCTTATGGAAATATTATAATATTTTTAAATTATAATTTAAATCAGATTAATTTTCAAATTGTTTGTTATAAATCAACATCTCAGGAAAATGTTAAGGGGGTTTCGAATCAAAATATGACTTTCTGTTACAAAACAGAGCATTGGTTTCTTAAATGTCCACTGTAGTGAACGTCAGGACTTAAATCATGTTTATCAGGCATTTTGGAGACATAACAAGTGAATAGGGAAAGAAATTACGGACCCACTTTATATTAGGTGGCCTTAACTACTATGTACTAACATTTTAATTAATCATTTGATACAATGCACTTATTGTGTACGTACATGTTTTTACATTGTACTTACATTTAAAAAAATACCTGCATGTAATTACACAGTTGACACTTCCCTTACACCTAACCCTACCCTTAAACTTACTCATACCACCACATCTGTCCCTAACCCTACCCTTAAACTTACCCATACCACCACATCTGTCCTTAACCCTACCCATATCCCACCTCAATATCAGCAAAAGTGTTTTGCAATACAATTTGAACACAGTAAGTACATTGTACTTATTTTTTTTATGTAAGTACATAGTACTTAAGGCCACCTAATATAAAGTGGGGCCGAAATTACATATCAATATTCCTATGAAATATTAGATATTATTATGAAAATGTTGCCAATTATTACACTTCTTTTTTCATTACATGTTGCACCAAGAACACATTAATATGCAAATTAGATGCAGCGTAAAGATGCATTGTATTGAATGGGAAAATCCAAGTATGGCCATTTTACCCACATATTTCATAAAGTAAAATGTTATATCAATGCATTACATTATATCTTTCATAACATAGTTTGTTTTAAAGGTCCCATGACATGGATTTTTTATTTTATTTTATAATGTATTCTGAGGTGTACTTATATTGTTAGTATGATTTTTACATCATAAAATGTCATAATTTAGAAATAAAAGGCTTTTTTTCTATACTGATGTTTGCCCTCTGGCTGAATGCCCTGTTTCGAGGGGCGTGTCTGCTGGGAGACTTCAGTAAAAACGCCTTCCTTATTCTACCAACTTTGTAACACATGTAATGTACCATTACAGGAGATGAACGAGTTACGAGTAAGGGTTGATTATAGCATTATTTTGAGATATTTTCCTCTTATATGAAAAGCGTCAGTGACGCCCATTGAGTACACAGCGCAAACAAAGACACAACAGCGCAGTAATCGAATGTAATCCAGTTTATTGTGGGGATAGCTGGCTAGCCTAGCCCGGAGACCCTCACGCTTACCCCCCCGTCTGCTTAATTTCGCGCCGTGTTTGGTGCCTCCGCTGTGGGCGAGATGCAGTACTGGGGGTCGGTGATGTTGAAGGCCGACCGGTCAGTGCAGCCCGAGCTTCGGCGTGCGTGAAGTTTATCTCTAAAGATGTGGCTCTGCCGATGTTGAGCAGAAACTCATGACTGTATGCACATTTAAGAACAGATAGACGCAACGAGGACGTACAAAAACACTGACTCACAAGATAGAAAACACCGTTCTGTCGGGAGAGAGAGAAGCCGCAGCACGAATAATAAAGTTCTGTGTGAACTTGAATAATTAGCTACACATCAGAAATCACTGATCACAGATCAGAAGGAACTGAAAAAAGACTTCTGTTTTCATTTGTACATCCAAACACTGAGAAACTGCCAGCATTCACTCGTTCACAAGCCATGATCTCTCGAGGACAAACAAATATGGTGCTCGCATGGGCGTGCCAAATTCTCTGGGCGAAGGAAAGGGAGGTAACCGTTCCTGGTATGATGTCATAATAGGAAAATTCAAGATCAGCTCGTCTCAAAGGCAGAGAGAGACAGCCAGAACTCGGTTTACACCCATAAAAATTTCTAGCCACTTGGGGACAATATTCAGGCTAGGCGAACTTATGTTAATGTTGATAAACCTCATAAAATGAAAATTTCATGCCATGGGACCTTTAAAAAAATCCTGAAACCTAAAAATCAATTGGTGAATTAAAAATAAATCACATTGTTTTTGCCTATACATGCAATTTCATGTCATTCTAGTTTTTTAAACAACTGAGTCCTGGTGTCAACTACAGAGGACATATCATAACATATGAATAAAATATCATTTTTCCAAAATGTTCCCATTTGTTTCTTATGCTCTAAACAATGTAATGACATGAAAAAAATACTAAATTCAAAACACTTTTTTTCGGGGTCCCAGGAGGTTAAGGAAATGCAAAATTCTACTAATTGTTTATTTCATGCTTTGAGTTGGACAGCTTTGTGTCAGAAGACAGTGAGGAGAGTTTAACTGTGAGTGGGTGATAGTTTAGTTGTCTGGCCTCATCCCCAGCTGTGATGTCAGCTGTTCTCTGGCAGAATCACAGCCTATTGTCCACATTTGGCCTACTTCTGTTTCAGCAAAGACTGCAGAGGTCACGCAGGGGTTTTCTGAACACTCCTATGGTCACGCTGTTGTGTTTACTCCTTCCTCGAATTGTTTTTTTACTTGATAATTTGGAACCCGGTGTCTGTTCCAGCCATATTATATCACATCTCATGTCTATTTTAAATTGTGATATGCATTCTAGTGCATTCCTATTTGGATTAATGTTTACCCTTTATGAAAGACCCAAAACCTGTTGTTAGATTACAATACAGAGACCGTTCCCATCACAGACACTCTTGATCCCCTTCTTCACAGGAAGTCGTTTGAGTTTGAGGACGTGGTACGGCTGTCAGCCCAACAGGCCTCTAGAGTGAAGGAGGGCCGCCGTTCGGGTCTTTTCCACGCCCAGTCTGAAGACAGCATCTATGAGGACATCATCTGTGAGTGATTCTGAGAACCCCAAGACACATGTCATTGATCAGATATTACTGTGAAGTACGGTAAAAAAATATGTCTGCATGGAATGAAACTCTCATCTTGATATTTTCATTGTTTCTCATGCATTATTATTCAAATGTATTCAAAAAAATTCAGTAAGGATGCATTAAACTGATCAAAAGTATCAGTAAAGGCTTTTATAATATTACAAAACATTTCTATTTTAATAAAATTAATGTTTCTGTTGATCAAAGAATCCTGAACAAAGTATTATGATATACACTCACCTAAAGGATTATTAGGAACACCTGTTCAATTTCTCATTAATGCAATTATCTAATCAACCAATCACATGGCAGTTGCTTCAATGCATTTAGGGGTGTGGTCCTGGTCAAGACAATCTCCCGAACTCCAAACTGAATGTCAGAATGGGAAAGAAAGGTGATTTAAGCAATTTTGAGCGTGGCATGGTTGTTGGTGCCAGATGGGCCGGTCTGAGTATTTCACAATCTGCTCAGTTACTGGGATTTTCACGCACAACCATTTCTAGGGTTTACAAAGAATGGTGTAAAAAGGGAAAAACATCCAGTATGCAGCAGTCCTGTGGGCGAAAATGCCTTGTTGATGCTAGAGGTCAGAGGAGAATGGGCCGACTGATTCAAGCTGATAGAAGAGCAACTTTGACTGAAATAACCACTCGTTTCAACCGAGGTATGCAGCAAAGCATTTGTAAAGCCACAACACACACAACCTTGAGGTGGATGGGCTACAACAGCAGAAGACCCCACCGGGTACCACTCATCTCCACTACAAATAGGAAAAAGAGGCTACAATTTGCACAAGCTCACCAAAATTAGACCGTTGAAGACTGGAAAAATGTTGCCTGGTCTGATGAGTCTCGATTTCTGTTGAGACATTCAGATGGTAGAGTCAGAATTTGGTGTAAACAGAATGAGAACATGGATCCATCATGCCTTTTTACCACTGTGCAGGCTGCTGGTGGTGGTGTAATGGTGTGGAGGATGTTTTTTTGGCACACTTTAGTGCCAATTGGGCATCGTTTAAATGCCACGGCCTACCTGAGCATTGTTTCTGACCATGTCCATCCCTTTATGACCACCATGTACCAATCCTCTGATGGCTACTTCCAGCAGGATAATGCACCATGTCACAAAGTTCGAATCATTTCAAATTGGTTTCTTGAACATGACAATGAGTTCACTGTACTAAAATGGCCCCCACAGTCACCAGATCTCAACCCAATAGAGCATCTTTGGGATGTGGTGGAACGGGAGCTTCGTGCCCTGGATGTGCATCCCACAAATCTCCATCAACTGCAAGATGCTATCCTATCAATATGGGCCAACATTTCTAAAGAATGCTTTCAGCACCTTGTTGAATCAATGCCACGTAGAATTAAGGCAGTTCTGAAGGAGAAAGGGGGTCAAACACAGTATTAGTATGGTGTTCCTAATAATTCTTTAGGTGAGTGTATTTTTCAACAGAAACATTTTCAACATTAATAATAATAATAATAATAAATGTTTCTTAAGCAGCAAATCCTCATATTAGAATTATTTCTGAAGGATCATGTGACACTGAAGACTGGAGTAATGATGCTGAAAATTCAGTTTTGATCACAGGAATAAATTACATTTCAAAATCTATTAAAATAGACAAGTTATATTAAATTGTAATGCTATTTCACAATATTACTGTTGTTACTGTATTTTGATCAAATAAACGAAGCACTGTTGAGCATAAACAATCTTCAACAAATCTCTGTTAATGTTAATTAATAAAAATACTAGTGGTGGGACCGTTATCGGCGGTAATGTGCTGTGTTAACGTGAGACTCTTACAAATGTAAAAAACAAATGTAAAAAACATTGCCGTTATTCTATTCTAAAAGTTGGGTTGGGAGCTTAATACTGCACTGTATTAAGGAGAGGATGACCGGGGCCATGTATTGCGAGATTTTGGGGAACAACCTCCTTTCCTCAGTTAGAGCATTGAAGATGGGTCGAGGCTGGGTCTTCCAACATGACAATGACCCGAAGCACACAGCCAGGATAACCAAGGAGTGGCTCTGTAAGAAGCATATCAAGTTCGGGCGTGGCATAGCCAGTCTCCAGACCTAAACCCAATAGAGAATCTTTGGAGGGAGCTCAAACTCCGTGTTTCTCAGCGCCAGAAACCTGACTGATCTAGAAAAGATCTGTGTGTAGGAGTGGGCCAAAATCCCTCCTGCAGTGTGTGCAAACCTGGTGAAAAACTACAGGAAATGTTTGACCTAAAATGACAAATGGGACACCCTGCTGTCTCGTGGACTTAATGGACACGCGCACGCAGTGGCCATTGTAAGTCCACAAGACCGAAAGTGCACATGAAGTGTGCCATTTGGGACAGGGCTTTAGTAGACTGTAGTAGCCTGTTAGGTTAGGGTTCGGGTTAGTAGAATAAGATGACATGTAGTTACTTATAGTCAGTAGAATATCTATTGGAGAGCTTCTACAAAAAGTGTTGGCAGATATTAAGCAGACAGTCTACTAACATGTTAATGACTGCTAGTTGACATTGCAAAGTTACTTATAGTTAGTAGAATGTCTAAAGTGGACCATTGCAATAAAGTGTAACCGTGTCTTTTCAAACCAATCTTTTACAGCGGATATGCCAAAAGAGAACCCATATGAAGACATCAAGCTTTCTCCCATGTGTTTACCTATAAGACGGCCACGGAACTACACAGTTGGACAGAGAGAGAGCCCACACCTCAAGGTGACTGTCATTTTAAATGCTTATTAATTTTGTCATCTTTCAGTAAATAATATGTACACTACCATTCAAAAGTTGGGGGTCAAATGCTGTTCTTTTGAACTTTCTATTCATCAAAGAATCCTGAAAAAATGTATTTCCATGAAAAATGTTTAGCAGCAAATCATCATATCAGAATGATTTCTGAAGGATCATGTGACACTGAAGACTGGAGTAATGATGCTCAAAATTCAGCTTTGATCACAGGAATAAATTGCATTTTAAAATATATTCAAATAGACAAATATTCTAATCAAAATATTTCACAATATTCCTTTTTTAATGAATTTTTCATCAAATAAATACAGTCTTGCTGGAGATAAAAGACTTCTTTCTTAAAGCTAATAGATGTAGACCGAAAGCTAGTTCCAGTTTTGATTTCGTGGGATCTTTAAATACAAAACCGAATTCCCTATTTTCAAGCAAGCAGTCTTTATTCCCACTGTTTATTCCAATTTTACATTAAGGCCACTGGCTAATTGTGGAACTAAATCCACTGTTTTCTGTTTTCTAATCTACTTCTTCTCTTGTCTGTTACCTCATGTAGCTCTCACCGAAGACCTTCACACTGTTACCTAATGGTGACAGGCTGAATAAAGTTGGACGGGAACGCAAAGAATCCATAACGTCACCTACACGCACCTTCACTACAAACACTCCTAAATCATCAGCAGCGAAACCTGCTACTGCATACAAGGCAAACCAACAACCCCCGGTAAACCCACATGCATAAACACGTGCCTCAGACGTCATTAAACATTGCGCAACATGTGCCTGCCATCACCCATTTCTCTGATTGTATGCATGTGAACTTTAACCACACTTTTACATGACATAATACATTCTTTAGTGTTTTATGAACAGAAGAAGGAGGGTCTGCACCCAAACGCTGATAATTATTTGATACATAAACTTTTTTTGATACATAAACACATTTCTCTTGCCTGATTTGTCCCAGATCTCAAAATAAAATAGCAGTGAATTAGGGCTATGCGATATGCAATACCTTGTTAAATAATGCGATACTCGATATGCGATACGATATTGATTTAAGTGTGTAAAAGAATGATACCATTTATGTGTTTCACATTCTTTCTGGGTAGAGAAAGCATCGCTACAACTTCTGAAAGTGACCAGTAGTGTTTTAGTAAAAATTAATGTCACAAATCTGACAATATAATTTTAACATCAATATCAACAAACAAAAAAATGTAATGCCAATTTTTAAATACCAATACTTTGCTTGACTTGGTAATATATAGTTATGTCAACCTAAAACTTAACATCAAGAAGAACATCCAAATATACACTGATACACAATAAAGCTACAAAGGTTATTCAGCCAAGAACAGTGAGTGATTTTCTCCTTTGCTTTTGTTGTTTGACAGACAGTGGCAGATTTACTGTATTAGCAGGTTTACTGTATAGTTTACTGTATTAGCAGGTTTACTGTATAGTTTATTGTATTAGCAGATTTACTGTATTGGCAGGTTTACTGTATTAGCAGGTTTACTGTATAGTTTACTGTATTAGCAGGTTTACTGTATAGTTTATTGTATTAGCAGATTTACTGTATTGGCAGGTTTACTGTATTAGCAGGTTTACTGTATAGTTTACTGTATTAGCAGGTTTACTGTATAGTTTATTGTATTAGCAGATTTACTGTATTGGCAGGTTTACTGTATTAGCAGGTTTACTGTACTGGCAGGTTTACTGTATAGTTTACTGTATTAGCAGGTTTACAGTATTATCAGGTTTACTGTATTAGCAGGTTTACTGTATAGTTTACTGTATTAGCAGGTTTACTGTTTTAGCAGGTTTACTGTATAGTTTACTGTATTGGCAGGTTCACTGTATTGCAGGTTTACTGTATTAGCAGGTTTACTGTATTGGCAGGTTTACTGTATAGTTTGTATTAGCAGGTTTACTGTATAGTTTACTGTTTTAGCAGGTTTACTGTATAGTTTACTGTATTAGCAGGTTTACTGTATAGTTTACTGTATTGGCAGGTTTTCTGTATGAGCAGGTTTACTGTATAGTTTACTGTATTAGCAGGTTTACTGTATAGTGTATTGTATTAGCAGATTTACTGTATTAGCAGGTTTACTGTATGAGCAGGTTTATTGTATAGTTTACTGTATTAGCAGGTTTACTGTATAGTTTACTGTATTGGCAGGTTTTCTGTATGAGCAGGTTAACTGTATATTTTACTGTATTAGCAGGTTTACTGTATAGTTTATTGTATTAGCAGATTTACTGTATTGGCAGGTTTACTGTATTAGCAGGTTTACTGTATTGGCAGGTTTACTGTATAGTTTGTATTAGCATATTTACTGTATTGGCAGGTTTTCTGTATAGTTTATTGTATTAGCAGGTTTACTGTATGAGCAGGTTTACTGTATAGTTTACTGTATAGTTTATTGTATTAGCAGGTTTACTGTATTGGCAGTTTTACTGTATAGTTTACTGTATTAGCAGTTTTACTGTATAGTTTACTGTATTGGCAGGTTTACTGTATAGTTTACTGTATTAGCAGTTTTACTGTATAGTTTACTGTATTGGCAGGTTTACTGTATAGTTTACTGTATTAGCAGGCTGTCACTTTAAGACCTAATGCACGGATCCTATTGATACACATTTGGTTTCTTTCCCCAACTGATATCTTTCACTTAAAGCATAACCGACTGTGTTTATATGAATACTCGTCAAGACAGTCATTCTGACATAACTGTGTGTGTATTTGACAGTTCGAGTGTGTAACAAGGCACGAAACAGAACTGAAGGGGATCACACGCTTTCAGAGAGGCGTCTTGTGCGCACGTTTCGGTGTGTGTGTCAGACAGCAAGGAGTTATTGCGTTTAATAACTCTTTTCAACGTCAAGCAAGTCACATAAGTAACAGTCATGTGCCCAGTCTATTCTCTGCTATATGCGTCAAACTAAAACGTACACTTTTCACAATGTTGAAGTAGCCTATTAAAATCATTCAGATATTGCCTGCCGTTGGGATATGTACATTTGTGATATTTTACCATTTCGATATGTTGTGCAGCCCTTCAGTGAATATAAGAAAGAGAACCAGACATGAAATGTGTATGAAAAACATAGTCTTGAGTAAGAACGTCAGCTTTGACGCTTGAAGAAAGAAGAGGGAAAGGGAGGGAGGAAGTGGTGAGGAGATGGATGGATGGTGGCAGGATACGCTTCCTTTTGGAGTACGAGAGGTTGAGGTTTATCATGAAGTGCCAGTGCATCATACTGGACGCTGCTGCTGACTAATCAGCTATATTCAGCTTTGCGCTGATCCATATTGTTATTTCGGAAAGGCTGAAATCAGCAGGCCGAGGCAGTGTAGATGATGCTCATGGAGGAATGCTGTTTTAATAATGAAAGCGAGCTGAAAGTGGAGGTAAGAACCCTCTTTTCTTCATTAGAAATCATGTGAGAAATGTGGAAGTTGTTCTGTCAGTTGTCCAGTTCTTCTGTCAGTTGTGTTGAGTGGTTAGTGGTCTGCGCAGATGTTGATCGTTCCAAATGAAACCTCTGAAAATACTACCAAAAGTTTATATACTATTAAAGCATTTATTAATATTTTGAATAAGCTTATGTTTTTATATTTTTATTGTATTTTATTTTATTTTGACTTTGTTATTTTGTCTTTATTACTTTTTAAATATTTCTATTTAGCTTTATTTTTATTTCAATTTTATATTTAGTCATTTTAAACTCAAGTTTATTTTATTTCAGATAGTTGTCATTTAACAAAAAAAAACTTGTTTTAATAGTTTTAGTTAACAATAACAACACTGGTTTGGACACAATGATAACAGTAACACAGTCTCTGTCTGTTTAAACTAATATCAAACTAAATATAAAATAACTGATTCTGTATTTCTTAAGCCGCTTCATTATAAAAGGAAGCTACTTCCTGACTGAGTCTGTTTTTTACCCATTGTATTAATTGTATTTAGTTAGAAAGTGATGGCCTTTTTATAAGAATTTATTAGTATTGATAATACTATACAATACTTTATGACTTACAAAGAAGACATTTTTGACAGTTTTGCTGAGGACCTGTAGCCTGGCTCCGCCCTCCTACGTACGTCCGCTCAATTTTCATTTTCCATCAGTACTCCGTCTGGGATTGCGGTATATTCTCTGGTTTTCTCCGATCAGATTTTAACCGGTCCAATCAGCGAACAGAGGGAGTGGCTGAGAACGATGACGTTGATGTTGTGCGCTAGTTTGAGATGACATGCATCACGACCAAACGTTAGCGATTGGTTATGGCAGATCCAGAGTGGCTCTGGGCAGATCCGATAGTTTTAACCTTCAACAGAGTTCCCGCCTTCAAGGAAGTTAACGCTTGTCAATGGAGAGTGGCCAGACTCTCTGTACAAATGAAATGTTTTTAAATGGTCTTTCAAGGAGATGTTGATTGAGGCTTTTTTTTTTTATTCACTTATATGTTTAAACGTACTTTACTGATTTATTTAACTTTAATACTTTCTCATCCTTTGCTGACATTTGATGTTTGTTTAGGATACTTTTCTTCTAGCTTGTCAATATTTGTACGCCACATGCGTCACTTCAATTAAAAAAAGTCCAACTTTGACTGGTTGTTACCAAGCTTGAAATTAGATTGTATCATGTATTCATGCTGCTTCATTTCTTGAACCGAGACGGTAAAGCTTCATGAAGCCACAGTCTTTTTTTTCTTTCCGAGATGAATCAAAGTCATGGCTTTTTTAGTTCTATGCTCAAATACATGATCGTATTGTTCACTGTTTATACTTGCATTCTGCTACCTAGCAACCTAAAATCATCCTTCCGTGACTATTTGAAACTCATGTGGAGGTCAAAGCAGCGCATGACGCTTGCTTTGAGTGGTGCTTAAAAAGCCTTTACCATCTCCACACATGGTGAGCATTATGTTTTTATCTGGGGGGAAGCACCACCACGCTGTTTCCGCTCATCATGGGCAAATGCCACAACTGTGTGCTGTCTCACTGTTCTCTCTGTGTGATGTGGGCAGACCGCTGTGGTCTCCATGACTATGAATCATAATTAGCATGTCATGTTCTGCTTTGACCAAAAGAGAATAACAGGTCTGACATACACATGTAGACTCAGGTCACTGTGACACATCTAGTCACATGATAATGTTTAAACATCTTGGTTATACTTTTGTATATTGTTTGCATGTGTTTCGTATTTTAAACATTTGTGACCCTGGACCACAAAACCAGTCATAAGTCGCACGGGTATATTTGTGGCAATAGCCAACAATACATTGTATGGGTCAGAATGATTGATTTTTCTTTTATGGTAAAAATCAGGATATCAAGTAAAGATCATGTTCCATGAAGATATTTTGTACATTTCCTTCGGTAAATATATCAAATAATTATTATTATTAGTAATATGCATTGCTAAGGACTTAATTTAGACAACTTTAAAGGCGATTTTCTCAATAATTAGATTTTTTTGCACACTCAGTTTCCAGATTTTCAAATAGTTGTATCTCGGCCAAATATTGTCTAATCCTAACAAACCACACATCAATGGAAAGCTTATTTATTAAGATGATGTATAAATCTCAATTTAAAAAAATTGACCCTTATTACTGGTTTTGTGGTCCAGGCAGGGTCACATTTATTTGCAGTGCTTCCATTGTAATGTGTAAATGTTTTTTTATGTACACTACCGTTCAAAAGTTTGGGACTTATAATTTTGCGACATTTAAAATGTTGCAAAAGATTTCTATTTCAAATAAATACTGTTCTTTTTTTTTTTAAAGGGGTGGTAAAACACAGGCTTGATTGTGTTTGTGGGGTGCGCTGTTACATGTGTTCATGCTTCGTTTTTAAAAAATTGCATTATTTTTCATATATTTTACTTTTATTCTACACTGCTCTGCCCCTCCTTGTAAAAACGGTCTGATGGTTTCCGGGTTGTATGAAGCCAGTCCCTCAAAAATACGCAATGGGCTCAGATTGGTTAGCTGGCCCAGTGTGTTGTGATTCGCTAACCGCCTAGTGCACGTTTGTCGGAAACGTCACGCCCCTTACCTTTACCGGTAGCCTGTGCTTGGGGTAGTACAATGGCGTCAATAAAACCATAACAATTTGAGCCCGAATCAGACCCAGACAATTTTAGTGAAGATGATCGAGCAGAACCTGTTCAGTCCTCAAGAGTAAAGACTGCGGATCTATAGTGATCGCTACTGAATGGCACCGTTACTTTTGTATTTTTAGAACGATTTGCCAAATATCTGTCGCAAGAACGAACACTAAACATTGGCTTTACTATAGTATCCAAATCAAATACAGAACCATGTTTAGCATGCCTGTAGATAAACAATACATAAAAGCTCTAATCAAAGAATAATTTACACTAATGCCAAGTTCGCTGTTGAGATTTTAAAAGGTTTGTAACGTTAGGTGTTTGTCGGATAACGTTAATATGAATGAGCATTTAACAAACTGGTTTGCAGAGCCAAATGAGCGTTGTCATCTGTGTACTTCCTTGCTACAACATACAATTAACAACACAAACTATTACAGGAAAACACATCGACGAAAAATAAATCATACTTACAGGTTGTGGCCCGTAAACAGCTTCTGTTTTTAAATCCATCTTTCAGGACAAGCCGTTGTAAGAATCCTGCATTGAACTTGTGAAGATTGTGGAAGCTTTCCTCCGTGAAATGTGCAGCGGGAGCCGCGCGCGCCCGTCGTGCATTCACACTGTTTGTCTCGCGCAGCTGAACCACAGCTCGTGTATTGCAAATACAGACGAATATTGTCCATTATGTCACATTTTCCGGTCTTCTCCTCCGACCCCTGTCTGTCTCGTGCTTTGATTTATGATGGGCAGCATGTATCTGCTGCAAATGCAACCTGTTCCCCTCTGTCTCATACACGCATGCATATAACGTTGTATGTTAAACGCACTGCACCGCACCCCCGTCCCTAGGAAGGCTGAACAAAGTGGACCTGCAATCCGGATGAAAATAACAGCGTTTCGTCGGCATTGGCAACAACACTCCAGCCTATACTAACTATACCACAACAACTATTCCCCGCGGCGATACAAAATGGCCTCGCCCCCCCTTATTTCATATTCTCGGAGGAGGGGTTTATGTAAATATTGGGGCTGGTGATGTCAGAGACCCTGGAGGAATGTGTAGTAGTCTCTCCCGGCCGTTTGCTGTAGTCCTTAGAAATTGATTTCTTTAAAAAGCAAATATCTCCCTTTGCTTTAAACTTTGAAAGTTGTAACTTTGCAGATGTGTTTATGCTCAAACAGCAACATTACACACTAGCTAAAGTTAGAAAAGTGAAATCGTGGTTTACCACCCCTTTAAAGAAATTACTAATTGTATTAAACAAATATGCATTCAATTGATCAAAAAAGTGACAGTAAATACATTAATAATGTTACAAAATATTGAAAAATAAATGCTGTTGTTTTGAACTTTGTTCATCAAGGAATCCTGAAAAAATTGGATCCTGGTTTCCAGCTGTTTTTAACATTGATGATGATAATAATAAATGTTTCTTGAGCAGCAAATCAGCATATAAGAATGATTTCTGAAGGATCATGTGACACTGAAGACTGGAGCATCACAGGAATAAATGAACCCTATTAACATAGAAAACAATTATTTTAAATTGTAACAATATTTCTGTTTTTAATTGTATTTTTGATCAAATAAATGCAGTTTTGGTGAGCATAAGAGACTTATTTCAACAACAAAAAAACGGTAGTGTACAAAATTAACCTGGAATATTGTGAACAAAATCCTGAGGGATTATTATTTGTGTGTTTCTCATGTAGCTCGTAAACAGGATCCAGGAGATTTTTGAAGCCAAAAGAGGAAGGAAACGAGTATGGGTGACGGCAAACAGAGGTGAGAGAAGATGCATATTTCATATTTAGCTGGTTTACCAAGAGAAAAGGTGTAATTCACCAGTAAATGTTTGTTTTATGGCAGATGAATTGAGTGGAACAGAGAGTGATCCCGAGGAGAGCTCTAAAGGTCAGTGTCTCCCTCATGTCTCTTGTTTATTCAACTTTAACTTGTATGTCAAACCAGTTACCCAGTTTTTATAAACTCATCAATGCTGTTTACATTTTTTTCTCGTAGATCGTTCCCAGCGCACAGTATACGTTCAATCAACCTTAAAACGGCGGCCAGGTTACCGCACTTTAGAGAGGGACTTGATCCAACTCCAACAGCAGCAGCTTTTCCAGCAATTTGTTGTGGTGTCGCTTAGAAAAGGTTCCCCTGGAAACGCATACATCCCTGAGATCACACAACAGTTCCCTACGAAGGTAAAGAGACCTAATGACAAAATTACATAGCATTTCACTTTTTTGGATGTTTTGTAAAGTGAAAAATAATATTTGTCAGGACATAATATCAGACAGAGCATGATTTGAGATTGTGGAATGTGTGTTTCACCATTTTCTTTTTAAATAATATATATATTTTAAATATAATATATGCCTTTTTATATTTTAATTGTATAATTAAAATTGTATTTTAAACAAAAAAGATTAAAATATATTTTAATACAATTATTTACATTTAAATATGAAATGTTAATTATAATATATATATATTTATAAAATGCTTTACATTTAAACATTTTAAATACATATAAATTGTAATTATAAAACTAATTTAATGTATTAAAATACAATTATTATATATTTGATTATATAAAATATTATTTTTCTGTCTTTATTTTGCTTTCAGTTTGAGAAGTCTTCTCGTCTGTCTCGTGAGGCTGAAGATAGATTAAGGGCGATTCCCAAGTTTTGTTTTCCTGACTGTCAGGACTGGTGTCCATCCTCGGACCACACCAGGTAACATGCTGATATTAAACAGTTTTATGTTAGTTGGCTAACTAATTTACTCTTCTAAGATGATCTTTGATTATCACCCACAGTGAAACATTTTCGTTTGTCCTGACGGGGGAGGATGGGAGTCGCTTATTTGGATACTGCCGCAAAATCCTGGTTAGTTTGTAAATGTGCTCATATTAATTCGAAAGAAAAATGTAATTTCACCTGGTCAACTTAATTATTTGCCCAAGCATACACATTCACCATGTCCTTCCAAACCCACAAAAGGGGCTTTTGCACCAGATTAATTTTTTCATTGTTTAGAGCTAATGGCGGATATACCCAGTTCCTGCAGTGTGAATACGCCAAAAAGTGGGTATTTCCGCCATTAGTACTGAATTCAGTTCTAGGAACACCTTTTGGGGGAACTAAACTAGCCCCTACTTCAGAGTATGGTTTAAAGGATTAGTTCACTTTTAAATAAACTTTTGCTGATAATTTACTCACCCCCGTGTCACCCAAGATGTCCATTAGAAGTCGACCGATAGTGGATTTTACCGATACCGATAACTAGGTTGGACTGCACTTGCTGATAAACGATTAATCGACCGATAGTTTTTTTAAATGGATACTGGATAAAAAACATTGCTGAACTTTTTAACAAGAAATAAAAAAACTGTACTGATCCATGAAATTGTGCTAAATTAAAAACATATAAATATAAATATTAAAATGAGAAGTTCTAACAGAACAAATTCTTCAAAAAATAATTTAAACATTAAAATATTACAGGTCAAATTTGTTTCTTTACCTATAATCTAGAAACATGCTTGTACATATCATAGTTAACACTATGAAAGTCCTTATGCAACAATGTGTTAGCTTACATGAACTATATGCATCGTTTCGCTAGATAAGACCCTTATTCATCGTTTGGTATCGTTTAAAGCCCTTTGAAGCTGTACTGAAACTGTCATTTGGACCTTGAACCGTTTGGGGCCCATTGAAGTCCATTATATGGAGAAAAACCCTGGACTGTTTTCATCCAAAACCTTAATTTCTTTTCGACTGCAGAAAGAAAGACATGGACATCTTGGATGACATGGGGGTGAGTACATTATCAGCAAAAGTTTATTTAAAAGTGAACTAATCCTTTAACTCCGCACAATAGGAGCTACCAGTAGGGATGCTCCGATCAGGATTTTTGCAGCCGATACAGAGTACCGATTTCTTGTCATGGTGATCGGCCGATACCGATCCCGATTCCAATGCTTCAGTGATTTGTAAGCTCTATGATCACTGTTAACCTTTTTTCAGATAAAAAAATACTATGTTGCCTTTATTATATTTTTGTTACATTTTTATGGTAATTATGTAATGTAACTTGTTTTAATAGGGTACTAAATAATCTCATTATACAGTGAACATTTTAATATGCCTTTTAAAATGGGGTTTCTGTGTAACACTATGCATATCAGGATACTTAAAGGGTTAGTTTACCCAAAAATGAAAATGTTGTCATTAATTACTCACCCTCATGTCGTTCGACACCCGTAAGACCTCCGTTCATCCTCGGAACACAAATTAAGATATTTTAGTTGAAATCCGATGGCTCAGAAAGGCCTCCATTGACAGCAATGCAACTTGCACTCACAAGACCCATAAAAGGTACTAAAGACATTGTTACAAAGTCCATCTCACTACAGGGGTTCAACAATAACTTTATGAAGCGACGAGAATAGTTTTTGTGCGCAAAAAAAAAAAAAATCTAAATAACACCTTTATTCAACAAGTTTCTGTTTTCTGCTTGGAAGCACCACGACGCATGCGCAAGAATATATATCAAGAGAGTATCATGCTCTTTCCCTGCATCAGCTCATTCTGCGTACTCCGCTATTTTTCAGATGCGTTGGTATCAAACTACTGTATATCGATACTTCCAAAGTATCGCTTAGGACCGACTGACCCATGTTCAACTGCTGTTCACATGGAACCCTTCTCCACTTCGGCCTTCAAAGCTCTTGTTTGAATATTTGCTACTACCTACCCTACGCGTCATGTACTTCTTCACGCATCATGTACGTCCTCACACGTGAGATCGGCCAAGTTTAGTGATTACCGATCGAGTCATAAAATATGATTATCGGCTAATACCGATCTCCGGCTGATCGATTGGAGCCTTCCTAGCTACCAGTGACTTACATTTACATTTATGCATTTGGTAGACGCTTTTATCCAAAGCGACTTACATTGCATTCAAGGTACACATTTTTACATTTTGTCAGTTCTTGCTTTCCATGGGAATCGAACCCATGACCTTGGCGTTGCTAGCACCATGCTCTACTGTTTGAGCTATAGGAATTCCAGGACTTAAAGGGTTACTTCAATGATTAGCATTAAGCTTTGTGTCAGTAGAAACCCGGTAGTATATTGGAATGACCATGCTTCCCTCCCTCATGTCCCCCTGAGACGAGAGATTTCTGTAGTTTGTTTCTGGAAAAAACCTCAGATGGCGCAAAAATTGTCATTTTGTGTCATTGGAGGCTTTTTTGGCCAGACTACAGCCAGTAGTAGGATTTAGTTCTGCATATTTTCAACCTGCCCATAGGGGGTGGGATCTCACTCGCAGAATGTACAAATAGTGTCAGCCATTTTTTGAAGCTAAGCTAACAGACTCTTGCTCTGTGGAGAATAGGGATGTGACTGAGGAAATTTTCCCACCGGTTAATCGACGTGTGACAACACCTATAAAATCGGTATCACTGGTGGGGGCTTTTCAAATCACTAAGTTTAAACCGAAAGTAAAATGCGCACGGCCGCTCGGGCATTCATTACGGAGCAAAGCGAGTGTTTTCAATGAATTCCTATGAAAGTCAAGCTTCCATAGGCATGAACTGAAAACGCGCCAGACTGGACACACACCTTGAATGACTAAGGCCGTAAATGAATGACAGTGCGGCCGTGCTCATTTTAGTCTGGGTTTAGAATTAGCGCCAATTCGGGGGCGAGTTGCTTGAATTGTGGGTTCATTAGCCTATTATTCTTAATGAAAAACACAACAACAAAACGGTACAATGACAAACTCATTTAAATTGGCACTTTTACATTTTGCTTTGAAACCAAATCTTCTACGATCATTTTGTCTGTCAGCTCTTCACCCTTTAAGTGTACGTTGATTGGTCCAACGCATGCCATATGAAAAAGTACCAGACCATTTTTAAAAAGCTGTGTAAATGCACATTACTCCATGAACAAACTCCATAATGGACATAAACATGCATCCTTTTTGCTCTTTCCATCACATAACTTATATTCCATCTCCGTTATCACGAATCCCACGACACGCAACAAAAACACAGTTTCGATCACGGTGTCCTCCATCTCCAGCTGTTGAATGGCGCGCTTGAATGCAACCAGGAAAATGACTCTAGGGGAACATTTAGTTCTCGGGGAACCGCCCTGGTGGCTAGTTCCTGTGACTAACTTCCTATATCTACCCGGTGCGAAAGCCCTTGTAAATCATCATGCAGATTTGGAACAACATGAATGTAAATAAATAACATTCAGTGAGAGTATATTCTCAGTGGTAAATACGCACTAATCTTGACCTTTGACCTGTGTGTTCTGCAGCCTGGTGGGAAGGGGAAGAGACTGCCTGAAGTTCACTGCATCATCAGCAGATTGGGCTGCTTCAATCTGTTCTCAAAGGTCAGGGGCATTTCTGAGATCAGATATGAATTTCCTGTTTGATCAGCACTAAACCTTTTAGACAGATGCTGAAATGTAACTGCCTGAAATGTTTGGGAGTAGATATTGGAGGAGGTGGAGAGGAGGAGAGAGATTTCTCCTGCCTTGGTTCATCCTTTCATGCACAGTGTCATGGAAGCTCCCTTCCCCGCTCCTGGACGCACCATCACTGTCAAGAGCTTCCTGCCAGGCTCTGGCAATGAGGTATGGTATTGTTTAACTCTGCAGACTCACAGCTAACACTTTTTTTAATTTTTATACCTTTAGTTAGATTTTTCTTTGAAATATTCTCAGAAAATATAGATTTTAAAAACTTGCAAAATGTTGAACTTTCGAATTTAGTTATTTTTATTCCATAAGCTGATGGTAAGTATTTATTTACATCTTGACATTATTACTACTTATAAAGGACAACTTGACCTTTGGTTTGTTTAATTTTTATTTTAGTATTTGTAGTTAATTTATTTCCCAAGAAATTTGTGTAACGCCAGTGAAGAATTATCATTGAAAAAAGTTTTTAAGTATCATCTCAAACACACGTCACTAATCAGATGAAAATCAACAAATTATAACATAATATTGTAAAAAATAAAATAAAAAAAAAGGAAGCAAAAAAACATATGCACGTCTCATTTAACTCAAAAATTTTGCCCTTGGATGTACTTATCTTTTTTTAACATTTAATTTTAACACCAGCTTTAACAATAATGCCAATGACAACAAATCAAGGAACAAGCATTCAAATATATTTTGGTTGCACATTTGTTATATTTTTTTACATAAATAATAATCTTAATAAAATGTACTTAAAACTGATAGATATTTATATAACTTAATTCATTTTTAATTAATACATGTTTTTATTTATAGTTATTTAAAATTTTAGGTAACACTTTAGTATGGGGAACACATTCACTATTAACTAGTTTTGTCTCAATATTGTGCCCAATTTACTGCTTATTAATAGTCAGTAAGGTAGTTATTACGTTTAGGTATTTGGAAGGACTAAGGAATATAGAATATGGTCATGTAGAATAAGGCATTAATATGTGCTTTATAAGTACTAATAAACAGCCAATATCCTAGTAATATGTATGCTCATAAGCAACTAGTTATGTCTAGTTAAGTGAGAACTGAACCCTAAAAAAAAGTGTTACCAAATTTTATTTTACAAATAACAAGGGTTTTTAGGCACTTCACACAATCAAATGTTTTTTTTTTTCTCATAAAAAATGTACAAAACAATATAGAGTCATTTCATATTATTTTATAAATTGTTGTTATAGAATTTTGCTTTTTACATAGAGTTTCTTGACTATTTGAAACCTTTTTAATCACTTATATATTAATCACAATATTTGGAGAATCACCCGTGTCTCTATCGTATCCTTAGGTTCTGACTCTGTGCAGGCCGGTGGACTCTCGTTTGGAGCACGTGGACTTTGAGAGTTTGCTGCAGTGTCTCAGTGTGACCAGACTCCTGCAGGTCTTTGCTTCTCTGCTTCTGGAGAGGAGGGTGATCTTCATCGCAGACAAACTCAGGTACAGACTGCCCCCCTCGCTGAGACCCAAATATACCATTCTGAATGCCAACTAGAGTTAAATTCAAACCTAACTCTCTTTGTCTCTGGCCAGTGTCTTATCCCGATGTGCTCACTCTGCCTTGGCACTATTGTATCCCTTCACATGGCAGCACACGTTTGTACCAGTGCTCCCTGCCAGCATGCTGGACATATGCTGCTCTCCCACTCCTTTTGTAATGGGGGCGCTGTCGCCGTCCCTGCCTCAGGTGCTGGAGATGCCCATCGAGGAGGTCAGTTGTCATTTTTAAAGGGATAGTTCACCCAAAAAAGAAAGTTTTGTCAAACCTGTAAAAGGAGATATTTAGAAGAATATAGGTAACTAAACAGTTAATAGGCCCCATTAGCCGCATTTCCACTGTCGGGCCAGTGCGAGCCAGGGCTTACAATGAGCCTTATAGAATCGGACCTTTAGCACCGAGTCCAAAACCACGCTGAGTTTCCACTGTCGCTGCCATCTCCAGACTCAAGTAAACTCTGCCTTTGTTCGTAAACAGTCCTGCTTTGGATCAAGGTATTCGGTGGGCCAAAAATCCCTGGCCGTTGGCCCCGTGGAAGCCCAGATGAGGCCCGATCAAGCCCCGGAAGTGACAGTGGATACGCGACTGGCCCTGGCACGCAGTAGCACACTCGCTTTTGGCCCAACAGTGGAAACACGGCTATTGACTTTTATAGTATGGAGGGAAAAAAATACTATGGAAATCAATGGTTCCCATCAACTGTATGGTTATGACATTCGTCAAAATATCTTCTTTTGTTATCAGCAGAAGAAAGTAATTCATACAGGTTTTGGAACAACTTGAGGGCGAGTCAATGATGACAGAATTTCAATTTTTGGGTGAACTATCTCTTTAAGTCCACTTCTAATTCTAATCAAGGTTTTTGGCTCCAAAAATGGTACGTTTTAGTGATAATTTCTCACCTATAGAGTAAAGATCTTTAATGATCTGTTATGATTGGCTACGCTTTTGAACACTGAATAAGTGTTGATGTGTTAATATTGGGGATCATGTGTTCATGGTTGACATCACAACCATTGATTTCCAGCAATTTTCCCAGATTAGTTTCAGTAATATGATTGGGTTATGAACTTTTATAGTGTTTTACTTCAGAAGAATAAAAACATTCAAGCTTTCTTACTCATCTGGCCTGCCAGAAGGGGATTTTATAGGACACTGCTATGGATCCCATGTAAGATGCTTCTAAACAACAGTGGAGAGCTCTGAGATTTGATTATGACCACGGCCGGAGTTTAATTTAATAACCGTCATGCCTTGAATTGTTTCCATTGTTCAACATCTTGCAATCCCACATGCCAGCAATAAAGTACTATTTGGCAGAGGAATAAAGTTTTAAATCATATATATAAGATGCTCCAAGTTTAGTCTACTCTTTGAATTGGTGACAAAGTAGTACTTGTTTGGCATTTGAGGTGCTATAATATGTGTTATAAATAAAAATCTGCATAACTCCAAAACGTGAAACACAAGATCGTTTTGTCTTATTTAAAGAAAATGATATAAGCTTGCAGTCCGAGGTTCCTGTCTGGTCCCTATAGTGACTTCTATGTGATTGAATGCATAGGATATTTTTTCTTATGCTTTCTGTTTTGAAAGAGCATGAAAGACACATACGTTTGTACAAATGGGTTCTTGCATTCTCTTATCATTTTGACATTCCATCCTTCTTTTTTCCTTTTTGTCTCATTCTTTCAGGTGCTCATTGTGGATTTGTGTGCTGACAAGTTTGTCGTTCAGGTGTGTATGCAGGTTTTAGTATTCTAATAATACAAGGGTGTGTCTTCTTTTGAAAGTGTGTTTGTGAGGGTGTGGCCTGAAACTCAAGTCAGGGCCTGAGTAGCTGAACTGTATTGTCAAAGACATAAATGTGTCGGCTTTAAGTGATCTTTTGGCCATATTTATACTGTTAACAAATTAATTTTTCCCCCCTCATACACTGCCATTCAAAAGTTTGGGGTTGATATGTTTTTAAGTTTCTTTTGCTCAACAAGGCTGCATTTATTTGATCAAAAACTGAGTAATACTGTAATATTGTGAAATATTTTTACAATTTAAAAGAACTGTTCATTTCAATATATTTTAAAACAGCAAAGCTGAATTTTCAGCAGCCATTGCTTCAGTCTTCAGTGAGCACGTTTACATGCAAGGTCTTAACCCAATTATGCTTAATAAGCCGACAATTACAATGGTCATGTAAGCGCGTTAACCCATTTTCCTTTATCGGAGTATGGTTATAAGCGCCACACCTTACCCCAGTTTCTCCTGGCAAGTAAACACATTAACTAGCATTCTGTTGTCTTGTTCACTTAAATGGATATAGGGTTTATTTTGAGAAAATTTACTAAACAATTGCAAATACACTTCACAAATAATTAGGCCCCACTTTATATTAGTTGGCCTTAACTACTATGTACTTGCATCAAAAAATAAGTACAATGTACTTACTGTGTTCAAATTGAATTGCAAAACACCTTTGCTGATATTGAGGTGGATACGGGTAAAGTTAGGGACAGATGTGGTGGTATGGGTAAGTTTAAGGGTAGGGTTAGGTGTAAGGGAAGTGTCAACTGTGTAATTACAAATGTAACTACAGAAATTAATTACAGATGTAATTACATGCAGGTATTTTTTAAAATGTAAAAACATAGTAAGTAAGTACATAGTAGTTAAGGCCACCTAATATAAAGTGGGTCCAATAATTACATTAAAAGTGTCACATTAAATGAAACATTTTGAAGCTGAAAAACTAAAATAGTAATTTCTTTTAAAATGTCCTCCCATAATCTTTTATTTACAACTTTAAAAAATTAATATTTTCAGTGTTGGAGTGTGCATGTGTGATATGTGACAGCAAAGCATCCTGTGGCTTCAAACTGTGGATTTAAGTGCATCCAGACAGAGCGAGCATTTCGCAGCAGAGGAGGAGGAAATATATTGCCAACTCTGACTCTTTCTTGACCCAAGAAACTATAAAAATGCGTTCTCGTCTCATGCAGCAGAAGTAGAAGTGGTACAGTCAAAATGCTGTATCTGTAACTGCATGAGAGGATCATTTGAGTACACAAGTTTCCATGTTGTAACACTCTTCGGTTTTTAATGATTTATTTAACCGTCATCCTTCCCTCACACTTTGTAACAAATCCTTCCCTCACGGGTCAAATTGACATGAAGCCCTAAAATTATACTTTTTGGTCCAGAAAGCTTATTTCATTTCATTTTTTATAAAAAAAAAAATCTATTTCTTTGGAGATTTTTTTGGTTATTTTTATTTTATTTACTCTTAAATTACTAGATTTTATCAATAAATAATAATTTAAGCACATTCTTCACAATTTCATGCATGACCCTTTTAATTCAGCTCAAAATATCTTACATTGGGAGTCCTCACATTTCATTCATTCCTATGAGGGTCAAATTGACCCGGAGGGAAGGATTTGTTACTTTATTAAATTTCAACCACAAAACTCCTTGAATCCAGTATTTTAGTTTTGTTTTGTGTATTCGTGGTGCGACAAAAGTCCTAGGTTCTTGGACCACTCTGATGAACACTCAATTTTTAATTTAAAAAAGGGACCGAGGGAAGGATGAGGATTAATATCACAACCGATTTAACATATGAAATACTCAAGAGTCAGATGCATATGAATGATTATGTTTTGACGTCAAAACCAGGAAATAACCTGATTATCAATAAAGTCTTGTAAACGCAGTTTACTTGCATTGCCGGGTTATTGGTTTGTATGTAAACCGGGACAACGGGTTATTTCAATAATCTGATTTTTGTGAGTTATCAGCGCATTGGTGTGCATGTAACAGTGTTCATTGTCACATGATCCTTCAGAAATTACTCTTATTATGTTGATTTGCTGTGCAAGAAACATTTCTTATGATCAATGTTGAATACTGTTGTGCTGCTTAATATTTGTGAGGAAACTAATAATTATTTTTCAGTAATCTTTCATGAATAGAACGTTTAAAAGTACAGCATTTATTTGAAATACAAATATTTTGTAACATTATAAATGTCTTTAATGTCACTTTTGATCAATTGAATGCATCCTTGCTGAATAGTTGGAATGTATTATTTCCTTTTTAAAAAAAATCTTTTGAACATACAGTACATCAGACACAGATTATATCTTTGTTGTTGCATGCATGCAAACAATAGAAATTCTTGATTATTATCATATTTTTTTGGCTTTAAATTTGCATTTTCAGTTTCTAATTCCTGACATGTTTCTTTCCTAAATTTGCTCTTACATTCATCTTTCCCTTCCCTCTGTTGTCCTAGCTTGGAGATGAGGACTGTATCTTGCCTAGAAAGCTGCAGGCAGCGCTTCAGGAGATACTGGAGAACAGGGAGGAGATACTAGAACAAAGCACAAGGGACAGGACAGGAGGTTAGACTCATCAACCGTGCCGTTATTCCCTTCACAGCCGATCCCACAGCATCTGACTCAATGTTCAATTTTAAACTGGTTTCTCTCGTGTGATTTGAAGGTTCGGTCGGTTGTCTTGTTGTGTCAAATTAGCTATTCATCTTTTGAAATCTATTGTCTGTTCATTCATGATGTGATGAGTAACCAACCGTTAAACAAGGCCAGTGAGGCCGACAAGTATCATTTCAGGTGTACAGATGTTTTGTTAAACTGGCCCAACGGTAAACGGTCACTTGCTGGTTATACTCAATATTAAAGGAGGACCAATGCAATGGCTTGATGAGCACAGTTTTCTTTCCTGTGTTGACATATTTCCTATTAAAACGGGAAGTTTTAGGTCTCTTTTTGTTCATTAGCCAATCATTTTAGACATTTTCACTCTATAGAGCATTTGATTGAAAAAAACAAAAACATTTGAATATGAACAAAAACTATATTTTAGTTTATTTTCCTGTTATGCTTTTATTTAGTTACATTTTTCATTTTCTTTAGTGTGTGATGTTACTGTTTGAGCATTAAATTATCTGCAAATTGACAAAGCACAAAGTCACAGAGTTATTCTCTATATCAGTAAGCTGTTTCTGAACTCCCTGAAACGCCTTGATTGTTGTCTTGAGTTTTCTTCTGGAAACGTACACGTCAAAAAAAGGGGCTTGTCCTGGTTGAGTTGCGTTAGTAGTGCGCAGAAACTTACAGTTATGGTAAGGGGTGTGATATTTCAGAAACACCCTGAAAGATGTTGACCAGTCACAACACACTGGTTCAGCTGACCAATCAGAGGACATTGCGCTTTACGTTAGGAGCAGAGCCATAGAAAAAGAGAGTTGCGACACTCTTTGATCTCGCCGCCACGCGGTCCCGTGGTTCATGGAGCTCTCAATAGTTCCAAACAACTCTGCGCTGTCAATCTGTTTGAATAGGATTAAGCAGGACAGACAGCAGTTTCACTATATTTGCAGCAATTTCTGGTAAATATTAACACAATATGTGCATCGACTAGGCTTTACAGTAGCATTTTATTCTGGAGAGAGATAAAGAAGAGATAACGTTAAAGGGGCTATATGCAACTTTTTCCCCAAAATAAACGTAACAATAGCCTTTTTATTTTACCATTTATGAGTCAAACATCTCCTGATGAGCATACTGACACCTTGTCCGCTCACAGTGGGTGCACCTATAAGCCTGTATCCTATTTTTCCTATTTTCTGGCGGGTCGTTTTTTCCCGCGCTGTCTGCGGATGTGACGTCACCACCGCTGCGAGAGCGAGCAGAAAATAAGAGCAGTTCTGTTTTTTGGCCACAGGTGTCAGTCGTGAGTTTAAATTTCAGAAAAACGCATATAGCCCCTTTAATGTTTTTTTTGAGTGATCTGGTTATTTTATTTGGGTTCATGTGAGGGCATGATTTTACAGCGTTGAGTGTTGTAGCCTATCACAGGCATTTCTGTTGAAAATAATGACCAATCATATGTTTAATTTACTAGGAATGAGAAGGTTTTATATAGTCTCAAAACACTGAATGGATTTTAGTGCAAGTTTACGTTTTACACGAATCTTATCATTATCTACAAATCCTCTCATCATAACAAACAAAGCACTGAGACAATTTAAATAAAGATTTATTGTGAAGTTTAGTCAGAAGTTTTTGTTTTTCATGAGACTTTGTGATTTTCCCTACAATTAGCCTATATATTTAACACTTCAGTACAAATAAAGTAACAAAAATAGATTTTTGTTTTTTAATGTTATAATAATGATTTAATGATGCATTAAAAAAGAGAAAAAATGGCTAATGAGCCAATAAGTGTTCCTCTTCCGCCATCTACTGGTTAGTGGTAATTTCTTTTATAATTTAAATGTTGTTGACGTCCGAATGTTATTTTACGATACTCACATAAGCGTACACAACAGGTGAATATAAATGAAGGATTCTAGCATATAAAGAATTTAACCCAAGAAAGAAGATTTAAATAGTGTTTTAAAAAAAACAGGGCAACCAATTTAATTCAACTCTTTTTATCCAGGCGTTATTCATATTCATTATTCATAGGCGTTATACGTTATTCCTTGGCTACTTTATAGAAACGCATTCGACAGAAAGATCTCAGAGAGACTAAAAACTGTTGAAATATGACCGATAGCATCTGGATATAGTAGCTGTTGCAGTGCTGCTCACGTTATCTATCTGCAGTTAGAGTCTAACGATCTATTATATAACAATAAACATGAACTATAACGCGCTTCATAAAATACCACTTCTATTAATATTCCTGAGAGGTCAACTAATGCCATAAAATCTCAAAATATGCAGTAATTTCATCAATTTGCCAGCGAGTGTGCTTGAGATACACTGAAATGCATGGGGAACTATTGGTCGCTCCGTGACACGCTTTACTTCCGCATTCCTCAGTTCCTATGGAAGTCTATGGGAGTGTCGTAACTCTGTCAACGGCTCTGGTTAGGAGGGGCTTCACGGAGACAGGGCTGTGTTTCTAATTAATTAATTAGATCGTAGAACCATTGCTACCTATGGACACTACGATAAACTTAGCTCACAATGTTTTTTGAACATTTAGGGCCCTATCTTGCACCCAGCGCAATTGACTTTGTACACCGACGCATGTGTCATTCCTATTTTGCACCCGCGCAAAGCGCGCTTTTCCCTCCACAGAAGCACGTCGCTAAACTAGTGAATGAACTTGCGCTCCCTGGGCGGTTCAGCGCAAAACAGGAGGCGTGTTCCGGCGCAAACAATCCCTGGTGCTATTTTGCTGTTCCATTAAACAATTGCGCCACTGACCAGAAAAAACCTAGTCTAAAGTCAGTGGCGCGTTGCGCGTTGTTCATTATGCTATTTTAAGGGCGCATGCTTGACCATAGCGTGCACAACGCGCATACACTTTGCTCATGTAATCTACACAGATGCAACAGTTATTTTTGCAAATCATAAATTGTTACACTAAAAAAATATTAACACATGAGATGACGGAAATCATTGTGGTGTGCCACGAAGATGTGAAAAAATAGGCATAAATCTAGCTTACAAATTATTCAGGCTAATTATTTATTTAACCGACGCTATTTTGGGTGGGTTTCTCCCATCCCCATTCAACTTCACTTCTCTGTCTTTCACTGCTCTTACAAGAACATCAGTCTCCTCGGCTGTGAACCGCTCCTGGCGTGCGCCTGGTAAATACGCCATAATAATAGCAATCCATAATGGAACTTGCGCACCTGCTTTTAAAGGGAATGTTGGATGACGCTCTGATTGGTTTATTCACGTTACGCCCAAACCACACCTATGAATAATGAAGCTACTTCAGACCAACCCATTTTAGATTTGCGCCGGGCGCAAGAGTCATTTATCCCGCCGGGAAAATAGCAACAGCGCCGAGACCCGCCCACAAAGTTACTTGCGCTTTGCGCTTTGACACTTGCGTTTCAGATCGTTAAAATAGGGCCCTTAAGCATGAAAACCAAGACTTTGAGAAAAATGTCACACTATGCATTATCAATGTGTCACATTGTGGTTTTATTCTCCTAACAGACAAGTCGGACCTGAGCACTTTGGTGTCAGAGGCGTTTGTGTGGCTCTTGGTTGAGCTGGTCGGACATTATTCTCTCCACATGAGCGACACAGGACCCGGTGGGACCCGAGAGCTGCAGAGAGACGCTTTCATGAAATCTCATCCTTCCCGAGGAGTGCGGCAGTTTCTTCAGCTCTTCATGGACACGCAGATGTTTGCTGGCTTCATTCATGACCGAGAGCTCAGAAAGGGAGGCGTGAAAGGTGAGAGAAGGAATATTCCTGGTTAAAGTTGTCATTTTTAGGATGAACTGTTCCTTTAAGTAATGGGAGGAATGTGTTGTTGTCGTCGTTTAACAGGGTTGTTTGAAGTGAGAGCTGCAGATTATCTGGATTCGTATCCTGAACCTGAACCCAGTGGTGTCAATAAATTTCTCAAGGGGCTCGGTAAATCTTTTTCTGCTTTTACATTTGTCTTAAAGGGATAGTTCACCCAAAAATGAAAATTAGCCCATAATTGACTCACCCTCAAGTCATCCGAGGTGTATATGACATTCTTCTTTCAGACGAATAAAATCGTAGTTATATTACAAAAGTCCAGGCTAATCCAAGCGTTATTATAGTAGTTGCTCTGTTTTTGAAGTCCATAAAAAATGCATCTGTCCGTCAAATAACATGCTCCACGCAGCTCCGGGGTGTTAATAAAGGCCTTCTGAAGCGAATCGATGCGTTTGTGTAGGAAAAATATCCATATTTAAAACCGCCTTCCCTGTTCAATATATGGAAACATTGTTGAAAGTTCCCCTGACGAACGAAAGACTAACGCGACCAGGTACGCTCGTCATGACGTCACGTACGCATCTTGAGTTTCACTTTCAACATTCAACACTTTTCCAC
This sequence comes from Romanogobio albipinnatus, assembly GCA_023566225.1. Classification (NCBI taxonomy): domain Eukaryota; kingdom Metazoa; phylum Chordata; class Actinopteri; order Cypriniformes; family Gobionidae; genus Romanogobio; species Romanogobio albipinnatus. Next base: position 47,798,614 of record CM042253.1, read on the forward strand.
GGAAGGCGGTCGGCCGAGAGTTTATTTGATAAAGTTTTAAATATGGATATTTTTCTTACACAAAGGCGTCGATTCGCTTCAGAAGGCCTTTATTAACACCACAGAGTCACGTGGAGCACGTTATTTGACGGACAGATGCACTTTTTATAGACTTCAAAAACAGAGCAACTATAAATCCAATTCTAATGCTTGGATTAGCCTGGACTTTTGTAATATAACTCCGATTTTATTCGTCTGATACACCTAGGATGACGTGAGGGTGAGTAAATTATGGGATAATTTTCATTTTTGGGTGAACTATCCCTTTAAATGTAAAGATAAAGGAGGACTTATTTTTTGTTGTTATACTCACAAAAATATTTGTTTGCAGGGAATAAAATGAAATTCCTGCAAAAGAAATAGAGAACCGTGTCAGACGCCAAGTATGGCGTAAGAGTGGCCACAGTTTCTTTTTTCAAAAGCATGTGATGACTCAACCAGCATGTCAGTTCCTCTCCCGTAGCGAACCCTCGAGGGTGGAGATTGACTGCGATCAGCTTGTTCTGCCCTGAAAATTCTCCCGCTTGGATTTGCCGCCCCGTCACAGAAGAGGAAAAAGCTGGAAATGAGTTTATAAGCACAAAGAACAAGGACAACTGAATTAGAACAAAGAGGAAAGGGAGGAGTCTGTCATGTTATTGTAATTTTGATAAACAAGGAAAAAACTGACTATGAATGCATAATAACAAGGTTTGGGTTAATGTCCATTTCAGATGTCTTACATGATTTTGTCTTCTAATGTATGATTTATTAAACCAGACAATAAGGTAAGCTTATGTTTTAACCTTAAACCTTTTCCAACTGGAAATTTGTAGTTTAAAAGAAAATATGATGAAGGATGGCTTCTGTTCCCCTTTAATAATTAATTTATGATTCTTCATACGCACAGAAATTGCTTTTCAAGTTAAATGTCAAACATTTATTTGTTTTGCCACATTTGCTCTTTGCGAAATATCAATGCAGATGTTTCATTTTATCAGAGGCTTTTACATTTTGTACAGTTTTTTTTCTCTTTTTCTTTTGTAGACAAACTATACTTTTTGTAACATTTGAAAATAAAAACATATTTCAGATGCAGAGGTGAACAGGCAGTGTGAATCAAACAATGTGATCTTGTTGTGGAGAAATTTGAATGAATGTCCTGAATGCATGGGTTTAAAATATATGGTGAAAAATACAATGAAAGTGGTATAGCGGTTATGTGAATTCGGGGCTACTTTGAAGAAGCTATAATAATAGTTTTGATGACTTTACTATTATTCTTAACCCTGTCATGGATAGCGGTCACTACAGTGGGCAGTTATTCAAAAAGCATGTTCTTGCTTATGCAAATATGCATGGGTTTTGATTGCACAGTTGCACAACCACTACAGTTGGCACTAGTACATTATTCTATACACTGCCATCAGGTGGCAAGCAGTTGTATGTGGATATCCTACAAACCAAGATGGTGCCTGAATATCCATCCGTTCCTTCTATGCGAAGAGATTCTTGCAGGTAAAAATGTTGTAACACCAAGTAACATATAAGGAGTCGTATAATTATTACATTTTCCAAGTATTACTTTTATAGTGGGAGGAAATTCTGATTCATCTGTCCACTAAATTGGACCTCGCTATCTATATTTCAGAAATTCATACTATTACACTCACTTGTTCTTGAAAATATTTAATCTGCAGTACATTTTTTTGGTTGTAAATAAATGTATTGGTGTAATTAGAATGTAATTTGCATTTATGTTAAAAGGTAATCTGATTACGTAATGCACTTTTCCTGTAATGCGTTAACTTTACTCGTTACATCAAAAAATAATCTGATTATGTAATGTAAATTGTAATGCCTTACCCCCCCAACACATTTCAGATGAGATTGAAAACACCTGATCGATAGATTTTTTTTTTTTCACAGTCTGAACACTTCAATAGATTGATTTCAGTCTGAGAAATTTGTCCATTTTGAACATAACCAGAATTATCAGTTAATAAGAGTAAATTGACTATCTCTGGTAGACTGTAGGGAGCGTGAGTGTTTTCTAGTTTGAGTTGTACCTCCACCGCATATTTGATGGACAGCACATCCACATGTCCTGATATCAAAGACATGCAATGTTCAACTTCTATGAAGTTCTTCGTCTGCTGGTCGAACAGGATCAGTGGCGGAACTACTGTTGAGACTACATGTGAGACGGTGGTCCAGTGGGGTAAACCATGGAACTGATACGCAGAAGGTTGCTGGTTCAATCCCAGCGGTCACCACCAGTGTGTCCTTGAGCAAGGCACTTTACTCCATGTTGCTCCAGGGGGATTGTCCCTGTAATAAGGCCACTCACTGTAAGTCGCTTTGGATAAAAGCGTCTGCCAAATGCATAATTGTAAATGTAAATGGAACTAGACTTTTATACATGGAGTGGCCATGGCTACTTAAGGGGGTTCATAGACCGTGAAATAATATAATGTGTAATGCTTATTTGTTTTCATTGTTTTGACCGATATATTCTAATAAATAAACAACCAAAATTGTAGAAATTTCACAATTCTTGATTCCAACGAATATTCTACAGCAAAAACTACAAGTGGCTATAGGTTACATAAATTTAAAACATTATTGAATACAAATGAACTGTGCTGAGAATTAAGTGCTTTAAATGAAGGTTCAGGTCTAAAAGTATTTCAGGTACAGAAATTGAATAATCAAACGTAAAATAACCAGTGGAGGAGGAAGAACTGAATCTCAGTACTTAAGTAAAAGTACAAATACCCAGAGATATATTTACTTTAGTAAAAGTAGAAGTACCACACTGACAACCCTACTTAAGTAAAAAGTACCTGATTTTAAATGTACTTTAAGTATTAAAAGTAAAAGTACTTGCATAACAATTTATTCTCTTAATGTCTATATTCTAATTATAATACAAAATAAAAACATTATATGGGCTGTGGCATTTAACTAAGTTAGTTTTGGGTTGATGTAGCCTAATTGTGCTTACCATCTGTGGCCCAGTTTACATTCTGACTTACAATTCTGGTTATCTGGTGATCTGCAGAGTTAAATATCATTATTCTGAAGCAATATTCTCATTATAGTGTTCAGTGAACAGCTTTGACGTTTTTGAATCTGCATATTTATGATATTTTTACCTTTTATAAAGGGCATTTCCCCTAATCTTATTAAATATAGGATATGCTTCAGCTTTCCGTTATTCTTAAATTTTATCAATACATTAAATTAGAATAAGACAATATAGGGCTGTAACCAATCAAATTAAATAATTTACACTGAAAAATTACAACTTAATTATGTTATGAGATTGTTTTAAATATTTTTTGAATACAAATAAGAAATGTTGGAAAGAATGTTTTAACATGAAACTAAACTGCCAGTAGGTGGCGTCAGGTATTAATGAGTGAATCATTGAGTCGATTCGTTCAAACAGTTTTTTATGAACAGGTGATTCAACCGATTCATTCAAAACGCTGAATCGTTGCTGCTTTGTTTGGAACTATTTTCGCTGCTGAAACAGAACAAAAACAGTAAATATATTGCATCTAAAATGTAAGTAACTTTTTGTTAATTAATTGTTTATGGAACTGTCAGTGTCATATGAAATCAGTGACACATTTTCAGTTGTGATGGCATTCAGGAAAACAGCACTCTTGGTCGTTTGATGGTTTTAACTGTATTATATGTTTTAAATATAAAAACATTACTGCAGTATGTGACTGAGTTTCTCTCATAGACAGTAAAATAAATGGACACAGCGACCCCATAGACTTCACAGAGAAAAAATGAAGTCACGTAGAAGCACTCACTTCCTGACGGCTGATGTACTGCACAGCCTCAGACTGAGCTTGACGACGTAGATGTGACGTGTGAGCAACCAGTCTGACAGTGGCAAGTCTTCTAGTAGTTGTGCAAACCCTCGCTGATCCACTCCCTCATAAACTGCTAACTCTCCTACCTCACATCTGCCTTCACTTTGTTATTTGCACTACTGACTGTTTATTACAGTAACAACTGTTTACTTATTTATTCGGCACTACCATACCTTAACTGGATTATGCTCATTTGCACTGCCGACTGTATTTATAGTACCAACTGTTTACATTTGCATTTTGCACCGTACTTCTAACTGTAATATGCAACCACTTTCCACTGCACTTTTACACTTCGGATAGCTCTGTCCATAATTTATTGCACTACCTTAATCCACTGCTATTCCTCATATTAGCCTAACATATTATTGTATACCTCTATCTGTAAATTCTGTTTATAGTAATAGCCATCTGTATATTATATTCATAGTACATATTCACCTGTAAATTCTGTTTATAGTAATAGCCATCTGTGTATTTATTCACTGTACATATTCACCTGTAAATTCAGTTCTGTTTATAGTAATAACCATCTCTCTATTTATACATATTTATATATATTCAGTACATATCCATGTCCTGCACTTATGCAACCATTGTATATCCTGCACTTGCTGCTATTGCACTTCTGGTTAGACCTAAACTGCATTTCGTTGCCTTGTACTCGTACTTGTGTCATGACAATAAAGTTGAATCTAATCTAATCTAATCAAAGTGAAATCTGAATCACGTTGTTGAAATATTTTGTCCCGTTGCTTTTGGCTCTCTATGGGCTTCTCCCCATGCTTCTCCCTTGACTTTATCAGACTTTATGCCTCCACGTCTGCCTGATTGCCTCATAGACAGTAAAAGATTGCCTAAGAGCTTCTCCTCGGGTCTATACGGTAATTTGCTCAACAGTGCGACACAGTCACGTGGTTATGACGCAATCGTTAGCCTATATTTTACAAAAACAGCTTCAACGGGGCGATAGTGTCAGATACAAGGTAATGGAGCCTTTTATACATTGTCGTGTTTGTTTAGAAATAAACAATGGATGAATAGAGTCTTTAAACACCTCAGATGTAAAGATATTCGCTGTCAAAGTGACGCCAAAATGAATGGGAGTCAATGGAATGCTAACAGCAGGTGATGGCTTGGTTAGCAATGGCCGCCCCTATGGAAGCCTCAACAGCGCAACCTTACCGTCAGTTCATTACAAGAGGACAAGCGTTAATGTCGAGCCCTGAAACTGATCAGAAAATCTAACGAAGTAGGCTAAAAGTAAAAAGTATGCACTATTGATTCTACTTAGTACAGATACGTGAAAAATGTACTTAAGTAAAGTAACAAAGTATTTGTACTTTGTTGCATTCCACCACTGAAAATAACATTGCATAATCTTCACTGTATATGAATTCAATATAGATGAATGCATGTTAAAACTACAAAAGTTATTCAGTAAAGATCAGTCTGTGTTATTTTTTTCTTTGGTTCTTTAATTAACTTTAATGACATACTGAAGGTGCGGTCACTTTAAGACCAAATGCACAATGTTGAATCCAAATCCGATTTCATCCCGACACTGAACAGGACCAAACTCATTGTATTATAGTTTTCACATGATTTTATATAATTTTATTCATTAACCCCATCCTCCATCTGCTCTCACCTGCCTGACACATCAATGCCTGACAAGCCAATGAGTAAAATGATCAAACATCATTGTTCAGAAAGTATTGATGGTACATTCAGCGGCTGATGAAAACCGACGTCACACAGAGGAGCATGACAAACTCACAGATGGTGTTGAGACCTGTGACCTTTGACCATCTGTGATCTCTCTAAGAGAATGACATCTCAGGATTGACCTCTGCCGGTGAAGGTCTGTATGGATCGGGTTAATACTGATTGATACGCTTTGATCCGTGAGTCTGAATAACTAACAGTGTGAGCGTCAGTAACTAAAGTCGTGTCTCAGCCGTACCAGTAGCGCGGGTTGTTGGGGATGCAGTGGTTGAGACTGCGTTGAGCGAGCGCTTTCATTTTATTCAGAACAAACTCCGGAGTGTATCGAATCAGTGAGTCGAATCATGATTCGGATCACGTGTCAAACCGCCAAACTCATAGATATCTATAATAAAGGCTAGATGTCTCGTGCGCGCTGCTGGCCAATGGAGGTCGACGTCCGCACCTGGCGGCCATCTTGTCACAGGCAGCTCGCTCACTCGTAACATAGTTTTCATGGGTGCTTTCACTTTTAAAATAACCATAACTTGCTCAATTGCTCAAAAGTTTGGTTTGTTATAAACGTCAGAGATGTAGTTATGACACTGCATACTTATGAAAAATTATTCATAATTTGTTCAAGCATCCATAATTATAGCCACGTTAAAGGTCCCGTTCTTCGTGTTTTTTTGAAGCTTTGATTGTGTTTACAGTGTGCAATATAACATGTGTTCATGTTTCGCGTGTAAAAAAACACAGTATTTTTCACACAATTTACTTATCTGTGTACCGCTGTTTTCACTGTCCTAAAAACGGCTGATGAGTTCCTTGTTCTATGAAGTCCCTCCTTCAGAAATACGTAACGAGTTCTGATTGTGCCAGCGGTTCCTGTGTTGTGATTTGACCGCAGCTTAGCGAACGTGGCACGGTTCCTGTGTTGTGATTCGACAGCAGCTTAGCGCACGTAACTTGCATGGAAAGGTCACACCTCTTAACGGGAAATATATGCGCTTAATGATCTCTACAGCGTCCCTGGGAAAGCGAAACAAAGGTGATTTGACTCCGGGATGAAAATAACAGCGTCTCGACGACATGGCGACAAACACACTCAAACGCACCACTTCCTTTTCTCCACACGACCGTCCTCCTCTCCACGTGGGACAGCAACAAGACCACGCCCCCTTTTTCGCGTATTCTTGTGGGCGGAGGTTAGTCTGTTCTACTGACACGTAATTTATGAAGGAAGTACCAGGATGTAGTCCAAACCGGCCGTTCGCTGTAGGCTTTGAAAGGGAACTTCTGTTAAATAAAATATCTCGCTTGGCGTTATAATTTATCAGGTATTATTTATGCTCTAACAGCAACATTACACACTAACTAAAGTTTGAACAGTGGGATCACGAAGAACAGGACCTTTAATAACGCTTGTAAGAAACCAAATAATTTGTAAATCCGTCAAGATTTCAGTGAGATAAGAGTATTTGTGTGCATGCAGATCATCAGGTACCACAGAGCCCTGCCTGTGACAAGATGGCCGCCGGTGATGACGTTAGAGACTCCGCCATTAGACATCTAGCCTTTATTATGGATATCTATGGCCAAACTGCTGAAATCACGTGACTTTGGCGCTCCGAACCACTGAATCGGCTCGCTGATTCGATACACTCCGAAGCTTCATGAAGCAGTGTTTTGAAATCGGTTATCACTATATAAGTCGTTATTTAGTTTTTTTTTGGTGCACAAAAAATATTCTCGTCGCTTTATAATATTAATATTGAACCACTGTACTCACATGGACTGATGTAAATATGTTTTTAGTACATAATGGATCTTGAGAGTTTAAAGGTCCCGTTCTTCGTGTGTTTTTGAAGCTTTGATTGTGTTTACAGTGTGCAATATAACATGTGTTCATGTTTCGCGTGTAAAAAAACAGTATTTTTCACACAATTTACTCTGTATACCTCTGTTTTCACTCTCCTAAAAACGAGCTGACGAGTTCCTTGTTCTATGAAGTCCCTCCTTCAGAAATACGTAACGAGTTCTGATTGTGCCAGCGGTTCCCGTGTTGTGATTCGACAGCAGCTTAGCGCACGTGGCCCGGTTCCTGTGTTGTGATTCGACAGTAGCTTAGCGCACATGGCACGGTTCCTGTGTTGTGATTCGACAGCAGCTTAGCGCAAGTTGTACGGAAAGGTCACGCCTCTTAACGGGAGATATATGCGCCAGTGTTGCCAAGTCCGCGGTTTTCCCGCGGAATTGGGCTACTTCAACACAGTTGCCGCGGGCTGTTTTTCATGTCCGCGGGTTGAAGCGACCCCAATTATATGATATTTAGCCCCGGGAATGCGAAATTTAGTAGGCAAACATGTCAAAAAAGACATATTTAACCCCCCAAATGCGATTTTTACTGGAGATACCCCCCTGAAACGAGATTGGGCATGTTTTGGGCTAGTTTTGAGTAGCAATTGGGCGGGTTTTGTTGTGAAAACCTGGCAACCCTGATATGCGCTCAATGATCTCTACAGCGTCCCTGGGAAAGCCAAACAAAGGTGATTTGACTCCGGGATGAAAATAACAGCGTCTCGACGACATGGCGACAAACACACTCAAACGCAACACTTCCTTTTCTCCACGCGACACGTCCTCTTCTCCACGTGGGACAGCAACAAGACCACGCCCCCTTTTTTCGTGTATTCTTGTGGGGAGGTTAGTCTGTTCTACTGACGTAATTAATGAAGGAGGTACCAGGATGTAGTCCAAGCCGGCCGTTCGCTGTAGGCTTTGAAAGGGAACTTCTGTTAAATAAAATATCTCGCTTGGCATTGAACTTTGAGCTTTATAATTTTACAGGTATTATTTATGCTCTAACAGCAACATTACACACTAACTAAAGTTTGAACAATGGGATCACGAAGAACGGGACCTTTAAGCCAGAGTCAAACTTCCGAAGTATATCCTCCGGTACACAACGGGGCGCTGATGTTCCTGTGCCATTCGATCCGATCATAATAGAAGCAGAGCGCGAACTAAGCGTGTGTTTGTAAAGGATGGCAGGACCGGCTTCAGTCGCTGGTGATGTTTTTGTTGATGCTCTGCCATATTTCGACCAGGGTTATGATGCTCCAGGAGTTAGAGAAGCAGTAAGTCCACTGAATGTTTACTTTTGTTCGTGTGTGTTTAAAACGACGATAAGTAATAAGCATTTGACCTGCTGGCATAAGGCAGACGGCTAACGGCTGCGTCTACTTCTGGTTTTTAAACGAGACAGTTTGGCTGTTTAACCTTCTATGTTTCTGGATTACGTCTGCTATTGTATTACATGTATCGTTATTGGGGGGCATTAATCGTTTTTTATTAATTTCAGGCAGCTGCTTTGGTGGAAGAAGAGACGAGACGATACAGACCAACCAAGAACTATTTGAGTTACCTGCCCACACCAGATTTCTCTACCTTTGAGGTACAAGACTCTTTCTGCTACTATTTTCCCATAATCTACATGTTCAGACCATAATTTTAGTGTTGTGTTGTTCCCATTAGACAGAGATCATGAGGAATGAGTTTGAAAGACTGGCTGCTCGTCAACCCATGGAGCTGCTCAGTATGAAGAGGTAAGTTTACTGAGCAAAACTTCTGTTACAGGTGGTGAACTGTTGTCTTGTGTCCTGCTTAACGTAACCTGTTTAAGTTAAAATAAGGTAGGAAATGAAGGTGCAATAAATCTAAATACGTCTTAACTGCAGTAACATTGATAGATTGTGTAACAGATCTGGAAGTAATTTTTTCAACCAAAAACTTAAGAGAAACATTTCAATTTCTTTTTAAAATGCTATTGTTAGTAGCCAATTTCCCAGTGAAGTATTACACATCATATAAGAGCTGTGAAGATGGTTTTGAGTTCACATACAGTAAAGAGCTCATCCAACTATACCTAACAAAAAGTGTTTTTTTTGCTGATCTCCCCTGCTTGTGCTTGTCTTCTTAGATATGAGCTTCCTGCTCCATCATCTGGGCAGAAGAATGACATCACAGCATGGCAGGAGAGTGTCAACAACTCCATGGCCCAGCTGGAGCACCAGGCAGTGCGCATTGAGAACCTTGAGCTCATGGCCCAGTATGGAACGAATGCATGGAAGGTGTCCAATGAGTAAGTGAAGAGACTTGAGTCGGTCTATTCAAGATGTGAATCTTTATCAGAAATATATGAGGGAAGAACAAAATGCTAAACTTGGTTAAGGGGTTTATCTGACAATTATTTGGGGGTAAATATTAGAGCCCTGCACGGGCCTCAAAACTAGGCCCTGGCCCGAGACGCTGAGGCCCTAGCCCGGCCCGTGTCCGACAGCTCATCAAAATTATCAGCCCGAGTCCGACTGGAGCCTGTTTTTTTATTTTATTTTATTACACATTAGTTGCAGCCATTAAAATAGTTCAGTTTTGTTTTTAATGCCAAGGTAGTTATATTTCGTTTTGTTTCTTTATTAAGTTAATTTAGACAAATGTTTGAAGCATTTGCAGTTGCTTGTTAAATTAAAGTTTTTGTTCTTTAAAGTGACGACCAAGCGGCCAGCGGCCGACTGAGTTAACCTAACGCTTTAGCCTCTCAAATCAACACTTGTCAAAGTAGTTACGCTATATTTAGTTTAGTTTTTTTTGTTAAGTTAATTTAGAAAAATGTTTGAAGCATTTTGTTGTTTGTTAAATTAAAATTGTTGTTTTTTAAAGTGATGACCAAGCGGCCAGCGGCCGACGGTGAGTTAACCCAACGCTTTAGCCTCTCAAATCAACACTTGACTTGTCTTGCTTATAAAGTCCATATAAAACACTTAAAGCATCGTTTAAACGTTTAGCCTACTATCACCACCATCACAGTAAAAAGGCATTTTTGACAAGATGAGGCAGGCAGATCGCAACGGCACGCTAACGAAACGGGCTACACAATCTAAACAAATAATAAAAATAAAAAAACATGCTGGTTGTCTTACCTACCTTTCCACGAAATGAATATAAATCCGATCTTCAATTCCCGTGCTATATGCACATTTAACGGAGTTCATGTCAACGAAAGCAACCGATGTGAGCATTTTATTCATCAGCTCATTTCAACATCAAAGACAGCATTTTGAGAACGAGCGACCTAAACACTAGTAAGTGCCTTTAGTCTCATTAGTTTTAATGAAGATTGTTGTGTTTTTGAGCATCTAAGACTTGGCTTATTTTCAGTTTCACTTGCGGCAGTTTGCGTTGGCTTGCTTTACTCATTTGTGGCGATGCGTGTTGCATAGCGCCGTCCTCTAAACACTGTGCGAGCCGGTCTTGACAGTTGCGGACTCGCGATATCATGGTCTCATGTTGTTTCCACCAGCGCAGCATATCTCATTGTTTCTTTTAATTATTGAATGTCTAAAATATATAATGAAGGAGAAGCCTAAAAAGGCCCGAAGCCCGGCCCGCGTTTGAGGTATGACGGGAAAATTGGCCCGAAGCCCGGCCCTAGGGGCGTAAAAAAAGTCTGGGCCCGTCGGGCTCGGGTAGAAATGCAGGGCTCTAGTAAATATATTTGGTAAGGGCCTGTCAAAAATGTATGTCGGCACAGTTTGGCATCACAAATAAAACAATTGACTCCAAGCACAACTATGCAAATGCTTACAAAATCTTTAACACATTAGTAATAATATTGGAATGAATAATGACTGTCAATTTTTAGGTTGGACATCACTTTTGGCCACTACTATACATCTGTGTTATATTGTTAAAGGGGTTAAAGTCTGTTTTGGTGCTGTGAACATTATTTGCAGGCTTTGATCCTTTTCTGGTGCAATATTATTATTTTGCTGGATTTTATGTTGATCATAATTGTTTGTTTTCTCTGTGAAACAGTAACTTGGCCTTAATGATTGAAAATGCACAAAAGGAACTCCAGAAGGTTAGGTGAGTAAGTTGTAGGTGGTCAATGCAATTTACTTTTACATATAGATGTTGTGCACAAACAATTGAATTTAATCTTAGGCCCTGTCAACACCTGGTATTAAGATGCATTTTGGTCAGTCGGATCACAAGTGGACTACGCTAAATACTGGTGTAAACGGGGTCTAAAACGTTTTGAGCTTGTGCACTTTCGACCACTTCCAGAGGTAGTCGAAAACTCATTCGACCGGATTGCTCATATTGTGAATGCTCATATGGTCAAATGCGTTTGAACAGTCACAAAAGATCGCCTACTCTCCGCCTTCTGACTTAATGCGTAAACATTATAAGAAGCGCACTTGCCAGATGGGATTTAAACTTTGTCGGCTGAAGACCCAAATTTGGTTTGAAGACGAAAAACGTACCAAAGCACCATGTTCTCTCACCACCATTCCTGATTTCTAACATGCACTCGCAGTCTTGTGGCTATCAGAAAAGAAATGATAGCTGCTGTTCTTTTCCGGTTGTGTTCATATGTAAATTGAACGGAATTATTTTGTCCATAAGATCGAAATATCTGAAAAAGGACATGCATTTACCCACCCATAGACCCTCCTCTTGAAGAAATCAGGACAGAAGTGGTTGAAAGTGGACGAGACGTATTAAAACACCAGGGGCCTTGTGTGTGAGTAATGAATGCGTAAGAACAGTTTCACGCTGAGTGTGTACCAAGTACCAACTTGTACTTATAAGTGTAAATATAACGCAGAGAATCTATAGTGATAGAATGGTGATACTACAAAAAGAAAGTGCCACCGCACCGTGTGTTTCCTGTGTCCTTTAATTGCAAATACTAAATTAGCAATTTCATAGTTCAAGCTAGACACATGGTGTGAAAAGCTATAAAAGACAGCTGGGAAGTCTTCTGAAATGTAGCTATAGTGTCATTGCTGATCTCGCTTTGCTGGAAGATTTGGCAAACCATGCGTTGCGCAGAGAGCGTGTTTTCAAAGGCCGCACTGATCTGTTTAGTGAGAGCTCAGAATGGCTTCTCAGTCGGTAGGGTGATTTCAGGGTGATTGGGACACTTTTTGCCATTGAGATGACTTGGAAAAAGTGTCCCAATCACCCTGAATTCACCCCTAACGCTTTCCTAAACATTTACTTCTTGGGTTATGCCGAGATTTAGCTGAGGACATATACGTTCACACGATTTATAAAGGGAGGTGTTGTCACCATGCAGTATATGGTTCATTAGAGGCATTTTTGAATGCAAATGACCATAAACATGAACGAGCTTGGTGCGTTACTGCTTCTCTGTGGGATTTATCGATAACAGTGTGTAAGTACCGCGTGTGCACGTTTGATAAATACAGATTTGTTTGTACTTGGGACTAAATTTCATTCGTGGGACTAGATATAGAACCTTTTCTATGCACTGGGGTTAATAAAGGCCTTCTGAAGCGAATCGATGGGTTTTTGTAAGAAAAATATCCATATTTAACACGTTATAAAGAAAAATATCCTTCCGGCGGACCGCCTTCTGTATTCAAATTACGAAAAAGAGGCGTAACTGGCGCAACGAAGTCGGATTTGAGTAAGCATTTGAGCTGCGTGTGGCGTTACACTTTCTTCCTAAGTCGAATATGGAAGGCGGTCCGCCGGGAGCTAGATATTTTACTAATGTGTTAAATATAGATATTTTACTAATGTGTTAAATATAGATATTTTACTAATGTGTTAAATATAGATATTTTACTAATGTGTTAAATATAGATATTTTACTAATGTGTTAAATATAGATATTTTACTAATGTGTTAAATATGGATATTTTACTAATGTGTTAACTATAGATATTTTACTAATGTGTTAAATATGGATATTTTACTAATGTGTTAAATATAGATATTTTACTAATGTGTTAAATATAGATATTTTACTAATGTGTTAAATATAGATATTTTACTAATGTGTTAAATATAGATATTTTACTAATGTGTTAAATATAGATATTTTACTAATGTGTTAAATATAGATATTTTACTAATGTGTTAAATATAGATATTTTACTAATGTGTTAAATATAGATATTTTACTAATGTGTTAAATATAGATATTTTACTAATGTGTTAAATATAGATATTTTACTAATGTGTTAAATATAGATATTTTACTAATGTGTTAAATATGGATATTTTACTAATGTGTTAAATATAGATATTTTACTAATGTGTTAAATATGGATATTTTACTAATGTGTTAAATATGGATATTTTACTAATGTGTTAAATATAGATATTTTACTAATGTGTTAAATATGGATATTTTACTAATGTGTTAACTATAGATATTTTACTAATGTGTTAAATATGGATATTTTACTAATGTGTTAACTATAGATATTTTACTAATGTGTTAAATATAGATATTTTACTAATGTGTTAAATATAGATATTTTACTAATGTGTTAAATATAGATATTTTACTAATGTGTTAAATATAGATATTTTACTAATGTGTTAAATATAGATATTTTACTAATGTGTTAAATATAGATATTTTACTAATGTGTTAAATATAGATATTTTACTAATGTGTTAAATATGGATATTTTACTAATGTGTTAAATATGGATATTTTACTAATGTGTTAAATATGGATATTTTACTAATGTGTTAAATATAGATATTTTACTAATGTGTTAAATATAGATATTTTACTAATGTGTTAAATATAGATATTTTACTAATGTGTTAAATATGGATATTTTACTAATGTGTTAAATATGGATATTTTACTAATGTGTTAAATATGGATATTTTACTAATGTGTTAAATATGGATATTTTACTAATGTGTTAAATATGGATATTTTACTAATGTGTTAAATAGGGATATTTTACTAATGTGTTAAATATGGATATTTTACTAATGTGTTAAATAGGGATATTTTACTAATGTGTTAAATAGGGATATTTTACTAATGTGTTAAATATGGATATTTTACTAATGTGTTAAATATGGATATTTTACTAATGTGTTAAATATGGATATTTTACTAATGTGTTAAATATGGATATTTTACTAATGTGTTAAATATGGATATTTTACTAATGTGTTAAATATGGATATTTTACTAATGTGTTAAATATAGATATTTTACTAATGTGTTAAATATGGATATTTTACTAATGTGTTAAATATAGATATTTTACTAATGTGTTAAATATGGATATTTTACTAATGTGTTAACTATGGATATTTTACTAATGTGTTAAATAGGGATATTTTACTAATGTGTTAAATATGGATATTTTACTAATGTGTTAAATATGGATATTTTACTAATGTGTTAAATATAGATATTTGACTAATGTGTTAAATATGGATATTTGACTAATGTGTTAAATATGGATATTTGACTAATGTGTTAACTATGGATATTTTACTAATGTGTTAAATATGGATATTTTACTAATGTGTTAAATATGGATATTTTACTAATGTGTTAAATATGGATATTTTACTAATGTGTTAAATATGGATATTTTACTAATGTGTTAAATAGGGATATTTTACTAATGTGTTAAATAGGGATATTTTACTAATGTGTTAAATAGGGATATTTTACTAATGTGTTAAATAGGGATATTTTACTAATGTGTTAAATAGGGATATTTTACTAATGTGTTAAATAGGGATATTTTACTAATGTGTTAAATAGGGATATTTTACTAATGTGTTAAATAGGGATATTTTACTAATGTGTTAAATAGGGATATTTTACTAATGTGTTAAATAGGGATATTTTACTAATGTGTTAAATAGGGATATTTTACTAATGTGTTAAATAGGGATATTTTACTAATGTGTTAAATAGGGATATTTTACTAATGTGTTAAATAGGGATATTTTACTAATGTGTTAAATAGGGATATTTTACTAATGTGTTAAATAGGGATATTTTACTAATGTGTTAAATAGGGATATTTTACTAATGTGTTAAATAGGGATATTTTACTAATGTGTTAAATAGGGATATTTTACTAATGTGTTAAATATGGATATTTTTCTTACACAAACCCATCGATTTAACCCGCCAGAGCCGTGTGGAGCACTTTTATAATGGATGGATGCACTTTTTTGGGCTTCAAATTTTGACTGCCATTATAATGCTTGGATTCGCCAGGACATTTTTAATATAACTCCGATTGTATTCGTCTGAAAGAAGAATGTCATAGACACATCGGATGGCTTGAGGTTGAGTAAATTATGGGATTAGTAAAATTTTGGGGTAAATTATCCCTTTATTATGAAGCTGTTGTCTATTAACAGGTTTATAGTAATTTCCCCCTGTTCTCATGCTTCTGTTCTCATTCCAGAAAGCAGATACAGGATCTGAACTGGCAACGCAAAAACGACCAGCTGGCTGGAGGAGCAAAACTGCGAGAACTTGAGTCAAAGTCAGTGCTTCATTAGATTCCTATTATCAAAACCACTTGCAAAATGTTATGTGCAAATTTGAATGCAATTAGTTGACTCTTCGTTGACATTTCTGCTTGTATTTTTGCAGCTGGGTGTCTCTTGTTAGTAAGAACTATGAGATTGAGCGAGCCATCATCCAGCTGGAGAATGAAGTGGCACAGATGAAACAGCAACAAGGAGATGAGAACAAAGAGAATATTCGACAAGACTTTTAAAGAATGAAAACCGTTCAACAGCATCTTGAAACTGTGCAGACTTTGCAAAAGAAAATGATCAACAAAGTGTGACATTGTGTTTTTTAATGATCACTTTGTTCCGTTTTCCTGATGAACTGGGAAAATTGTCTTTATAAAACAAATGAGCAATAGTGTTGTAGTGCAAACAGAGGCTCTGCTGGTGTGTAGTTCATGATTTTGCACCAAAAACAAACAAGAATTGCTCTGGAAATCAGTAACTCAACTTTGTGTTCACTATAAACAGTACAGAAAAATAGTTTTGCTAAGCTCATGTGGCTGTATTGTCATTTATAATAATTTTTTGTCTTGTGCGTGAGATTACCTGATGGACATTTTAGTTTCTTAATGGTCATGTTCTACTCTATTTGTATTTTTTTTTTAAATACACAATAAAATGCTGAAATAATGACTTGTTCATTTTCTCAGTCAACTAAACGGCACACTTTTCTTTCCAGTCATGTTTTTATGCTGCATGAACTGTAGGGACCTGTATTGGACTGAATGTAGTATAGTTCATTTGTTGAAGTTTGGCATATCTTTTGGTTTACCGTGAAGATTTAACTTCTGTTATGAGCTATTTAAATCTATTCAAAGTAACTTTGTTGTAAACTTTTGTTTGAACATTCAACCATGGTTGTGTACTTGTAATTAGTGGTTTGTGGGTCTTGAGGTATGTTTAATATCTTGCTTAACTGGGTGTTTTTTCTTTGATCTTCTCCCAAAATACTACACACTGCTTATTAGTTTGACATAAATTTACATACATTTTTCATTTATTCTAAAGTGACTTGAACGCAACTTGGTTGGTGACTAACTCCCCCATCACACTTGGGACATCAATATTTTAATACTCCATGTTTCTTCAGAATCTAAAAAAAATCTTTTTAAGCTGACGAAAGAAACTCATACAGGTTTGGAACAATTTGGTGAGTAAACGGCAGATTATTTTTGGTGAACTGTCCCTTTAAGAAGATTAAACTGATTGGTCCTACTGTTGTGGTTGTAACTCAACATCTGCCCCCATGAGGCGACCCGTACTATGTAACAGAAGAGCTTTTATTTGTTTGACTGGAGACATCTCCACACGTGAATGATCTTGTAAATGAATTTAAAGATTTTTCAAATGTATTATTCAATTATTTATGTGTAAAACAATGTGGAAACAATGACTGAGTGCAGCTTTAAGAGACAAACAAACAAATAGTGAAAGGCGTAAGTCGCCTACAAACAGATCACCTTCGAAAATAGAGCAGAGAAGGATCAACTGGAGTTATTAATAAGGATTAAGATTACTGTGCCATTTATTATAATGGGTTTGTGTGACGCTAGTGATAAACACAAGTCTAATCATTTGCAGTTTAGATCTAAAATGTAAGAAGTTACGGCTTTAAAATAAATATATTAAAAGATTAAAACAAAATTTTCAATTGAATAGCGCCATCAATATTAATATTATTGTTTTTATTGATTTTGTGAATATAGCCACTGCAAAGCATACGATTTACATAACTTGTACAAAATGACAATTAATACAGATACAGAATATAAACATCTACAACATAATTTATAAAAACAATATATTTTAATGTATATTTTTATTAATTAATTAATTTATAATATATTTTATTATATTATTAGACTTTATTGTAATTACTATATACATTTACGTATATAAAATAAATTGACGCCAAATATAACTTTATTATATTTTTTCATTAAAAGATACTTTAAAAAGTCTAGTTTGTGACGAACATGAGAGCGACGGCATGACGTCAAACACATCGGATTTTCTGAGCGCGTCGAACGTCAGGCGGTTCAAAGAGGAGCAAAGATGGCGGACAACAAAGGCCAAGATAGTACGGAGAGCTCCGCAAATATGGAGGTAGCGGCCTCGGGAACAGAAGATAACGGAGACGGCGGCGCAAAGGACCCCGAAGCGATCGTTTTAATCGACACGGACCCGAAAGGAGGAACCGACGAGCTCAAATCTCAAGAGACTGTTCCCGAAGCGCTGACGACATCCAGCGGCGGCGGAGCTACAGACGGGACCCCAAATGCCGAGAGCACTGAACCGCCACCGCCGCCGCCGTCGTCGTCGTCGTCCTCCTCAGCGGACAGCACCGCTGCTGGTCCATCACCCGCTCTCGTTAACGAGATGTCGCCTCCTCCAGCAGCAGCAGCAGCAGCAGCATCCTCTTCTTCAACCCCTGCCGCCCCGATAAACCTACTGGATACGTGTGCTGTGTGTAAACAGAGTCTCCAGAACCGTGACTGTGAACCCAAACTACTTCCCTGCCTGCACTCCTTCTGCCTCAAGTGCATCCCGCAACCGGAACGGAAGATCACCGTCCCGGTGCAAGGGCCCCATGGACAGGACACTCGAATTGGTAAGTTAGGAAAAGGGAAGTGAGCTTCGTCAGTTCTGTCCCCAACCATCTAGAAACGACCCATTGCTCAACTGTTTACACATAATGGCATATGCAGTCACACACACGAGATCATCAGCTGGTGTTCGGTGTTTATGCTGTTATGGTTAGACACCGACTGATTGTAGTATTTTATTACACGAGTAACTGTCATAACCTAGTATTTACTCCATGTACGGCTCCAGCCGCATTTTCTCTGTGTGCATGTGGATCTTTAAGATGCCAGACACCCCCAAATATGTGCAAGAGACCCCTATCCTAAAATGTAAAAGGCGTATATACTTTTACTTGCTAAAACCTATCATATACTGTCAAAAAATATGATAAATATGTGTCAAATATTATTTAGAACATATTTATTTTCTATTGCGTTAAACAATTAATTTTCTGCTCGCTATAGTAGTTCTACTATACTGTTAGATGTCTATCTATCTATCTATCTATCTATCTATCTATCTATCTATCTATCTATCTAATCTTCATTTTTATTTGTTTATTTTAGTGCTGTCAAATGATTTATCGCTATTAATTGCATCCAAAATAATAATGTATTTATACATAATATTTGAGTGTGTACTGTGTATAATTATTTATATATATATATACACACACACACACACACACACACACACACACACACACACACACACACACACACACACACACACACACACACAGTAGGCCTATGTAAATGCAAATATTTTGTAAATATATATGTATGTGAATTCAAATGTACATAATAATTATAGACGGTACACACACATATATTATGTAAGCACACTTTTATTTTGAATGTGATTAATCGTTTGACAGTCCTAGTTTATTTTTCTATCTATCTATCTATCTATCTATCTATCTATCTATCTATCTATCTATCTATCTATCTATCTATCTATCTATCTATCTATCTATCTATCTATCTATCTATCTATCTATCTATCTATCTATCTATCTATCTATCTATCTATCTATCTATCCAAACAGTGACCATCTCGCCTATATACAAATAACTAATCACATATTACAGTAAACTCACATGAAGCAATAAATACTATATAGCAAATCTCGGCTTTGTGATTGTTTATATCATCGGGAAATATTATTTTCCAGCTTTAAATGAGCTAAATGCAAATACAAGGCATGAATATATTACTAACATTAACATCATACTTATTTGTAAAGTTGCCTTAAAACGATGCATTTTGAAAGCGCTATACTAATTGACATGACATTTTTTTCGAAACTTTCCACAGAACCTCTAAGCCAACCCCCCCACACGACCCATTCTGAAAACCCCTGCACTAACCAACGATTTGCGTTCTGTTGAAATGTGTAATGTCGCAGCCTCGTGCACGCTCGGCCAAATTATGTGACAGGTGTCAATCAGATCTGCAATATGCTCAGTGGACACTCAATTAGTTGCTGGTCCAGTGATATTTTGCTGATATTTTGACACATCATTGTCTGTGTAATATGATGATATATTTGTGCCATAGGAGCCACCAGTGAACTAATGTGGTCAAACACAAGGTAACTAGGATTAACCGTCCAGAGTTATTGATAATGCAGGGGTCATGGCTTGTGACCCCAGATTCATGCACAATGGTTTTCTTTGACAATACACACTATGCCATCCCCAAATGCTGCATTTTCTTCTAATAAATCAGACTAGAAGCGCTGCTGTGGTGATCCGATTGTTATGATCGATGCATGGTGTAGTTTTAGCAGTGTTTGTTGGAGCGTCATCACTGTCTCTCGAATGTCAGTATTGGTGCAGTGGAGATATGAGATGATCATCCTGAATGATGGTCAATGCACTTGCTTTGCCATCGAGTCAGTGCAGTTATCATTTCATTATGCTTGCGTTTCATGTAATAAGTTAGCATTATGCATTGTAGTTAATAATACATGAACTTGATTCAGCATTAGCTGCAACATGTAAAGCTATTTTCAATATTTGTGTGTGGTTCTGGTTATCCCCCAATATCAGCGATCTATGATCCCCGAAGGCTTGTAAAAATCTCTTCACTTTTCTAAACCGGCTCTTCACTGAGCCTGGTTTCTCCCAAGGTTTATTTTTCTCCATTAGGTCACCTGATGGGGTTTTGGTTTCCTTGCCACTGTTGCCTCTGGCTTGGCGTGCTCAGTTGGGGACACTATATTTTTCAACTAAACATCGAAATAAATCTAATTAATAAACTAATTTAACCATATAAACTAAATTACTGATCTAATTATTGATCTAAAGCCCACACTGTCACCGTATGGAAATTGAAATGAACTGATGACATCAAATGGCTATACAGCTTAATAAAATTATGCTGCATTATTTTAATGTTTAACACTGTAAAGCTGCTTTGAAACAATCTACATTGTTAAAAGCGCTATATAAATAAAGTTGACTTGACTTGACTGTTATTGCAGAATGCCATCAGATCAATATTCTCATATCGAATCTGCGCTCATTACACTGACCACAAGAATAAAAATTGAGGCCAGGTTTCAGTGTAGCGATCTAAATATGTACAAAAATATTTTTTTTGCATTGTTAGGTTTGTTGAATAGGGTACACTTCGTCAAATTCCTTTTTTTTTTAATGCATCACAGGCATGAATCGCATGCTTTTCATAGCGAGAACCTAGAATGATTAGACATGGTAAACTAAACTATTAAGATTCCCAATTCAGAGTCTTTACCTTCTCGAATGCATCCAAAAATGAAAATCCTACAATGTCAGAATGTGGATGTGCTCTCTTGATATACAGTTCATTGTTTGGTAACACTTTATTATGGGGAACACATATTCACTATTAACTACGACTTTTGCCTCAATAAACTCCTAATTTACTGCTTATTATTTTACGCGTTTTAACGGTCATCAATATCGTAAATCCTGCAACGTTTTTTGTATTTTCATTTAAAAAAAGGACATTTATAACACTAATACTTTGTATTTCATTACTTTTGCATCAAATTACAATAAACAAGTTACCGCTGCTGTGAGTGTGAGGGTGTTTCTAATACAATGTCTATGGGAGTGATGGTAAAAATGAACATATTTCTCTCTTTTGACTGCCATTATCAATCTCAATCTATTTTGAAAGTCACTATTGTGGCGTTTTTCGAGCAAATGGGCACACAAAAAAATATTTAATGTATTCTCTCATTCACAGCTATAATATTTAACCCAACTATGACAACCTCCACTCTGAGAAACCTGGAAATGTGAAAAGGGTCTATAGTTAGTACACTCTTAAAAAAAAAAGGTTCTATATGGCACCAAAAATGGTTCTTCGTCGTAATCATAGGGGAACCTTTTTTGGTGCTATATAGCACCATATCTTAGCATGTTCTGTATATGGTAGCGGTGCTATATAGCACCTTAGTTAGCGGTGCTATATAGCACCTTAGTCAAAGAACTGGTGAAGAACCACTGAAGAACCAAAATTGGTGCTATATAGCACTTAAAAAGGTTCCCCTATGATTACGAGCCAAGAACCATTTTTGGTGCCATATAGAACCTTTTTTTTTAGAGTGTAAGATTTTTTGTAGCGTTTGGGCATTATGTAGAATAAGGTCATGCAGAATAAGGTATTAATATGTGATTTATAAGTACTAATAAACAGCCAATATCCTAGCAACATGCATGCTAATAAGCCACTAGTTAATAGCGAGAATTGAACCATAAAATAAAGCGTTACCCATTGTTTTTATTTATTAACCAAACACAATTTCTATTTATTAAGCAAAAACAAGAAAATAAGACAAGTAAATAATGTTTTATTATGTTTAAAATAATGTGAAATGTTATTTTGTGCATTTATAAATAACACGATTGTTACATTTGTCTGTAAACTATCTACTGTTATTTGCAACCCTGTTTCCGTAGCTTTTTGTATACATTTAATTTAGGTTTTTATTGAAAGGAATGCACAAGTCATATTTTCAAGATGTGCATTTCCCAAATGTTGATGAAAGGGATGCCAAGTTTGCAATCCTCCTCATATAAGAAAAATAAAATAGATCAGCTAAAGATGACGAGCAACATTTCCCGAAGGTTAAGCACCTAATTTCACACTCATTTGCTGTAAAATAAAAATCCATAATGTTCGTGACATGTAGTTTTATGTTTTGTAAGAGTCAAATCATTTTGCAGTATTTTTCAAAACAATTGCATTATCATTTTAAATCGCTAAATTTAAACTCTTATTTGGTGGTTTACTCCTCCTTTTTTGGATTGGATATGTAATTGAAGGGTTTGTTCACTTGCCAGGTTTGTTTTGGGCTTGTCGTAGACATTTAATTAAAGTTCAGTGGGCGGTAACGCAGCGTTTACCAGCGTGACTCATCACAGTAACCCAACTGAGAAAAGTCTCCGTTACACACTCTGTGCTGCTAATCTCAACAAGCACTTTGTTGTACTCAAGCATGTTCTGTAACTAGTGTTGTCAACCTGTTATTATCAGCTTGACTGGAGCTGTCTGGTCTATTTGCTTTGTTTTCAGACACTTTTCCTGTTTTTTTGTAGATGTACACCATGTTTATGAATTTTAACAGCTCTTAGCTAGCTAATATTTTGATAATGTGAGCTAGTTTAATATTGTGTATTTTGCCAGACTGCATCTTAAAATGTCAGTGGTGTTGCGAAATGTAAGAGAGAACAATCTTGGGTTTTATAAGACGCCAAACATAATTTAAATGCATCATAAATATTAAAGAATGTGGTTTATAACCCTCTGAATAATGAGGAATTTTGATTGCATTACAGGGCTGTGCATGTGACGTGTTGTGTTGCACTGTGTTTCAGTGCAGTGTTTCTCCAGCTGCTCTCTCTCACCGGCCAATCATTAGCAGGGTTTTGCAGCTGGGTGCTTAAGGGAAACCGGCTGGAAGCGGTATGAGCCAGTGCAAACTGGCTCAAACCGGTTTGGTCTAGTTCTAGCTGTGGCTTTGGGGGGATTGATGGGCTGTCAAGGAAAGGAGGTGGGGGTGTTGCATGTGATGGATGGGGGAGGGACATGTCCAATCACTCAATATAGTTTCAAATTAAATTAAGATGAAATTAAATTAGTTTTATGAATAGATCATTATTTGTGGTGAAATGCTGCTGCATGACGCACACAAAGAGCATACTCTGTTATTGCAGTTATTGCAGCAGATGGCTATAATAGTTAATAAATCCTTATGAATTATTGAATAATACAAATCCCTTTTCGGATTTTAAATGCACAAGAAGCATGTGTTTCTTATGCATGCACCCTCAGTAAGAAATCCAACGTTCCCTATAGGAAGATTTTTTCCCCTTCCTTTCCCATAATGGAATTTAAATGAAGACCAGATATCCAGTTCTAAGACTGCAAGTATTTGTCCTGGTTACATAATTCATGTGTATATAAATAAATCATAAATGTACATCAATGTGTATCTTTGATCTTAGGCTGCATTAATTATTTTAGGTAAAAATGATGTGGCAGAAAGAAATCCCCTGTTTAAATTTGGTCAGTCCAGTCAAGCTGCCAATTGCCATTGCAGATGTTTTAATTTTTGTATTAAATAATATCTAAAATATCAACGTTTCTGATGTAATTTGGGATGTCAGTTGTCCACCAATCTACTAGTCCAAGTAGTTCAATTCTTTCTCCCTCCTCTTTCTCTCATATATATATATATATATATAATCTAATATATAATATATAATCTCATAGATAGATAGATAGATAGATAGATAGATAGATAGATAGATAGATAGATAGATAGATAGATAGATAGATAGATAGATAGATAGATAGATAGATAGATAGATAGATAGATCATCGGTCCTATCACGGTTTTAGGGTCACGGTTTTCGGTTCTGTAAGGTTCTTGTTGTTGTTGTTTTTTTTTATTTACTTCAGCATATGATATATAGCTTAATCATCCACAATTCTGTTTATAGTAATAACCGTCTCTCTATTTATACATATTTATATATATTCAGTACATATCCATGTCCTGCACTTACGCAACCATTGTATATCCTGCACTTGCTGCTATTGCACTTCTGGTTAGACCTAAACTGCATTTCGTTGCCTTGTACTTGTACTTGTGTAATGACAATGAAGTTGAATCTAATCTAATCTAATCAAATTAGGATACAGTATTAAAAATTGTTATATCAAGTTGTTTCCTAACTGGCTGTCTACCGAGTCCGACACATTGGCGTAACATTTTTCATGTTAATCATATCAATTTTGATCAGAACAATGCACTGTGGCTTTAATTCAGCTGACCTGATTAACACATTTCACCATGAAGTGTCACAATCACCATATGACATCCAGCGCTGTGAAAAAATAACATAAAATACACGAAAACACAACACTGCCAGAAGTTTTTGCCCAAACTTCAAAGGCATGTTTAAATTATTAAAACTAGAAGCATATCTTAACTTTTAAATGTTACATTTATCATGTGAACTACTTATATACAACATATGAATGTGTGTATGAGACAGAGGGGAACACGGTCTTGCAGCAGATATATATATATATATATATCAGGGTTTCCGTTGTCCGGTAATTACCGGACATTGGCCGGGAAAAAAATTAAATGTCCGAAAAAATTAAATCTTTTCGGTCAAATTGTCAGATTAAAACTGCCTAGTAACCAGCCCCGCCGGTTCTGCAAGAATATGCAGAACCAGCGATCAGAAGGATTGTTTGCCATTTTACAAGCCTTGAGTCTGCGGACACCGCTCCTCTTATCGATACCGTAAGCCTGCGACGTGATGCCCTCGCTGTCATGACAGCGCTCTGTGGCTATGGAGGATTGCATTTCTCCACAGCCTGCGAAGTCCTCATATGTGATTTCAGCGAAATGTATCCAGAGTGGACCAAGCTCGCCAAAATAGCCTGTGTAATCCCTGTCTCGAGTGTTCCTGCAGAGAGGGGGTTCTCACTGCAGAATCGGATCAAGACGAAGCAGCGAAGTCGCCTTGCGGAGAACAAGGTTACGCGGCTTATGCGCATTGCAAGTTGTGGAGAGACACTGGGAACTTTTGATTTTAAGTTGGCAGCTGCACAATTCAGCACTGCAAAAAAGCGTAAAAAGTAGCCAAAAATGACGCGAGACAATGTTATAAGCCTAGTCATTTGTTTGTTCAAGTTCATTTGACAAGGAGTCATTTCACACGGTGGCCAATTTAAATGTTACCAACTAAATGAGACACTGAGTTTATAATTAAATTTGCTTGAGTAAAAACAATGCTATATTCGGATATTTTATGTGGGGAAGGGGGGTTGGTTTGTTAAACTATGAAATGTGAAACCATAGTAAAAAAAATTGGTTGATTGACGCCAATCGGACGTTCATGTTTTTTTCCCGTCTATTTGAAAGTTAGGCTAATAAACATGTTGCATATACGGCCTGATTATGTCATTTTTTTAAGTTACATAAACTGCTTTCAGTTTTCCTCAACTTGAATAATTAAGAGGCGATATTTGACCGGCATATCATCAAAATGTCTGGAAAACGAAACCTCTTTTTTCTAGCGGAAACTCTGATATATATATATATGTTGCCCATCATAAATCAAAGCACGAGACAGACGGGGTCGGAGGAGGACACCGGAAAATGTGACAGAATGGACTATATTTGCCTGTATTTGCAATACACGAGCCGCGGTTCAGATGCGCGCCTCGCGAGACAAACCTGCCAGTGTATGTCTGCTCAACGGGCACGCGCGGCGCGGCTCCCGCTCTTCGCACTGCATCTGCCCTGCTATACGATGCGCATCCTCCAACTCCGGGCAGCCTTCCTTATCTCTCCCACTTTCATTTCTACATGTGACGTGACCTACAGCACTCAACTTTTACTTTACTGTATGTCCACACACACACACCTCTTATTTCGCGAGAAAAGGACATCCACTGTCTGAGGTAACATACGGGCACAAGGATACATTGCGCATGCGCGAACCGTGCGACGCACACACGCCGAACCGAGACAAGCGAACCGAACGGTTCGGTTTTTTTCCATGTACCGTGCCACCCCTAATATATATATACATATATATATATACATATACATATCACTTTATTAAAAAAACTAATTATATATTTAAATTATAAATATTTTATACATTTTTAGGGCTGCGCAATATATTGAAATATCGCAAATGTACATATCGCAAGGGCACACAATATCTGAATGATTTTAATAGGCTACTTCAACATTGTGAAAAGTGTAAGTTTTAGGTCGACACATATAGCAGAGAATAGACTGAGCACAAGACTGTTACTTATGTGACTTGCTTGACGTTAAAAAGAGTTATTAAATGCAAAAACTTACGAAAAACAACTCCTTGCTGTCTCGTGCTGTCTGACACACACACACCGAAACGTGCGCACAAGCCGTTCTTTTTTTCGTGTCTTGTTACACACTCAAACTGTCAAATACACACACAGTTGTGTCAAAATGGCTGTCTTGATGAGTATCATGTAAACACAGTCGGTTATGCTTTAAGTGAAAGATATCAGTTGGGGAAAGAAATTATCGTATCCCATATCGAATATCGCATTATTTAAGAAGGATATCGCATTTTTCTTCAATATCGCACGGCCCTAATTATATGGGGAGTAGAAGCTGGGTCTCCTTGCACAGCAAACAAATCTATACTGCTGGACCAACACAGTTTTCATGGATATAATGAATATAATTTTTCATATGTTTCATATATATCATCATTTCATATATTATGAAGTTATTCCGCCTTTTTTATTAATTAATCATTTTTTTATTGTCCTGTCATGATAGTTTATTGTCTAGGGCTTAGAGGGTACTACTCAAAATTAGATGCATAAATCTTCCGTATCACTCCTCTGTTTTGCTAACTCTGTTTCTTTTTTATGTTTTTGTGCAGTGAACGTCATGCGTTGCACGGTGTGCCATCAGGATTACAAACAGATTGACATGGTGGACAATTACTTTGTCAAGGACACTTCAGAAGCCACAAGCACAGAGGAGAACTCCACACAGGTCAGTATCAGCTCTGGGATTTTGACATAACTAGAGTATAACCGCCTTTCCATCACTCCTAATAATTTTGCGTTCGTGAAGAATTTATTTTAAATGCTTTAAATTAGAATGAGCGCCGTTATCCCATAAATATATTTTAGAAAGTTACTGAATCGCATTGCTCTTCGTTTTGTCAAATTAAATTGAGCAAAATGTATTTAGAATCAAATGAATGGGTATTCACACCCCTTGATTAAACTTTGCTTTATTAGCTTTTGATTGTGAGCCAATATTTCAGTCCTCTTGACATTATTTTAAGAGATGCCATTCTTTGTTTGCTCTATAACAGGTTTGTACCAGCTGTGAAGATAATGCCAGTGCCATTGGATTCTGTGTGGAATGTGGGGAGTGGCTCTGTAAAACCTGCATTGAAGCGCACCAACGGGTCAAATTCACTAAGGACCATAAAATACGCAAAAAAGAGGAAGTATCTCCTGGTATGTGCTGTAGGCTAATTTATTTCCATCTTCAATTGCTAATATTTGCAAGGCAGTTGCGATTATGATTGTTTTTCATTACGCTTAGAGATGCTTTGGTCTACTAGTCTTGATGTAGTTTGGATGTTTCAGCAACGGTGTGGAGCATCTGTTTTGCACGTTTAACAGGCTGAGTCGTAGAGCAGTTGCTATGGCAACAGGCAGAGTTTTGAGTGAGTCGCTTGCTCGGCCTGTACTGTTTTCATTAGAGCAAACCCACTTAGTTTCCCTCTTTTCGATTAAGTTTGGCAAGGGGCATATGAGAACATATGGCAGTCATGTATACAGAGTGGGTCAGGGGAAGAAATAAGCAGCAAACGATGAATTTGACATTGGTGGTTCTGTTTTGTAGAATCGGTTGGGACGTCAGGCCAGAGACCCGTCTTCTGTCCGGTGCACAAACAAGAGGCCCTCAAGCTCTTCTGTGAGACATGTGACACTCTAACCTGCAGAGACTGCCAGCTGCTTGAACACAAAGAACACAGGTCAGCCTGACCTCACTGTTTACAGTAACCACACACCATCATCATCATAATGAACATCTTCGTCTAAACTGTATTAAATCAGCTGGCAAAATATGAAAGTTTTTAAACAAGAAAATCAAATGAAGAACAAAAACATGGCATTAAAGGAATCCATCATCCATGAATAAAACACATACAACGATATTTTGTGGCTCCAAAAAAGCACCATATAATATAATATTCATAATATCTTTTTTTGCAGGTACCAGTTTCTAGAAGAAGCCTTTCAAAACCAGAAAGGCATCATTGAGACTTTCATGAGCAAGTTGCAAGAGAAGAGGAACTTTGTGGAGTTCTCTGCATCTCAGGTGCAAAACAGGTAGGCTTTCTGTTGCATCAGTTATTCAATCACGTTGTTTATTAATACATTGTTAGCGAACTGTGATTTGTATGTACTTTTCTGAAATCCATAACTTGGGACACAGTCTCCTATGATGATAAATCACTTTAAATTGTAATTTAGACTCGTGCATTTTCTGTAAAGCTGCTTTGAAACTATATGTATTGTGAAAAAGCGCTATACAAATAAATGGGGCTGGGCAAAACAATCAAATTTTTGATTAATCTTTTTTTTTTTTAATGTGGTCGATTCAAAATCGATTCTCAAAGGCCACAAATACGTTTTTTTTCTGATGTTACAAAGGAGCGAGAGGCGCGCCTTTCATTCATTCATTCATTCATTCAGTGCTTAAATGGCGGCTTCTGGTGCGTTGTCAACGTTTGTAATGCTGAGGTGAAATACTACCAATCAAATGCGGAACCATTTGACAAGACATCACCCAGACGTTGCAACACCCCCAACAGCCGAGCACATAACCACTAAAAAGTAGATCACATACATGTGGATGCTTGCCTTGCATTATCATCATTGTATTAACCTTGAGCGTTCACTTAAGCACGTATGTTAGTTATTATAGACATATTCAAATCAGAGTCAATAGACAGCGCAGGACCAATAATTCAAACCTAATAGCTTATATTATAAACAGATTTCCTCAAATAAAAGTTTACCACTGTATCTACTTGTGTCCAGGTATGAACGCGCTTCTCGTGTATGAAAAGTAACTGCACACATGACGGTTGGCAAAATCACAAGAAAAGCTTGTTGTGTACTGAAAATTGCTGAAAATCATCCAATATCCTTTTTATGTTTTAGAAAAAAATTTATCAAAATATCCATAAAAACAAAATTGTATAAAGTACTAGAATAAAGTTGCGATACCCAGCCCTACAAATAAATGTGAATTGAATTGTTGATGGCGTTCAAATTCGATTGCCAAGTCTTCTAGATCTTGGTTTTTTTTATTGAAGAGAAAAAAAGCTGGGCATGATTAAATGTTTGGCAGATTTGTATTGATTTTGTTTTATGTACTACTGAGCATTTTTTATGTTTTTTGTTCCTTTTTTCCCTTTAGAATCAAAGAAGTTGCCGAGACGCATAAGAAGGTGGAACATGAGATAAAGATAGCAGTCTTTACTCTCATCAATGAAATCAACAAGAAGGGCAAATCTCTACTGCAGCAGTTGGAGGTAAGCATACAGGCATCAATAAAGCAATACGTATTTGATTTCCTAAGGAAACAAGTCTGAAATTCCAATTAAAAGATGTTGGTACGGAGAGCAGAGATGATCAAGAATTTGCTAAGAAAATGGTGGCTGAATATGTTACTGCTTATTTCTGCAGACATAAGCATTCATTGCAGTGTAAACTGGTGCTATCTTCTCATAATGTGCTTTCGTACCGTATCAAACGACAAAAACAGACCTGTTAATCTATATTTACAATAAAACAAGGGGTTTAAACTGCAGGCTTGTTATGGCTTTAAAAGAAAAGAAGAAAAGAAAAGCCCTTGATCTCAACATTCAGCGGCACAGACAATTCAATTAAGATGAAAGCTTCTGCTAAATTAATAAATATACAGTACTGTGCAAAAGTCTTAGGCACGTTAGTATTTACACCCCCAAAAATGGTTAAGCCAGTTATTTATAACTTTTGTAATAGTGTGTCTGTAGGTTATATCAGTTTACATTTTCAAACATTAATTTAGCCATTAATTGTAATAATCCATTCCAGTGAGATTTTTGTATGCAGAATGAGTCTGACAACAGAGCTATGATCCACACAGAGATCTGATCTCACCATCATCGAGTCCGTCTGGGATTACATGAAGAAACAGAAAAAACTGAGACTAAATCCAGAAGAACTGTGGCAGCGTCTCCAAGACGCTTGAAGAAACCTTCCTGGAAAGCTACAGTACTTAGACACTTGGGTAAAAATGCTGTAAAGTCAAGTCTACTTATGACATTCAAAAATAATGTCATAAGTAGACTGTTAATTTTTTTGTTCAATTAACTTCTATTAACTAAATCAAATCAGTTTGTGTGACCACCCTTTGCGTTGAAAACAGCTTTTGTTTTGGGACACTTGCTCATAGTTTTTTAGGGAGCTTTGCAGGAAGGTTTCTTCAAGCGTCTTGGAGACGCTGCCACAGTTCTTCTGGATTTAGTCTCAGTTTTTTCTGTTTCTTCATGTAATCCCAGACGGACTCGATGATGGTGAGATCAGATCTCTGTGTGGATCATAGCTCTGTTGTCAGACTCATTCTGCATACAAAAATCTCACTGGAATGGATTATTACAATTAATGGCAAAATTAATGTTTGAAAATGTAAACTGATATAACCTACTGACACACTATTACAAAAGTTATAAATAACTGGCTTAAAACCATTTTTGGGGGTGAAAATACTAACGTGCCTAAGACTTTTGCACAGTACTGTATATGCGAAGATGTGAAGCTCATAGATCCAACGTTTAGTTAATACAACTGCTCAGCTAGAATAACAGTGAATATGTCATGTTTGTGGTGAGAATAAAAAGTATATGTGTGGATATTATTCATGGCCTAGACTTCGTTTTGGAAAATGGGGTAAATTACATTTACCTTACCTAAATGTTTGCTCACTCAATGTAGTTGTGTTTTTACAATATGGTAACAACACAAGGAAGCTTGATTTCAAAATTAAGTTGCACTGATGAATACAATAGAATAAAGATACAAATGAAATGAAGTGAGAAGTTTTTGGGTAGGTTTAACACTAGTATTCAGGTACAGAAATACTATACAGAAGCTGAATAAAGTAATCAAATGTAAAATAACACTAGATAGTCTTTTAGTCCTTTATAAATTAAATACATGGGCTATTAATCCTGATTCCTTACAATTAAAGCTATCTTTTGTTGTTTTATCAACATTAATGACGGACACATATTAGGCTGCTGTCACTTTAAGAGCTAGTGCATGGATCCATTATACGTTTACACATGCGTTTTCTTTCTCAACTGTTTAAGACAACCAACTGCGTTTACGAGGATAGTCGCCAAAACCGGAATTTTGACAACATTTTGTGTTTTTGACCGTTAAAGCACTAATCCGCAAAAAAAACCCTCAGTTTTGTTACTCGCAAGCTGTTTGTGATGCGTCTTTATGCATGTGCGCAGAGTAAACCATCTCTCAGAGAGCGCACAAGTACTGAATACTTTTAAAAATGCTTGAATGTTTAAATTGGCAAGACTTAAAGACGTGCAAATGATAAACTTTAGTAGGGGTGTGCCAAAAAATCGATTCACAGAAGAATCTAGATTCTCATTTGCAACGATTCAGAATCGATTTGAAATGTCCAAGAATCGATTTAATAAATTAATTAGGGCTGGGCAAATTAACGCGTTAACGCGGGCGATTAATTTTTTCAGCTTAACGCATTAAAAGTATTTAACGCAAATAACGCGGTGTCCGTTTTTATATCCATTTTTGCTTAGCGTTACATGATCATCACGCTCCTATTCATGTAAATAGCCTACTTCCAAGCGACAAGACACAAGAGAACGCGCTGTGTGCCAATGTCCTCTGTGTGTGTGTGTGTGTGTGTGTGTGTGTGTGTGCGTGCGTCTTATGTCAGCTAATCAAGGGACACACACACACACACACACTCCACGCACAGACAGACTCGCGTCAGTTTCCTGCTCACATCGAGTTCTCTTTTGCTCTTGAACAAACAATAACACAGATGATTTTGAGCATTCTCATATTAGAAGTCATAAATTAGTTAAATAACGTCTTAAATGAACTTAAAGAGTTGTGAGGAAATGAGATGCGCGGGACAGCGCGTGAGATCCACGGCTGTTCTTAAAGTGACAGTAACACCGATGATGCCTGTCATTAATGTTCATCAAAGAACAACGGGAACAGAGAAAATTGTAGCTTTAATGATGATTCATCTATATTTAATTACTAATAATACTAATCATTACTACTAATGAGTAGCAATTGAGAACCACACAAAGTTTTTGATAAAAGGCACTTTCCTGAGAATTGAACTTAATAAATGTGAAAGACACTTTAATGTCTTCGTTTGTCATTCTGTATAGCAAAGCAGATGAGAGTAGATCATGATCAGAGAAATCATTATGGATAAAATCGAATCGTTTTGAATCGAAAATCTTTTTGAATCGAAAATCGATTATGAATCGAATCGTGGCCTCAAGAATCGGAATCGAATTGAATCGTGAGATGGTAAAAGATTCCCACCCCTAAACTTTAGTGATGATGCAACAATGGAAATTCCATCAACTATCCCAACTCCCAAAATGCGAGAGTCTATCACCACCTGTTGATGCAATAGTGATGATAAGCACATTTTGAGAGAGAGGGAATACGCGTGAAATTATGTGTAGCAGAAAGTTTTAAAATGGGCAATTTGATTTTAGAATCTGTGTGGATTCATTTACTCATAAAACCTATTTGCTAAAGTGAATAAATGTTTGCGATTTATCAAATTTCTTAAAATTATACGCAATAATAAAAAAATACAAAAAAAGTGATGCATCTATTGAGATACAAAATCTGCTCACATATGCAAATGCTTTGGAGCTACATGCTAATTCTAGATGTAAACAATGATTTGTCTCAGCTGACCATTTGTCACCTGTGACGCATGTTAATACCTTGTGCAAACAAGGTCATTGTTTTTTTTCCTAGCCACTACATTGTGTGACCCTCATCACAATGCCGTAAACCTTGCAAATTGCTGTGGGGGAAGCTTTACCAATTGTGTGAATTGACGCAAAACTGCTAGTGTAAGAAAGAAAGGACACCGTTTACAAGTGATTGATGCAAGACAGATGTACAAACCCCTCCAGGCAAATTTCACCAATGTATCGACATCTGAAGGATCACGTTTAAGGACAGTTTTCAAAACTGAAGACAGATGGTTCGAGAGAGGCCAAATGTGAACGTCTGAAAGGGGCAGTGCTGTTTGTCAGACACCTACAACACTGTGCTTCAGGGCTTAACTCAAATTAGACCCAATTGACACCATAGACTGCGATTCACACCAGTCAGTGATGAATCGAACCCGACAGATGTCACAGTATTTGTATAATGGTGTCGCATCATCAGGGAGTCTTCATCAGTCATGAGATCCTAACAGTGAAGCCACTCAAGTGTAGTGAAACTTTATGCAACCATGATTACATCCGATGTTAACGTCCAACTCCGATGATCCAATCACAAGTGGTAAGCAGGGACAGGAAGTCATCTATACCTGGTATAACTGTAACCTGTGACCGCTTGTGAACAGATTTCATGACTACATACATCAGATTTTGCAAATTACCCACATTTCAACTGTTTGGAGAGCCAAAAAATGACACCACTGGCTGCTTGACTACTTTGATGCAGTGGCTGTCACCTTTTAGGTTTTCTTTTAGATGGATGGGGAAATGGATGCTCTGTGCAATGTGACGCATTTAAAATGGACATCCCGTTTCTATGTGTCACATTACATTTCAGTGTAAACCAGTGTTGTTGTTGGAAACTGTTAAAAAATATTTTCTGTAATTAAAATAAAGCTGAAATAAAATAAAGTATAAAAAGTAGACGAAAGATTGTCTTGGCAACTAACCGAAATGTAGTAAAATTGCTAAAACAAAAACTGAAGTCAAAACAAAGCTGAATAGAAATCATTTAAGATAAACAACATCTAATAAATGACTAAAATGCATAACAAAATTAAACTAAAAATATAAAAATAAAAGGTAATTAAAAAAGATTAATACATTTATTATTAATATAAAAATAATGCTAAAATAACATTGTGTAAACTGCTTTATTAACTATAATGGGATCTGGTTGTGGTATCTAGTTTTGTTTTGCATTAGTCAAGTCAAGTTTTTGTTGTTCTAGAAACTTTACATGTGATATGAGCACATTATCCTGACCCTTGGCCGCTCACGTTTTTGGTTTGACACTAGTCCAGAATTTTTTTAATTTCAGTCATTCTTAATATGCTTCTCTTCCCTCTTCATTTCCTCCATTACCGTATAAAGAGTGTAACCAAAGAGAGGAGTATGAAGCTGCTCAACCAACAGAGGGACATCAGCATCCTGGCCCAGCAGATCATCCATGTGCTCAACTTCACCAACTGGGCCATCAGCAATGGAAGCAGTACAGCCCTGCTCTACAGCAAGAGACTGGTCAGCCACAACACTTATTTCTCTCACAAAAACTTTTAATTTAGGTACCATTTTTGCAAATGTGTAGTCTGTACTAGCATTAAACATTCCAACAATAACAGTTCTGTCATTGGAGATGCCACTTATACTATTTTAAACAAAGCCACATCTTTCGTTTTAAAGGATGTTGTTTAATCGGAGTCTAACCCTTGTCAACATCAGCAACTTAAATTACAAAAAGCATTGCTATTGTTGACTCTTCTGTCCTTTTTGTCTTTCCTCATTTGCTTTTTTGGACTTCCCAAACTCTGTAGATCACATACCAGCTGCGTTTTATTATGAAGGCCCGTGTGGACCCAGTACCTCAGGGTAATGGAGCCGTCCGCTTCTTCTGCGACCCCACCTTCTGGGCCAAGAATGTGCTTAATCTTGGTATTGACTCAACTTTAACTTAATTTGCAGCTCAAACTTTTATATTATATAGAAAAAACATGTTTTAATTTCAGTAACAAATAAACTGTGGGTGTTTGTTTTTATTTATTTCATTTTATATTAAATTTATTTTATTGTATCATATATTTTTAAATTAATTGAATTTTTATCAAATGAAACCTCATACTACAGTATTTTTTGTTTTTGTTTTGTTGCTGATTTACTTTTTCAGAGAGTGACACAAATTCAGACTTGGTTTGAATAGGCAATTACATGCTTCAAGATGCATTAACCCCTGCTCTCCTTTTTCGTTCAGGCAATCTTGTTATTGAAAAAGTGCCACATACTGCTCCTCCACCCAGCATGATGGTCAATCAGCAGATCTCTCCCAGTCACAACCACCCAGGTAAGCACTCGGGACAGATCAACCTAGCCCAGCTGAGGTTGCAGCACATGCAGCAGGCTGCGATAGCTCAGAAGCAGCAGCACCAACAGCAGCAGCACCAGCAGCAGCAGCACCAACAACAGCAGCAGCAGCAGCAGCAGCAACAACAACAGCAACAGCAGCAGCAGCAACAACAACATCAGCAACAAATTCAGCAGCAGATGCGCATCGCCTCACAGATGACCCAGCATCCCAGACAAGGAGGTCCACCACAGATGATACAGCAACCGGTAAGTTAGAGATTAGATCTTTCCTGCTTTCCATACATGTCTGGTTTATTCCGGTCTAGCTGATGGACCAGCATTGTCTTTGGCCAATGAAGTCTTGCTGGTTAAGCTTCATACTTGTCAGATGATACCAACATTGTTTAAAAAGTGGTACATATCGGCCCGGTTTCACAGACAGGGCTTAGACTAAGCCAGAATTAGGCCTTAGTTCAATTAGGACATATAAGTGACTTTTATAAACGTGCCCAAGAAAAAAACATTACTGGTGTGCATCTTGAGACAAAACAATGCCACTGACATATTTTAAGATTTGTCAGTGCAAGATTCTTTCAGTTAAAACAGCACAAACATGCATTTTAGTCTAGGACTAGCTTAAGCGTTGTCTGTGAAACCGGGGGATAGTCTTTCATTTTTCCTTTCTCAAGAAAGGATTTGTTTATGATTGGTTCAGAATATATGTCAGCAGAATTATATTTGGTTTATTCTTATTCTTATTTCTTGATTTTGAAATTATCAGCATTCAAAGTGATTATTCCTGATTGTATGATTTATTCATGTGAGGACCGGGACGTAATTCTTCCTCTTTCTCACTTTTCAGCCTCCGAGGCTCATTAGTATGCAGGCTCTCCAGAGGGGCGGGGTTAATGGCTCATCCCACATGTATCCGCCTCATCACATGCGCATGGTATCAGTGCAGAACCGCATGGCTTCTGCGCAACCTCGACTTAATGGCCAGCCGTATCCCATGATGCAGCCTCAACTTCAAAGACAGGTCAGTGCCAGAGACTCCAGCAGGTCACATGACAAAAACCATCACTCTCTTCTCCTTCACTGTTGTTGATTTCTATTAGAACAGAAGTGAAAATAAATGTAAGATGCTTAATCTAGCCTGCTTTCTTGGAGTGTCAGCAATTATTGTGTGTGAGCATTTGTTATTGACACCAACAAAACATGTGACAGGCTCCAGTAAGTCACATGACATGCAGTCAATCACTGGAGACTACCGGGAAATAAAATAGCAGGTTTTTAATATTATCCTTTGTCCTGAGATGGGAATCTTTGCCTGTGACCAATGTTTAGTTATGAAAAAATATGAATTGTCATTTGTCTGTAGGTAGAATCTATAACAATAATATAACTATTATATGGGACAGTCGGACTGATATTAAACTGTGTTTTTATATATTTTTAAATTATATATATATATATATTATATATATTACACACATAATATTATGTATTAAACTAATAAATTAGAAATGTCTATTTTTAACATTTATAGTGTCATTATTTTAGTAAGTAGTAATATAAAATATGGTTCTCATTAGCATGTAATTATTTCTTGGAGCTGCTAACACATTATTCATATTGTAATTATTTTACCGTGCAGTGTGTTTAATATGGAGACTGTAGCTTTTCAGATGTCAGACTGGATATCATATTTTTTCTTAATAGGTGCATGAGAAAAAAAAGAAAACAGTAAATTGTGTTGCATTTCTTTTAGGACACGTATATACACCATATTCCACATTCAGAAATGAGTAAATGTATTTGCTGTATGAAAGGATTTTTGCCGTTTTTCAACACCTTTCCCTTTTCCCCCCCTCATAGCACTCTAATCCTGGGCATGCTGGCCCCTTCCCTGTGGCATCGCTACACAACATTAGTGCTGCCAACCCCACCAGTCCCACCAGTGCCAGTATGGCCAATGCCCATATTCACCGTGGCCCCACCAGTCCAATTGTCGGCCCTATAGAGCTCATACCATCAGTCACCAACCCTGAAAACCTGCCCTGCCTGCCTGAAATCCCTCCTATTCAGGTAATTTTACTATTGCACTTTCTTAGAATGACTGATGATTAGATGCTGTGGTGAGATTTAGTGGTTATAGATCTGGCCTGGTAACCAAAAGGTTGTAAGTTCAAACCCCTGAATGTGTGATCATGAGGGCACAAATCTAATAATTGGGTGGAAATGTAATAAAAGTGACCTAAATGTAATAACTTTTGGGCCTGAATCTAATAAAGCATTTAAATTTAATAACTTTTGGGCCCAAATGCAATAAAAAGTTCTAAACATTATTAAGTTTAAGGCACCTAGGGCAACGAGACAAAGACAATCCCTATACTTGGATCTACTATTATTGTTCTTCATATAACAGATGCTTCATAACTAAAGCGAAGACAAAGCTGAATTGTTTTAGGGCTGTTATGTTGCAAAAAATTTACTTTGTTTTTATAATCACCAGCTTGAAGATGCCGGTTCGAGCACACTGGATAACCTCCTCAGTCGATATATTTCTGCTAGTTCATATCCTGTTGTTGGTCCCACCAATCCCTCACCGGGACCTTCTACACATTCCCCAGGTTCATCAGGTACTTCAGCATGTGGCAATTTTCGCAACAGACCATTGACATGAATTTTTGACACACATTGCTTGGCATCCAAATGTCAGTGTAGATTAGCATACATTTAAATAATGTCATGAAATATTCATGCAGATCAGTATTTTATATGTATAATATTTATATATGCCATACTCTTCGTGCCTTCAGTACCGTATGGCTGAAACTCCCACCTGACCATACGCGCCAACCCGGGGGGGTTAAGGCCGTTCTGGCTCTGCTGGCACCATTAATGCATGCTCAGTGCCTCTGGTTCCGTATGGCATAATCTCCAGTGCAACCATATGCACCAACCCTGGGGCTAAGGCTGCATTAGCCCCACTGCCATCGTTAATGCGCGCCAAATGGTGTACCACCTCACCACACAACCAATCTCACCAACAACTCTATCAAGCATATATATGCATTTCACTATTATTACATCATGGTTATTTGATTGCCACGATTGTTGTTGTTGTTGTTTCAAAAAAGGACATTTTAAGCGTATATAGAAGGCAAGAAAATCTGCAGTGCAGCAGTTTTCTAACTGCTCCAAATAAACTCATGTTTTAAACATTGTAAACATTTCAAATATTATTCATATCATTCTACCTTATGCATTTACTTTACTCCATGTTGCTCCAGGGGGATTGTCCCTGTAATAAGTGCGCTGTAAATCGCTTTGGATAAAAGCGTCTGCCAAATGCATAAATGTAAATGTAAATAAATGAGGGTCATTAAATGCAATTTCTTATTACTCATAATTGGCATCCAAAGTTTCATGGTCATGTCAGCAATATTCTTCATCATATATTAAGTTTTATTAAATCATATTTGGCAATTTTACAAAATTCTGATTAATTTAGCATTTTGTGGCTCTTGGGGAGCATGAGAATATGCATTATTAACTTGTTAACCCGCACCGGCTCGTGGGCGGGGGTTGACGGAACTGACGTGTCTGTACTTTTATTTACTTTTGTTTTATACAAAATATTCAATCAACTATCACAAACTATGCATCATTTGAAAGCTAAAACACTCAAGATTCATGTTCTGAACTTGTTTTTGCAATAAATACACCAGAGAGGAAAGGGTTAAATGAAATGCTAGAGGACCGGCCATTTAAACATTAGCATAACACGCAATACTCATCTTTAATCGTGCAGATCAGATCGGACGAAACCAATAAACACTCGCATACATGTCAGTGTAAGGGTCCACTCTTCAAAATGCCTCCCACTTTTTAATCCCAAAACAATGAAAAAAAATCCTCCGTTGTTTGCACGAGCGTTTTGTGTTCGAGTAATCAATCATGTCCATTTTCAATGAAATATCGATTCTAATCTGTTTCTGGCGAACTCCCCTGCAAGAATAGTCTCTTCCACGTAATATGAATCCTCCCAGGTCTCTCTCCTTCAATCACAGGCTTTCCTGTGATGCATCATATCCAGGAAGCGCATTACAGGCTTGGTGAGCTGTCAATCATTGCGCCCATGGTTTTCGTTGGATAAAGACAGTCAATGCCTTGCCAACAAAAGTTTGATTGCTGGACGTAGTAACCAATCAAAAGGCATTATCTTGCGCAGTTTATGTAAGCAGTATTGGTGAATACTACTCGTGCTTACGTCTGCATGAGACCGGTGCGCCTGCCTGGCAGACTATGACTGGCACTTCTTATCAACTAAATGAGTTTTTTACACTTCATAGTTTCTGTAAATAGTTGCTTTAGTTTTTCAGTAACCGTATATCCATTATAATTAGCAGTTCATTGCAGATTTATTTGAATGAAAAACTACTCTTTACAATTACAAATGTTCTGAAATAAATGGCCTTTTTGTAAGGACGCCTAGACTTTTCTTTACATAAAAGCTTACAGAAGCTACATTACTGAGAGGATCATCCTCAAATTTGAATCATAACATGATTAGACATTCAGTTTTATATTTAGGTTATTTTCAGGCCCTTAACATTAAAGCCTCATAATTTTTTCCCTAAGTGAATAAAAAAAAAAAACCCTGAGTCACTTACATGTATATTTACTCTGTTCCCATATTACTTTGAGTTATTATGACTCTTTGGTAGCAAAATTTCAAGTGTCTAGTTTAAAATAAGACCAGATTTATGAATATAGACCATAGGGTTTAAGAGCTGCAGACATTTTCATTTGGGTATGTCGTTTTCAGAAAATTATCAAAAATAGGGGCGCAGGTTAAGAGATTAAAACTGGATAGAACAATGTCTGCTAACTTTAAATTTTTCTAAAGATTTTTTCTCTTTAACATGCTCTCTGTGTCTCTTCTTCACTAGGTTTATCTAATTCTCACACTCCAGCTCGTCCATCCAGCACATCAAGCACGGGCAGTCGGGGCAGGTCAGCATTGTGTTTTTTTACCATCTGTACCATTATAGCTTAGAACTATTTATCTGATCAAAGACAATGTATATTTGATTTCCAAATATTGTTGAGACATTGCATGATGCAAAATTGTTATGGTGTGTCTTTTGTTTGTTTGCGTGTGTTTAGTTGTGGGTCAGCCGGTAGACCTGTAACGGGGAATACGACAGTGGACCAGGTGAAGGTCAAACAGGAACCGGGAGTTGAGGAAGAGTGTAGCTATTCGGGAGCAAACGTCAAAACAGAACGCAGTAAAGATGGCAGACGCAATGCTTGCATGGTATTTACCTTGAGTTTGCAGTTTTCACTCGTCACTTAGTCCCAAATGTTTTCATTTGTTTCTTTTATTTAACCTCCTTGGACTTGGAAAGTTTTTTGTTGTGAAGATACCCCACATAGCACTGTTTATTTTAAGGTATTCCTTTATTTATTTGTATTTTTTATACAGTATATTTACACAAATAAGTACTGAGTAATATTAATTAACAATGTATTTATTATAGGATTATTTTTAGGGTTAGTTGCTTGTAATAATGCATAATTTACTCTTATTACTATAGTAAGTACACTGTAAAATAGAACATTTAAGATGAAAATGAGCTGAAACTTAAACATTAAATTGTGAATGAAAAGCATGTAGTGTCTAACTTCATGTGTTGTACAATAATACAAAAGTTTCATATGTAAAATGTTTTTATATGATCCCAAAAACTATAATGACGTGAATCAAAATTCTAAAATGTTTTTTCCGCTTTGGGTCCCAAGAAGCTAAACCTGTTCTTTCTGGCTTTGATACAGTTTGTTTAATTTTGCACAATGTCTTTCTTGTTCTTATTCCTCCTCTACTAGATGAGCAGCCCAGAAGGAAGCCTAACTCCCCCTCTTCCTATCCTCGGCTCTGTGTCCACCGGTTCAGTCCAGGACATTTTAAGAACACTAGGTGAACATGTTAAATCTGAACCACAGAGCGATCATTTCTCATCCTGTACGAACCCAAACTCCAGAGCACCTCTAACCAACGGGACCAGCGAGTCAAATGGAAGTCAGCGGGGGAGCACTGCTAACGCCAACAGCCAGACCAGTGTAGGAAAGGAAGACGACCCGAATGAGGACTGGTGTGCGGTGTGTCAGAATGGAGGAGAACTGCTATGCTGTGATCGCTGTCCTAAAGTCTTCCACATGACCTGCCATATCCCAACACTCAAATCTTCGCCCAGGTAAAGATTGTGGCTTTATTATACAGATGATGAAACGCATTTGGCCTCAATGGTGTTAATGTGTTGGACACCTGAGGTAGTGACAATTTTTCATATCATTTAAGATGGCATTAAATCATAATGCATTTGCATTAGAATTTCTAATCATAAGTGAGTAGTTAATTTTTTTAATTATTATTTTTAACATGCCATATTGTATTCATAAATGACTAGTTTAGTTTTATTTTATTTTTGCTTTATTTGATTTAAAATTAAGATGCCATCAATAGCATATTATTGTATAATTAAATTGTATCACATTGTTGTCATAAATTATTTTATGTTTTATTTTATGAAGCAAGGGTTGTACCACCAGTGATAAGTTGTCTTATAATTTTCTACGGTCCTGTTTACACTTGGTCACTTCATGCATGTTTACTCATTGGATAGCTTTTGTCACACTATTACATCATAATGTGACGATCCAAAACAAGTTGTTTTCTGAGCTTAGTCTAAAAAAAACCCTGTTTTTTGGACTAACGAGGAAGTTTTGAGTTATATGAGTACATAACGGAGGTCATTTACATATTCTGGTCAGTAGCATAACACAGAGAGAGTGCAAAATGTTCTTGAAAACCTCAATCACAACTGTTTATGGTGCCAGAAACCTTGACTTATATTTATAAATGGACTTCATGGCAAAAACAAACATGTAGGATCTGTTCACTTTAGGTTTTTAAAGGAACACACCACTATTTTTGAAAATAGGCTCATTTTCCAACTCCACTGGAGTTAAACAGTTTTCGAATCCATTCAGCCGATCTCCGGATCTGGATGTAGCACTTTTAGCATAGCTTAGCATAGATCATTGAATCTGATTAGACCGTTAGCATCTCGCTCAAAAATGACCAAAGAGTTTCAATATTTTCCCTTTTTAAAACTGGACTCTTCTGTAGCTACATCGTGTACTAAGACCGACGGAAAATGAACTGTTGCTATTTTCTAGGCCGATATGGCTAGGAACTATACTCTCATTCCTGCGTAATAATCACGTTGTCACGTTTGTTATGTTGACGGAAGTCTATTTTCAAAAATAGTGGCGTGTTCCTTTTAAGGCTTTAATTCCTGATTTTTGTGTTAATCATGTGTTGTACCCTCTTCTGCTGCAGTGGAGATTGGATGTGCACGTTCTGCAGAAGTCTCACAAATCCAGAGATGGAATACAACTCTGATGACGATCCACCCAGTAAGAAGGACAAAAGTGAGACTGCAATGAGCACAGAGGACCAACGAGTGAGTTGCACTGAGAAACAAACACAATAATAGTCCGAAAATAGGGAGCTCTTATTACTTGACTCCAGATTGGTAGATTTGCCAAGTAAGATTTCCTTTACGGGGAATCTTGTGTTATTAATTTATCCGAATACTTCACATGACACGCTATATAATATAAGCAAATACATACAGTATATTGTGAGATTATGTTTGGCTCTAAAATATTTACTTTGCTAAAATGTGAACCTGAGTGACCAGCATGGTCATTAGATCTAATTTTTCCAGAATTGCAGACCCTTTAAGTTTCTTGTTCTCTCTTGTGTTTTGCAGCGATGCGAGCGTCTGCTGCTGCATTTGTTCTGTCATGAGCTCAGTACGGAGTTTCAAGAGCCTGTTGCTGCAACGGTGAGTTTCCATCAAAACCACTATATCCTCATTTCCCACAAAAGCAGACATTTCTGATGGAGTGTTCTTCAAGGGAAAAGCTCAGATGTGTAATTGGACCATTGCTCGGTATGATCTGTAGTATTTAATTGGTGCCTCTCTGCTAGGTCATTAACACTATTGCAATCAACAGCAACATCGCTCTGTAGTGACTCCAGTCATCTGTTTTCAAACATGTATTGAGCCTCTGGGCCATTTCCTGCTGTTATTTGTCATAGCGGGAATATGATTCTTGCGTAATTACGTTATTGAGTGAATGCAATAATGCATCAGGCTGACGGGTAATAATGTTGTCTTATATACCCCTTCTCTTTGTTTTTACATGACTACTTTACTT
This sequence comes from Romanogobio albipinnatus, assembly GCA_023566225.1. NCBI lineage: Eukaryota > Metazoa > Chordata > Actinopteri > Cypriniformes > Gobionidae > Romanogobio > Romanogobio albipinnatus. The sequence goes on from CM042253.1 coordinate 47,842,985, forward strand.
CTTTCTGTAGTCCATAGTTCTGTTCTGAAACATAGTGAGCTCTCCTGCTGTCTACATGGGGACCTGCCTTCTAAGGCCCCGATCAGACAGAACGTGTTTTTCAGGTTTGAAAACGCGAGGCGCTCCGCACTGCCTTTTTATGATTGACATTTTTTTATTTAGAAAATAGCAGTGTGCTGCGTTTAAAAAAAAAAAATTTCTAGGCAACCCCGAATCAACTGTGCTGTCAGTCTAATCAAGATAACCGTCACCACAAAGGAAGGCCCGCCTCTCCATTCATTCGATTGGACAATGGGGGGAAAACGTGATGACGTCGGGAGCTTTTCTGCTCAGAGTTGATTTTTTTTTTTTCAACTTCATGCAGGCGGTTAAAATGCGAGGGGCCCGGGGTGCATAAGCAAATCTATTCAAAAAAGGCGCCTCTCACTGCAAAAACTGGTTCTGTCTGGTTCTGGTTCTTAGGCAAGACAATTTATGATGCCATTGCTGTCAGATTTTATTCCTGATATAGTCAATGTGACATTTAAATTACATTTTATGTTTACATGTGCACCAATAATGTGATTTTTTTTATTTTTATATCCAATAATCAGACCAAGTAAGGGCTTGATTACATGACATTAGCAAACCTCGTCGCTGCTGTTTACATGCAATTTTCATTGTTCTGATTATTCTTTAAGAATTGTGGTTATTTATTCAGCCATTATTCACATACCTCAATGCACAGCCCAAATAATGAACGCACATATGGTATGGACTTGCATGTGTTACTGGCCAAGCTCTTCCTGCCGATTCTGTTATTGGGCATCAAAATGTTTCGACCATCAATATACTGCATTATATTCATGTCGCACAGTGTTGTCAACACAGCACAGTTTCTTCAGCACACCAAAAATACACACTTTGGTCAGAGTGGAATAGATGTGAATTAATGTTTATCGTGATTATTGTTGCTAGGATTACAAGGTTATTTGAAGTATTGTTTCCATGAGGTAAATTTAATCGCAGTATTGCCTAAATTTAATTATAATCACATTATGAAGGAGCATGTAAACGTAGCCACAAACAGAAATCGTTCTTTCGACTCTTTTCCCATTCATAACATATGTACAGCTGTACTTGCATGACTGGAGGGCGCTCATAAGATGCCAGCCTAGTAAATTCATGACTTTCCTTATGAGGGATACTGTAGAAAATCTAGATATTAGGAGATGCTCTAATAAGCAGCAAAAACTGAACATTTTAATTAGACGGAACCATTTTCTGTCTATATTATTGAAATGTTTGTTTTTAATCACTCTATACCTTCTGACTATTATAGTATCCATAAATTTAAAGCTGCAGTCTGTAACTCTTTTGGATTTAAAAGTTATCCAAAATAAATTTGAGCAAGTACATAACCAGCCAGTGTTCAATACTATCTGCTTACCTTAGCTCGATTTACAACGGTAAGCTTGTAATAATGTTTTTAATTCCAGTGGTACTGGTGGATTTCCACGGGAAATTCAAGCATGTCTTTGCCTCATTACGTCTCATCTGTACACTTAAAGAAGGTGTCCCTGCTAGTAGGCTATATTGCGTGTGAGGATGTTGGAGGTGGAGATTTATAGCCTTTTCTCACAGCACTTGATATAATTAAACGTATCAATTTGATGGCGGATCCAGAAAGGTTCAAACGACAATCACCAGTGACAACTGGAGATTCACCCGTTGTAAAATGCAAAAGACTTCGGACTTTCGGGGTGCGTCTCAATCCGCTCCCTAGCTCAGTAGTCAGGTCACTGATCAGCACATAAGTCAATGGGCTGACTCCCTCATCAGTGCCCTGACTATTGAGCTAGGGGGCTGATTGAGATGCACCCTCGGAGGGGCTACAGGAAAAAAGAGACTGCAACTGGGCCCATGCGAAAACAAAGATAAAAATGGCTTTTGAGAGGTGGTGTTAACTCCGTGTTTTAAAGGGGTTCAAAACAGACGCAGAGACTGCTTTTTTTCTGCTGGTCAAGACATTTCAATGGTTCAATTATGTAATTGAAGCACACTTGTTCGCTTAATTCATACAGTTACAGAGTTTTCTTTGTTGTGCCTTTCTCGTTTTGCTATGTGCATTATGGTAAATATAAATTATTAGCTATGAGACGGAGAAATTCACCTCTACTCCACATTCATTTGTTGGTGTATGACAATTAGAAATTAGACTGCATGGAAATGGAAACTAAACTACAGGTAGCCCTAATACACATTAAATGTAGTCACGCTATGCTGATGTTGTTAACATTAACCCTTTGAAAACAAAGTATAATTTGCACGGTTTGACGCGATATAAGCGATCGTTAGATTTAATCATCACGATTTACTGCAATGCTTTTTTCCTCAGAACAGTGGATGTTATCTACTTGTTCAGATGACATTTTCCGGTGAAAATTATGTTGGTCTTACTTTCAAAAAGTATAATCTGTGATTCTGAATGACAGTATCCACACCGGCATGGTGACGGACAGCCGCACATTCTCCTCAAAACATTGGATTCCTCCGCACTGTGTGGTGCCGACCGAGGCATAATTCACGTAAAGTTGATAATTCCTTCGAATAACTGCAATTGCAGATTTCAAACAGAGATGGCGACAAAGAGGAAAAACTACGGACTGCCGCTTTAATATTTTGAAAGATCTTTTTATATTTTCAGTTTTAATAATAGTGCTTTTTCATTGGGGTGCGCATATCATAACTAAAAATGTTGATTTGATGGGCGTATCATTTGTTTTTGGAAGAGGGACGCATGTCTGCAACATTATAGTTTTAATGCTGAAGCCTTGATTTCTCTCCAGGTACCCAATTACTATAAAATAATAAAGCAGCCAATGGATTTGACCCTGGTAAAGCGGAAACTACAGCGGAAACATCTCCTGCATTACAAGAGCGCTAAGGAGTTTGTGTCCGACGTGCGCCTGGTCTTTAGCAATTGTGCCAAATATAATGAGGTGAGTTCGGGGAATGTCCTTAACCTGTGGGGTGTGATGGGATGTTGCATGTAAGAAACAAGTATTTGAAGAGTATGAGATGCACTAAAGCAACACAGCATGAACATGTGATGGGTTGCATGTGTTTACTACTTCATGTTCAACACTACTAACCATTAAAGGAATGGTTTCAGTCAAGCTGAGCATTAATCAGCTGCACTGTTTTTGTTGTTGTTGGATGTGTTTGTCAAAGGGCTAACACACTTTTTCACTCCGTTAAAGAGATGTTTATTGTATTATTATATTATATGTGGCAAACATTGTTTTTGTTTAAGACATTTAATTATTGTTCAGCACTTTTATTTGAACAATAAAAATAAAAATGACAATCAAATGCATGATATGACTGTCAGTTTTGCAGTCGTTCATACCTTCTGACATTCATTCAAGACCCCATGAAGCAAACTTGATGAGTGTAAGTTTATGCGTCTCATTAATACCAGACGTTTGGGTGGGTCTTGACTTTCTTTTTTTTTCACTAAATGGCCAATATGCTTTAATTGGGAGTTTAACAAGGAACATTTCATTCTAGAGCGAGTGAATTTTGCCTGCTTTTTAGCATAACACTGGTCATTTTAAAGCAAACATACATGGACTAAATGCCGCACAACTCTCATTTCTATTTCATGGGGTCTTTAAAGTGTGTTTGTAAAGTGTTCAGTGACTGTGAAACTGTAAAATAAAACTAAATGGCTTTTGACACTTTTATAATCACATCACATGCATACAACTGATTTGATTTTAGTATTACATCCCTTAGAAAGTTGTCATTTTTAGCATTTCGCTGAGTTTTGAATGTTGTCGCATAATGAGGTTTGTGTTATTGAAAGTACAACTTAATTTTAAATACAGCGGCAATACATTCATAACATTTTTATAGTGCTTGTTTGGCTTCTGTTTCCCCAAAGGATGTGTAGATTCCTTCATGTCCACTTTAGGTGATTTCAGTGGATGTATTTGGGTTCATCACAGTGGCCACAAAATGCTTGACGTGCATAAATCGGGTGTTTGTTGTGAGGAAAAATAGCTTTAACTATAGTTGAATCCTCCAAGACACCCATGTTAAAAACTCTAGCATTTAACACTGTCATTGTGATACTTCAGTGAGATTACTGAAATGTTTATATCTGTCAAAGTGTGGGAGACATTTTACTGTCTTCACAAGACTGTGGAATTCATGTCAAAGAAGCACGTTATTAACTATTTTTGCATTTTATGTAATTTTCCCCCTTCAACTTATCTCGGTTGCATTTAGTTTGGGTCTGTCAGCATAACTGGCGCTGCTGTTTTTTATTTATATAATTTTTTTTTAGTATTTTTAAGGCAAACCCCCTTCTAGTTCTTACGTGTGTGTTCTTATGTGCCTTCTAACTGAAAGGCATTTTATTATGGGCAAAGCAAAAATTGTGCTCCTTGGACATTTTTAAATACAGATGAGGTTGTGACCTCACTGTGTGTATGGTATAAAATCTTTCTTCCCCCCCTTTCTTTTGTATTTTTTTTTTTTTGTGCTGTTGTTGCCCTTTTTAGATGTCTCGAATAATCCAGGTTTATGATGAGGAGAAACAGAGTAATGTTCAGGTAAGATGTTTTGTACACCACACCGAAGGGTTCAGCAGTGCTGGCACCCAAAGCAGCCCGAAACGCGAGTTTTAACCCTTTCCTGTGATTCTCTCCTCTTCCTCCTCACCCTCACCCGCTCATCCCTGGGCCTGCACTTTCTCCTCACCTTCCCTCACATTTCCACACTCTTTCCCCTCTCCTCCCTCTCTTAGGCCGACTCGGAAGTAGCAGAGGCGGGCAAAGCTGTGAGTCAGCGCTTCGAGGAGAAACTGCTGGAGATTTTTCCCGACCAGACGTTCCCGGTAGTCGCGGAGAAGGAGACGCGAGCCGAGGCTGATAAAGAGGATTCGGAGGACTCCGACGATGATGTGGTACAACCAAAACGCAAACGTTTAAAAGTGGACGCTGAGAAGCTGATGCACATCAAGTGAAGAAACTGAGGAAACATCTGCGAGAAATAAACCGTCTTCCTCTCAAGCACAGTCTTATTCTGCTCTCTGAAGGGTGGGATGACGCTGGAACTGATACGATTCAGATGCTTCATTTATTTCATCTTCCCCCCCCCCACCCCGACGATCCATTGTACATACTGCGGGAGAACTTTCAAACTTGCATTGTGGCATTGTCATCGGAGGACGAAGAATGAATCGTTGAGTGTCGATGAAGACACTTGTACAGATTTAAATAGTCTTGTTTTGGTCTGATTTAGTATATAACATTCTTTTTTTTTTCTTTCTTAAACTATGACGTATTATTATTATATTTGTAAATCTATTGTGAATGATACTTTATAAATGATACACTCATCTCTCCCTCCTGTTGTATGATAAAGTTTATCATATATGGTCCACCTGCTTCCTTTGCATGTGTATTTTCTTATTCCTACAGTTTAAATCCCCTCAAAAGGAGAACGTTTGATCTTTATTTTCAATAAAATGGTGACCTCTGTATTGTTTTAAAGTTTAATCATAGCCCCTTCAAAAGTAATTAAACATTAAATGGATGTCTGGCACCTGAGACAACCCAGTACAAAATAACTTTCAACCAGTATTGTTTTTACTGGAGCTACAGATCATAAGCTACAGTAATGCCAGTGTTATATTTACAAGGGTTATAGTCTTAAACATTAAGGGAATCATTTTAAAATAGTATTATACCATATTATTTTACCTAAAAGGTTAAACCATGGCAAAGGTACTTATATAGGTGTCAGTTGTAAATACTAAATGTACTTTGTCGCAACATTTCAGAATGATTTGATATTTATGCATTTGCACCTTTTACATTTTTAACGTGCTTTAATTTAATCAGTACATAATTGATAAATAGCAGGTTTCTTTAATGGAAACTTAGACATGTTTCGGTCAGTTTCCTGGGCAATAATAGTGAATGGCTTTATGTAGTCAAGACTTTTAAGTTTTGTCTATACAGATAATGGCTTTAACAAACAAACCTACCATGAGAAATACTCGTTGGAGCAACAAAAAAGGTGACAACTAACCCCTCTCCATTTTATACATTCGTCAAACAGTCGTGTAAACTGAAATGACTCCATTACTGTAGGTTTTTTTTTTTTTTTAATACAAAAGTATATAAACAACAAAGGCAAATATACATTTTACAAGAGTAGTTAGAGATTACAGGCTCAAACACAGTATAACTAATAAATTATTCAAAAAGGACAAAGAAAATAAATAAATAAAGTTTTCAGATCATAATTTACATGAACTTAAATAGAAGCCAGAAAAAAAGAGAAAAAAAAGATACAAATAGATAAATAAATAAACTTAAGGGCAGAATCACAATAAATCAAATGATGCCAAAAGATAAAGCAGTTTCATAGCATTCTGACCTCTCATCTTATTAAGGGCTTTGGAAAAACATTTTAAGTCATTTTTAAATATAATAAGTAGTGGGGGGATTGGAAGAATCTACTTTTGTGGATTAAATATTTTGCTAAAATTACAATGTTATTTAACAAAAAAGAGTTAACGCAGCAGTTTTTGGGAACTCCACATCCATTACTGTAGGTTTATGGTCTTTAAGAAATGACTATTTGCGTCACACCTGCGCGTCATGTTTTGCTGAATGGGCCGGAATGTTGTTGTGAAGGCGTGATGATCAGCTGATAGGAGCGGTTGTGTCTGGAGGTGACGGAACGGTGCCAAGGTAAAGAAAACATTACAAAAAATTAGAACTATATATTTTTCTTTACTTATTTTTTAAGTATTTTTAAGTGTTTTAAGTGTACATGCTGCTGTGCCCAATACAGTTAACAAAAAAAACAAAAAATTCTCTTCACACCGTTTTGTGAATATGTGAGACATGTTGATCACCGTGTAGTGCCTCTTTTTTGACCTTTCCTGACCAAAGCACATTGAGTGGGAACATTACTTATACAGGTTTATTGTTACATATAGGTTAAGCATTGTTTATGTGACTAAAGTTTCTTTCTTTAACTGATTACTGCTAAATATGTGCAGGTTTGAAACGGCTAAACATTTTGAATCGATTAGTTAAATGAACCGGTTCCATCTGAATGAGTCATTCACGAATCTGAATCATTTGAACGGTTCTTCAGTTACGTTACTTTAATTAATCAGGAGTATAAATTATACAAATGTTTGCCTGTTGCCACGACTGTTTTGTCAAAGTATATAGAAACAGCGCGTGTATATATATATATATATATATATATATATATATATATATATATATATATATATATATATATATATATATATATATATATATATATATATATATATATATATATATATATATAAAACCTTCCTGTTGTTTAATGTAATTGTAAAATTCACATTCGAATGCGGAAGTGAAACAACTTCATGAACCACGTGACGCAAAATAAAGCTGAATCTCAAACAGTGTTGCCAAGTTGCCGCGGTTTTCCCTCGGAATTGGGCTACTTCTTCACTGTTGCCGCGGGCTGTTTTTCATGTCCGCGGGTTGAAGCGACCCCAATTATGTGATATTTAGCCCCGGGAATGCGAAACACATTTTACCCCCAAATGTGATTTTTTTTTACCGGGGAAACCCCCCTGAAACGCGATTGGGCTTGTTTTGAGTTGCAATTGGGCGGGTTTTGTTGTGAAAACCTGGCAACCCTGATCTCAAACGAGCTGTTCAAAAGAGCCTATTCGCAAAATGAGCCTGACTTCCCGTCACTAGAGCGAGGCGTTTGATGGCGCAAACATCTAAAACCACTATTTTGTTTTACAGTTTATAGCTGTGTAACCCACTAACGGTCGCGCTTCGACCGTCCAATCACAGCGCTAACCGATTACCTCGTTGTTTTGACGACTTTCAACCATCCAATCACAGCGCTTAGCGATTGCCTCGTTGTTTTGATGGCTTGTTTTGTTTTCTTCTAGGTGACTGCGGAATAAGATCGACATATTCTACCTCAGCAGCTGAAGATCTACACCACAGGTAATGCGCTAAATGTATTTGTATGTAATATGTTTGAATTATCACATGTTTTCATACCTGTGATGGATAGCATTCTTGTGAAAACAGAAGAACATACTAATTAGGTGGATTTTATTCCTTATATGTTTCATTACTGATGTTTTTCAAGTGATGTCGGATGGCCTCGTGCTCGGTGGTGATGGAAACTTCAGCTCTCTCTGCCCACATGGGATCGAGTGGATTTGGTATGGACTGGGGGAATGTGCCCAGGATGGCAGGGACGTTGCCAGTGTAGTTCTGGGACTGCTGTCAATAGTTTGCTTCATGGTGTCCTCAATACCGTGAGTACGCCAACTCTTATAAGAGGGTGATTTTGCTCTGTGTATGCCTCAGTTTCGATATATTAGAAATAAAATGTTTATTTCTGAGCACAATATGTAAGATTTTTGGATTAAAATGTCCAAAAACCACTTGAACAATGCTGTACTTGCATTATCCCAAATGTTTCCAAGAATGTTTAAATCCAGAAAAATAAGCAATATTAACCAGGACACTCCGTGCCTCGCCTATCAATGACCTCATACCCTAGAAACCATGGAAACAAAAAATCGCTTTAATATATTATGTTTTATTAGAGAGGTGAGCAACTGTGTTGTCACGATACTGGAATTTCTCATTTCGATATGATACCTAAAAAAGTATCGACAGTATCTGTAATCAACCAAAGAAAATCTTGGTCGACTGAGGTCCTGAAATTTTCGACTAAAAATGACGTTAGGAAAAAAAAAAGTTAAATGAATTAGCTGCACACTGTGCGCAGTACTTGGTAGCCTTGCTGTCTGCCTAAATGAATTATAAATAAACATAAAAAACTAGTAGGCTATTTGCAGTATATTAAATCATCCCATTGATTTATTATTTTGCACTGAAATGAGTCTGACACACGAGTCTTTCGTCTATGATTTCCGAAAATATAGTACTATGTTGTCAACTAGTGATATCATCACAAGAACTTTTGAGGAATATGCAACATAATTTAGACAATTGTTTTTGTCATATGTATTATAAACTGACAGACACTATCATTTCAGCCGCTCTGTGCAGCTCGAACACAGGAGCTCAGCTTCGCGGCTGAGACACGAATAGACTATTATTAACTTAAAGCTTTTACTCTTAAACACAAAAGGCACGTCCACTTTAATAAAAAAGGAATATTTATTAAACAAGCCAGATCAAGAGCAGAAAAAACCCTCACAATTAAATAAATAATACACAGCAAACTAGCCTTCTTCAATCTGTCTCTCTTCTCCAGTGGGTTGGGCTAATCCAAAAGAAGTGGAAACAAGGGGGGTGTTCTGAAGACAGACTGTTACCTCTGAAAACACCCCCATTAGCAATTTGTGCTCTCCACCTAATGAAATGAACGCGGCAAAACTGACAGTACAGATCCACTTTTGCAGCACGACTGAAGCGTGGTGTTGTGACGCTTCCCCTCATGTGTATGTTGATGGGCGTTCCTAAAGTTTATCGCTATGGGCGTGCGTTTGAGCCAGCAGTGAATGAAAAACAAAGGACCAGCGAGAGACTTCTCTTCTCCAGTGGGTTGGGCTAATCCAAAAGAAGTGGAAACAAGAGGGGTGTTCTGAAGACAGACTGTTACCTGTGAAACTGGGGTGCTCTAAAAACACCCCCATTAGCAATTAGTGCTCTCTACCTGATGAAATTAACGCGGCGCGGCAAAACTAACAAAATTAACGCGGCAAAAAAATCGACCAATCAGAATTTTGGTCGAGCCAGAACGTATCGACTAATAATCGACTAATCAACTGGGAGATTACAGCCCTAATTGAAAGTCTAGGCAATAAAAATTCTCCTGAAGAGAGCACTTTATATGAACAATGTTGTACTTGCATTATACCAAATGTTTCCAAGAATGTTTAAATCCAGAAAAATAAGCAATTTTATCCAGGACACGGACCGTGTCCATGCCTCGCCTATCAATGAGATCATACCCATGTCACCCTCGATTTCCGAAACCATGGAAACAAAAAATTGCTTTAATATATTGTGTTTTATTAGACAGGTGAGCAACTGTTTGGACACATTCATCAACAGAAAACTAATCATTGTTATATAGCTCAACACAGTTAGTCTAATTGATTAAATCTGGTTTTCTCGATTTATCGTGAGTACCGTGTTTTACTATGCCTAATATTGATCTAATGTTAGCTCACTGCAGTGTGAACAAGTGTCTCATAGTAGCCGCCGAGTGAACACACAGTGTAGCATTATAACATAACATTCAACACGCTCAAATAATGTATCTAATTTGATAAAACAGGGCTGCGTTACCCCACATATACATGACCGGAAGAAGCGGAAGCGTCGACTGTGGCATAATAAAAGCTCTGAAATCAAGGCGTCATCAAGCTTCGACCTCTAGCGGCGAAAAATTACATATTGTGACTTTAATTCAGGCACAGCAATAATTTTGAACACTCACACACTACCATTCCAAAGGCTGGTGTCAGGAAGATTTTTATTCAGCATGGATGTATTAAATTAATCAAAAGTGACAGTAAAGACATTTATAATGTCTATTTTGAATAAGTGCTGTTCTCTTGATCTTTCTATTCATCAAAGAACAAAGAATCCTGAAAAAAATGATCACAGTTTCCACATAAATATAAAGCAGCACGATGGGTTTTTATTTTTACAACATTGATAATAATAAGAAATGTTTCTTGAGCAGCAAATCAGCATATTAGAATGATTTCTGAAGGATCATGTGACACTGAAGACTGGAGTAATGATGCTGAAAATACAGCTTTACATCACTGGAATAAATTACATTCTAAAAAATATATTAAAATAATAAACGTTTGTTTAAAATGTGTGTAATAATATTTCACAAAATTACTTTTTTTATTGTCTTTTTGACCAAATAAATGCAGCTTTGGTGTGGGCATAAGAGACTCATTTCAAAAACATAAAAAAATCTTACCGACCCAAGCTTTTGAACTGTAGTGTATGTAAAGTGACATTTTGCACATGATGAGAAATAATGAGATCATACTGTCTGTTACTGTAGGCAATACTACAATTCCTGCAAGACAGGAAATATGGACAGTGCTCTGTCTATATGGTTTCTGTTATTGTGGCTGGCAGGTGACTCGTGTAATCTTATTGGATCGTTCTTGGCTGAACAACTTCCACTACAGGTAAGAAACAATAGTTCATTTGTTGCTTTGGATATAATCTCTGCTAAATGTAGATTCAAGAAACCCACCCTAATTGATTAAAGGGGTCATGAACTGCAATATTTTATTATTTTGTCTCTTTGGGTGCACTTATAATTAGTATGATCATAAATGGTCATAATTTAGAAAAGGCATTTTTCCTTCCCTGATTTTAGCCCTCTGCTCTTAAAGGGAGACTTCAGTGTAAACGCCCACTGCTGTGATTGGCTGACATCTTTGTATGTGAAATACAGTTGTGTTCAGAATTATTGGCACCCCTGGTAAATATGATCAAAGATGGCTGTTAAAATAAATCTGCATTGTTTATCCTTTTGATCTATCATTCAAAAAAATGAGCAAAAATCGAACCTTTCATTGAAGTAAAAAAAATGGAAATATTTTTCCTCCAAAACACGTTGGCCATAATGATTGCCACCCCTAGAATGTTTTATGAGTAAAATATCTCTGAAGTATATTCCCATTAATATTTTTTTTTAGGTGACTAGAAACATGAAATTGTCTAGCTATGATGTCTTGTTTCACAGGAGTGTAAATATGAGGAAATTCCCTTAATCATTCATCACAATGAGTAAAACCGAAGAATATAGTTCTGATGTGCAGCAAAAGATTGTTAAGCTTCACAAAATAGAAAGTGGCTGTAGGAAAATAGCTAAAGCATAGAAAATCCCCATTTTCAACATCAGGGCAATAATCAGTCCCTCCAGAAAAACGCGATTATGCGATCGCGTGATTTAACGCATAATCAGCCAAAGTCCGCATATTTATGCGGGGGGCCGCATTTTTTCAAATACGCCGCACTTTCGCAGCATAAATTGCATATTTCCGCGTGCAAAATATGCGGGGCTAGCTTGATTTCATAATCCCCGCATTTTCGTTGCAAAAGAAGTCATATATATATATTAGCAGAAAGTTGAAAATTTTTCGTTTACTTCACACAAGAGCCGCCATTTCCCCCTGTTGCCATGGTTTTGAAGTGACGTAATTACCCGACGCGAACGTCATCGAAAAGCTGCAAACCCCGTGGAGAAACATAGATATCGGTGAAACCATGATGAAGCGCAAACTCCCATTTGCCAACAAAAATAACAGCAAAAGACGCGCAAAGCAGTTTCCCGGTGTGTTGACCGATTTAAAATCACAGCATCATGTATGGGATGATTTTAGACTCAAAATTATTAATAAATTCACACACACTTATCCATGAACTTGATAAATGTTGCAAACATGTTTTACCATCCACAAACAAATGCCTTTTAACTTGTGTGTGCAAAATACAGAATTACATGAATTTGCAGCGATTTGTACAAATAGAGACATAGTTGTGAATACAAAACTTCGATTTTGTATTAATGTTGGTCAGAATTTGTGCGTGCAACGAGTAAGATGTGCATTTGTGGATCCGGTGATGCGCATTCATTCATTGACTCGTTTGTGAGTCGATCCTATTTGATTCATTTGGATTTTGAGACTTTCATTTCGCCGGTTTGGCTTTGCACGATCCACACACACAGCTGTCTTAGAAAACCTTCTGCCACTAGATGGCAGTATTCTGCCAAAACAGACACCGGCACCGTGAGCGTTATTCTGCCTATAATACTCTTAATGTGTCCTCGTTATAAAGACGAGAAAAACGCTTAACAGGCTAACGTTAAAAAGGTATTAAAGGCTACTTTGTATAGGCAAGCAGATTAAATCAGGTTATGAACACAACATTGTTCATCACAACATTTTTCTCCCATAGAAAACCATTATAAAATGCTTAATATGCAATATAGCACATGTTCAATAAAGTATAGTCTACTTTAAATATCACCGTTTTGAACAACATCTAGGAAACCCGTTATAAAGTAATGGGCTCATCTGTTTTTATGTACATATAGGCTACTACATAGCTACTCTCCTATTCTTTATTAGTGAGGTATGTACAGAATTTGTTCCTTTAATATCCCTTGCTGTAATTAAGCCACGTTAAGCGTGCAGGAAAATGCTTTAAACGTGTAATTATAAACACGGTGCGATCATATTCTGGGCCCATCTGCCTTTTTTGTGTGCACATATGCTTTATTAATAAGAGCTTGGTCTTGCACGGTCTTCTTAATGCGTTTTTCACATTAAGCGTTTTATAATATTCCAGAGAAAACAATGTGAAATTTTTGCGTGTTTTGGGTTCATATTTTTATACTTGTAATTATCGCGGTCTTAATGCATTAATGCATCCATGGGCTCATCATGTACATAATAAGCATTTTCTCCCATAAAGTCTATTATAAAAGAAAACGCTTAATGTGGCTTCCTGCAGTAAAACGGTGATATTCAAAGTAGCCTATACACTTTATTGAACATGTGCTATATTGCATATTAAGCATTTTATAATGGTTTTCTATGGGAGAAAAATGTTGTGATGAACAATGTTGTGTTCATAACCTGATTTAATCTGCTTGCCTATACAAAGTAGCCTTTAATACCTTTTTAACGTTAGCCTGTTAAGCGTTTTTCTCGTCTTTATAACGAGGACACATTAAGAGTATTATAGGCAGAATAACGCTCACGGTGCCGGTGTCTGTTTTGGCAGAATACTGCCATCTAGTGGCAGAAGGTTTTCTAAGACAGCTGTGTGTGTGGATCGTGCAAAGCCAAACCGGCGAAATGAAAGTCTCAAAATCCAAATGAATCAAATAGGATCGACTCACAAACGAGTCAATGAATGAATGCGCATCACCGGATCCACAAATGCACATCTTACTCGTTGCACGCACAAATTCTGACCAACATTAATACAAAATCGAAGTTTTGTATTCACAACTATGTCTCTATTTGTACAAATCGCTGCAAATTCATGTAATTCTGTATTTTGCACACACAAGTTAAAAGGCATTTGTTTGTGGATGGTAAAACATGTTTGCAACATTTATCAAGTTCATGGATAAGTGTGTGTGAATTTATTAATAATTTTGAGTCTAAAATCATCCCATAATCATGAAGCTTCGAAGCATTATGAATCAGTGAGTCAATTCAGCGGTTTGGAGCGTTATGAATCAATGAGTCGATTCAGCGGTTCGGATCGCCAAAGTCACGTACGGTATTTCAGCAGTTTGACACGCAATCCGAATCATCAATCGACTCACTGATTCATTCATAGCATCATGATGCTGTGTTTTGAAATCGGTCATCACTATACAAGTCGTTATTTAGTCGTTATATTAAATGTCTGTTTTGTATAGCTACCTCTGTAAAACAGGAAGTTATTTATTCATTTTTCAAGTTGTAGCATATTCCTTTTGTAAAGCTACAGAACTTGTTTGACTCAATGTTTTGTAAATTTGAGCCATGTGTTTATTAAGGTCTTCAATAAAACAAGATGGGAACTTAAATATTCCCAGCACTTCCTTTGATGTAGTGCTTTTGTCTCTTTTTCATCAAACCGCAGTTTTTGCAAGTTCCCGCAATTTCATCGTATTAAATTGCATAAATATCCTGCATTTTCCATTGCATTTTTTAAGAAAACATGCCGCATAATCAAGGATTTTTGCCCGCAACAATCACAAAAAAAAGCCGCATTTTTCTGGAAGGACTGAATAATGAAGAAGTTCCATTCAACTAAAGATGTTACGAATCTCTGCCTGGAAGAGGACGTGTGTCTATATCGTCCTAATGCACGGCGAGGAGGAGAGTTTGAGTGGAAAAAGACTCTCCAAGGATCACAGATGGAAAATTGCAGAGATTAGTTGAGTCTTGGGGTCAGAAAGCCAAAAAAAAAAAAAAAAATCAAACAACCTCTACATCACCACATGTTGTTTGGGTGGGTTTCAAGAAAAATCCTTCTCGCTCAAACTCCAGCATATTCTGTTGTCAGACATGACTGGAAATTCAAAAGGGACCTTGTTCTGTGGTCAGGTGAAACTATAAAAAGAGCGTTTTTTGGCAGAAAACCCACCAGTTTGGTGCAAACAGGAATAAAATTACCCCATGCCCACAATTAAATATACTGCTGGATATTAAATGTTGTGGGCCTGTTTCTTTGCTGGAGGTCCTGGACATCTTGTTCAGATATCATGGATTCATGGATTCTAGCAAATACCAACAGATAAAAAATCAAAACCTGACGGCCACTGCTAGAAATCTTATAATGGGCCATGGTTGGATCTTCCCTCAGGACAATGATCCAAAACAAACATCAAACACACAAATGTGTCACTGAGCACAAAAAGAAGCTTCTTTCCTGACCATCCCAGTTCTCTGAACCCTATAGAAAATGAGTGGAGTGAACTGAAGAGAAGAAGCACCAACATGGATCTGGGAATCTGAAGGATCTGGAGAGATTCTGTATGAAGGAATGGGGTCTGATCTCTTGTCAGGTGTTCTCCAAACTCATCAGGCATTATAGAACAAGACTCAGAGCTGGTATCTTGGGAAAAGGAGGTTGCAAAAAGTATAAAAGGGTGCCAATAATTATGGCCAACGTGTTTTGGAGAAAAGCATTTATTTCATAATGTGATTTCCCCCCCACTTTCAATTATTTTACTTCAATGAAATTACTTTTGAATAAAAGGATAAACGATGCAGATTTATTTTTACAGCCGCCTTTGATCATATTTACCAGAGGTGCCAATTATTCTGACCACAACTGTATGTATTATGTGGGTTGTGGAACTTTCTCAAAAACTTTTACCACGTTTTTACTATTACAGCTCTCAAGGTTTACTAATCCTGAAAAGTGTTGTATTATTATAGCATAATATTTAGATCTATCATTATATTTAGATTGTGGTATGGTTACAGTGATGAGCATTGTAGCCAATCACAGGCGTTGAGCGCATGAATGCAGTTGGATTTCTGCACACTAACGAATGCTTTCATTATAACTAACAGTGCAAACACAATGTAAATAAGAGATTTGTCGATTATAGCGGGAGTTTTGGCGCAAGTCCAGTGATTTCTATATATCTTTGATCGCTTTCTATATATAATTTAATCAGAGTTTAATTAACAGATTGTTTCCATCCTAGTAAGAGAAACAATGTGAAATTGACCGTTCGTTTAGTCACTGGCTTGATTTACTGACACAGACAAAGAACATCATATCAAATACAATACATGTACATATTAAACCATCTGTAAAAACTTTTACTCGCATAAGTGTGTTCCACCGTTCCTGTCGGATCCAATATAGAAGGCACGGTATAGTTTTTTAATTTCAGTCTCTGCTAATCCAGCGTTAGAAGGAAGGTTATGCAGCGACTGTTTTTCCACAACCTGGCACAGCACAACATTTTGTACTGTTCAAAGGCATGTTTATCTCTTAATTGCTCGGTCCAGTGTTGGCGTCACGCATGTTATTTACCTACCACTGCGTGAATCAGTGGGCGGGGCTACAGTGGTAACAATGTAGGATCAGGTGTTGATCTTCTGCAAAGGTGGTATTTCACCTATCACATTCCACAATAAGCCGTTCTCTGGGCTTGGTTTCAATAAAAACTGTTTTTGGACTAACAAGGAAGTTTTCAGTTCAGAAACATACAGGATATTCTTATTAGGGCTGCAACGACACGTTTTGACACAAATCAATAAGTAAATCATACTCAACTATTATAGTAAACATTTCCTAATTAGGCCTACTCTGTATACATTTTACGATGAATAGTATAATTAGTTATACATATGTTTAAAATGCTTCTTGTGTGCATATATTTCATTATAAAATGGCTTAAGTACACTATCCTTCCTGAAATACAATTAATATTGTCATAATTCATTGATTTCATGTTAAAATAATATACAAATTCACTACCCTCCTTGAAATACTAGCCTGACGTCGTCATACTCAATTCTAGTCAGAATTTGAGTCTGATACTGCTCCGTTGGGCTGTGATTATGGGGCGTGTTTAAACCGAACCAGGAAAGACCTCAATTGGATAGACCTACAACCAATCAGAGCAACGGAGCGACGCATAACGTTAGTTGTCAAATGTCAACAGAACTCAACTGCACTGTGTTGCCAAGTCCGCGGGTTGAAGCGACCCCAATTATGTGATATACAGACCCAGGAATGCAAAATTTAGCAGCCGTGCCAAAATAACACATATTTTACCCCACAAATGCCATTTTTCCCGGAGAACCCCCCCACCCGGAAAGCTATTGGGCTTGTTTTGAGTAGCAATTGGGCGAGTTTTGCTGTAAAAACTTGGCAACCCTGTCTGTGCGCAAGCTGCAATGTCACGTTAGAAGAAAAAGATGAGTGTAAACGATCTTTGCCGGTGTTGTAAAAAAGAATTTAAGGATACACAGAGTACTTACCAACACGATCATCATTTCTGAGAGAAATAGTAAAGGTGAATGCATATACGAACAAGTTCTCCGTTTAGGATTAGAACAAATTCAACCCAAGCGCCTTTGATGACGTGGATGATTACGTTACTGTTTATCATCTGTCCATCATCGTCTAAAGCCCGCCCTGACAATTTCATTGGTCCGAACAGTTTCTGTTCGGGCATAATTACTTCTCTATGGATCAAGACCAGACCGAACTGCCCGTGCAAAAACTTTTGTGGGCGGGGCTAAGTTCTTCTGGCATCCAGGCTATTTAAATACAATAATCAGTAAAAAAATAATTATCAGATTAGATTAGTCGACTAATCAAAAAAAAAGAATCGTTAGTTGCAGCTCTAATTCTTATAGTACTCAATTCATGACCCCTTTAATGACTGATCCTAGTTTTGCTGTAGTTTAAAGTGAGTTTTATTGTTGTCATTATTTTATATTCCTCAACCTCTCGTTTCTCCTTTAGAAATACACTGCAGTGTACTACGTCCTGGCAGACTTGCTAATGCTGTTTATGTACATGTACTATAAACTAAAGAATAAAGCATCTAGGGGTGAGTTGGAAATCATAGCATACTTGTGACTTTAATGTTGGTTGTAAGTATGCGATGTAATTTGTTGCTTTCAAGGACATACCTTGCTTTCATTCATTCTTTTTATCTAATATTTATTTTATTGTAGATTTATTTAAATTTCCAAAACTGATTTTAATAGCTCTAGTTAACAATTAGAACTCTACTGCTCTACTGTATGTTCCTCCCTGACCCTCGGCCTTCACAGTCTGTTATAAGATTGTGCTGATGCGTGAAACACTAATTCATGGAACTGTCTTTCTCCTCTCTAGAGAGTAACAGTGCATTGCTGAATGCAGTCGGCATGCTGTGTCTTCTGGGAATTACATCTTCCCTCCTTAGCCTCCCTCACTCCTCCCTAGAGGATCAAATACCTGCAGGGTTCAAGGGTCGGGCACTGCTGGCCGTGGAGGGGGTCAACGGTTCAGTGAAGGTGACTAGAGTTGCTTTTATTATTGAGTTGAGTTGCACTTAATTCAGTTATGTGGTTTTAGCAATGGTTTGGGACTTGATGTTTTCATGTTTTTCAGCCCTTCAAAACAAAGGAGATTATAGGCTTTGTCATCGGCTCTTTATCTTCAGTACTGTATTTATGCTCCAGATTGCCACAGATGTACACTAATGTAAGTTTTGATTCTCACGTAATCTATCAAAAATTGCCCAGGTCATATTTAACTCCATAATTAAAAGAGAGACATTTTTATTGATTTTTAGTTTTACTATTTAATAATACAATGATTTTTTTAATGAATTTAATACAGCTAAAAATATATTTCCATGCAACATATGCATTCAGATCTTTTAAAGGGTAACTTCAGTGATTTAGCATTAAGCTTTGTATCAGTAGAAACCCGGTAGTATATTCGAATTATTCCCCCCTCATATCCCCCTAAGACAAGTGAATTATGCATTTTATTTCTATTGCATTTTAATGACGATATTTGCATCATCTGAGGATTTTTGGCCAGAGCTGTTTTCAACCCGCCCACAGGGGAGAGATCTCACAGAATGTAAATGCGCACGGCCGCTGCTGCTCGGCTCGGACCACGGGCATTCATAACGGTGTTTCAACTTTTCAATGAATTCCTATGAAAGTTAAGCTTCCATATGCGATCTGATAACGCGCCGAGAACGACTGCCGCGCTTACCTCAGCTCTTCTCTCGTGATGAATGAAATCTGACACTGCTGAGTCTGTGCCGTGACTTTCATTCGGCTCACTCACACTTTATTGAAAAGACACGTTCAGTTTTTAATTGTAGTGTTTATTCTCTAACTGAACAAAATTATTGTATTAGTATGAAGATCAAAACGACGTTGGGGGCGGTGCCGCGGTGGGCAAGTGATAACCAGTAGCCGTGGCTTTGGGAGTGGGCTCGTAGGGCAGCAAAGCAAGTGCATTCTGGGAGTTGTTGTCTTTCATCCATGTGAGACAAATACATTTTCTGTCTTTTCTCAGTGTAGAAGACACCAAATTCAAAAATAATTTCACATTTCTACTGCATAAACGACAGTTTAAATACACATTTATCTTCCCAGCGCTGAAGTGCCCCTTTAAGTTAAAGATATACATATGTTGCTGCTTATTGTAAACATACATCTTTGCTATCTTGCAGTTTCAGAGGAAGTCAACAGAGGGCGTGTCTTTTTTCCTCTTTGCCCTGGTAATTCTGGGAAACACAACATATGGCATCAGTGTGCTACTGAAGAACCCAGATCCAGGACAGGGAGAGGCCAGCTACCTCGTGCACCACCTCCCCTGGCTCATCGGCAGCCTGGGAACGCTCTCCCTTGACCTGATAGTATCCTTTTTAAAGCCACATTTCAGCCACCGAGCTGTGAGTGAGGTGCTGGGAGAGGATCACTGAACACAGTCCTCATGGACCTACAGCCACAAAAACATGTGAAATGTCTGCATGCGTTATGAAAATGAGAATATGGAGGACTAAACGAGCTCATGAAGTGTTGTGAAAAAATGCCATACAAAAACGTAATGGTTCTAAAGCAGGCTTGTGTGTTCACACTTGTAGTTCGGTTCGCTTGGTTCATTTGGTCCGGTCTGCTTGGCGTTCACAGTGGCATTTTAACACTCAACCTAAAGATACCAAAACTAAAGGCATATAGCGATGTGTTCACAACCTGGTCGGCTTTTATTACGTATGTTTCGTGATGGAACTTACCAAAGCAATGCTGTGTGCAGGGCTAAATGCGCTCATTGTGTGTACGTAGCTACATATAATGGTATTTTGAGCTTATAAAATGTGTAAAGGAGGCAAAACGGCGTCAGGAATCCCATCATCACACACACAAACGAAGATCTGCTGGGTGGAGACGCGGGCCTGTACCGACTGTGATGGGCAACGTCGTGACTATGATGAGAAAAAACAGGTTTGCTTGAGCATTCTGTTCGTTTTAGGGTCGCATCTTGTGACATCATGTCCTGTTTTTGGTTCGTTTACATGTCTTTGGTCCATTTTGCGTTCATATTTCATTCAAACCGCACCAGAGTTTGTTTGGTGGGTAATCACCAGGGTAATCGCACCAGGGTTCGTTTTAATCCAACCAAACATGCCAAGTGTGAACACACCCTTAGTATCTTTTTATATATTCTAATAGCTTCATTTTGTGTAGGTTAAATGGCATAAGTTGATTAATTGACAAATGTTTGTTTTGAGAACATGCAGTCAAAGGTCACATGGCTCATGTTATGGACAATATTGCATAAATGTTTGAGTCGTGTGTTTGACATTCTGAATCACTTGAGGTCACGTATATTGACACAACTGATCTTTGCCAAAGCATCCAACTGCACTGCTAAAGTCATGTGACTTCCTTTTCATGTGAAGCACATTTGTCAGGATCCCATGAGCACTGAGCCTTGTTCAAATTCATTTGTTTGGAAACATTTTTCAGCTTTTGTGCCTTGACGCTTCTCTTCAGATATCCGTGCAGTTCATGAAGTACAGCAAATCTCCTCGGGATTCTGCAGATGGAGATGAAGAGACCGCCGCACTCCTCCAAAACTGAGCAATTCCCATTCCTGCTCAAAGATGTTTTTTGAGAATCACATTACCACAGCCACAGCTGACAGTCTTCCCCCCCCCCAATAGTTGTTAGTTTAGTGTTTTTTATCAATAGGTTTTTTAACTCTGCAGTATTTTTGGTCTGATGGTAAACCGTTAACTGGAATAACTGGTTCAGTGTTTAGCACCAAAGGGACTTTTGTAAGGTTTGTACTGTACTTCACAATTCACACCGGGTTTTTTTTTTTTAACAAAGCATGCAATCGTGTAAGTTTTCTTTTGTAAAGTGGAATAAACATTGTCTTCGGCTGCTCTACCAGTCCTGACTGAGAAAGAACTGTGAAAATGGGCCGCTGACAATCTGTGTACTGTCAGTTAGGCTGTTTTCATGTAATCTATTGTAGAAATATTTTGCTATGGTATAGATGGTTTTTAATCTTTATATTGTTGCCTTTGATTTGATTTTGCACTGCACCTGTCAGTCAATTGGTAACTTCTTTTATTGAAGTTCTTATTTTTAAGTCTTGTTTGACTTTGTGTCTGTTTTTATTCTGTATCACAGCACAACACTCACTAAAGATATCGTTTTTTTTCTGAGACCAAACTTGTTTGAAATGTTTCTTTTGTGTGTGTGTGTGTGTGTGTGTGGTGTTCAGGTAAGCCCTACGTTATGGGGACAAAATGTCCCCACAAAGATGGGAATATCCAAAAAAAAAAAATTTTTTTGGCCCCCTTGGGAAAAACGGCTTATAAATCAGACTAAATTATGTTTTTTTGAAAATGTAAAAATGCTGAAAGGTTTCAATGATGGGTAGGTTTAGGGGTGTGGGATAGATCATACAGTTTGTACAGTATAATAAAGCAACAAGCCCCTAATAATACCGTCCACTATCTGTTCTAAATTCACTGTAAACCACGGCTTTTTGGGCCTTGTTGCTTTATTATACCGTACAAACTGTGTTCTATCCTTCACGATGCGTACTGCTTTTATAAAACAGTTATTCCAAATACCTGGAAAGATTTCATAAAATAAAAACCCAAACACAAAAATGTAATGCTGTTGATGAAAAAAATATTCTTCAACCAAGCAATGCAGTTCTTCAGAAGCTAAATGTTTGCCAAGCAACGCAGACGCAGTAATACTGCTGTAATGTCACATGTACATGTATGAGTCATTTACGGAGCTCAACCAATGAGAATCAAGGATCAGAACTCATTGTCTATGGAATGTCCCCATAAAACATGAAAACCCAGCAAAACTGTAATGACATTCAATTGGTTGACATCTTCATATGTCTCTTTGTAAGCAAATAATCAACATGAAGCAGCTTTTGCAACTCATTTAGCTTCAGTAATATGATGAATGAGAAAACAAATGCATTATGGGACAATTTTATCTTTCAGGAATTGATTGGGTCATGACAAGCGGGTGTGAAATAAAATGCAGGCAGAGCTGACTGTGAGTTTGCAGTGGATTGCGGCATCACTGGTACTCACAGTTAAAGAAGCGTTTTGAGGCCGTAGGTCAAGTTTATCCGCTGGAGACTCTTGATGAACCTCAATGGTAACGCTTATTTCCAAATATATTGTGATGTATTGTAGGGTACATTTAGTTACATTTGTTCTCAGTGCAGGTGTTTTTAATGTTTGTTATAAATAAATGATCTGTTCAAAACCCTAGTGGGTTGCCTTCTAAGGCAGTAAATTACCGGAACCTCACACAATCTCCATCAGTGTTATTTTAGTATTATTTATATACTATTATAGTATATTTGCTTTTATTGCTTCATTTTTTATTGTTATTTTAGTTTTAGTCATTTTATAATGCGCTTTTGTCATTTGTATTTATTAAAAAATATCTCTTGAATATAAAAATATTGCTTGAATGTAATATTTAAGTTTTTCAGTTAGTTGCTACAGCAACATTTCTAAAACGTAATTTTTTTCTTTTATTTCAGTTTAGTTTCAATTAATGAAAATGTTTTATTAATAGTTTTAGTTAACAATAACAGCACTGATCTCCATATTGAACAATTCTGTGTCATATAGACAGTGTTCCTCACATAAAGTACTATGTACATCAAATTATACAGCTGACAAATGTGTAAAGTTTGTCTGCCATCTTGGATACATTTTTTCACTGAGCTCGCAATGCCCTGGGATTTTTAGTTTTACGTGCAGGGATAAAACTCTTAAGTTTTGTGAAGGAGGGCCACCGGGATCCTTAATTTGACCTGTGATTATATGATCATTACAATATAGTGGTTTTCAGTTTGCATATCAGTGACTGTAAAATACACCCATCAGGCATAACATTATGACCAGGTGAAGTGAATAACACTGATTATCTCTTCATCACGGTATCTGTTAGTGGGTGGGATATATTAGGCAGCGAGTCAACATTTTGTCCGCAAAGTTAATACGTTGGAAGCAGCAAAAATGTGTCTGTGATGTGTGAGAATGGTGGTCCAGTGGGTTAAACCATGGAACTGATAAGCAGAAGGTTGCTGGTTCGATCCCAGTGGTCACCACCAGTGTGTCCTTGAGCAAAGCACTTTACTCCATGTTGCAGGATTGTCCCTGTAATAAGGGCACTGTAAGTCGCTTTGGATAAAAGTGTCTGCCAAATGCATAAATGTAAATATATAAATACATGTGAGAAGCACAGTGTCTAGACCGGATGCAACAAAGTGACCGTTGCAAAACCATTGTCCTTCCTACGAGAAGTATTGCGAGTGCTTGGGCTACGTCATAAACAAATCCCCAACAGTAAACTGATGCCTCATTCTATTTAAGACTGTTTACTTACCTGGGGAACACATGGCACCAGGATGCACTATGGGTAGAGGTTAAGCCGGCGGAGGCAGTGATGCTTTGGGTAATGTTCTGCTGGGAAACCTTGGGTCCTGCCATCCATGTGGATGTTACTTTGACACGTACCACCTACCTAAGCATTGTTGCAGACCATGTACACCCTTTCATGGAAACGGTATTCCCTGGTGGCTGTGGCTCTTTCAGCAGATAATGCCCTGCCACAAAGAAAAAATGGTTCAGGAATAGTTTGAGGAGCACGAGTTTGAGGTGTTGACTTGCCCTCCAAATTCCCCAGATCTCAACCCAATCGAGCATCTGTGGGATGTGCTGAACAAACAAGTCCGATTCATGGACACCCCACCTCGCAGCTTACAGGACTTAAAGGATCTGCTGCTAACATCTTGGTGCCAGATACCACATCTTCAGGGGTCTAGTGGAGTCGATGCCTCGACGGGTCAGGGCTGTTTTGGCAGCAAAAGGGGGACCAACACAATATTAGGAATAATATATACATAATGTTATGCCTGATCGGTATATGTATTTTAGGTATGGGAGAGGCCTATTTTGAGTTTTGATATTTGGGATATGGTCATTGGGCTATTTTTGGTTGGCCATTGGGCTAGTTTTGTTACGCAGATTGGGCAACCCTGGATATGTGCGATGATGCCTTTGAATTTGGCTAGAATAAGCTTTTTTTCTAAAGTGCAATTGTGCTGCCTACTTTTCAGAACAACCTTTGCGTGGCTTAAGTGCTAATTCTTCCTTAAATACTACCTATGTATTCTAATCTTTAGGTTTATCTCTGACATTTTTTTGTTTCGGGAAGAACCTTGGCTCCTCGTTCTACCCCATGGTTCATAGCAGTAGCCCAGTTGTTCCAGGAAAAACACATCTATGTTGTTTTTCCTCATTACAACAGTCGCTGTCATTAGTATCCTGTGAGTTAAGAGCATCAGGCCTGGATCTGCAACCCGCAGAATGTCCCCTCTGCCCCCAGTGAAGGACATGAAGGGCCCACCCATGGAGCAGAGGAGAGGTTGGGGTCTCTGTGTGTGAGAGAGAGAGAAAGAGAGAGACCGATAAAGGGGTCTTGAGTTGCGTGCGTCCAGCTGAATTGTGTAGTGACACGTGGGAGTGTGTCGGGGCGGTTGTGAAACCCGGGGCTGAGCAAGTACGTTCTCGGAGGAACGGCAGGAAGAGTGGAGAGATAGCGAGCACTCATCCATCAGTTAGATGAACTAGGGCTGTTTATAAACACTGGGCTGCTGGGAATGTTCTAATGAGCCCACTGATTCACGTAGTGCATGTCCAGAAATCAGTCATTATTTGACTTACACAGCTCCTCGCTCCCATCACGGCCCTCTCTGACTTTGCTCAACAGGTTCAAACCTTTAGATATCCGTTTCTAACTTTTACGCTGACAGTGAAGTTGATCTTAAAAGCTCTCGTTGCCCTCGTGAAGGTTGCAGGACAATGTTAAACTTTCCCTTTTAGTGCATTATCGACTTTGTGTGCCCCCCGTCTTTAAACTCGCACACATATTGGTACGTGTTTGAATTAATGGTTTGTGTTGGAGGGACGCGCTGTTTGTTTTGCGCATGTGTGTTCCAGTGTGTGTTTGGCAAGTGTTGGACGTCAGGGGCTGAACTGCTGTCAACATCACAAATGCAAGAGCCACATCAAGTTGAGCTCCAGCACACGCAACATCAGCACTGGTGAGTACACAAAATCTGTTTTCTCTAGAAACCGTCGAGAGGTTCGTTAAATGCTTAAGTGATCAATACTTGCATATGAATTTCTTCACAAGAATGAAAAAAAAATAACTTTTTATAATGGAATATTTGGACCGCATTGTAATAGAAAAGGAAGCCAATACATGAAGTCTGCTTTGTTTAAAAAGCATCCCAAGATGCACCTCATGAAGTTGGTCTCTTATCTAGATAAGGAAGAAGCTCAAATATATGAGTATTTTATTTGTTATGCGTGACATGTTCTCATACTACCATTTATGTTCTTTTTATAGTGTTCTATTGTTATAAAATGTATATATTAGTAATAATAAAACAATGAGTGAAGGTAGAATCATTTTGATTAATTAATATTTGATCATTTTTATGTAGTCCACCATTCAAATGTTTGGGGTTGGTACAATGTTTTGAAAGAAATCTCTTATGCTCACCCATTTATTAGATAAAAAACACAGAACTATTGTAAAATATGATTACAGTTTAAAAGAACTCTTTTCTATTTTTTAATATATTGTAAAATGTAATTTATTCATGTGATGGTAAAGCTGAATATTCCTTCAGAAATCATTCTAATATGATGATTTGCTGAAAAAAATTAATATTAAATGTCTTTGCTGACAAAAAATTGATTTCAAATGAAATCTTACTGACCCTAAACCTTTTAACGATAGTGTTAACATTCAACAATAACACTGTGCATAAAATATCTTGAGATTTTGTTGAGTTGAACAAAAATCCACGAATGCCTTGAAGTTTTGTAAATCAGTTTATACCTTCCCAACTTCCGTTGCTAAGTAAATGTTCTGCTTTTTTTTGTCTAGTTCACTCTCACACAACAAACATCATTATCTTCAGTTCTTGGGTTTGTTGGGTCAGTGTGAACATGACAGTTCTGTTTCCCAACAGACAACTTAAGAATGTGTTGGCATTTGTCAAGCAGTCATTTAGACCTTGTTGTTTATTCTGTCTGTGAGCTGCTTCACAGAAGTCAATGAGAAGTTGCCATTTGATCAATATACACTGTTTTTAATAGACTAGACTGCTTCAGTTCTGTTATCTATGCAGATACCATTGAGATAGTTGAGCTAACCAGCCTTACGTCAGTCTGTCATGATCACCTACATTCAAAACATTACAAGCACCTCTGGACTTTAGTCCAACACCCCCCAAACTGTCCCTGCGCAGGGCCATCTAATCTAAGAGTTCTGTTTCCTGCTCAGATCTGTAAACACAGCCTGGCTACAAGCAGCTAGCTAACATCAAATAATATAACAGATGGATAAAGAAAGACATGCTGGCAAAAACAGTGAACCCAGTGCTTTCTGGATGGTTCATCATCTTCTAATGTAAACTATTCCCATGAGGGATTCTCACGCGAAACCTTCAACACTCTTAACTCTTTCCCCGCCAGCGTTTAAAATAAAAATAAAAGTTGCCAGTCACCACCAGAATTTTTGATCATTTTCATGTTCATGCCCCCCAGAATATCTTGTTGTATGAATACCTGAAATTTCAATGTATGTATATAAAAAAGAACAGACCCTCGTTTTATTACAGATTAATTAATTTTTTTTAATCAACACTTGAATGTGAGAAAGTTTCATAAAAAAGCAACATTTTGAGCAGAACGCTGAGAAAATTGCGCTATGTCCGGATCGGATTCAGAACGATCCTATAGCTCATCCTGGGTCGACATTTCATTCAGTAACACTAGGCAGTTTTGATTTATATGATGTTTAAAGGGGTGATGAATTGAGAAATCAACTTTCCCTTGAGACTTTGATATATAAAAGTTAATCGTGATATAAGAATATCCTGTAAGTTTCAGAGCTGAAAACGTCTGTGTTAGTCAAAGAAAAGCTTTTATTGACACCAGGCCCAGAAAACGAGAGCTCTCAGAATATGTCGACCATTGACATAATAGGATGCAGAAGCACCGCCTCAAGCCCACTCGTGGAGCTAAACGGGTTACGCTACTGAGCAATAAACATGCCGGTTCCAGCTCACGTACGTAAGACATTGTGTTTGTTCGCTTCAATCGATTGTAAACAAGATAGAGGTCGAGACTGGATTTGCAGCCTTTGGAATGGTGCAACACACTTATGTGAGTAAAACATGTTTTTTTTATATGCGTTAGTATTGCATTGTTACAGATCGTTTGATATCTATTGATTACATACCTAAGCATGCGGTCACAGGCTGGAGAAGGTGTTATTGGTTCATTCGTGATCAGACTCGGACTTGTAACGTTAAGGGCCAGGGCTCGGACTTTACTTTTTTAAAAGCTCAACATCCCCGGGGCTAAGTTTTCTATCTTAAATAGTGAAATAACATTCCTTTTTTGCGCGTTCGCACGTGTGTGTGTGTGTGTGTGTATGTGTGTACGGTTCGCAGTTATATTCACTGATCGGGCAACGTGAGAGATGAATCTTTGTGTTTGCTTGACATTTTGCGAGCCCTGTGAGCGTTTCCCCAGACACTTTCAAAACGATTCCCACATGTACTGAGAGGAGCTGAAGCTCATTAAATATGCAAATCTGATCCAATCCTAGCCGTGGGCGTTTACTTCCAAGTCTTCAGTGCGGCCCATCAAAACCGAGCGTTTTTCAGAAAGCCTCAAAACCAAGGCAGGAAGCATAGACTGGAAAAAAATACGGGCGTAGTGTCCGTGACGTCACCCATAGGATTCTGATGAGCCGTTCTGAAGCGCAAAGTATGGACGCGATGGCCGTTGCCATCTTGGCAGCGCGTCATCGCGCGTCACTCCCGGATAACAGAAAATCAGCTTAAGTGACACGATGACTAACAGGCAGCAGATAAAAGGCTATCCACCTGTCACTTGAAGTGGCCACGCCCATAATTATGCAGAACTTTAATGCTTTATATAATGTAAACGAATAAGTTATAAAAATATTCACCCCCCTCACAGTTGCCATGAAGGGCAAAATTAGCCGTATAGACCAAAACCACAATTTGTACCAGGCTGTAAACATGTTTTAATCTGCTGTAAAGTTGGGCATTTTAACATGGGGCTCAATGAGATTCTGCTCCCTTTGGAGCCTGTCCCTAACGGCCAGTCGATGAATTACAGTTTAAGGCACTTGCGTATTGGCTTCAAGAGAAACTGCAGGAGGTTGCCGCTTGGCAGGAAGTAGCCTATTAATTATTAATTATGATGTTTCTGAATGTGAAAACCACGCAAACATCATTAGTTGACCCCAGACAAAATTAAAAAAGCCAGTTCATGACACCTTTAATGGTGATGATCAAGTTACTTTACGTATGCAGATGTGTAATAGCGCCCCCTAACGTAAAACAGTGAAAACACGGAAAGCCGGGGGATGGGTGGGGTGGAAATGTGCCTGTCTGTCAATGGGAGGAGGCCACGCCCTATTTTGGAGCTCCCACCCCGTTTTGGAGTTTCCACCTTGAAAACTCTGTCAATGGTTCTTTATAGGCATCAATGGTTCCATAAAGAACCTTTAGCATCCATGGAACCTTTCCATTCCACAAAAGGTTCTTTACACTAAGACACAAATGTGTTTTTTTTTAAGAACTGTTCACTAAAAGGTTATTTTAGGAACCTAATATGGTTCTTCTATTTCGATTTTTTTTTTCAACCTGGGGTTCGAGGAAATCCAGCGGGCTGCAAGAGAGTGCTAGA
Organism: Romanogobio albipinnatus; assembly: GCA_023566225.1. Lineage (NCBI taxonomy): Eukaryota > Metazoa > Chordata > Actinopteri > Cypriniformes > Gobionidae > Romanogobio > Romanogobio albipinnatus. Next base: position 47,872,397 of record CM042253.1, read on the forward strand.
GTGAAAAGATTTGGGAAAAGCTATATGAAAATTCATTCATTAATGCTTTTGATTGAAAATAAACTACTTTTTATTTAAAATATACACAATTTGATGCATGATGGACAGGAGGGAAATTATATGTTAATGCTTTTCAAACATTTGTGTTCCCATAAGAAACTTTGCATTCTCTTGCAAAACGTTTGTGTTCCCACCAAAAACTTTGCGAACCAAAAAGTTTTGCGAGCGAATGTAAAGTTTCTAAGGGGAACGCAAATGTTTTGAAATCCCTCCCATCTCATATTTTTTTCCACCACCATGTCCCTTTAGGGGCTCTGTATTTTGATAAATAAAAATGTTGGTTTAAATAAAATAATGAATTAAATAAATAGATAAAATAATACATCTAATACAGTAGTTTAGTAAGTAGGAAAAAAACAATGTACGTTTCAGAAACTAAATATTTTCTGAATAATATTTTACACGTTTATAGTATATATTTTTATATATATATGAAAGTATATAGCTTTTAGGATTGGGGGTCCCTCACATGGGGGTCTGTAGTATCTAAAAGATTGGAAACCCCTGTTCTATGACATCGCTGTGAAAATACAACAACCCTTATTTTTTATGTGAGAACAATTGTTATGAAATGCTAAAGGCATGTTTATTTACATAGTTGCTATTTATGTTCTTGTGAAAACTGTGAAAAATTAATGAGTGTTCAAACTCATTGGAGTTTTGCTCCCTCTAACCTCATCTGGAAGGAAACCATCCATGGGGTTTAAAGAAAGTCGTTTTGTTAATCGTGCACATTTTTTTGAAGTAAAGAACCCACAGACATCGTGATGGATGGCATGGGAGTGATAGCAAAAACCTCCCTCCCTTGGGTCTCAGAGGCCCTAATGATATCTAGATTTCGACACTGCGAAACCGAGGTCAGCCTCTTTGAGATGCTACCACAATAACGCCATGGAGGATGTTCTATGTCAGCGCAACAAGCAGGATACGTGTGAGCATCCGTGTCATAATTTAAGGGTTTTTCAGGAAAGCCCGCCCATTTCAAGGGGTCTAAAGTATATCGGGTGGGAAGGTTAGAGTCCTGCAGTCCTCAATCTTTTTAATGTCAAAGATTAACTGCATGACAAACAGAGCCGTGGCAAACACAGCGTGTATAAACACTCCCTAAAGCTCTAGGGATGAGCTGGATGTCACTCTCATTCCTCTTGGGAAACAGAGAGCGACCCACATTGCCACAGAGAACACAAAGTTAAAGTGAACGAGAACAGGGGGGATTTATAGTTCAGAGAACGTAGGTGAATATTTGAAAGATATTGAATTGTCCCCGATCAATCGTATGTATTTTTTGCATCAGCATTGAAAAGAATTTAGCATAAGATGCTGGAAACTGAGAGTTTCTGAGAACTCATGAGCCATGCAGCTGATGTTGAGCTGTTGAATGATGACTTTTAAATAGTAAGATAAGTGATTGAATAAATGCAGCCTTGGTGAGCAACAGAGACTTCCTTTAAAAAAATCTTACTAACAGCAAAAACTTTTGAAAGGTATATACAGAACACATGTTAAGTCACTCATACAGTGGCAAGAAAAAGTATGTGAACTGCTTGCAGAATCTGTTAAAATGTGAATAATTTAAGCTAAATAAAAGAGATCATACAAAATGCATGGTATTTTTTTATTTAGTTCTGTCCTGAATTAGATATTTTACAAAAAAAATGTTTACATATAGTCCACAAGACAAAAAAAAAAACTGAATTTATTAAAATGACCCTAATCAAAAGTTTATGAACCATTGATGTCGTTCCCTGGATGATCCACGGCTGTGTGTGTGTTTTGTGATGGTTGTTTTTGAGTCTCTTGTTTGTCCTGAGCAGTTAAACTGCCCAATGTTCTTCAGAAAAATCCTCCATTCTTCAGTTTTCCAGCATCTTTTGCATATTTGAACCCTCTCCAGCAGTGACTATGATTTTGAGATCCATCTTTTCACACTGAGGACGATTGAGTGACTCAAACACAACTACCGGTGCTAAAAAAGGTTGAAACATTCACTGATGCTCCAGAAGGAAACACAGCGCATAAAGAGCCGGGGGTGAAAACTTATTGATTTTGAAAATCAAGGTAAATTGTACTTCATTTGTCTTCCGGGAAACATGTAAGCATCTTCTGTTGCTTCTGAAGGTCAGTACTAAATTTTTTTTTTAAATATTTAAACAAAATAAGAAAAATTTGGACATATTCATCCTGTTCAAAAGTTTTACCTTTTTTAATAGTTGTGTTTGAGTCCCTCAATCGTCCTCAGTGTGAAAAGATGGATTTCAAAATCATAGTCCATGCTGGAGAGGGTTCAAATATGCAAAAGATGCTGGAAAACTGAAGAATGTGCAGGACACATTTAGATTTTTCTAAAAAACATTGGGCAGTTTAACTGCTCAGGACAAATAAGGGACTCACGAACAACAATCACAAAACACACACACAGCCGTGGATCATCAGGGAACAACACACAGTATTGAGAATCAATGATTCATAAACTTTTGATCGGGTCATTTTTTTTTGTCTTGTGGACTACTGTATATGTAAACATTTTTTATGTAAAATATCTTATTCAAGGCAATACTAAATAAAAAACAATGCATTTTGTATGATCTCTTTTGTTTAGTTCAAAATATTCCCATTTTCACAGATTCTGCAAGCAGTTCACATACTTTTTCTTGCCACTGTATATTTGCAGTATATCACAGCACGCAACTAAAAACGGCTAAATATTACCGGATCTGTTATGTATTTTTGCAGGACAAAAATCCACATGGGTGTGAACATTGAGTTATAACATACAAAATTCAGATCACCACTTTGCCACTAGCAATGGTGTAAAACAAATCTTTCTCTTTCACTTCTCCACCGTCCATGTGAACATAAACAATATGTCCTGTAACATAAATGAAACTGAAAATGTGTCACATGATTCTGTTCACACAGCAATCCATTTAGCATACTTCTCCATGATCATGCCCTTCTTGATTTCATTTCAGAATAAATCAAAATGATGACTGTGATTGTCAAGTAGGATGTGTTCCTGAATCAACATAATTAATGGTTGATTGGAATATTGTTCCAGGACTAATCAGATTCAGCAATGGGCTGAGTTTATAACTCTTCTCCAACTAATAGTTCATTGTTAAGGTAGTGGTTAGGAATAAGGTTAGGACTATGTTTGCAAGCCAGGAAAAAGTGTCTTCTGAATAAGTGTAATCTTGCACCAGTTTCTGAGCAAAAAAAAAAAAAAAAATAGCTTCCAGTGGATGCCATCAAGTAAAAAGCCAAAACGGTTAATATTTAAAATATACAGGTGCTGGTCATATGATTAGAATATCATCAAAAAGTTGATTTATTTCACTAAATCCATTCAAAAAGTGAAACTTGTATATTATATTCATTCATTACACAGAGACTGATATATTTCAAATGTTTATTTCTTTTCATTTTGATGATTATAACAGACAACTAAGGAAAATCCCAAATTCAGTATTTCATGAAATTAGAATATTACTTAAGACCAATACAAAGAAAGGATTTTTAGAAATCTTGGCCAACTGAAAAGTATGAACATGAAAAGTATGAGCATGTCCAGCACTCAATACTTAGTTGGGGCTCCTTTTGCCTGAATTACAGCAGCAATGCGGCGTGGCATGGAGTCGATCAGTCTGTGGCACTGCTCCGGTGTTATGAGAGCCCAGGTTGCTCTGATAGTGGCCTTCAGCTCTTCTGCATTGTTGGGTCTGGCATATCGCATCTTCCTCTTCACAATAACCCGTAGATTTTCATAGAAGGTCAGGCGAGTTTGCTGGCCAATTAAGAACAGGGATACCATGGTCCTTAAACCAGGTACTGGTTGCTTTAGCACTGTGTGCAGGTGCCAAGTCATGTTGGAAAATGAAATCTGCATCTCCATAAAGTTGGTCAGCAGCAGGAAGCATGAAGTGCTCTAAAACTTCCTGGTATACGGCTGTGTTGACCTTGGACCTCAGAAAACACAGTGGACTAACACCAGCAGATGACATGGCACCCCAAACCATCACTGACTGTGGAAACTTTACACTGGACCTCAAGCAACATGGATTGTGTGCCTCTCCTCTATTCCTCCTGACTCTGTGACCATGATTTCCAAAGGAAATGCAAAATTTACTTTCATCAGAGGACATAACTTTGGACCACTTTTTTTCCTTTTTGTCTTTAACACAGGCGAGATGCTTCTGACGCTGTCTGTTGTTCAAGAGTGGCTTGACACAAGGAATGCAACAGCTGAAACCCATGTCTTGCATACGTCTGTGCGTAGTGGTTCTTGAAGCACTGACTCCAGCTCCAGTCCACTCTTTGTGAATCTCCCCCACATTTTTGAATGGGTTTTGTTTCACAATCCTCTCCAGGGTGCGGTTATCCCTATTGCTTATACACTTTTTTCTACCACATCTTTTCCTTCCCTTCGCCTCTCTATTAATGTGCTTGGACACAGAGCTCTGTGAACAGCCAGCCTCTTTTGCAATGACCTTTTGTGTCTTGCCCTCCTTGTGCAAGGTGTCAATGGGCGTCTTTTGGACAACTGTCAAGTCAGCAGTCTTCACCATGATTGTGTAGCCTACAGAACTAGACTGAGAGACCATTTAAAGGCCTTTGCAGGTGTTTTGAGTTCATTAGCTGATTATAGTGTGGCACCAGGTGTCTTCAATATTGAACCTTTTCACAATATTCAAATTTTCTGAGATACTGAATTTGGGATTTTCCTTAGTTGTCTGTTATAATCATCACAATTAAAATAAATAAACATTTGAAATATATCAGTCTGTGTGTAATGAATGAATAGAATATACAAGTTTCACTTTTTGAATGGAATTAGTGAAATAAATCAACTTTTTGATGATATTCTAATTATATGACCAGCACCTGTATATACTAGTTTTGGATCCAAAATGGTGGCCACTGTCCTTAAAGTGTGTTGCAGGTCTTCTTTTGAGTTACTGGACAAGGGTGCGAGCTCAGGTCAGCTACAGGCCGAACCTGTTGAGAGCGATTGGGACAGACTACTCTTTGTGAGGCCTTTTCTGTGAAACTCGTGCCAGAGCAGCTGTTTGGACACATGGGCCTCATCTCTCGTATTTTTCTCACAGTCGATGTTCTTCAGATCCTCTCAGAGCCCCAGAGGAGCACAGACAGAGATCTCCGCAGCCTTCACTGTGTTCTGTCATAACCTTTTCGTGACAGTGATGCCTAAAATAGCTCATCTTTCTCTGGGGCTGGAGCGCTTGCTGGAGAAATGTTTGAAGGCAGTGGATTACGATCCTCAAGTAGGGTGAATGAAAGCTGTTGTGCTCTTTTATAGATTCAGATATTCTCTGTGAAGAGCAAGAATCCAACTGATCAGATGAGAGAGGGCACAGATCCTGAGATGATCATGTCAGTCGGCGGCTACCTCTCCGCATCAGACACGTTTGACATCACAGAGCCGCCGCAGTACTATGGTAAGATTACACTTATTATAGAAATCAATATATTTATATAATTATATATACACGAGTTTCCATACCCTTGATTCTTAATACCACCGTGTGTTGTTACCTGGATGATCCACGGCTGTGTGTGTTTTTTGTGATGGTTGTTCTTGCGTCTCTTGTTTGTCCTGAGCAGTTAAACTGCCCAATGTTCTTCAGAAAAATCCTTCATGTCCTGCAAACTCTTCGGGTTTCCAGCATCCTTTGCATATTTGAACCCTTTCCAGCAGTGACTATATGACTTTGAGAGCCATTTTTTCACACTGAGGACGATTGAGAGACAACAACAAACATTTACTGATGCATGATGAGTGGGGGGTGAAAACTTTTGAACAGGATGACGATGTCCAAATTGTTCTTATTTTGTTTAAATATCTTGATTTCATTTAGTACTGCCCTTCAGAATCAACAGAAGATACTTACATGTTTTCCAGGAGATAAATTAAGTACAATTGACCTTGATATTCAAATTCAAAAAGTTTTCACCCCCCAGCTCTTGATGCATCGTGTTTTCTTCTGGAACATCAGTGAATGTTTCAAACTTTTTAATAGTTGTGTTTGAGTCTCTCAGTTGTCCTCAGTGTTAAAAGAAGGATCTCAAAATCATAGTCCCTGCTGGAGAGGGTTCAAATATGCAAAAGATGCTGGAAAACTGAAGAATGTGCAGGACCTGAAGGATTTTTCTGAAGAACATTGGGCAGTTTAACTGCTCAGGACAAACAAGGGACTCAAGAACAACCATCACAAAACAAAAAAACAGCCAGTACTAAATACAAATGTATTATCCTCCTTATTTAGTTAAAATCATTAACATTTGCAAGGGATATACAAGTATGTAAACTTTTGAGCACAACTGTATATACACAAAATATATTTTGGAAAATGTCTCTTTGCAAGTCAGTGAGGACCAATGTTGTTTCAGACCCCATTGACTTTCATTGCGTCAGTGTTACTGTTAACTAAAACTATTAAAAAATTGTTTTAGTTAACTGAAATAAAGCTGACATAAAAGCTGAAATAAAATAAATATGAGATAAAACCTAAAATATTACCAATATATATTGCTTTGGAAACTGAAATTAATGTAAAGCTAAATAGAGATATTTAAAGAAAGCAAAAACTAATAAAAATGACCAAATTACCAATTCAAAATAATAATACATACTATAATAGTATAAAAATAATAATATGTTTTTTTATGGCACTATAGCTGCAATTTAAACAATAATACATGTAAAATATGTATCAAACTTTCCGGGAGATGTGGGGCCTCATTTATAAAATGTTGCAAAGAAACTTGATCTTACAATTTTATCAAATGTGTGTACAAATATACACACAAAAAAACATGTACGCCTCTTTTTCAGATGTAAAATAAATCTATAAATCCCAAATTATCTTGAAATCTGGCACAGCTGTAAACGCCACCTAATTATTGTCATTAACATATAAAAGAGCACCAGTCAACGTCCAAATCATTTACTTGAGAATAGCGAGCGGCAAGATTTGCAATACCTGCAGTACTTAAGACTCTTTGCCACAAGGAAAAGTGTGTAGGTCTGATTAGACCCTGACGTGGCACCAAGCACTTTTCCACGTTAAATAGCGTTTTTATACATATGAACGCTGCCGTTGAAATGTGTATGCGTGTTTTTATAAATGAGGCCTCTGGACACTAGATCGTTTTAGTAGCATTTTAGTGCTGTCCATCCCCTCTGACCACTCAGGAGAATTTCCCAGCCAATCACCTACTGTTTTTTTTTGTTGTTGTTGACGTTTCAGACAACTTTTTAAAATAAACTACATGAATAATTACTTTAAACTGGTTGCCATCACTGATGTCGTGTAGGAATACGGTCACGTGACTGAATACGTATTATTCACAGTGGGTTGTCTCCGCTCATTAAATGTCATCCGAATGTCCAAATATTATTTCACAGACATCGCCTTGAGAAATAACTACTGTCCGAATAGTGCTTTGTTAAAGTCTCGGTTTCGTTTTGTCATTTAATTCACTGTGGTGTCTCGAAAGCCAGTCAATGCTAGTATTTTAGCCAAGCTTCTCACCAAAATGAATGTTTATGAAGAGCTCCAGTGGTTTACAAACAGATACTAGCTCCGGAAAGTTATGCTCTGGCTGAAACGGGACATGAAACATCTGTGAGAACAACAGGATTGAAGGCCAGTAAAGAGACCACCACACAGCACAAGGATATCTATGAATGACATGGAAAAACAGAGATTGGTTTGATGAAATGAGATTTACACAAATATTACGTTTTTCTCATGTGAAATATTTATCTTGCTTATTGTCACTATTAATTCAGAAGTATCCGTCAAGATGGGGGAGCAACATCTTGTGCAGATGTGCTTCAGAAATGCTGCCAGCTGTGACATGTGATTCCTCTATGGGGGAACTCAAATCTAATATCCATCTTCATAACCTTCCCTCTGACAGAAAAAACATCAGGAAGGCTCCATTCTGTACGGTTATAAAAACCTCATAAGCTAAAAAGCAAATAACAACCATAAACAAAACTGTAACCTCTTCAGCTGCATCCTGTTTCCAGAGGCAGAAAAGATTCAAAAGGTCTTGCTCTGGGTGTTTTTTTTTATTATGTCCCAATGGCCTCATAATAGTCATCATTAGGTAATTCAAGAATCATGTGAAAAAGAAACATTTCTTGTGAAACATTTTCAATCATTTCATTCATCAAGATGTTCTCCTATCCTTGCTGCAGATGTTCTTGTGGATCCACTGAGCTGCTCTTACCAAGAACCGGATCTACAAAGTCCTCTCTATGGGCAGCAGCCGTTCAGCCCCGTTAATGTGCAGTTCTCAATGTACGGAGCGCCAAACGCTCAAGTGTGCAACCCGCCGTACCCCTACAGCCATCAATGCTCTGAGTACATCTGTGAGCCCGAGATAGAGGTCCAAAGCCCAACAAGAGGCAGCATTATTGGTCTTCCAGTGCTGAAAAGGCCCAGGATGGGCCATGGGGCTCGAGTGAAAGGCCAAGATGAGCTGTGTGTGGTGTGTGGAGATAAAGCCTCGGGATATCACTACAATGCCCTCACCTGTGAGGGCTGCAAAGGTTGGCTGTTCAAAAACTGCAGTAATTTAATCAACTTAAAGGGATCCCCTAGTGTTAAGACTTGTATGGCTTAATATAACATAAATGATGTCTCTTACTGAGATATGTAGTAGAAAACCCATGAAAGATCCACGTTATTTAAAAAATCCAGTACATATTTGGACAATGGGCGGCGCCATTTTGTTTGCGTTCTATGGCGATGACGTAAAATGGTTGAACTCGGCAATCAACTGGCGCTACACATAAATATTTTTACCACAACACAACTCGAACACTAGCCGCGTTTCCATTACAGATTTGCGCAAAACTTTTGTGATATTTTCTAAAAGACGATAAAAAATATTGCGAAATGACGGCGTTTCCATTAACTGATGTTATGCGACTAAAACCATTTTTTCCTCTCGTGATAAATCATTCCAAAAATCATGCTACTTATGTTGTTAGGTTTATGTATATCCCAGCCACCGCACGCCATTATTATTAATGAGACTTGGATGGCAAGGAAAGCACCTTATACTTGAGCCGCACACATGAAGTGTTATGATAAATTGTGGCATTTTGTATTCTATTGTTTTTTATAAGTTTAATAAAGAACTCGTCTTCTGTCCAAACATACCATCATCTATAAAGAATGAGACTTTTACATACGCCAGGTTATTGTGACGCATTGCCACATACAGAGACCAGCGAGATGTTTGAATCTTCATGGTGTAACTCAAAGGTTTTTTTACCACTTCGTTATTTTGGCTCGGAATTTCGTTTGTTGTAAATATAAACTGAATTTAGAAATGCTTTTGAAATGAAAAACTTTTCGTTTAATAAACAAAATATATTTTTGAAATGAAGGCAGCGTTTGGAGTGGAGTGCAAAATAATCCGTGCAGAGTCCACGGCCTTTGCTGTTATTGAGTGAACACAAATAAAAGTAGACAGTTTACTGTTTATAATTATGTCTTGCACTTAGCCTATCTGTATAGTTAGGCTATGTCTAAATATTATAATCTTGTAATCTCATATGTTGATTATGAAAAGTGAGCAGCATGAGTAAGGCACATAATCAGATGCGCATATGTCCGGGGACATGGATTGAGCATTTCATTAAATTGTGTTTTCTAGAAAGTCTTAATTTAAAATTAATTTCGTTTTGTATAAATTGTATTTTAATTTTGATCAATGTTTAATCAACTATTTGGCTGTATATTTAATAAATAAGAAGCAAACCAAGATCGTCGGGAATGGATTGACGTGCTGGCCTGTTTCCTCGGTCTTTGAGCAAGGCTGAAACTATAGTGTCTTTCTGTTTTAATACATTTGTTGAATATATGTCTTAATTACAGTCCTGGCCTGTGGATAGTTATGATATTTGTGGTTGCACCGAGTCCGTCATTATAAAGTTACGCCACTTTCCTTATTAGGAGAAAATATATGTCGTTTTAACGACATAAGATCTCATTATTAGACATACTTGAGTGGAAAAATAATAATATGTAGGCCCTGTGTGGAAGCAATGCATGACCGTACCAGGTGACCTGTAAATGCGAAAAAACTGTTTCCATTGCAGTTTTGCGAAAATGTCCTTTTTCGAATTGCCTGAAAAACCACCTCATGCGAGCGTAAAAACCTTTTTGCGATATATGGGAGTTTTTGCGAAATTGACGCGTTTCCATTGGGCGTATTTTCAATTCACAATTTCAATTTGCGCAATTTGAAGGGTAATGGAAACGCGGCTACTGATTCAGAGTTAAACAAAACCAATTAATTGCTTTGTAATTGCATTTATAACACACTCAAACACACATGCACACAAACTCTCTCTCTTTCTCACACACACATCTGACAGACTGCATAACAAAATGTGTTATGGGCTGCCCTCGTCAGTCTCCACGACAGGGGCAGAATCCGAAATAGCCCCCTAAAACCTCATTCACTATTCCCTACATTAGTCTACTAATACAGTAGTTTGGCTATCACCAGACCAAGCTCAATTTAAGATTGAACATTGGTCTGGGGAGTCTGCTCTGTATTTTCTACTGCACAAGAGGCGTGATAAATGAGCATAATTCAAATGACTCTGAACGCAATTGGATAGTCCTTCAACCAATCAGACCACAAGAGGCGTGATCAACGGGCATCGATCCATCACTTTTCGATCCATCATCGTGTTAAACCCGCCAATAGCGCTCCAGGTGGATAAGCCAGTCTGTGATTGGTTCCCGCAAAAGTGTAACAGAAGCAGTAGAAATTAATGTACAGGTTTCCAGACTGAGTTGCCGGGCGAAATCAAATGGCCGGCAGATCAGGCTGGGTTTACCCAGTCTACTAATACAGTTCACTTGATGAGTGAATGAAAACGAGTGAGTGAAGTCGGAGAGCCGTTGTATTTTGTGTAGTTTGTGCGCACATGTGTTCGAGTGTGTTTTAAATGCAATTACAAAGCAATTAATTTGTTTTGTTTAACTCTGAAACATTGTTCGAGTTGTGTTGTGGTAAAAATAGCTATGGGTAGCACCTGTTCATTGCCGATTTCAACCATTCTACATCATCGTCATAGAACGCAAACAAAATGGCACCGCCCATTGTCCAAGTATGTACTGGATTTTTTAAATAACGTGGATCTTTCATGGGGTTTCTACTACATATCTCAGTAAGAGACATCATTTATGTTATATTAAGCCATACAAGTCTTAACACTAGGGGATCCCTTTAAGGACAACATTAAAAGGATAGTTCACCCAAAAATGAAAACTTTTATCATCCATTCCCCCTCATGCCATCCCCGATGTATATGAACGCCCGTATGACAGTTGACGGGAGCAATTATGTAATAAAATATTAGTATTTAACCTGTACTTTCGCTTTAGAAGAAATGGATTCATTCACTGGTGTCGTATGGATTAACGTCATGATTGCTGCGTCAACCGAGCAGCAGCCATTCACTTGCATTATATGGACTCTGACAGCTGGATTGTTTTCATAAAAATCTTTGTTTGTGTTTATCTGAAGAAAGAAAGTCATATAGATTTGGGAAGGCATAAGGGTGAGTAAATGAGAGAATTTAAATTATTGCGTGAACTCTCTCTTTAATCCTTGATATGCTTCTTGATTTTATTTACCTGTGTCCACAATCCATATTTGAAAGGTTCTGTGTAATGGCTTGACAAGCACATATTTCCTTATAAAACAGGGAATGGAGTGGGGCATATCAGAGCTTGTGCTTTTTGTAAATAGCCAAAAAACAATGAAACAGGATTTACTACTTGCTATTGATATTACTTGGTCTGTTTTCCTGGACAAGAATAAACTTCCATTTAAAAGTTTGGGGCTAGTAATTTATTTATTTATTGGAAATAAATTCATACTTTTGTTTAGCAAGTAATACTTTTTCAGTATTTTGATCTATTTAATGCCTCATTAAATAGATCAAAATGCTGAAAAAGTATCACTTTTTCCACAAAAATATTAAGCAGCACAAATGTTTTAAACATTATTATTATTATTATTAATAATAAATGTTTCTTGAGCAGCAAATCATCATATTAGAAGGATTTCTGAAGGATCATGTGACACTGAAGACTGGATTAATGATGCTGAAAATTCAGCTTTGCATCACAGGAATAAAATACGTTTTACAATATATTAAAATAGAAAACCGCTCTTATACATTGTAAGGATATTTCACAATATTAAAGTTTTTTTGATCAAATAAATGCAGCCTTTTGAGCATAAGACACTTCTTTCAAAACCACTGAAAACATTGTACTAACCCCAAACTTTTGAACGGTTGTGTATATCTCTCTTGGTTTAGGTTTCTTCAGACGCAGTGTGACTAAAAAGGCTGTGTACCGCTGCAAAAGTGGTGGAAGCTGTGAGATGGACATGTACATGCGGAGAAAGTGTCAGGACTGCAGACTGCGCAAATGCAGAGCCGTCGGGATGCTGGCAGAGTGTGAGATTGATTTAAATCTTTTCGTGTTGCTTTGAGTCAGTCATTTCTGGGAATCTGAGCTTTGAGTTGAGTTGGCATCAAAAAGCGCCGTCAACATTAGCTGATTACTGGTGTCTTTTTGTCAGGTCTGCTTACAGAAGTGCAATGCCAGTCGAAGAGACTGAGGAAGGGCTACAAGAACAGAGGACACAACGGGTCAACAGGAAGAACTGAAGACGACTACTCTGAAAGTAGAAGTGTCTCATCCACCAGCAGATTCACCACACGGGTAAAATCCTTTCCCAAGCATGAAATTGGAGATTTAACGAGATTTGAAGACTGTGTTGAAAACTCAGAACATGTTTCTTATCTTCCAAAATACTGTTAGCAGGTATCATCTAGTTTCTCCAGAGAGCAGAGATGCATTCTGAATAGAATTGTTGAGGCTTATCGTAGGTACATAATTCAAGACAACACGGTATGTCAAAGTTTCTTAGTAGTGATACCATTCACCTTGTGTCAAAATGATTGATTGCTTTGACCTTTGACCTTTAGGGGGCGGGTCTTCCGGTGTGTGTGTGTGTGTGTGTGAGGGGATTAACCTTTGACCTTTATGGCAGGTGTTATTCCGGTATGTGTGTAAGGGGATTAACCTCTGACCCTATCTATCATGGCTTATGTTTTTTTTTGACTTACCGTATGTTAAATCATAATGTGTGTGTGTGTGCTTTTAGGTTACAGGAGCGTGTCCGCATTCCAGACATTATATATGTGTGTGTGTGTGCTTTTAGCCGTAGTGTTATAGGAGCGTGTCCGCATTCCAGAAACTACGTTTCCAACATTTATCGTTTCCCAAAACTGCACCATTCATAGCAGAAACTTTTATCACAGTCTACAACAGTGACAAAAAACAATAGTAAAAGAATAGTTTAACTGAACCGGCTTTAGAAAAATCATCCTGCATAGAGATGAAGAAAACATACAGCTTTAGAAACAACGCAATGTATGAAACGTGTTCACAAAAAATCAACTTACATGTTTAGAAATCATTTCCCCTCTTTTCACACCGCAACGGTCATATTGCCTCTCAAAAACAAGGGCCGCGCGCCGGTCTCTGTGTACGCGCCCCTCGCATTCCAGAGCACGGTAGGATAATATTTCAAGCAAAAGTTGAAAAAACATTAAAGTATATAAATTAAATACTTATAAAATAAACATCTTACTAATTTAAGTAAAGTTGAAAAAAATATTATTTTAAAGGTATATAAATGAAATGCTTATAAAATAATCCTCTTGATACAGAATCTACTGAACCAGCCATTTCAGATTAAAGGTCCCGTTCTTCGTGATCCCATTGTTCAAACTTTAGTTAGTGTGTAATGTTGCTGTTAGAGCATAAATAATACCTGTAAAATTATAAAGCTCAAAGTTCAATGCCAAGCGAGATATTTTATTTAACAGAAGTTCCCTTTCAAAGCCTACAGTGAACGGCCGGCTTGGACTACATCCTGGTACTTCCTTCATTAATGACGTCAGTAGAACAGTAGAACAGACTAACCTCCGCCCACAAGAATATGCAAAAAAGGGGCGTGGTCTTGTTGCTCTCCCACGTGGAGAAGAGGACGGTCGCGTGGAGAAAAGGAATTGTAGCTTGAGTGTGTTTGTTGCCATGTCGACAGTCAAATCACCTTTGTTTGGCTTTCCCAGGGACGCTGTAGAGATCATTAAGCGCATACATCTCCCCGTTAAGAGGCGTGACCTTTCCGTGCAACGTGCGCTAAGCTGCGGTCAAATCACAACACAGGAACCGCTGGCACAATCAGAACTCGTTACGTATTTCTGAAGGAGGGACTTCATAGAACAAGGAACTCATCAGCCGTTTTTAGGACAGTGAAAACAGCGGTGTACAGATAAGTAAATTGTGTGAAAAATACTGTTTTTTTACACGCGAAACATGAACACATGTTATATGTAAACACAATCAAAGCTTCAAAAAAACACGAAGAACGGGACCTTTAAATAAAATGTAGTCACACAAAATGGCAATCAGTGTTTAGAGAGAGAGATGAGGAAAGACATCGGCTTATGAATGGTTGACAAAAATCTGCAAATTTTCAAATGATCAAATAAAAATCATCTTACAATCTTTAAGTCTTGACGGTCTCTTGCCGTCCATATATACCATGACCCTTTTTTTATTTTCCTGAAGTTCCTCTCACTAGCATTTGACGGTCTTTGACCCATAGGGTCCTCCTAACTCACATCTCATCTCTATCTCTCTCAAAGCGAGGTGTTACAGGGCACAGTGTATGTGTGTGTGTGTGTGTGTATGTACGCGCCCCCCTCTGACATCTTCCCTCGCATTCCAGCGATTCTAGTGACAGGTTTGGGTAATATTTCACATTATTATCTCTCATGCAGAGGACAGCACATGTGTAACCGTATATTGCATGCATTGAACCTATTTCTTCATTATATCCTATTTGTATGTAACCACCTGTCGTTTTTAACCACCTGTCGTTTTTAAAGGATGTTCACACGCAATAAATTACTACCGCAATGAGGTGACCTACCACCGAACTCATACAAAAGCCATGTATTATATTCTCATCATGCGCTGCGATCTGAGTCGCTTCCATTTCATAAAAAATGTCAAGTTGACTCAACTAAACGTTTTTTTTTTTGTTATTTACAAAAGTTGAGACAACAAGAAAAAGCTAGAGGAAATTAGCACTAAAATATTTTTACAGTGGGGGGCAAAACAGTGGCCTTGGACCTTCTTGCACAAAGCGGCCCATAACAAGCAGTCCACAACACGTCAAGCCCCCTTCATTTACAAACACTTTTACAACACAGATTGCTTTAAAGCCGCTTTACAGTGATAATAGGACATTCATTTTGCTTTTGAAGAACAGTTTTTCATCTCACCATAAACTCATCAGCTCATTAAAGCAATTTTAAACACCACTTACTAACATAACAATATAGATGGTATTTATACAGAAATATGATTGCTATTTTTATTGAAATGCTTATCATTACACATTAATGAATGACAGGCATACTTCTTTGGGTTAATTGTTTTTCCTGGTGCACATGGCAATTAATAAAATCATTTAGATTTTTTGTTTTTGTTTTACAGATTTTGAAATCTTTTCCATACAGTGAAGTTTAATATCACTAAAGTTGAATACCTACGATGAGATCAGTCCATATAAAGCAATGCTCTGGTCTAAGACTTGGTATGTAGTGCAGAATGTGAAATAAATATAAACATACAAAACTTTATGGTAATGAATAGGCAAGAATGAATATCTAGAATGAATACTACCTCATACGCTTATTATTTTTTGCTTAAAAAGTTTATTTGATTTTGTTCAAGTTTTTTCTGAAACAGTGTTTTACCACTTTTATTTTTTAAACATCACCATTCTTCTTTGTGCGTAATTGTAATTATGTGCATGTTTGTTATCCCCTTTCCACTAAAACTACGTTTCCAACATTTAGCTGTAATGCTAGCGACCATTTGATGTTCTACACATCTCTTGGTCCGTATACAGCATTTGGTTGATTTAATCAGATGATGCATTAAACCACCGTATTCATCATTTACATAGTATTTATACTACCATAAATGTTTTTGGATGGGTGTATAGAATGGTCAGACACAATCATAACATGAAGTTAAGTGATATCAGCATTTTATTTCAACAGTTATTGTTGAATATACGAACCTTAATTGAAGTATTGAAGAAAATTATAAAATGGCATTACATACATAAAGTAAAACATTAATAATGACATTACAGATGATCTAGCCAGAAAAGAAAATCTCTGCAGACTATCATGTTTTTCTCTAGTATGTAGTTGACCAGCGTTTCAACCATTCCATTAATGTCAGTTTTCTCATTTTTTGACATGAATTTGATGAATTTTGAGACTTGTTACACGTTTGGTACCCCCCGCACAATCATTATTTGAACCACATGCATCGTCGATGATTTTACGCATCAAGCCAACCATCTGACCTCTAAAATTATCTTTAAACATACCGCCTAACATGGCTTTAACATGGCACTCCTTCCCCACGGCGCATTCGTGCACAGCATCGCCAGAACCCAACGAGCAGTCGCTCCCCATCAGCTTTTGCGTAGCCATTTCAGAAATCCACAGCGTTGAAGACGTCTTCTTCAGAACTGTATATGGTGCAGTTGATGCTGAAAGATTCTAATAGTTCCTGGGATCTCCGGTGACTGAGTCCTTTGTCCACAATTGTCCAGGCCTTGTGGTTAGCATTCTGGAGTTTTTTGGGGGGTCTGATCCCTCAAAATGCGAGTAGAAGAAGCGAGCTATTTGACATGCTCAGACAAACAGGAACGTTGACTTTGGAGGTCAATATAACAGCCAAACAATCTTCCTTCAACTTTTGACGTGGCAGTAGCACAGAAATCTGTGCTGATGTAGTCGTCAAACCTAGGTTAGTAGAGCTAGATCCCTTAGGTTAGGAACCCAGATCGCTTGCGATAACTGAGCACTGTGTGGACTGCCGTTTTGGGAGATTTTGGGAGATTAAACTTTTTCTTGAAGAGCAAAGCGAGCCCTGCTCCCATGCGACAGTCTTCACTGATGCAGTGCGCCAATTTCTCGTGATTTCTAAACATGTAAGTTGATTTTTTGTGAACACGTTTCATCAGTGTTGGGAATAACGGCGTTATAGATAAACGGCGTTACTAACGGAATTATTTTTTTCAGTAACGAGTAATCAAACGAATTACTGTTTCTCTCGTTACAACGCCGTTAGCGTTACTGAGAAAAAAAAATGCAGCGTTACTTTAATTGAGCTCACTGAAGCGGTTTTCATCTGAACAGGCTCTCTGTCAGTCGGACCTGCAAAGTGTGTGTGTGTGTGTGTGTGTGCGCGCGCGCGCCAGCCATGCGTGTTGGGGGTGGTGAAGGTACACATAACTGATGATGATTGGTGGGTGGGAGACAAGGTTGAGGTTGATAGGTTGAGTTCACACACACACACACACACACACACACACACACACGCATATGCAAAGTCACACACGACCAGGAGGAGTCAGAGCGATGGCAAATCCAACGACTTCAAATGTAGCTTTCGCAAACTGGAAGTATAAGCGCTACTCTTCCCTCGTTGAGGTGAAAGGTAAGAATGTTTATGTAACGTGCAAATTATGCCCAGGAGGAAAGAGTCTCTCCACGACGGTGGCAAGTCATTCTAATCTAATGAAGCTCCTCACATCTTCACATGCCACCACAACATTAGTGGCTAAAAACCCAGGTGATAACGTGAGCTCCACTACCAGAGAAGTAGTATAGTACTGATAATATTTACACTATATTTACACTAAAGTAGGTCTACTGATAATATTTACAATAATGTATTGAATTTGATAGGTGTCTCTCACATTGTCCCACAGCAATAGTGTAGCCTACATTAATGTACGTTTTATAATAATAATTTATTCTATTTAGTGTCCAATTCATTAATTTAACATATTTAATATTGGGGGCATCCAAGTTATTTGAAATATTTGAACATTTGAAAAAAAAAAAAAAAAAAAGTAACGCATTAGTTACTTTCCTTGGTAATTAGTTACTTTTATAATGATGTAACTCAGTTACTAACTCAGTTACTATTTGTAAGAAGTAACTAGTAACTATAACTAATTACTTTTTTAAAGTAACGTGCCCAACACTGCGTTTCATACATTGCGTTGTTTCTAAAGCTGTATGTTTCTCTATGCAGGATGATTTTTCTAAAGCCGGTTCAGTTAAACTATTCTTTTACTATTGTTTTTTGTCACTGTTGTAGACTGTGTTGTAGACTGTGATAAAAGTTTCTGCTATGAATGGTGCAGTTTTGGGAAACGATAAATGTTGGAAACGTAGTTTCTGGAATGCGGACACGCTCCTATAACACTACGGCTAAAAGCACACACACACACACACACACACACACACACACACACACACACACACACACACACACACACACACACACACACACACACACACAATGTCTGGAATGCGGACACGCTCCTGTAACCTAAAAGCACACACACACACATAATGATTTAACATTTGGTAAGTCAAAAAAAAACATTAGCCATGATAGATAGGGTAAGAGGTTAATCCCCTTACACACATACCGGAATAACACCTGCCATAAAGGTCAAAGGTTAATCCCCTCACACACACACACACACCGGAAGACACGCCCCCTAAAGGTCAAAGCAATCGATCATTTTGACACAAGGTGAATGGTATCACTACTTTTCTTTCTTTTTTATTAAAAATGCAAAAAAGAAATATTGCCGTTTGCTGTTTGGATTTAAATAGGCAAATGCTATTTAAGTCTATGATTGAATCATTATTGCAGTGATTATTATGTTATACAAGATCTTGACCAAAAACTGATGCTCCTCTTGAATGCAATAACATCACAACATTTATTTCCATCAAGAGTTGCATCAATTTTTGGTCAAGATCTTGTATTGACAATGCAAGAGTCCAGCACTCTGTAAAGTCTCCTCCAGCACATCCCAAAGACTTCCAATGAATTTAAGGTCTGGACTCAGAGGAGTCAATTCATGTGGAAATGATTCTTCATGCTCCCTCCCAACCATTCTTTCATAGTTTGAGCCTGATGAATCTTGACATTGTCATCCTGGAATATGGCCATGATGTGTCTACCTACATGTTTGTTTAACCCTCTGGCGTTTTATAAAAAAAGAAATTTAAAATCGTAGCTTCATTGTAATGGTCCGAAACTCGGTGACTTTATTGGTACTTGGTATATGAACACCCAAATAAATTGGGGACAGGATTTGAAAAGTCTAAGTGGTCGTAAAAAAAAATAGTCACACACTGGTCCTTCGGGTCAAAAATGACCCCCATAGGAAATGAATGGGAAATTGGCAAAAATATGAAAATACAGAGTTTTTTTGTGCATACAATCTACAAATCTACAGGATGCAGAAAAAAAGGACTCAACAGTGAAGGGGTGAATCTCTAAAACAGATGCAAAACAGACAAAATAACTCACACACACACACAAAAACACAATTAGCTTTTGGAATGGCACGCGTTCATTTGTGTGTGCGTGTGTTTTTGTGTGTATAAGTGTGTGTGTGAGTGTGAGTTTTTTTGTCTGTTTTGCACTCTTGATGTTTTAGAGATCCAGGCTGATTTGTAGATTGTATGCACAAAAAAAAAACTCTGTATTTTCATATTTTTGCCAATTTCCCATTCATTTGCTATGAGGGTCATTTTTGACCCGAAGGTCCTCCTGAGTGTGACTATTTTTTTACGAGCACTTAAGACTTTTCAAATCCTGTCCCCAATTTTTTTGGGTGTTCATATACCAAGTACCAATAAAGTCACCAAGTTTCGGACCATTCCAATTATTATAAAACGAAAGATCCACTATAGTGGTAAAAATGTGCTATTGCGTGATAAAAATACTCAATGTGTCCACCGGATGGCACCGATCTCATTTAAAAATTGCTTTCATGAGGCCTAGGCTTGACTCTAAAATTAAATACAGCTTTAATAAAAATAAAAATATATATAAACTCTCACCTAAAAGGATTATTAGGAACACCTGTTCAATTTCTCATTGATGCAATTATCTAATCAACCAATCACATGGCAGTTGCTTCAATGCATTTAGGGGTGTGGTCCTGGTCAAGACAATCTCCTGAACTCCAAACTGAATGTCAGAATGGGAAAGAAAGGTGATTTAAGCAATTTTGAGCGTGGCATGGTTGTTGGTGCCAGACGGGCCGGTCTGAGTATTTCACAATCTGCTCAGTTACTGGGATTTTCACGCACAACCATTTCAAGGGTTTACAAAGAATGGTGTGAAAAGGGAAAAACATCCAGTATGCGGCAGTCCTGTGGGCCAAAATGCCTTGTTGATGCTAGAGGTCAGAGGAGAATGGGCCGACTGATTCAAGCTGATAGAAGAGCAACTTTGACTGAAATAACCACTCGTTACAACCGAGGTATGCAGCAAAGCATTTGTGAAGCCACAACACGCACAACCTTGAGGCGGATGGGCTACAGCAGCAGAAGACCCCACTGGGTACCACTCATCTCCACTACAAATAGGAAAAAGAGGCTACAATTTGCACAAGCTCACCAAAATTGGACAGTTGAAGACTGGAAAAATGTTGCCTGGTCTGATGAGTCTTGATTTCTGTTGAGACATTCAGAGTCAAAATTTGGCGTAAACAGAATGAGAACATGGATCCATCATGCCTTGTTACCACTGTGCAGGCTGGTGGTGGTGGTGTAATGGTGTGGGGGATGTTTTCTTGGCACACTTTAGGCCCCTTAGTGCCAATTGGGCATTAAATGCCACGGCCTACCTGAGCATTGTTTCTGACCATGTCCATCCCTTTATGACCACCATGTACCCATCCTCTGATGGCTACTTCCAGCAGGATAATGCACCATGTCACAAAGCTCGAATCATTTCAAATTGGTTTCTTGAACATGACAATGAGTTTACTGTACTAAAATGGCCCCCACAGTCACCAGATCTCAACCCAATAGAGCATCTTTGGGATGTGGTGGAACGGGAGCTTTGTGCCCTGGATGTGCATCCCACAAATCTCCATCAACTGCAAGATGCTATCCTATCAATATGGGCCAACATTTCTAAAGAATGCTTTCAGCACCTTGTTGAATCATAGAATTAAGGCAGTTCTGAAGGAGAAAGGGGGTCAAACACACAGTATTAGTATGGTGTTCCTAATAATCCCTTAGGTGAGTGTATATATAAATTTTTTTATTATATTCAATGGGGAAAAAATGGGTCATAATTATTGCATAAATATTCATTATAAATCATAAAATTATCTCAAAACAATAATAATATAAAAAATATTATTGAACAAAAATATATTTCATTGATTTTCCTCAAATCTTTTTTTATCTTAATTCTGCCCTCCGGATCATTTTTGACCCAAAGGTCCTGAGTGTGACCCATAAATGAAGAACCCCAGAGGGTTAAGAAATTAAAATTAGGGTTAGAAGAACTGTTGCCAAACATATGAAACATAATAATCACTGCAATAATGATCCAATCATAGACTCTTAAGCATTTGTTTATTTAAATCCAAACAGAGACTGGATGGGCAGTGTATTAGATTTTCTTTTTCTTTCCCCAGGTGCCTCTGTGGTCAAGTTTAACAAATACAGATCTGACTCCTCAGATGGAGAAGCTTTTGCAATTTTTGAGGAGTATACCTGGTCAGTTTCCTCCAACTTCTCAGATCACACCCAAAACACGTCTAAATACAACTAATCTGTGGTTCTCTGTTGTTTAGGGTTTGAGCTTTTGGATAGTTCTGACCAGAACACACTTCTGTCCAGCTCTTCAGTTGAAGTCATGTTCCTACTCTTAGCTCAGCAGTTCTCAGAGAACCCCACTAGTGTTAGCACTGGTAATCACACACATTATCACATAATCTGTTTAAATCTGATGTCAAAAGTCACTGTTTTTTGGGGGGGTCCAAGCACTCTATCAGATCCCAAAAGCAAACAACAAACTGTTAATACACTCTTACAAAAGTTTTTTTTGTTTGTTGCAACAATGTCATAGAGGAGCGATTTTGGGTTCCCAAAAGAACCGTTCAGTCAACAGGGCCGGTTACATAAACGTAGGCCTGGTTTCACAGACAGGGCTTTCAATTAAAGTCAGAAGTTGCTTTCAATTAAAACAGCTCAAACATGCATTTTAGTCTGGGACTAGGTTTATACTAAGGTTGGGCGATGTCCCCTAAATTGGCAGTTGACGATGTTGAAGAGTTGTGCACTTTTAAGCTATTTTTATTTTACTGTATCTCTTTACATAAATATTATTTTCTACTTGAACTATAATTTTGTTATTTTAATAACCCAACTAATTACTCCTCAGGGATTTCCAATAGATTGCATGCACTTTTCGCAATCCGTTACGGAGGTATTCATTTTTGATTTTGCATATTGTTTTTTAAATGTTCATACCACTTTACAATATTTCAATAACAATTTATTTTGTAGCCCATGCTATGCTTTGCACGACAAAGTTAATTGTGCTGCTAATTATAAGTGAAATGTAAATCCAGAGTTTTCGGTCTGAGTGTTGTTCCCGTTTTCTTGTTCTCCTGTTTTTTAATAAATGTGTGTTATCAGAATCACCTTCACTCTTTCATTTGATTTGACATTATGGCCAAGGCAAATTGTCTTTAAAAGTATTAACCAGACAAAAGTTATTTGACGTTCGCTGAAGTCTGGGTTTATCTTAAGCTGCCGCTTCAGTGCAGTGACAATGAGCATGATCTCCTGAGACACTACACTAGGCTGCTAATAATTCATTAATAAGGACTGTTTCCTTGTACAAAATTAAATATAAGTTAAATGTACAGTGTAAGACATGTAAAAAAGACAAGAGGCTAATAATGTCAAGATCAATATTTGTGTAGCCTGTCTGATGTGGTATTTTCATAGACTAACACATGTCACATTCTCTGGCATAGTTTACAGTAAAATTGTATATATGCATGCGTTATATTCTCTATTTAATTTACAGAGCAATCCCTGCAAAGTTTTTAAGTTAACTGTAGGGGGGCGTGGCATCACGATGGTGGCGCTCCATCATGATGTCGTTCAGATGATATCGTCCATCGGCACAACTCTAGTTTAAACCTCGTCTATGGCCCTGTTTAAACCTGGTATTAACATGCGTTTTGGTCAGTCAGTTCACAAGTAGACGAGGAAGACACATGGCTTCCTTGTAGACACCTACCAGGTGTCTTTTGTCCACTTTCAACCAATTCTGTCTGGATTGCTTCGAGGGGAGAGACTATGGGTGGGTAAAAGACAAGTGTTTTTTCCCCCAGATCTTTCGATCTAATGACCAAAATTTGCCTGACGTTGTCATACTCAATTCTAGTCAGAATATGAGTCTGATACTGCTCCGTTGGGCTGTGATTATGGGGCGTGTTTAAACCGAACCAGGAAAGACCTCAATTGGATAGACCTACAACCAATCAGAGCAACGGAGTGACGCATAACGTTAGTTGTCAAATGTCAACAGAACTCAACTGCACTGTGTTGCCAAGTCCGCGGGTTGAAGCGACCCCAATTATGTGATATACAGACCCAGGAATGTGAAATTTAGCAGGCAGCCCTGCCAAAATAACACATATTTTACCCCACAAATGCCATTTTTCCCGGAGAACCCCCCCCCCCCCCCCCCCCATAATTACTTCTCTACGGATCAATTCCAGACCGAACTGCCCGTGCAAATTTTTTTGTGGGCGGGGCTAAGTTCGTCTGGCATCCAGGCTAGACCAAAATAACCTTGCACAATAAAAAAATACAAGCAAAGACAGCGGAAAAACAAACGGAGAGCTTCCGTTTCTGCTCTGACAGCCGCAAGACCAGCCTGTGAGTGCGATTTAGAAATCAGGAATGGTGAGAGAACATTGTGCTTGGTAGGTTTTTCTTCTTCAAACCAAACTTGGGTGCAGCCAAAGTTTAAATCCTGTCTGGCTAGCGCGCTTCCCATAAGGTTTACGCCTTAGGTCAGTAGGCGATCTTTTACGGCTGCTCAAACATTCGACCACATCAGCATTTACAAAAGCAATCCAGTCGAATGTGTTTTCGACTACCTCTGGAAGTGGTCGAAAAAGGACTCAAAACATTTTAGACCCCGTTTACACTAGGGCTGTGCTTAAAATATCGATACAACGATACATCGTCATGAACTCCTGACGATGCGCTTATCGATACAGCAGCTGCCATATCGATATTGTGTGCTTTTGAATGTAACCAATTATCACGTGAGTAAAGTGGGGCCAATTTTAACAGCGGGCAGCAGTGAAGACATTCAAAATGGATGAGGATTTTAAGGTGTTACAGTTTTTGCAGCGCGCCTCCCATCCATTAAATATTTGCGCTTTGTTACTATTGATATGAAACAAAGTCTCAGATATCAAATTAAGTCAATTTTATTCCAAAATCTAAAAACATGAATTAGTTTGGGCGCTAGGCGCGAGATCTCTCTGGCGCACGTGAACTGATCTTCTCCTCCGCCTAATACCAATTACAGCCCGAAATAAACATGAATGTGCATCTGAAAGTCTGTTAAGAGATAGAGTACAACTTACCAAAATCCATATCATGTCTCATGTGATTGCTC
Source organism: Romanogobio albipinnatus (assembly GCA_023566225.1). Classification (NCBI taxonomy): domain Eukaryota; kingdom Metazoa; phylum Chordata; class Actinopteri; order Cypriniformes; family Gobionidae; genus Romanogobio; species Romanogobio albipinnatus. The sequence goes on from CM042253.1 coordinate 47,897,182, forward strand.
AATCAGTGTTTCTAAGCGGAAAGAAGTCAGTAAATTAGCTTGTAAACAATCTCACATAACGTCACATTTACCTCAGAAAATCCATATCCAGTGTCCATAAATTAATTAGTGAACTAGAAAAATTTACTATAGAGAGGAGCATTTTGCTAAATATATGCACCATATTACATATTCATTATCTTTTATGTTTTTTTTAAATATATTTCATGCATATTTGTACAAATCAGTTCATTTTTGACCTTCAGTAGGCTATTATAGTAGGGTACAACTGACTCCCATAGTTTACAGCATTAGTTGAGAGATGTGTGTACCTGATATGCAGTGTTGGGCACGTTACTTTAAAAAAGTAATTTGTTATAGTTACTAGTTACTTCTTACAAATAGTAACTGAGTTACATCATTATAAAAGTAACTAATTACCAGGGAAAGTAATTACTGCGTTACTTTTCTTTTTCTTTTCCAAATGTTCAAATATGTCAAATAATTTGGATGCCCCCAATATTAAACATGTTAAATGAATGAATTGGACACTAAATAGAATAAATCATTATTATAAAACATTGTACATTAATGTACACTATTGTAATGTTGCTGTGGGACAATGTGAGAGACTATAGACTACTATAGTGTAAATATTATCAGTAAACCTACTATAGTGTAATTATTGTGTAAATATTATCAGTACTTTACTACTCCTCTGGTAGTGGAGCTCACGTTATCACCTGGGTTTTTAGCCACTAATGTTGTGGCTGTGATGATGTGAGGCTTCATTAGATTAGAATTACTTTCACCGACGTGGAGAGAGACTCTTTCTTCCTGGGCATAAGTTGCACGTTACATAAACATTCTTACCTTTCACCTCAACGAGGGAAAAGTAGCGCTTATACTTCCAGTTTGCGAAAGCTACCTTTGAAGTCGTTGGACTTGCCATCGCTGACTGTGCATATGCGTGTGCGTCATAGGTGTGTGTGTGTGTGAACTCAACCTATCAACATAAACCTTGTCTCCCACCCAACAATCGTCATCAGTTATGTGTACCACCCAACCCACCCCCCAAAACGCATGGCTGGCGCGCGCGCACACGGCCGTTGCAGGTCCGACTGACAGAGAGCCTGTTCGGATGAAAATCGCTTCAATCGCCGCATTTTTTTCTCAGTAACGCTAACGGCGTTGTAACGGAAGAAACAGTAATTTGTTTAATTACTCGTTACTGAAAAAAATAATTCCGTTAGTAACGCCGTTTATCTATAACGCCGTTATTCCCATCACTGCTGATATGTATCCAAAATAATCGATATTGAATTCCAAGCTTCTTTTTTTTTTGAGACAATTTATTTAATTAATTTTACTCATTGTTTTTGAATAACAAAAACAAAATAATTTTTCACTTATCACACCTGTTCTAACACTGGTTATTCAGTAAACAGATATTAACTGTTACTAAACTCTGCTCAAAAGAAATTCCAAATTGTCCATATCGTGATACGTATCGTATCTTTAGTATCGTATCGTGACTTTAGTATCGTATCGTGACATTGTTGGTGATACACAGCCCTAGTTTACACCTGTATGTAGCATCATTTGTGATCCGATTGACCAAAACGCATCTGAATACCAGGTGTAAACGGGGTCTGTGAAACCAGGGGATAGTGTCTTAAGATCTAGTCTGACCATCTAGCAGTTAGACAAGGGGTAATTAGTCTTATTGTATGCATTCAAATGAGACCAATCAAACTTTTCATGTAACGGACTTTTAAAAAGGTTATGACCCATCGAAAAATTTGAAGACTAACTTGTAAGACTAGCCTAAGCAAATGAAAAGAGCCTATTTTTCTCAGTGTGAAGAATATTATTATATCAAAAATACAACCTTTTTCCACTATAAAAAAACCTTTTGTACAATGGAAAGGTTCAGTTGATGTAAAAAATTCATGGAATTAATGCCAGAAAAGAACCTTTAATTTTTAGAGTGTATTTACTCATGGTGTGCTGTAAAATCTTGACTCTAACCATTATCTCCTTAACAACATTTCAATTGGCCAGACACTGGTTCATCTTTTATGAATCATTAAAATATTGGTGTCCGGGACAACTCAAGTTTTTAAAAGCTTAGTTTAAAAGTATGCAATGAACATCTATTGAGTTAACATTATCAATTGAAACTGGGTAGAGGCTTGGACCCGGAAACAGTATTTGAAATGTCACAATTTAACAAGCGGATTAGATGCATTACTAGTAGTGTTGTTGTTTGATTCAATAACTCAACACATATGACTCTCTGATGTTTTCTATCACCAGCTTTATACCCAGCAAATTCAAATAACTCAAACCCCGACTGGGCAAAAACTTTAGAGTCCAAGACTGGGAACAGCCACAGGATACTGACACACTCAGGTGATCTATGATGCAAAATGATAATCATATAGGAAAATGACACATTAGGGTGAATTCAGGGTGATTGGGATACTTTTTGCCATTGAGATGACTTTGGAAAAGTGTCCCAATCAGCCTGAATTCATCCTACACACAGTGAAAAATCCAATGAATTGATGCATCGTCATTATATTTGTCTAGAAAGGTTTTGTCTGTGCTAATGTTTTATCTCTGATCAGGGTTGAATGACGAGCTCTTGAGGTCTGTGGTAAATTTCCTCCACAGTATGGTGACTATTGCGGTAACCGAGGCGGAATATGCACTTCTAACGGCGACAGCAGTGTTGTGTTCAGGTTAGTGCGTTATGCATTATGAACACAATTGGGACTCATTTCCATGTGATCGTCCACATGTCACTGAATTCAGACCAGTCATTTATAGGTAGCTTGCATGTGCGAGGCTTCCGGTGTCATTCGCTTCATTATTTTACCTGTACAAAACTAGTCAGTTATGCTGTTTTATATTGCAAACTGGTATTTGTTATTTTATTTACATGTATTATTGTAATCATAAACAAGTTTTTTTTTTGTATAGGAACTAGTTTACTGCACTTTATTTGCCCATACCGGCTAATGAATCAGATGTCTTGCACTTTTTGTGCAAAATAAGATGCATGCAACTGTTTAAAATGACCGCCTTTTGTTTTCTGTTGCCAAGCAGACAGGCCATCTCTGCGTGCGGCGAGCTGTGTTGAGAACTTACAGGAGTTTGTTTTGGAGCTGCTGTCCCGGGTTTGCTGCTGCTGTAGTCAGGGGACAGCACAGGACCCACGGCGCTTCGCCAGGCTCTTGGGACGGCTGACGGAGCTGAGAACACTACGACACAACCACCTCACCCTTCTCCCACAGCAACCCTGGGATATGCAGTCCTGAGACAGCCTTCAGGGAGAGAGATTTATGACATCTGATCTATGTTGCAATACATAATTACTTGTGTATACAACACTTAATTTTTACCCAAAACAATATCCCAGGTCAATGTACTGTAGGTTACCCATGAACAAACATAGTTGATGTTTGATGTGGTTTTCTTATGCATGAAATAAAAAAAAATATTTTGTGTTTTTTTGCATTTCATTCATGATATACATCAACTTGCATTTATTATTTTAATAACACGGACCTGAAAATGAATAAATGAACAGAATGTGTCATCATTTTCTCATGCCCATTCAGATTTTAAGCTAAGTAAAAATTATCTTTGCTAATTGTGTTATACAATTTATAATACATTTTGAATCCAAAATGTAATTTACGTTATTTGTGCAGAATCATGCATCTAATTCACTTGTTAAATTGTGATATTTCAAATACTGTTTCCGAATCCAAGTCTCTAAAAGGTCTCAAGTAATATTAACTCAACAGACATTCATTGCACACTTTTAAAAACTTGCGTCGTCCCAGACACCAATATTTGAATGATTCATGAAAGATGAACACCTGATAAAACATGAGGTTTATAACTTATAAATTAATAGTTCACTTTTCCTGTTTGTGGAACGATACCCAAGTTATATGGCGAGAATGTAACGTTTTGAAACTTTAGCCAAGGTGAGAACATTGTTGCACATATTTGGGCACCAGTGACAATCCTAATAGTGGTGTAAAAGATTTGTTTAGTAAGTAAAGGGACCTGGGTTCAAGTCCTGAATATTGTAATAAACCAAGCAAAATGGCAAGAGATTATGCATTATAAAATGTAACATCACTTAGCTTACTAGTGCCTTACAGGCCAAATTTTGCAGGTGTTGGCAATCAGTCACACTGAGTAAGACCTGCCACTGTTTTACTTATCCTACGACCACAAATGAAACTAATACAGTAGGCTTATCAAATGAATGACTTCTCAAATTTTAAAATGAAACCGTTTGACTTTGAACCGTGTTCTTCAATCATCAATACTGACTCGCTGCTGCCCCCTACAAGTACAAAAACGTCGTGTTTCAGTAAATCATGAGCAGTGCACAAACTAACGTTTGCAAGGCAACCATTTTGATTTGATTGTCTGGCCAATGTTTCTAATGTCCAGTAATGAAACATCTACCTCGTGACCTCTCACAAGATGCACGTTTGAGCAGCTTATATAATTACACATTTATCACCTTATATACTATCTTGATTAGATCAAATGTGTCGCATTGCTCTTGAAAATAAAAAAAAGGAAATATTGGTGCTGCACGTGATTTTTGGATCCTTTGCTACGCGCCATCAGAAGCATCATAAATACGAGTTTCCTAGAGGGAAATTGGCCCGCTCAGGTAACTCGGTTAGTAATTTTGTTACCCTATAAAGTATTTCACTGAATTCACTACTTGAGTGCAGACATTTTGAGTGTATGTTGGAAATGTATTTGACCAAATCGTCCGCAAGTTGAGTATTTTAGATAGTGGGGTGAATGGTTGTCAACGGATGAATGGGACGCTACATTTTATTCCAAATTAAATAGCTCCAATACATTTAAGCTTTAATACGATTTCCCCAAGAAAGAGGCAAGAATATACCTAGTATCTTTCACCATGATTCCTATTCTTTCCGACGAGCTCGCAATCACGACTTCAGAAGTGGGTAACGTTAGTTAGACATTTTCAACCAGACGCCATTTCAAAACCCACGCAGCCTTTACAAAACTCCGCCCTCCAAAGATTTTAGCCAACCCGATGCCGACAAAGCGCGCGCGAGCACACATACAGATGATTGACACCAACGGCTCTGACAGACACACAGAGCGTTTCTGATTATTTAACCGTCAGGTTGTAGTAGGGTAATGACATTTTATGTGGTGGTTTTCCATCCCACTATTTTATCATTCTGCTTCATCCTTACATGATACCAAACAAGGAAAATATGAGAATATTTACATATAAGTCGATACACATCTGCATAAACACCAATGCTCGCTAAAGTCGTATTTACTACTGGGAAACTGTAGTAATTCCGAGTTGGGCGTGTCATAATGAACGATTATTCTATACTTTTCCCCCCACAACAGCTACATCGCCATGTCGTTTAAAGGGGTACTTCAGCGCTGGGAAGATGAATGCAACTGGGTCATTTATGTAGTAGAAATGGTGGTGCCTTCTATACTGAGAAAAGACCCAAAATGTATTTAGTCTCATGTGGATGAAAGACAACAACTCCCAGAATGCACTTGCTTCGCTGAGGCCACTCCCAAAGCCACAGCTACTCGTTATCACTTGCCCACCATGACACCGCCATTTTGATTTTTATAGTAATTAAATAATTTTGTTCAATTAGAGAATAGACACTACAATTAAAAACTTAATGTGTCTTTTCAATAAAGTGTGAGTGAGCCGATTAACAGACAGAGAACATTTCTGATTGGCTATTTTTCTAATCGATTAAACACCTTTTAGTGATGTCAGGTAATTGGGATATTTTATTTTGTGGTATTCCAAAAATAAAATAAACAAATAAAATATCCCAGAGCACTTACAAAGGTTTAGTATTTTCCAATCCTACTAATTTACCGTTCTGCTTCACCTTAACATGATAGCAAACAAAGAATAAATGAGAATATTTATATAATAGACGTACACGCTGATACAGATCTACTGTACAAAGCTGCTTGTTGTTATGTAAAGCAAAACATTTATATTGTTCATACAACTCCATAGGACCTTAATACAATCATTATGGTCTGTAAATCAAATTACAATGGCAACAGGCATAGTAGACTTTCAATAGAACATTTATTTCCCCACATGAGAAAATACTGTTTGAGACAGGTTATTTGGTGGGTAGGTAAAATCTGCAGTTTATACAAGCTTAAAATTTCTTAGAGGTTCCATCTTATAAACAGTGAACAAAAGCTACGCAACTTTCTACAATAAATACAAGGTTCTGTGCTTGATGGTGAAAAGGGATTTTTTTACTGTCTAACAGTAAGTAAGTGTACAATACATCATCATTAACCCTCCAGCATTTCACCTTGAAATCCTAACAAGAACTAAACCAGAATCTGAAAGCACATGTGACGCAAGATCTTAAAAGCCTATGCAATAGTTTATCGTCTTAAATAAGAGATCCGATTTCCATCTTGAACCAATATAATTTAATTCCTTTATCTCTTTACGGTCCATAAATAAATTACTTTTTTGTATCAAAAAATGAGAATATATATTTAACCATAGACAACTGTGAGTTGGTACATATACACATACATACATGATTGTATGCCGGTAATGTACATATATATGATCGCACTCACACTATCTGATATCAAAGACGAGCAGGATACACTATGTAGAAAGTCAGTTCATCTGAAAATCTTTTTACACGTATATATACACAACCTTCATTTCTTCATTCCTCCAGGCAATTTATTTCACAATAAAGAAAAGAAAAAAAAACATTAAATTAGATACTTTATGATAAAAAACATACTTATATACACAAGTGTCTTTACAATGTACAAGAAGTGGTTTGTAAAACTTTAAAAAGTAATCTTAAGAAAATGGCAGTGATTCATTCAAACGTTTTATATTCTTTAAGTTCATTCGTTGAATCATTTAAAATGATTAATTATTCAGAAATGAATTGCTCTGAATGCACCCAAATGCTAAAACTATGAGTCTGGGTGGTTTAGACTCGTCACCACCATAAAGTGACACCTCATAAAAACACAAATCATCGCCCTTTCGTGACCCCTGTCCTAGGAAACATCCTAAACCTGGAGAAAGAAAAAAAATCTGGACTGAATCTGAAATGACCGCTACTCAACCATAGCAGGATAAACTAAACTGTGACTGATCAGGAGTCTAGTACCTGGTGCACTAACCAAAAGGCTGTGAGCCTGCCTTAGAAAGCCCATGAGAGTGGTACGCGAGGACAGATGTGGTTGGCGTTTCTGTTCTACATGAAGTTGGAGCCGACGAAACCATGATCTCCTCGAACTCTGCTCAGGTGCTTCAAAGCTCGGTCGTAGGCCACCTGCACAGACTTCCGGATGCTGGTCTTCTTGCCCTCCATCATACGCAGTTTATCCGCTGTGTCGTCAACGCCAAGAGGGATCACCTTATCTCGTGGGAGCCACTGCCTGCAGACACAGACATAAGAAACGATAACTCACAGACAGTTCCTTTCAAAATCCTCAAATCCAACGGATGCTTACAATGGATATTTGGAAAAGCAAGGTCTTGTGGATAAAGCTAAAGGAAAACAAAGTAAATATCCAGTGCTGTGCTCACCAGGTGCGTTTGTTGTCGAAAAAGAGAACCAGGAAGAGTTTCTCGCCGGCTTCTTCCTGTCTCTGGTCCCCCAGGCGCAGTACGTCGAGCGGAGGCACAGGGATGGGCACGCCGTTATGCAGCAGACCCTCCTGAGGCATGTCTGGATCTATGATCTACAAAATAAGAGCAATTTCAACCATTCATTTAACCTTTAAATGTCAGTGGTTTGCTACAATGCGCTCAACAGCTCACCACCCATTTTAATTGGGTAGAACAGGTTATTTGGTGAGAGAAAAAAAAAGTAGGGCACTCACTTTTTCAAACACCATTTCGAAAAAAAAGTTGAAAAGAGGGTGTGTAAAATAAGTGTAATTATGCAATAAGTACTGTATGCAAAAATGTTATCATAAAAATGTAAAACTAAAACAATTTAATAAAATAAAAGCAATCAAAATGGAACACTTTAAAAATATATATATTTTATATTATTTGTTTATCTACAGACCTGCATGAAAAAGAATCTACATAATAGTAATCAATATAAAAATGTTTTTGTTTACCTGCATTGTCATGTGACCACTGAACAGAGAGACCCATGAACACTCACTTATGTTGTTAAATAATAGCATTATTAAATTATTGAAATATGAACTTCTCAAGGGTGTTTTAGGTCAAACGGGTTAAGCTGACAATAATTTATAAGGAAACTGGGAATGTGTATTAATGAAGCAAACAGGGTCATTTTTGATGTCAGGCTCATCTCATTATTATGGTGAAAGACTGATAAAATTGTTTTTAAAAAGCCTAAACATTACTTTAATAATGCTCTCAATTTATTTTATAAAGTAATAAGTTGACCCCAGAATGTGTCTGAAGTTTCAGACCATTTTTGAGTGGAAGCACAAACATTGATTTTGTGCATGCATCTTTAAATGCAAATGAGCTGCTGTCCCCTGCTTCTGTTGAATAATAAACGTTTAACAGCAGCATTCCTGGTGAAAAACCACATTACCCATGATGCCGTACAGAAAATATATTTCCTGAACCAGCGCAGCGCTGAAAAAGGGGATGGGCGCTAATGCACTCTATACAGTGTGTGCCTCGGATACTCTGCCAAAGATTAACAAAACATCAGTTTGGTTTTGATTATCATTTCTATCAAAGTCACGCTCACGTGACATTACAGTTCTTTGCGTTTCTTGCAGATAATAAAGGTTCAAGGTTCTTGTGTTAATTTGTCAGCTATTTTTTTATTTAGTCTCAGTCTTAGTCCTGTGTCAAATGTGCTTTTTAGTTTATCATATTTAGTCAAACTTGTCCTTTTTTTGTTTAGTCAAGTTTTAGTCGACTAAATGTCTGAACATTTTAGTCTAGTTTTTGTCAATCACATTTTCGTCATACTGCACTGATAATCCCAATTATTTTGCTCAAACATGGTTTGTTTTACCTCATCTAGTTTAATGATTTATTATAGGCTATTTATCATATAGGCCTAAAAAATGTAAACCGTGAAATTCCACAATACTTTCTAATTTTTTCTATTGAATCCATAGACTGTAAAAAAATATGGACGTAGTGTCCGTGACGTCACCCATAGGATTCTGATAAGCAGTTTTGAAGCGTAAAGTCGGGTCGAGCTGGCCGTTGCCATCTTGGCAGTGCGTCACTCCCGGATAACTGAAAATGGGCAAAGAGGCGGGACGTGGGCGGAGCTGAAGTGATGACAAACAGACAGCAGATAAATGGCCATCCACCTGTCACTCAAAGTGGCCACGCCCTTAATTATGCCGAACTTTAAGGCTTTATATTAGGGATGTTAACCGATGACCGTTTGACCGATGGTTGACCGTATCAACGTTAACCGATCAAAGTTGTCGGTTGTCGGTTAAAAAAAAAAAAAAAGTGATCTCTAAATTAGGCTATTTATAGACAGTGGACTAAACGCTACTACAGTTAGCCATCTCATTCCAAAATCTTTTTGTGTGAAGTGAACAAATCCCTCACACTCAATTTATCATAACTCGCCTGTTTGTACTTAATAAACCAATAAAAACATTTGGCGCGAAGTCACAGCGTTTGGGTTTGCGCGCTCACAAGGTTTGCAAAAAGTAAACAGGCTAAATAAAACACTCGAGGTTAGACGGCAGTATGAAGCGTGCAAAGAAAAGTAGTGTGTGGGACCATTTCACCAAAAAGAACGACACAGATGTAAGTTGCAACTTGTGTGATACAGTGCTTAAATACAGTAGTAGCACATCATCTAAATATATTACATCTACATTTCAGTGGTAACACATAAGGTGTTGATCATCATCTTTCTTTATTATTGTTAGCACTACCTCGAACTAAAGCGGCGTCTCTTCGGAGCTGTCATTATCTTAAATGAGTCGCGGCAATGTTTCAAATGAGCTTCTAACGCTAGACAATAGCCTTTATTTTCAACGCGATCACCTTGTGCCCAAACCATTTCGAAACTAAGGAGCCATTTTTCCTCCGATTACAAACAAGCTCCTCAGCGCCGCGTTTGCGGGACTCATGTTTCGCGCTGTAGGGGATTTAAAAAAAATTGACGTGAGTGGAAGGCAGGCGCCTGGACAGTGTGTGTGTGTGTGTGTGTGTGTGTGTGTGAGAGAGCGGGAGGCAGAGCGGCAGAGAGATGCGACAGAGTTGCGAAATTGCAGGCGCGGCTCGCGAGTTGCGGCTGTTATTTCAAATAGCGCAGCATATTTTTTTAACTAATCGGTTAACCGGTTTCAACCGGCTAATGAGGCTCGGTGGTCGGTCAAGAAAATGTTTAGTTTTCGCCATCCCTACTTTATATAATGTAAACGAATGAGTTAAAAAAAAATCACCCCCCCCCCCCCCCCCCCTTGCCTCATGAAGGGCAAAATTAGCCGTATAGACCACAACCACAATTTGTACCAGGCTGTAAACCTGTTTTAATCTGCTGTAAAGTTGGGCATTTTAACATGGGGCTCAATGAGATTCTGCTCCCTTCTAGAGCCTGTGTGCCCTAGTGGCCAGTCGATGAATTGCAGTATATGTCACCTCCGTATTGGCTTCGAGAGAAACTGCGGGAGGTTGCCCCTTGATTGAAACAACAGCAAAAAAGACTTTGTATTGTCACACAGAGGTTGAAAAGTGCAGTTATTCAGCAAACACACTCACTAATCGTCGAGAGATCCATGCTTGGATTACAGTTCATCGCTGAGATAGTTGGATGGCAGATTTCGTTGCACAAACAGCACAAGCTGCTCGTGTGTTGTGACAGAACACAGACCGACTGAATGACACTTTAATTTAAGCAGAAAATCTCAAATGGAGATTCCTGAAATACAGCTTACTTGTTTATTAGTGTTTTACGATCATCTGCGCACGAGAGAGTGAGAGAGCTTGCATGCACATGGTTGCTAGATTGCAAAGTTTAAGTAAAACAAGATATAATACGTGTTCTTTTAACAGAAAAGCTCTGATTGGGGGGGATTTAAATGATTGAAATCTGGCAACCGCAAGCATGAACGCTCCACTATTTTCGCCTGGCGAAGAGTGATTTTGGTCAAGTCTTTTTTTTTTTTAACTACATTTTAGTCTCGTCTTTTGATGATATAGTCATGATTTATATGATTTATGATGATATAGTCACAGTTATCGTCTTCGTCATGGAAAAAAAAGGTTGTCAACAAACATTTTTCGTCATATTTTTATTAACGAAATGAACACTACTGTGTACAGCTCACTCAGGGCGGCGTCTATGCTAATAGGGCAGAGTCTGTCGCCAGTCGTGGGCAGAGCCTGTCCCAATGTGACGTCACATTGGACCACATTCCTGAATGGCTCATTTTAAGACACTGTTTCAGATTTATGGGGAAAATTAACAGAGTGAATGAGTTTTTACCACAATAAGGTGGTTGTGTACACACACTGCGGACACATAATTGTTCCAAAAAAATAATTTGGCATAATAAGTCCCCTTTAAAAGACAAATATGTATGACTCCAAATAATGGACCAACATGAAGTATGAATGTAATGTGAGTGTAGAGCGCCTCTCTCACCAGAGCAGGATAGGATGGATATCCTCTGCTTTTGGCCCACACCAAATCCAGAGGTTCAGGTTCCGGTGCGTCCCCGTTCGACAGCACATCTACATAGAACAAGGAATGTAATATCCACTTGTGCCTTCAAAAACAAATATATTGACATTTCATTGGGATTCATTTCTTACCAGTCCCAGTGTAGTCAGAGTCTCCATTAACAGTTTCTAAGAACGGTACTTTGGACAAAGCAGGTTTCCCTCTGCTCTTTTTAGGGGTTGAGACACTGAAACCAACAGAAAAAAATGTGAGATAACAGCACAAACTGAGATAACTCAGCTATATGAATACAAAAAGGTTTTAGTCCTTTTTTCCTCTTACAGTTCTCTGAGAGTCGGAGAGGAGCTGCATTCTGAGTCAGAGCCGCCATCTTTGTGCTTTCTGAATCCATTTGTGAGGGCTAAAAATACAGAGAAAAGGGTGTTTAGGAAAGGTAAAATTAATCAAAAATTAATTACCCATGCCACAATTTCAGTTGTCATGGATTGTCCATGCTTTCTAAAAATTAAAAATAATTAAATCCCTTCACCCATTTATGGAAACTGAGATACAAAATGAGTTTTTCATGGTTATGATGTTGCAAACATGAGCACATTTACATGTGTAAGGTAATTTACATATGACAGTCATAAAGGTGCAAGAAACCTTGACTAAGTGGAGTCTGGAAACATGACTATTTTTAATGTTTTTGAAAGAAGTCTCTTATGCTCATCAAACCTGCATTTATTTGATTAAAAATACAGCAAAAAACAGTAATATTGTGAAATATTTAAAAGAATGGTTTTCTATTTTTAATATACTTTAAAATATCATTTATTTCTGTGATGCAAACCTAAATTTTCATCAGTTATTACTAGAGGTCGACCGATTCATCGGTTTTGCCGATTAATCGGCACCGATAATTGATTGGTGGAACAATCGGTTATTGGCAAAAATCCTCACCGATAGTTTTCCCGTGTTGCGTCCGCTGCTGGAGCGGCTGAGACAGGTGCGCTGTCATTACACAGTACAAGAGCTCTGAGAAGGGTCTGTTGGGATGAAATGGCACGAGAGCGGCCTCTAGATGCGGAAAAAAAACCCTCACGTGTGTTGTTTACATTACCACGAGAGGCTGCGCGCTGAACTGAGAGCACACGCTGCACAGAGAGCGCGGACACTTCAGATGTTTAGAACAGACAGCAAAACGGTATGAACACAGAACACTACAGTACTTGTTGCCAAATCATAATAAAGTAATTAATTTCTTGACTAGATGCTGCATTAACAGGTAAATAACAGCAGTGTGTATGTTTGTCGACGAGGCTGAGAAGACGCTTACATTAGCAGTACCTCAAGCAGTTAAAACAATGTGATAAAAACACACGCAAGTCAGACCGAAATGTTGCATATATAAAATTAGTGATGTGAGAAAGCAAACTGTATCGTCAAGCTGCCGACAGAAACATAAACAAAGCAGAAACACATTCGTTTTTTATTGGATAATCTCCTTCTAAAAAAGCAGACTGGATGTGTATGAAATGGTAACACTTTCCATTTGTAACATTAAGGTTAATAAATGCTGTGGAAGTATTGTTCATCGTTAGTATGTTAATTTCAACATTAAATTGTTTACATTTTTATCTGTTAACCTTGGTTAATGCACTATGAACTAACAGGAATGATCAAGGTACAATTGTATTGCTCATATACTACATGCTGTAAAAATGTGTGCATAATGCATATAGTTCATGTGAGCTACATCCTTGTTGCATAGGGACTTGCATAGTGTTACCTATGAAATGTATGCATGTTTCTAGGTTATAGGTAAAGAAACAAATTTGACCTGTAATATTTTAATGTTTAAATTATTTTCTGAAGAATTTGTTCTGTTTGAACTTCTCATTTTAATATTCATATTTATATGTTTTTAATTTAGCACATTTTCAAAGTTCAGCACTGTTTTAATTATGTTTTTTTTTTTATATCCAGTATCCATTTTAAAAACTATCGGTCGATTAATCGGTTATCGGCAAGTGCGGTCCAACCTAGTTATCGGTAAAATCCACTATCAGTCGACCTCTAGTTATTACTCCAGCCTTCAGTGTCACATGATCCTTCAGAAATCATTATAATATGCTGATTTGATCCTCAGTCATTTTTTTAGGATTCATTTATAAACAAAAAGTAAAAAACAAATAAAAAAATGCATATATTCAAAATAGAAATATCTTTTCTAACAATATAGTATTAAGATGAATGACTTTTTATCAATTTAACACACTCTTGCTGAATAAAAGTATTAACTTTTTTTTTTTTAAATGACCCAAAACTTTTGAACGGTAGTCTACTTTTCTTTCTTTTTTTACAAACTAAAAAAAAAAAAAAAACGTTTTATTCATTAGAGAATCCTGAAAAAAGTATCATAGGTTATAAAAAAGCAGCACAACCGTTACCAACATTGATAATAAATCAGCATATTAGAATGATTTCTGAAGGATCATGTGACACTGAAGACTGGAAGAACGTCTGATGAAAGTTACAGCTTTGCATCACAAAAATAAATCACATTTTAAAGTATATTAAAATAGAAAACCATTATTTTAAATTGTAGTAACATTTCACAATATTACAGTTTTTTCTGTATTTTTGAACAAATAAATGCTGCCTTATATATTATATAAATACACACACACACTGGAAATTTTACAAAAAAGAAAGAAAAGTGCAAGTAAACATGTCATAAGATCAGTTGTAATGCAGCATGTAGGGTTTTCTTTACCAGGCTCTAGAGTGAGTCGAGGGGGCGTTCTCTCGCGCTCTGGACTGCAGCTGAGACTTCTTCCTCTCTGTTTGGCCAGGGTTGATATGGGCGGAGGTGTTGAAGGTTTTGGCTGGGCTGTAGTTTCGGTCTTGATGGTGGCGGTGCAATTTGGTGTGCGTGCAGGGTCTGGGTCAGTGCTGACGACCTCCTCCCTGTTTCCATTCTGCATCTGATTGTCTCTCTCACGCTGGAGCTTAGCTCCATTTTTTGCTTTTTTGAAAAGGACGGACGTTCGCCGCCCGACCCCACCTGTGGCGGGCCGGACCGGTGACTCGGTGGACGAGATGCCGTTGATCAGTTTGTTCTCAGGCGGGCGGTCCTCAGGTTTGGTGCAGCTGTTCACAGGTGTGGCGTCTGAATCAGCCTCTTGGTTCTCGCTGTTGAGTTTGAGGCGCTTGGGTGGGCATGGGGCGGTCCTGGGGTCAGATGTCATGGGTCGGAGGGTCGGTGGTTCTTGGTGGGTGTCTCCTGGTGGAGGGGACAAAGCCAGGCCTGTGGGCTCCAGCATGGGTGGCGGGGTTGATTTACAGTCATCTACATAAAAAGAGGGACAGCCAGACGTCAAGAAAATCTGGAATCAGACTGGAATTGTGGGAAAAAAGCTTAATGGTTAAACCTTTGAAAATGAAGAAATTAAGACAAGTATTAGTATTGCAATTTTATAGTTGCACTGTAAAATGTTTATTAATATTTATAATTTTTCCTTTGTTCAATCCACCAGATGTTGTTTGGAAGAAGGCGGATCTGAATGTGAGCTTGCAGTCGATTGGAAGAAAGGGGCGGGGTTTAAGCAGTCCAAATGATTGGAGAACTCCAACAAACTTCACCAAAGAGTAGTCTGTCAGTTCACCAAAATATCCAGTTATGACATTTTGATTTTTTTTTTTTTTAATTATAAAATGTGAATTAATTATTTACAATAAGATCAATAACATGCATTTAGAAAATAGGGTGAATTTTCATGTTATGGCCGAACCAGGAAGAATGCAGATGTCCAAATACCATTAACACAACTGAATGTTATGAAAACAATGTTTCTAGTATTAAAAAAATAAATAAAAACAGAATCAAAATTCTGAAATGATACCCGATTCTCAATTCCCAAATCTAGTTTCACCTTTATCTGACGAGGCCGAAGACAGGTTATGTTCACCATCCATCTCTTTGTCTTCATCCTCCTCCTCGTCTTCCTCTTTGAGGTCTCCATTGAGCATGTGCGAGTTCCGCGAGTGCTGCTTATAGCGGACGTTGTTGATTTCTCGCCGTAGCAGGCGGATGCGGCGTGTACGGGCGCCGCTCGAGCGCATGGACGTCACCACATCTAATTTATCTAGCAGCTCTCTCAACTGGTTTTCCGTCGTCATGTGCAATCGATTATCAGGGTCTAGCAGCGTGTCGACTACACACACACACACAACAAAACCAAACAAATTAGTAACAAAAAGGCAAACTTCATGCTATTTGCTTTAAAGGTAGAAGCTAAATTATGTTAAATGATTTACAGAATTTTTTTTTTTGACAAAACTAGAAGCAACACCTCAGAAGCTGCATAGCAATGACATGGCGCGTTTTCAAGAAATCCTACCAAAATGTATGCACCACTTTTCTATTTAATTTTATATGATTTCTAGTGAACTACTCACCATCTTCCAAAGTGCAGCGGTAGTAGTCATTTTTGTGTGGCGATTCTGCCAGGTGCATGCCCGTGTCCAGGTCGAAGCCTGTGTTGTGTGCTTGTCTCTGAGCGTGCCTCAGGACAGCGCCCCCTAGGTCCCTCAGACGTATTGCAGCTTGGTAAAACACAGTGTCTTTAGCATTGTAAAGCAGGCAGTTGGAGATCATGAGGTTGAAATCAGCCTCCAGGTCAGTGACAGAGCGATATTTGTGAGCTTCCAATTTGGATTTCATAGTGGAGAAATCCATGGGGTTTGTGATAAACTCCAAGTAATCTGGGACCTGAGAAGCCAAGAGCACAGTTTCTGTTTGAGGCTTGAAGCTTCCAATCACATAAATAGGTACGAGACATTAGGATTTTAATATAAGAATAGACTGTTACTTGAATCTTTTGAAGCTGTTGTATAATAGCAATATTGCTATGAATTTGATCTAACATTTAAAATAAAGGATGTTCTTTTATACTTTCTATTCTTCAATGAAACATGAAAAAAATGTATCACAGTTTCCACAAATAACATTCGGCAGCACAGTGGTTTGAGCATCAAATCAGACTTCTGAAGGATCATGTGACACTGAAGACTGAAAATTCAGCTTTGCATCATACAAGAATAAATTACATTTGACAATACACTGATCAGGTATAACATTATTTATTTATTTATGAATTTGGCAGACGCTTTTATCCAAAGCGACTTACAGTGCCCTTATTACAGGGACAATCCCCCTGGATCAACATGGAGTAAAGTGACTTGCTCAAGGACACACTGGTGGTGACCGCTGGGATCGAACCAGCAACCTTCTGCTTATCAGTTCCATGGTTTAACCCACTGGACCACCATCTCATTATGACCACCTTCCTAATATTGTGTTGATCCAAAACAGCCCTGACCCGTCGAGTCATGGACTCCACTAGACCCCTGAAGGTGTGCTGTGGTATCTGGCACCAAGATGTTAGAAGCAGATCCTTTAAGTCCTGTAAGTTGCGAGGTGGGGCGTCCATGAATCGGACTTGTTTGTTCAGCACATCCAAAAGATGCTCGAATGGATTGAGATCTGGGAAATTTGGAGGCCAAGTCAACACCTCAAATTCGTTGTTGTGCTCCTCAAACCATTCCTGAACCATTTTTTCTTTGTGGCAGGGCATTATCTGCTGAAAGAGCCACAGCCACCAGGGAATACTGTTTCCATGAAAGGCTGTACATGGTCTGCAACAATGCTTAGGTAGGTGGTACGTGTCAAAGTAACATCCACATGAATGGCAGGACCCAAGGTTTCCCAGCAGAACATTGCCCACAGCATCACTGCCTCCGCCAGCTTGCCTTCTTCCCATAGTGCATCCTGGTGCCATGTGTTCCCCAGGTAAGTGACGGACACACACCCGGCCATCCACGTGATGTAAAAGAAAACATCAGACCAGGCCTTGGTCCAGTTCTGATGCTCACATGCCCACTGTTGGCGCTTTCGGTGGTGGATAGGGGTCAGCATGGGCACCCTGACTGGTCTGCGGCTATGCAGCCCCATACGCAACAAACTGTGTATTCTGACACCTTTCTATCAGAACCAGCATTAACTTCTTAAGTAATTTGAGCTCCAGTAGCTCGTCTGTTTGATCGGACCACACGGGCCAGCCTTCGCGCCCCATGTGGATCAATGAGCCTTGGCCTCCCACGACCCTGTCGCCGGTTCCCCAATGTTCCTTCCTTGGAGCACTTTTGATAGATACTGACCACTGCAGACCGGGAACATCCCACAAGAGCTGAAGTTTTGGAGATGCTCTGACCCAGTCGTCTATCATCACGATTTGGCCCTTGTCAAACTCGCTCAAATCCTTACGCTTGCCCATTTTGCCTGCTTCCAACACATCAACTTTGAGGACAAAATGTTCACTTGCTGTCTAATATATCCCACCCACTAACAGGTGCCGTGATGAAGAGATTATCAATGTTATTCACTTCACCAGTGATAAAGTTATGCCTGATCGGTGTATATCCAAATCGAAAATAGCTATTTTAAATTGTAATAATATTTCACAATATTTCAGTTTATACTGTAAACTGGGAGCATTCACCAAAACTCCCAAACCTTTGAATGGTAGTGTGTATGAATGTATACAAATATAGATAGACAGACCTCTTTCAAGTTGACAGGCTGTGCAAATATGTCTGCAGTATCCTTCTCCTGAAGCTGGTCTAAAGTGGACCGCAGCAGTACCAGGACCGGAGTTAACTGATGCTCAGTCACAGCCTGGTGAATCTTCACCTACAGAAGCAACACATGGTTATAGTGAGACACCTGGCTAATTTTTACGTGACATACAGAAGTCAGCAGACGTCATTAAGTAATCTGACCTGTTACTGATTGTTTAATGTCAGTGAGCTGTCTGTATAATAAAATTTTCTTTCCAAAGTGAACATCCCCTCCCTCTAAATTATAATAATATTATAATAGCAAGTAGCAAATCATAACGTTGTCAGTGCATGTTCCGTTGCACTAACGCTTGTGGATTGTTTCCTTTTTCAACCACCAATTAGTTGCAAAGGAAGTGGCTGAAATGTTTTCACTTTAAAAATGTCTTGTACAATGGATGAAATTGATAAAGATGTCACATGTGGTTTTGCTGGGCTGAAAAAGCAGACAAGTCAAAGCTAAAGAAATGACCAAATCAAATCTAGCTTCAA
This sequence comes from Romanogobio albipinnatus, assembly GCA_023566225.1. Lineage (NCBI taxonomy): Eukaryota > Metazoa > Chordata > Actinopteri > Cypriniformes > Gobionidae > Romanogobio > Romanogobio albipinnatus. The sequence continues at coordinate 47,916,051 of CM042253.1, forward strand.
ATATTTGCCAAATCAAGTAACAGCTTGAGTCTTAGGGCCGTTTAACACTGCAGTGCAATGGCAACAGCAGGGTGGTGATGGTTTCACAATGACAGAGCTTCGACTGTCTACAGCAAGAACAAATTCTGAGTTGCCACACTGAGTATTCTCTTTGAGAACAGCTATAAATTATGAAATGGTTATTGGGAGTGAGCAACTGAGAATCATTTTCCAAAACCAATCGAAAACTAGTACAAACTTGATCCTCATGAATTCTAATTTTCATGAGGAGGGGCGTCACATTTACATTAAACAAATTGTTGATATTAAAAAGGATAGTTCCCCAAAAAATGAAAACGATCCATATTTACTCACCCTCAAGCCATCCTAGGTGTATATGACTTTCTTCTTTCAGCCAAACACAATCAGAGTTATATTAAAAGATATTCTGGCTCTTCCAAGATTTATAACGGGAGTGAATAGTAAAGCCCAAAAAAGTGCATCCATCCATCCATCATAAAAGTAATCCATACAACTCCAAGGGGTAAATAAATATCCATATTTATAACTTAATAAACTATAATCACTGGCTTCCGTTAATGGCCATGTGCGAGTCGAGTTTCAATGGAAGAGTGACCGCTGGCCATAGACTGTAAAAAAATATGGACGTAGTGTCCGTGACGTCACCCATAGGATTCTGAAGAGCAGTTTTGAAGCGTAAAGTCGGGTCGAGCTGGCCGTTGCCATCTTGGCAGCGCGTCACTCCCGGATAATAGAAAATGGGCAAAAAGGCGGGACGTGGGCGGAGCTGAGGTGACACGATGACTAACAGACAGCAGATAAATGGCCATTCACCTGACACTCGAAGTGGCCACACCTTTAATTATGCAGGACTTTAATGATTTATATAATGTAAACGAATTAGTTATAACACCCCCCCCCCCCCCTGGGGGGCTCAATGAGATTCTGGAGCCTGTCCCTAGCGGCCAGTCGATGAATTGCAGTTTATGTCACTTCCGTATTGGCTTCAAGAGAAACTCGGGAGGTTGCCGCTGACCCATGGGCGTAATTTTCTTCTAACAGTTGGGGGGTTGGGACAATAAACATAAAACTTCTGAAGGGCAATTTTTGAGGGGGACACAAGTAATACAGGCAAAATTGTATTTGTAAGGATATGTGTGGCGTTTTGGTGCACTGAAAATCTCAGTTTTTCCATTTTATCTGGCCAACAACACAAAGCAATAATCGTTTAAATAGGAGTTATCATAGGTTCACCACGCAATAATATAATTATTAAATTATATTTAATAATATAATTTCTTCCACATAGTAGCTATTGAGCAAAACCCCACACAGCGGTAGTTCTACAACATTAGCCTAATCTCAGTTCACACATAGGATTATCGCTGTGTCAGTTGTAGTGAGTGACTTACAACACAAAACTAAAAACTTATGGAAAAATACATCGGTTATCATCATTTTTTGTCATTGCTAATTTATCAATAACTCAGCATCGTCTGTATTAAAGAGAAAATAATTACATCTGATGTTTAAAGTAAATAAAACAGCCTTAACAGCTACTTACTGAACTTTGCTCTCTCCCACCGGACTTGTGTGTGTCGGTGAGGTGCGTTGTGGACCAAACCACTGTGAGGCAAAAGAGGGGGGGACTCTAAATGTTTCTTAACTTAAAATGCATTGTTGCCCTGTTTGCGTTCGTATTGTTTTACTGCTTACACAACTATTTTAAGTATATTTAATTATATTATTTACAATACACAATGTGGTTTTTAAATGATATTTTTAGGTGTTGGACAACCCACAGATGGGGTGGGTCCTGGTCCCCACGCGATTTATGCCTATTGCTCTGACCCGACGTAGGATGTAGGAGTAGCGTAAGCTTAGGTGAGAGTAGACACCTCTCGTGGTTCAAACAAATAGGGATGGGCAACAAACTCACTCTTCTTCCCTTATAACGAAATCATCTGACATTTTTAAATTCTTTAAAAATTCGTATTTGTGACCGGTGTTTTGTTTTGCTCTATCCTCTGCACTTCCGAGGTCACTCTTCTGCCGAAACTTGACTCGCGTACAGCCATTACCGGAAGCCAGTGATTATAGTTTATAAAGTTATAAATATGGATACTTTTCTCACAAAAGCACATCGCTTTGCTTCAGAAGGCCTTTATTAATCCCCTGGAGCTGTATGGATTACTTTTATGATGGATGGATGTGCTTTTTTGTTACTATTCACTCCCATTATAAAGCTTGGAAGGATATATAATCCCGACGGTGTTTGGCTGAAAGAAGAAAGTCATATACACCTAGGATGGGCAGAGGCTGAGTAAATCATGGGATCATTTTCATTTTTGGGTCAACTAACCCTTTATCTACTTAATCGTTTGGATTTACCAAGCCAAAGTATCTTTTTTTCATTCAATAGTTGACTTCAGTGTTCTGTGTTGCTTCATAAAAACCTATTTTGCGAATGGTCATATTCATTGATAGTTTAAAGGTGTGTTTTCAGCTTGCTACATGGAGCAAAAATAGGCTCAGCGCTGCAAAGGCATGCATTTTGAGTTCTGGAAACTGTAAATATGAGTGCAGAGATAACTACACACAGGCCTTAAAAAGCACAACTCAGGTTCAAATCATATGAAATGTTTCAGTATGTTACCTGCTCTCTCTTTAGTTTCTCCCGCTTGCGAATGAGCTCAATCAGAAGTCGCGCTCTCTCCAAATCATGACGAAGCTTCTGCCAGTATTTCAGCTCTTCTCTCACAGCATTCAGCTTTTCATCTGGCTCCGCCTATACGCCGTTTATAGGAAAAAACACACAATACTGAAGTTGTGTTTAAGGGTGTGACTTATAGATAGAAACAGGGCTACACAATTAATCAGAGATATTAAAAATACAGTAGGGTTATCAATAATCATAATAAAAATAATGCTGATTATTATAATTTTATCGTCATATTGATGATAAAATGTTTGGCCAAATTGTGCAGCCCTATAAACAAGCAGTCAACCTGGAGCTTTGTAAAAAAAAAAAAAAAAACGTAATTTAAAATCAAAATTTTTATCAGAATAAAAATGGAATTAGATTTGTTTTCCCCAAATCATGAAGCTCTACCCACAACATTTAAATATGCTTAAAGACGGACCTGTTCTGCACTCCTCTGGCCCTGCAAATGCGAATGTAAACGGCGAATGAGAGGCACGCCATTGCGTGACTGACGCTTAAGTAACCAATAGTTGTGAAGTCTCTGCATGAACTGATTCTTCCTCTGTATGATCACATCTTTAGAAATTTTGTTCAGTCTGTAAAAACATCAACAAAAATAATTACATAGTTATTAATGGGATAGTTCACCCAAAAATGAAAATTCTGTCATCAGTTACTGACCCTCGTGTCGTTCCAAACCCTTAAGACTTTCATTCATCTTCAGAACACAGAACTTCAGATGATGATATTTTTGATGAAATCTGAGAGCTTTCTGTCTCTCTATTGGCAGCTACGTAACACTTTGATCCTTCAAAAAGTTTATAAAGAGATCGTAAAACTAATCCATATGAATTGAGCGGTTTAGTTTAGACTCTGTGTATGAACAGATTGAATTTATGCTTTTATTCACATAAACGTTCATCAACTCACAAATCAGCTGTGTTAAACAGAAGCTCAAGTTTGTTCGCTTGACGTGCAAGAACCAATGAGGTTCATTCTCGTGTTAAGCATCATGTTTGAGCTTCCTCAAGAACCAATGAGGTTCATTCTCGTGTTACGCATCATGTTTGAGCTTCCTCAAGAACCAATGAGGTTCATTCTCATGTTACGCATCATGTTTGAGCTTCCTCAAGAACCAATGAGGTTCATTCTCGTGTTACGCATCATGTTTGAGCTTCCTCAAGAACCAATGAGGTTCATTCTCGTGTTAGGCATCATGTTTGAGCTTCCTCAAGAACCAATGAGGTTCATTCTCGTGTTACGCATCATGTTTGAGCTTCCTCAAGAACCAATGAGGTTCATTCTCATGTTACGCATCATGTTTGAGCTTCCTCAAGAACCAATGAGGTTCATTCTCGTGTTACGCATCATGTTTGAGCTTCCTCAAGAACCAATGAGGTTCATTCTCATGTTACGCATCATGTTTGAGCTTCCTCAAGAACCAATGAGGTTCATTCTCGTGTTAGGCATCATGTTTGAGCTTCCTCAAGAACCAATGAGGTTCATTCTCGTGTTAGGCATCATGTTTGAGCTTCCGCAAGAACCAATGAGGTTCATTCTCGTGTTACGCATCATGTTTGAGCTTCCTCAAGAACCAATGAGGTTCATTCTCATGTTAAGCATCATGTTTGAGCTTCCTCAAGAACCAATGAGGTTCATTCTCGTGTTAGGCATCATGTTTGAGCTTCCGCAAGAACCAATGAGGTTCATTCTCGTGTTACGCATCATGTTTGAGCTTCCTCAAGAACCAATGAGGTTCATTCTCATGTTAAGCATCATGTTTGAGCTTCCTCAAGAACCAATGAGGTTCATTCTCGTGTTAAGCATCATGTTTGAGCTTCCTCAAGAACCAATGAGGTTCATTCTCGTGTTACGCAGCACGTTTGAGCTTCCTCAAGAACCAATGAGGTTCATTCTCATGTTAAGCATCATGTTTGAGCTTCAGCAAGAACCAATGAGGTTTGTTCCAGTGCGTCAAGCAGGTTCGGCTGAGATTCTGTTTATTATTGCTGATCATTGTTTATATGTGAATAAAAGACTAAATAAAATCTGTTCATCGTATAAAGCGATCATGGTTTTTCAGAAAAGTTTAACTAAACCGCTCAATTCATATGGATTAGTTTATGATCTCTTTATGAACTTTCTGAAGCATCAAAGTGCAGTTACGTAACTGTTAATGACAGAAATCTCTCAGATTTCATCAAAAATATATTTGTGTTCTGAAGATGAATGAAAGTCTTAAGGGTTTGGAACGAATTTTGGGGTGAACTAACCCTTTAAATATTTATTAAGTAAAGCTTATTGTTTACATTTTTTTTTAAATATGTATACATGCAAATATATATAAAAACAATTATATATACATATACAGACACACACACCACTTTCCATATACAAGTACTTACCTGTGAGTAGGTATTTCTGGGACAGCGACCAGTGGCGTTGCAACTTTTTTGGACACCTCTTCCTTCTTTCCTTTCTTCTGCTGCTGCTTAGAATCCAGCTTATTGCTTCGTCGCTGCTTCTTCAGCTGTGGCGTCTGTGTGTAGGCACTGCGACCCCTATTCGCCCTACACCCCAAAACCCTCCCCCCGTTTTCTTCATCATCCGACCCGTCCTTCGTGGCCGGCGAGTGCGCCTCACAAAACGCTGTCTTTTTCACTGAAAACGTAGTCCCATTCACAGTATTCTCTCGGACTGGCTCTATTTTCATAAAGAGTCCAGCTCTCTGCGCACAGGTCACATGGAAGGCCGTGTAGCAGTTGGCCTTGTGGCACTGAATGGATGCTCCACAACCTTTCTGCTTGCACAGGTAGCACGTTAGCTTCCACCTAGCCGGTGGAATGTTGTCCACGCCCTCAATGGGCTCAAGGAAGACCGTGTTGGCAAAGCACACCTCTGGGATCCAAATAGCGCAGACCACATGTGCCCATCGTCCGTCGCTGGTCTGTTTAAATGCTCCGCCCCGGTTCGGGCAAAGCACGCAGTCCACGGGCCGAGAGGGCGACTGCAAGCAACAGCGGCAGAGCCACTGGCCCTCTGGGATGTAGGGAACTCCATAACACTCCTGGTGCACGGCCAGGTTGCAGATGTCACAGAACAGGATGACGTTACTGTTGAGACACTCGTCGTCGAGACAGACGCAGCAGAAGGCGTCTTCGTCAATGACGCTCTGCGAGGGCGCTTGGCTTCGTGACTCCAAGAACGACTCCTTTTCCAGACGGTCTATCAGGAGTTCGAAAGTGTCAGGTGACACTTGTGGCTGGCCTTCTGATGCCCGTCTTTCGTTCACCAGCTCCAGCCAGGCCACGTCTTCCTCGTCCATGTCATACTCCGCATCTGTGTCCAGCTCTTCGCTGGACTTCTCAATGTAGCGGTAGTATGACGAAGGGCGAGGAGGCGCCTCCACCGGTTCATAAGAGTCCTGTTCTCTGAAAGTAGGCTTGGGCAAAGCACTGTGGTGGGTGTTCACACTTGACTGCGTCTGAGATTGTCCGTGAGAGTTGGAGCAGTGGTTTTGTGATGAAGACGACGACGAAGACAACTGCTTCACGTCCTTCTTTTTACCCCTGTTGGGCACCGGTCGGCGTGGCGAGCTGACAATGGCGGTGACCGACGTCTGCTCGCTGTTTTCTTTGTTGCTGTTGCACTCCGCAATGTCCTGAGCAGTCATCTCATCTTCAGTGATCACGATCAAGGGGTCAAAGATGCTGATCCGATGCAGTCTTCCATCCAAGTCCACTTCCACTATTTTCTGTGCCTGTGCGTACGTTAGGGTTTCTCTGGTGGGTGAAACTTTCAGCCGGCAGGGAGAGGGCGAGCGTGGCTGTGATGCCCCCATACCTGATGTACCCGTGTCCGCGGCATCACTTTGGCCCCCGGGTAGGCCTCCCCTCCGTCGTGGTTTTCTCATGGGCACTCACCACACGCAGCCCCTTGTACCTTGACCTGTATAAAAAAAAAAGAAAAACAACAAACATAAGATTTCTTATATTCAAAACATGACAATACCAATGTGTCATTTCACTTAATAATAATAATAATTAATTACATTTATATAGCGCTTTTCTAGGCACTCACTCAAAGCGCTTTTACATAGAAGGGGGGAATCTCCTCAACCACCACCAATGTGCAGCATCCACCTGGATGATGCGACTGCAGCCATATTGCGCCAGTACGCCCACCACACACCAGCTGATTGGTGGAGAGGAGACTGAGGGATGGTACCAATCGTGTATATATATATATATATATATATGGGGATGATTAGGAGGCCATGATGGACAGGGGCCAATGGGCACATTTTTTTGGCCAGGATGCCGGGGTTACACCCCTACTCTTTATCGAAGGACATCCTGGGATTTTTAATGACCACAGAGAGTCAGGACCTCGGTTTAACGTCTCATCCGAAGGACGGTGCTTGTTACAGTATAGTGTCCCCATCACTATACTGGGGCGTTAGGACCCACACAGACCACAGGGTGAGCACCCCCTGTTGGCCTCACTAACACCTCTACCAGCAGCTACCTAGTTTTCCCAATTTGGTCTCCCATCCAGGTACTAACCAGGCTCAGCCCTGCTTAGCTTCAGTGGGAAACCAGTCTCTGGCTACAGGGTGATATGGCTGCTGACTTAATGTCTTGCCATGCCAAACAGCCAACAGTGAAAAATTCTCACATCACATCAGTCGTGTGTCTGTAAATACTACATGCTTTCATTTCCTGGAAGTGGTCACACAACCCGCATCATAACATGCTGATGATTCTTTTTTTTTCATTTTATACATGACTTTAAACAACACTGTTATTGCTAAATATAATACTGATAAGACGAGCACCCTATTTTTGTTTTGTTGTTTTAACAAACCATGTTTTTATTTATGTTTGCATTATTTGCACAATTCAAAAACAGAGAAATTCTATTGTTTGCACACACATTTTGTACATATTTCTAATATGCATTGTTGCATGATGTTAATAAAAGTTACACAGAAAAGTCATAATTTTTCTACATACCAGAATAAAATTATTATAGAAAATTACAAGTTACAAACTATTCAAAAGAGCAAATAAGCCAATTAAACAATACTGCAGTGTTTTATTTAAATGTAAAAAAATAAAAGAAAAAGGCTATTATATCCAGTAATATTATTAATAAGTATTATACTTAATATACACCGATCTGATGAAGTGAATAACACTGATTATCTCTTCATCACCTGTTAGTGGGTGGGATATATTAGGCAGCAAGTGAACATTTTGTCCTCAAAGTTGATGTGTTAGAAGCAGGCAAAATGGACAAGCGTAAGGATTTGAGCGAGTTTGACAAGGGCCAAATTGTGATGGCTAGACGGCTGGGTCAGAGCATCTCCAAAACAGCAGCTCTTGTTCCCGGTCTGCAGTGGTCAGTATCTATCAAAAGTGGGCGGCCAAGGCTCATTGTGAGGAGCGAAGGCTGGCACGTGTGGTCCCGATTAAACTACTGTATTTTTAGCTACTGTAGCTCAAATTGCTCAAGAGGTTAATGCTGGTTCTGATAGAAAGGTGTCAGAATACACAGTTTGTTGCGTATGGGGCTGCATAGCCGCAGACCAGTCAGGGTGCCCATGTTGACCCTTGTCCACTGGAGTAAGGTGGCCTGGTCTGATGAATCACGCTTACTTTTACACCAAGTGGATGGCCGGGTGTGTGTGTCATTTACCTGGGGAACACATGGCACCAGGATGCATTATGGGAAGAAGGCAAGCCGGCGGAAGCAGTGATGCTTTGGGCAATGTTCTGCTGGGAAACCTTGGGCCCTGCCATCCATGTGGATGTTACTTTGACACGTACCACCTACCTAAACATTGTTGCTACCCTGTATGGAAACGGTATTCCCTGGTGGGAATATATAATGCGCCTGACACAAAGAAAAAATGGTTCAGGAATGGTTTGAGGAGCACGAGTTTGAGGTGTTGACTTGCCCTCCAAATTCCCCAGATCTCAACCCAATCGAGCATCTGTGGGATGTGCTGAACAAACAAGTCCGACCAATGGACGCCCCACCTCGTAACTTACAGGACTTAAAGGATCTGCTGCTAACATCTTGGTGCCAGATACCACAGCTGTGGTATTTTTTTAACACACTGTGCTGTTTTGGCAGCAAAAGGGGGACCAACACAATATTAGAACATTATTAGGTTATGATTTTATGCCTGAATTGTGTATATTATTATTATTATTATTATACTCTGCCACACTTTTATTTTATTTTTTTGCACAAACACATTTTGTACACATTTGGTTAATTATATATAGTGAGAGAATCTTTCTAATTGTACTATGTTAATATGCATTGTTGCATTATGTTAATAAAACAAATATTTTGTTACATACCAGAATAAACGATATGATAGAAAATGACAAGTTTCTATTCAAAAGAGCAAATAAGCCAATTAAACAATACTGCAGTGTTTTGTAAAAAATTTAAAAATAAAGGACTATTATGCCCTGTAATATTATTATTATTGAGTATTATTCTTAATATATTTAATACTTATACTCTGCCACACTTTTATTTTTTAGTTTGCGTAATTTAACCAGTCATCAGTTTGTAAAAAAAATGCTCACATTTTGTGAAAGGACATTTGTATGTGTATTACATTAACATGCATAAAATCGAAATAAAAAAGTTAAGATATAGAAAGAATGTCTACATTATAGAATAAACAATACTACATAAGAATTAAACAGAAAACTCATTGGTGACAAAGTGAAGTAAGCATAGCAAATAAATATGTCAAATTCTTAAAAAAAAACTTGTTTATACAACTCAGTTCTGTCAACTATCACTATATAAATAAACTCAATCTCAAAATGAAATCAATATACAGGTATGCAAATGTATTCATTGCTAGTTTCGACATTAGATTACACAAAATTCATTGGCAGGATTAAGTTCAGGCCGGTCGCCAATTTAGTGTGTTTTTATTTTTGCAATGGGCGGGACTTTTGATCCCAAGGCCTCTCGCAGTTCACCCTTTATCTCTCAACGATAAAACGCGTTAAAATTGTAATACAGGATCACGTCGCAGTTATACATCCGTAACAGCTGCCTCAAACACTTTAAGAGGCATATTACAAAACTCAAAGTGGAGTTTGAGGAATTTGTCACTGAAGTGAGACGACCACCAGAGGCTGCGAAGTTTATCAACCCCACATACTTAGACAACCAATCACAGGCGTCCACCCTCTCCGTCTAGCCAATCAGCGGCGAGAAAAAGTATAACACAAGCTAATAGTTAGGTTGAGCGTCCTTGATCCTAGAACGAAACGTCAGCCATATTTACAGTCCAAACAGAACTTCAGATTCAGTTAAGTTTCCCGAGAACCCCTAACACAAAAATAAACAATGACAACATTGTTACCACTTCAAAACATAAAACTGTTCCTCTGAGACACCGTATATACGAACATGCTTACCGATAAACTCCGAGACGATCGAAACACCGAGGCGGCTAAAGCTGGCGGGCTAGTTAGCCGCTCTAGCCCGGGTAATCAGCACAGCAACGCCGCGTGCGGTAACCAACCAGCCGGCTCAGCTAAGCAATGACCGTTGTCATTGACTTCACTATTAACATTGGTAACACACACAAAATACACTATAAAAAACAGACATATTACCGTATTTCCCGACCACAACTTCCGTAGAGACGCAGGAGCTTTTTGCGAAGGCTGTTTAAGCTGGCGGCTTGGCCGAAAAGCCGGTAAAAAATCGCCGATAAAATGCCCCTCGTCTCTCAGTCTTCCATAATTTCCTCCTGCAAATGTCTTCTGCGCACTCATGAATTTGGATTAATTTCCAGCATTTTAACTTCTGAGCGACTCTTGAGTTGGATTAGACGGGAGCAGCAAAGCTAGCTGGCTATTTTCAGCTTCGACTACTACAACCGTCGCTCGCTGCCTGGGTAGATAGTTAGTAGCTCGCCAGATACACAGGCAGAACGGAGCGGAGCTTTCTGTCGAGATAGTAAGAACACGCCCCTTCGGAAAAGCAGGCCATCTACTCTGTTAGCTATACGACTAATTTAATAAAGCACTACGGTAGTGTTTATTTAACTCATAATAAGGGCTGGAAGTTTGAGACACCTGAGTGTGCTAAGGCGCATCTGTGCTTCCCACACAGTTCATGCTATGGTCACAGTTCATAACATGCCATCCGTAATGCATACATACTGCTCGATTGGTTGGAGAGATGCAGATATTAGGCCGGTGAGAAAAGAGGATATTACTAGTTAAATTGTTTGCCAATACGATCAAGAACTCAAGCATGTACAAACACGATATGAATGAGAGAGAGAAATAGGGAAAAAAAATCACATTATCTATTTTCAAGACATGGGTATATTTCAAGAACGGTTGAGTTAATGCAAGTCTTTATGTCAGATCCCACATTTTATGACAACATCCCTGCTGAAAATCCAGCTAAAACCAGCCTAAGCTGGTTGGCTGGTCTTAGCTGGTTTAAGATGGAAGTAGCTGGTTTTAGCAGCCTGGCTAAACTGGTCTCCCAGCCTGATTTAGCTGGTCAAGCTGGTTTTAGATGGTCTCCCAGCCTGATTTAGCTGGTCAAGCTGGTTTTAGATGGTTTCCCAGCCTGATTTAGCTGGTCAAGCTGGTTTTAGATGGTTTCCCAGCCTGACTTAGCTGGTTAAGTTGGTCTTCCAGTCTGGACAAGTTGGTGGCCAGCTGCTTTTAGCTGGTCTCCCACCCTGGCTTATCTGGTCAAGCTGGTCTTAGCTGGTCTCCCAGCCTAACTTAGCTGATGAACACTTTACCTAATTACAAATTAATCAGATTACATGGTCCATATACAGATATAAATTATTTGTCTAAACACCCAGTGGCAGAAAAAATAGGGACAGTCAGCCAGCCTGACCAGCTAAAATCAGCGAAGACCAGCTAAAACCATCAAAGACCAACAATTACCAGCTAAGACCAGCCTGACCAGCTAAAACCAGCAATTACCCGCTAAGACCAGCCTGACCAGCTAAAACCAGCTAAGACCAACAATATCCAGCAAAGACCAGTTTGACCAGCTAAGACCAACAATATTCAGCTAAGACCAGTTTGACCAGCTAAGACCAGCCTGACCAGCTAAAAAAAAAATTCAAAACCCCTCTAAAACCAGTCTGATAAACCAGCTATGACCAGGCTGGGAGACCAGCCAAAACCAGCCTGACCACCTTAGGCTGGTTTAAGATGGATTTTTCAGCAGGGATCTCTACCTAACACCGATGTGCTACTCAATACCTTGATGTGCCATTTGTCATGGCCAATCAATCACTTCTACAAGCTAAACATCCTGTCACACCTTTCAAAGGATTTGAAGCTAGCAAAAACAAGCCATAAAGTCAACATGAGATTAGAACTGACCGTATGTGTCTTAATACACATTCTTGGGTCTTAATGTGAATAATTTGTCTGTCCAAATAACAATGTTTGTCCATGCAATCTTTCAATACAATGCAATAACTGTACTTAACAGTCCCTCCCCTTTAACCATCTGTCTTCATTATGGAATGAGACACCCAGTTTTCACTATTCATTCAATTCCCGCTGGATAAAACCTCCGCTAGAAAAACAGGCAATACCAGAAAACCATTTACTAGTAGCATATCCTGTTTCACTTCGAAATATGCCAGATTATCAAAGTATTTCATGTTGACTTTAAGTAGGTAAACATTTTATAATACCAAAGCTTTCTTTAAGTGTTTAACTGAAGTCAGTAACAGTGGTTACAATGTCTGAAAGCTTCAGACAAAGCATTTATTTTTTATTAGCATATATAGAGAGAAAGACAAACATTTTCTATATTTTTTATCCACTGCCTGGCCCCAAAAAAGTTGCTGTTTGGATTTAAATAGGCAAAAGGCTATGATTGGATCATTATTGCAGTGATTATTATGTTTCTAGCATGTTATATGTTTGGCAGCAGTTCTTCTAACCCTAATTGATGGAGTGTGTAGCTTTTCATTTCTTAAACAACCATGTAGGAAGACACATCATGGCCATATTCCAGGATGACAATGTCAAGATTCTTAAATTGTGAAAGAATGGTTGGGAGGGAGCATGAAGAATCATTTCCACACATGAATTGACTCCTCTGAGTCCAGACCTTAAATTCATTGGAAGTCTTTGGGATGTGCTGGAGGAGACTTTACAGAGTGCTGGACTCTTGCATTGTCAATACAAGATCTTGACCAAACATTGACGCACCTCTTGATGGAAAAACAGCACGATTTTTGATGCAAGAACTGCTGCCAAACATATAACATGCTAGAAACATAATAATCACTACAATAATGATCCAATCATAGACTCTTAAGCATTTGCCTATTTACATTAATTAAAATACTTTTTATTTTTGGCCGGGCAGTGAATTATTCAAAAGTTTCGATTTTAAAAAAATATTATGCTCACCAAGGCTGCATTTATTTGATAAAAAAAAAAAAAAAAAAATATATATATATATATATATATATATATAGTGAAATATTACAATTTAATATATAAATGTAATTTATTCCTGTGATGGCAAAGCTGTATTTTCAGCATCATTACTCCCGTCTTCAGTGTCACATGATCCTTCAGAAATCATTATAATATGTTGATTTGATGCTCAAGGATCACTTATTATTATCAATGTTGAAAACAGTTTTGCTGCTTAATTTTTTTATGGAAACCGTAATACTTAAAAAAAAAAAATGATGAATAGAAAAGTAAAAAACACAAACAGCATTTATTTGTAACAATATAAATGTCTTTACTGTCAGTTTTGATCATTTTAATGCATCATTGCTGAATAAAAGTATTAAAGGTGGGGTAAGTGGTATTTTGTGCTAAAGTGCTAAACCTCCTCACTGTCTGTTTCAAGCGCCAGCTCCCAAAGTGTGTCCAAACAGTAAGATAATAAACTCCTAATATATGTTTGTTTCCTCTTTTCGTGATCGATATAACCCTCTAATCTTGTCATAATTGTAATGTGTTCGTGCTCATGCTATCGAGTTGTTCATGAGAACTGTGCTTGTGTTTTTGGGATGACTTTTTCATTGAACATTCGAACTGTTTGTTTTGGTAATTTGAAATCAACATGGGTTAACAGAAAGCACTTACCCCACCTTTAATTTCTTAAAAAAAAAAAAAAAAGTCGTACTAACACCAAAATTTGAACGGTATACAAACTACTTGAAGTTTAAAACCCATAACACTAAAATACATGACATTGTTAATAACCGTCCTTTTATAGAGCATTTTTAACATGATAGCACTTAAGGGATAGTTTACTTGATACTCATTTACTCACCCTCGTATCATTCAAACTTATTTTCTTTTTTTGTGTAAAGCATAAAGAGAACATTTAGCAGAATTAACATCTTGGTCTGCTTTGCTTCCCACACAAAGCTATCGTACGACTTTACATTACCACATTACTAAAAAATAAAATGCTCATTCACCAGAAGCCCAGATATCCCACATATTCCAAAAGGAGTTGGTTATTGTACAAAATACTGCTATTCATATACTTTTTAAGGAGTGAATAAACATTCTAAATAGTTTCAAGGCGGAGACTAAATTGCCTAATCGCAATACAGTACAGCGTTAACGTCAGACCCATTATCACTAGGACATGGTGAGTGTGTTTCTTCTCTTTGAATCTCTTCTTGGGAAAGGAACAAAGCTCCTCACTTCTTTAAAGGAGAAACCTGTGAAAAAAACAGTCACATTACATTTGCATACACAATTTATGTCAATATAAAAGTACAGCAGCCATGACTATCTGTGTAATATCTGTTGTTGCTCACGTTTCCACTCTTCTAAGGGCAATGTGGCATTGTCATAGCTGTCATCGTACGACGTGGGCACTGGCCAGTCATCTGGGTCCCTCAGGCCATCAAAATAACTGTGAGCCAATGCACCATCAGCAGTGAGACGAGCGTCAGCATCTAACACCAGCATCTTCTCAAGCAGATCTACCGCTGGGGTTAGTTACCAGTGCAGTGGTAATGAGGAACACAATGTGTCAGAAACAAAGTGACAGCATTAGAATAGCAAGAGCTGATACATGTATTATTATATTAGTACAGGGCAAGCTGAGCTATTAGTGCATTAGTGCCCGTCCACTTTTGGTGTTCCGGATGTATTTTGTCCATTCATTTCTTTCATAGGGATTTCAAAAAAGTCTTTGTTAAAGCGTTAGAAGCCTAGCCTGACAAGCCAGACCCACATCAAGATGTTGGGTCTGGGAACACACCATTGGCAGGGCTCAATCCGAGGGGCGGGATAAACGGTTGTCTTTCAAATTCCCTCTGCCCGCAATAGGATAGCGCTACAACCAACTAGAGAAGAAGGTGAAGCGAGCTAGTTGATACATTAACCTTTCGCCGTATCCGGTCGGCAAACATCTTCCTATCTTAAGAATGACTTCAGTGCCGTTCTTTGTTCTTTTCTCAAAGAAAAGCTTAACTCCAAGTCTCCCAGAGTCGCAGCCAAAGCAGATTCGAAAGGCCGCTGTTCGCCAGCTTCTTTGTTTTCAAGCAGCACGCGGAACCGCCACAACTCTGCCGTCATTATGTTAAAGGCGGCATGAAATCAAATTTTACAATTTGTTTTTTTATATTTAATATTGTAGTGTTTACTATAACTGATTTATCTGTGCACTTCATTAATTTAAAAAAATGTATTTACCCTTATAATCTTTAATCAAATACGTTAACTTTCCCTCCCCCATCGAAGCGACTTCTCTTCTCTCCCGGTCATGTGCTATGGCGCGAGGGCGGGGTTATCGCCCCCTGTCTCGTTTCTGCACCGCCTCTCAGAAACCTGTCACTGATCGTAGCAATATGGTGGTTAGGTGCATTTTTCTCGGTGTACACAATACCTTCTTCAGGAAGGACTTGAGGCAAAAAGAGAGAAATATATGAGAAATAAAATACTTTTTTATGTAAAAATTACTCAATATAGTCGGACGAACAGCTTGTTGTCACGGCTCGCACTTAGGAATGCAGCGTGTGTGAACGCGCGTACGGCGCGCCCCCCTTATAAGGGAGAGCTGAGAAAAAAGTTTGACGGAAATAAAGCCATAAAAGGCTTAAAATAAGTTAAATCTGTAGCATAAACCAGCGAAAAGTGAGGAAATATGCTCAGTAACATATCTAGAAAAGATTTAGAGAGAAAATAAATTTATTTAACAGATAGATCGAGATTTTCTCCACAACTGAGTGCAAACTGGCATTCAAAAAACGGAAGTTGAGATCATCTATTTCTCCTTATTGTGACGTAAATACGAGTGAAACGGCTTCTGAAATTAGAAAGAAATGTAGGGTGAGGCTTGATTTCGTCCTTCGGGAATTGATTGGATCGTTGGAAGTTGGGCGTTGCTAACAAAATGGAGGCAGATTTGAAGTTTGCACTTAGTTGTGGAGGAAAAACTCAATCTATCTCTTAAATAAATGTATTTTCTCTCTAAATCTTTTCTACATATGTTACTGAACACATTTCCTCACTTTTCGCTGGTTTGTGCTACAGATTTGAAAAAAGCTTTTATTTCTCATATATTTCTCTCTATTTGTCTCAAGTCCTTCTTGAAGAAAGTATTGTGTACACCGCGAAAAATGCACCTAACCACCATGCTACGATCAGACAGTGGCAGGTTTCTGAGAGGCGGTGCAGAAACGAGATGGGGCGATAACCCCGCCCTCGCGCCATAGCACATGACCGGGAAGGAAGAGAGGTTGTTTAGATGGGGGAGGGAAAGTTAACATATTTGATTAAAGATTATAAGGGTAAATGATTTTTTTTTTTTAATAATGAAGTGCACAGATAAATCAGTTATAGTAAACACTACAATATTAAATATAAAAATACGAATTGTAAAATTTGATTTCATGCCGCCTTTAAGTTTATTGCAAAATAAGCATATATATTCAAATATTTAAGTATTTTGAGAGATTAAGGAGACGACTCGATTACGTCATTTGCGGCGCTTCATGGGTGTGGGCGGAGCTAACGAGATCTTCTGGCATGGGTTCCTTGTTTCCACTCTCTGATTGGTGGAATTTTTGTACAGCATCATGGGTAATGTAGTTTTTCACCACAAATTCTGTGTTAAACAATTATTTTAAAACTAGGTTGAAATAATGCAGGCAAACGGCTTCAACATAGATCAATAACCTCATAGTTCACAGTAAGTCTGTCTTTAAAAGTTTATAAGTTATCATTAAAAATCAATTTCCATATGGAGAAATTGAATGGAGTTTTTATAATCAAGAAGAATTGCAATTCTAGAAATTCAAGGGTAACATTTTACGATAAGGTTCAATTAGTGAACGCAAGTTAATACATTAGGCATTTTTTTACATCATTTATTAGTCTAGGTTAATGTTTCATACATTAAATATACTATTGTTCATTGTTCATTTATGTTTGTTCATAATACAATGTTAATATGTGCAGCTCTGAATGTTACAAATGTATTAGTATATGTAGAAATTACGTGAATATCATGAATTAGTGTTTTAGAATATTTTCTATAATCAAGAAGAATTGCAATTCTAGAAATTCAAGGGTAACATTTTACGATAAGGTTCAATTAGTGAACGCAAGTTAATATATTAGGCATTTTTTTACATCATTTATTAGTCTAGGTTAATGTTTCATACATTAAATATACTATTGTTCATTGTTCATTTATGTTTGTTCATAATACAATGTTAATATGTGCAGCTCTGAATGTTACAAATGTATTAGTATATGTAGAAATTAACATTATCGTAGATTATAAAATGCTGTTCATAATAGCCAATGCATTAACCAATGTTAGCTAATTTAATAGTAACGTCATTAAAATGTTTGGCTGACATTTCATATTTTTTGTGGATGCCTATTAAAATTGCAATATATAACTAATCTAGAAGTTTTCACTGCTGTGCAATAGTATAGAATATGTGTGGCATGTCTTCAGCTGACATTCTACCTGAAGTTTGGTGTAAAAATGTAAAATCGTGCTTAAATAGCTCTGTTGCAGTCGCTCAGCATCTTGTCATTTTTGTCAGAAATAATAACACATCACATTGACAGGCAGTAACTATGCAGTCAAACTAAATCATAAGTTTTACACTGGAAAAGGATCTCTTGCTAAGCAAGAAATGTGACAACATGACAAAGGAGTAATTTTATTGGGGTATTACTTACCTTTTTTACTGGCTCTGGGAAACAATGTAGAGAAATCTTTGCGTGGGTAGTGGGGCAGAGATTTGACATAGTTCTTAGCCTATTTAACAGCAGCCAAGAGATATTGACACTTGTCAAGATCAGGGATGACAGATGAGCACAGTAGCTACAGCAACTGTCACACAATATGTTAATAATTCAAGTTTTTCCCCCAAATATTCAAGACCATCTTATTTCCCATCGCATTAGCAATTCATTCCGAGTTGCATCAGACATCAGTCGCATGTTTAATCAAGATTCAGACAAACCATGTATTAAAGATACTATCTTAGGTTGCATTGAAATTGTCTTACCTCTGGGCTTTCTAGTTTCTCAATAAATTCGGGACCTGGTGTTCCTGTTACTTTCATTATCTGAGTCAACTGATCCATGTCTGAATGTCAAAAAGTTAAAGGCAATACACAGTTATTTCTGTTCTTGACAAGCAAGACAAAAGGGAACAAGTGGGCACAGTATTTCTAAATGCAATCACAATTAACTAAATGACAGTCCCTGTATGTCAGTGACAGTGAAATTTAAGAAACAGAACATTAAAAGGATAGTTCGCCCAAAAATGAAAATGATCTCCTAACCCTCATGTCTTTACAAAGCTGTATGCTGTCTTTTTTTTTTCAAAAGTTGATTGTATTTTATATTAAAAAAATAAATAAACAAACCATAACAACAGATAGGATTGGAAGGACATGAGGATGAGTAAATAATGTCAGAACTTCATTTATGGATGAACTATTCCTTTAATAAAGTATTGACATATTTTTTATCTAGCCCTCAGAATGTGGACAAAAATTAGGCAATAAAGTAAATTAGGCAAAGTGAATGCTGAAGGATACAGTCTTTTCCTTTAAAGAGTGTTTTTCCATTGAACATTTCACCCATGATACACCCAACAGACCAGATGTCCACTAGAAATGAGGAAAAAATGCAACAATCACAAATATTGAACTATAATAATCATTAAAACCAGTCCAGTCCTTAAAAGAATGCAAACCATTTGACATCCTATACATTCACACAGCCATACTGAACTCAGCAATATAGAACCGATCTTAGTAATAAATAAAAATCTGAGCACATTCTGACTAACTGGCAATTAAAGATTGATATTTAAATTAAAGGGATAGTTCACCCAAAAATGAAAATTCATCATTTACTCAGCCTCAAGTTGTTCCAAACCTGTATGAATTTCTTTCTTCTGCTGAACACAAAAGAGGATATTTTGAAGAATGTCAGTAACCAAGCAGTTGATGGTCCACATTGACTTTTTACATTTACATTTATGCATTTGGCAGACGCTTTTATCCAAAGCGACTTACATTGCATTCAAGGTACACAGTTTTTACATTTTGTCAATTATTGCTTTCCCTGGGAATTGAACCCATGACCATGGCGTTGCTAGCGCCATGCTCTACTGTTTGAGCTATAGGAAAGCCTTCCATAGTATTTTTTCTTCATACTATGGAAGTCAATGGAGACCATCAACTGTTGGGTTAGCCATATTCTTAAAAATATCCTCTTTCATGTTCAGCAGAAGAAAGAAATTCATACAGGTTTGGAACAACTTGAGGCTGAGTAAGTGATGCCAGAATTTTCATTTTTGGGTGAACTGTCCCTTTAAGCGTTATCCTTATTTAGCAGACATAACTATACACATTTAGCACAATGAAAAAGTATTATATATGTTAATCCATCAATATTCATGAGGAATAGTATGGAGCCCTTAAAGGGACATGGTGATGGGAAAATATTTTTTCCTTCACCATGTCCCTTTAGGGGTTTCGTAGAATAGTGAAACATGGAGTTCTTAATCTAATCAAACAGGTAAGAGGAGCGTGTTTATCAAGTTCTGTCAGTCACAACATAAGAGCACATATAAGTGAAGTACTGCCGCAGGCGACTGAGTTCAGACAACAATCCCACACGCAGCAAATGCAGAAACATTTGACTTTCTCATTCATTACAATTCATTAACATATGTTAAATACATTTAGTGGCGTTTTAATTTATTTCATTTATTGCAAATACAAGAAAAAAGTCAGTCAATCAATTCAATATTCTATTAACCTTAAAGGGATAGTTCACCCAAAAATCATTTACTCACCCTCATGTTGTTCCAAACCTGTATAAAATGTCCTTGTTCTGTTGAACACAAAGGAAGATATTTGGAAGAATGTTTGAAACCAAACAAATTTCGGCCCCCAATGACTAACCACAGTAGGAAAAAAAATACTATCGTTTTTTATGGATTTGTTTGGTTACAAACATTCTTCCAAATATCATTCTTTGGTGAACTATCCCTTTAAAGGAACACGCCGCTATTTCTGAAAATAGGCTAATTTTCCAACTCACCTATTTTTTATTTAGTCTTAGTCTTGTGCCAAATGTCTTTGTTAGTTTTAGTCATATTTAGTCATTCACATATCTTTTTTTGTTAGTCAAGTTTTAGTCAACTAAAAGTCTCGTCATTTTAGTCTAGTTTTAGTCAAAAGAAAACTCAATATATTGTGTGGCAAAATAAGTTACATAAAATATATATAACCTGCATAATGTATGTGCCACAACACCATAGCTAACTGGTTGATTTACAGCGTAGATGCCTAAAATCAGCATTAGCTTATGAGACGATGAGCACAAATATCGATTTCGATCTTGATTCAGTATGAATTCATATGTATATATCCTACTGTACATATAAGGAAAAATAAGTTTGCCTTTTAGCACTATTTTAAACTTTTTTGGGGTTAAATTATATTTGCTTGCATTCTTTACTATTCACTATTATTAACATTTTAAAATTTCACAAATAAGTAAGCAGTTATGATCTGCAATACTTTTTTGAGCAACTAGACTACATGTATATTGATTAAAGAGCCATACAGGATTAAATAGTATTTAGTACGGAAAGATCCTCAAAATATTAAATAAATATTATTGAACTAAAATATAGGCTATTTATTTTTAAAATAGTTAAGGTGTATGGTCACATTTGACCACCAATGAGTATAAGTGTGACTAATTAGTAAGGAATACCTGAGGGCTAAATACAAGAAAAACATTAACATTAATGTTAACAATGTTGCATCTCTACCACTCTCCATAATAAAATGATACTGTAAATGTGGTTGACGTAATAATCAATGCACACTATGCTGTACTGTTTACCAAAAATTGCAAACACCTGTATAGTGAAGCTGTTGTGTATCCGCGGCTTAAGCCATTCAAATGTATTGACACAGCGCTAGAAGTATTGAGCGCTCAGGGAACCACGTGACTGCGCGCGCCGCCGCGAGATGACAGGCTTGCAGCAACAGGAGGAGTATGAGAGAGACCTGTAGCCTACTCGAGCAACAGCGCAAACTCTTACAGAATATTTTGAATAGCTGAATATTATATCTCATGATGAAAAAGTAGAGACGATTGTAGACGAGAGATTTTATCTTATGCAAAAATTTTTAGTCTTGTCCTTTTTCGTCAACAATAATGTGTGTTAATTTAGTCTTAGTCAGCGTTTTTGGACATTGGTGCAGTCTCGTCAACGTCTCGTCTTAGTCATGGAAAAAAAAGGTCGTTGACGAACATATTTAGTCTCGTCTCGTCTGACGAAATTAACACTACAGCCGATCTCCGGGTCTGGTGGTCTATATGAGATTCAATGATCTATGCTAAGCAATGCTAAAAGAGCTACCGCCAGACCCAGAGAACGGCTGAGTGGATTTGAAAACTGTTTAACTCTTGGAGAGTTGGAAAATGTATTTTCAAAATATAGTGGCGTGTTCCTTTAAGGTTCATAGAATATTGAATTGATTGTTTGGTAAAGATGTAAATTTGTTAGAAATAAATTGTATGCATTAAATTGGAAGATGTCCATACGTTGATATTGCGTGTCTATCCAAAGAGTTAAGTAATAAAAGTGAAGTATGGAGGGGATAATTGTTTTTAATGATCCTACAAGTTCGATTAAACCATCAAAACAGAAGAACATATTTTATATTAGGGATGCACGATATATCGGCAACATATCGTTATCGGCCGATAAATTATTATTTTTGATGTTATCGTTATCGGTCCAATAAGAAAATTTGACCGATATATTCAAGCCGATAGATAATGTATTATTTCCTTCAACTGAGACAGACGCGCGGTCCACCATGATGGGTTTGAATTGCTCTAAATATGATTGGAATCACTTTGAAAAGGAAAATACAGTTATGTGCAACATATGCTGCGCAAGTCTAATATAATCTACATAAAATGATAATGAGAATAGAATACGGCTGTAAAAGAGCGTTGTGTTTCAGCGCGTTTGTTGAGGGAAGAGCGCGCCCACGGAGTTACACCTTCATGACAAGCACAGTCAAGTTCGCTTGTGCATTCACAGCCTTTTGTGCCATTGTAAGTTGTAATATTATATTTATTATTATTCTGTGTATGTAATCTCATATAGGATGCGTTTGGTTGAGTTAATTAACGATGCAGTAAAGCACTTCATTGTACCGGTCTTTAGCTTCAGCGCGCATTTCAAACAGAAATGCACAGCATTCATAACCACTGGGACTGTCCTATACATAACACTGTAATGAGAATATTTCTGTTATAAAACGTTGTGAATTCTCTGGGGTTAGTTGTTGTGTTTCAGTGCGCTGTTGTGGGAAGCGTCCACAACTCATTGACCAGCACAGTCAAGTTCGCTTGTGCATTCGCGTCATTTTGAGCATATGTAAGTCATAATATTACGTTTTTGTAGTATAAACATCTGATTAATGTCATATAGGATGCGTTTCGTTAAGTCAATAACCTGCAGTGCTTCATTGTACCGGTGATCATCTTCAGTTTCAGCGCGCGCTCTCAAACAGGGGAAGAGCATCCACAGGAGTTATAAGCCTTCATCTATGCGTGATTTTGTGCAAATATAAGTTGTAATATTATATTTATTTTGTATAAATATCTGATTGTTCTCATATATGATGCCTTTAGTTGTTAATTAACCTTCTAAGCGCTTCAGTTTACGGTTGTTTGTTCATTCTCTCCAGCTTCAGCGCGCTCTCAAACAGCAACATTATTCCTAATAGACTAGACTAATATTAAAGATGTTTACTATTACTGTAATATTAAACATATTTTTTTCAAAAACACAGAAGCATTATTTTTTATAACTAGCACTTTTATTGTTCTCGTATCATTTCCATCAACAATACGGTTTGATTAAAACCATTTCCTTATTGTCTGTGCGGAGGTTATTTCATGCACTTGCATTCTGATTCTTTATTATGCAGCCTAAGTAATGCTGTTCAATAACTTGTTTGCATTATTTAGGTATATTATTTTTATTTTTTAGGCAATATCATTTTTGGTAACATTTTACAAATAAGGTCTCATTTGTTAATGCATTAACTAACACGAACAAACAGAGAGCAATAACCGTTGTTTATTTTAGTAATGAAATGTTTGTGTTTATTAACAGTCCATTCACAGTGCAGACCTAATGTTAAAAGACACAACTTTGGGTCTGAATATGTTGAGATTAACATGAACTGAGATGAATAAATCCTGTTGAAGTATTGTTCATTCATTGTTGGTTAACTAATACTAACAAAAATTAAACCTTATTGTAAAGTGTTAACATTTTTTTTCTATAAAGTAAGTTGGCCATAGGAGTGTAAAATTAATTTGAAAAGGTAAGGAATCTTACACTGGTGTAAATAGGCTACTGTAGTGTATAGGTTTGATTTATGTTGAAGTGTTTGGGACATGGCTTTTAATGGGGAGCCTTTTGTTTTTGTAATCAGGCTCTCAGAGTTTATTAAAATTTGTATTTAGATTTATCGGCCAATATATCGGTTTTCAAATATAAAGAATTATCGATTTTTAAAATATAAGGGAAAAACAAAACACTAAAGTAGGTTAAGGTATTTATCTGAAAATGATTTGGCAAAAAAGGCAAGGTTTTATTTTACTATGCCAAAAAATGCATAGAAAAACAAAAAGCATACATTGACTAATCAGTTATTAATATTTATATGGTGCTTGTTTTAGCATGTGTTTATAATTTCTTTGTATGACAGACTTGTCAAAAAAAATCCACACAATTTAAGTTTTATTGCGTTGTCACACACACTAAAAAATAAGCTCCGAGCACAACTATGCAATATGCTTACAAATTCTTCAACGCATTTTTAATAATATTGGAATAAAAGGATGTAGATGTCAATTTGCATCACTTCTGGCCACTATTGTATACCTTTGAATACTAATGAGAGAGTGTTATAAATGCTCATATAGACCAGTAGAGGTGCTATTGGACAGTTTTGACTAACTGGACCATAACAGATGACTGAATCAACAATTAGTTACCTCATATTTTATGAACAAATGTTTTGCTAAAACACCTGAGTAGCTCTTGTTAATAATTTGAATAGGAATGTACATCTTAATGAATGACAAACATCTTGCCTGTCTGTGTGTAGTGCATCCAGTTTAGAATGACCTCGGGGGCCCGGTACCACCGCGTCACAACGTAACCGGTCATCTCTGCTTCTGCATGACGTGCCAGGCCAAAATCCAATATCTGCAGCCAGAGCAAAGGATGGCGTTACTGTCAACTGCCTGGGGTTTACACTTTTTTCTTTTATGGTGAAAGAATGGTGGCACAGACCTTCAGCTCACAGTCTTGGTTCACAGCCAGGTTTCCTGGTTTGAGGTCCTGCAATGCATAAAGGTGTTAATCTTCCTACAAAGACATTGTTCTTGAACAATTACACAAGATCTAAGTGGGTTTCTTAACAAATCTTTAGTCTGAATTCGACAAGCTGTATTTTTCCCATTTAAAGTGAGCTGGGCGGCTTTAAACAGTTCTGAGCATGTACAGGCACTGCTTTACTTACAGGAAACCATTGGCATTACCTCATAGTACAATGCACAATAGGAAAGCTCACCCAATGCAAAAAGCCTTGAACTCACACTGATATGAATAGCTTGGAGGACCTTCATTTTTTTGTACATTTCAATCTGGCAACAAGGTGTGTGCATCCACTACATAATACATACTTGTTAAAATGCGTCTCCAGAAAATCCTATATAATGTGTGTCTATTACACAATTTAGATAATATAATCTGAGTACTTTTAGATTACTTTGACCTTACTTTTAGTCATAACTTGATTATTACTAATATATGAGTAGAATAGCCTTGTACTATACTGATATAAAGAAACAAAGAGAAAAATGATGGTGAAAATTTGACATCAACAAAAGTGCATTGAACATTACATTACGTCAGGGTCTCCCAAAAGTCCCAAAGGGGGTTTGTAAGTTGATGAAAAGGTAATAATTAACTTAACCATACAAATGTAACATTTTAAAACAAACTAAATAAAACACAAAAAAGATGAAATATTGTATTTGTTATGCTGTGTGGCCTCTGAATTGTGCAATTCCACAAAACCGGAAGGCTTTCTGACTATACATAAGCAATAGGCTGTTTTAGAAAAGACAATTTAAAAGACAGAAAAGAAGAATTAGTGAGAATCAATAAAGTATGTATAATTCACATATTTTGTGAATATCAAGTAATCATTTAATCAATAAAAATTTAACTGTAGTCTGATTATGAGTATTTTAAAACTAAATGTAATCTAATTACAAGTATATATTTTTTGGAATCTGATTATGTAATCCAGATTACATATCATTTAAAAATATGGTTTGTACAATAATTTACTTTTCTTTATTTGGAATTTTGACCCCCCAAAAAAGATTATTCATAATCAATGATCAAAAACACAGCTTCACGTTACATAATTGAGTCGTCAAAAAAAAAAAACAGAAATACATTATATTAAATCTAATTGGATAAGACATGTCTGAAGCTATTGTAAAATAGTTATTAATAAATTATAAATATATTTATTATCTTAAGCTGAGAGGGGTCTTTTCCGATGAGAGGACGTGTAGTTAATGGCTGTTGATAGTCCACTGATCAATACATATTAGCGAATTAGCTGCAAGTAAATGTAATTCATGGAGATGAAAACTCCCCCATGGAGCACATTTGCATCTCCCGAAGAGCTACAACGATCCCAAGAGATGCCATGTGTCTTTAATTCAGCTCTGTGTGGAAATGATAATTATGAGCAGATGCTGTTTATTCACTGCCAGTCTCACTTACTCTGTGAATGATGCCAGCACCATGAATGTACTGTGGAGTGGAGAGAAACAGAGAAAAAAGAAATACCACAAATCAGTATTATGAGATTCTTCACTGTGTATTTGATTACACTAATAAGATTGATCTGAAAGACTGTATTAACATTCCTACTGGCAATAATCCTAAACCCAAAGCAAACTTCTCTTTTTACACATACATACATTTCACTAGGCGCATGCAGAACAATATTTCTAACCAAGCATGCAATGTACACTTTGCTCACGTTACTTTGGTCTTAAGTGCATGTCTGGTTTCCTGCAGTACTAATGTTTTGCATTAATTAAAGGGTTTGCAGGTGGTCATGTTTCTGTTCTGACCTAGTGAATGTCTGATGTGATTTACAAGTGGCAAATATTTGCTCTTTTTTCTCAAACATTCGGTTACTTTAGTATTGTGAGACGTTTAGTCAACAGGAAAATGCATTCCCAACACATTTTACTTCCACAATGTAATGTATTTTCTAGTAAAAAGGAAAATAAAGGAAGCAAAACTTGGTTTTAAAAATCAGGAAATGAAGGGATTGTGGTTGTTTCAGAGGTGGAGCAATTTTTTTTTTTAAGTGCACTGATAAATTATGCACAATAAGTCCACAAACATGTTTGGGGTTGGTAAGATTTTTTAAAAATGTTTTTAAGTCTCTTATTCTCACCAAGGCTGAATTTATTTGATCGAAAATACAGTAAAATCAGTAATATTGTGAAATATTATTACAATATTTTCAAATGTAATTCATTCTTGTGATGGAAAAGCTGAATCAGCAGCCATTACGGTCACATGATCCATCAGAAATCATTCTAACTAGCTGATTTGGTGCTCGCACTTTTAACAATCCTTCCCTCACGGGTCGAAATGACCCGAAGACCTAAAATTATACTAATTGTTTTCTTTGTCCAGAAAGCTTATTTGAATTAATTTTGATTATATGTTTTTCTATTTTTTTTAAAAGTCCTGTTCTTCGTGATCCCATTGTTCAAACTTTAGTTAGTGTGTAATGTTGCTGTTAGAGCATAAATAATACCTGTAAAATTATAAAGCTCAAAGTTCAATGCCAAGCGAGATATTTTATTTAACAGAAGTTCCCTTTCAAAGCCTACAGCGAACGGCTGGCTTGGACTACATCCTGGTACTTCCTTCATTAATGACGTCAGTAGAACAGTTTGTTGACTAACCTCCGCCCACAAGAATACGCGAAAAAGGGGGCGTGGTCTTGTTGCTGTCCCACGTGGAGAAGAGGAAGTGTCGCGTGGAGAAAAGGAATTGTTGCGTTTGAGTGTGTTTGTCGCCATGTCGTCGAGACGCTGTTATTTTCATCCCGGAGTCAAATCACCTTTGTTTGGCTTTCCCAGGGACGCTGTAGAGATCATTAAGCGCATACATCTCCCCGTTAAGAGGCGTGACCTTTCCGTGCAACGTGCGCTAAGCTGCTGTCGAATCACAACACAGGAACCGGGAAACGTGCGCTAAGCTGCTGTCGAATCACAACACAGGAACCGCTGGCACAATCAGAACTCGTTACGTATTTCTGAAGGAGGGACTTCATAGAACAAGGAACTCATCAGCCGTTTTTAGGACAGTGAAAACAGCGGTGTACAGATACAGTAGATTGTGTGAAAAATACTGTGTTTTTTTACACGCGAAACATGAACACATGTTATATTGCACACTGTAAACACAATCAAAGCTTCAAAAAAACACGAAGAACGGGACCTTTAATGCAATTGAGGAGGGTTTTTTTGGTTAGTTTTTATTTTATTTGCCTATAGATTACTAGATTTGATCAATAAAAAATAAATAAATAGTAATTTAAGCACATTCTTTCAACTTCAATTCAAAATAACTCACAATTTCATGCATAACCCTTTTAATTTTAATTCATTTTGATTATATGTTTTTCTATTTTTTTAATGCAATTGTGGAGGGTTTTTTTGCTAGTTTTTATTTTATTTGCCTTTAGATTACTAGATTTGATCAATAAATAATAAATAAATAGTAATTTAAGCACATTCTTTCAACTTCAATTCAAAATAACTCACAATTTCATGCATAACCCTTTTAATTTAGCTCAAACTATCTTACATTGGGAGTCTTTGCTGACCTCTTGTGGAAAAAAGATAATATAACTAAATATATATTATATATTAACTATAAATATATATTTCATGACCCTTGCCACTTGGCCTTATACAGTTAATCTATATGGAGCAAATGAGCTGTTCCGCTGGGTCCTGAAGTTAGTTTCTCTTCCGTATGCATTTAGATATACATGTAGACATTATAACATATTTTTTTGGTAGTTTTAGCATTTTAGTTTGAATTTTGAACATTTTAAGTTTTTTCTATGTGTACCGAAGCATTCCTCATATTCCATTCATTCCTATGAGGGTCAAATTGACCAGCGAGTGAAGGATTTGTTACTCTTTTAAAATTCAACCACACTTTTTTTGTGCATTCGTGGTTCAAGTGCGACAAAAGTCTTAGGGTCTTGGACCACTCAGATGAACACTCAATTTTTAAAAAAATGACCCGAGGGAAGGATGAGGGTTAATAAATTGTTTAGTGTTATTGTCAACACTAAAAAACATTTTTTTTGTGGAAACTGTGATACATTTTTTTCAGGATTCCCTATTGTATAGAAAATTTATTTGAAAAAGAAATATTTACTGTCTCTTTTGATCAATTTAATGCATTCTTGCTGAATAAAAGTATCAGTTTCTTTAAAAAAATAAATCGTATTGACCCCACACTTTTGAACGGAAATGTATTAAAGTAAACAGTAAATTCATATTCACATGAAGATTCTGCGGTCAATTCAAACTCTATTCTTGCTGTGTTGCATCACACAGCATTTTCATTTTCCATGTGGAAAGAAACTTGGAGACTTGTTGCATCATGCCAGTTAGGCAAATTTGGCCTCTCTATGTGAGATGTTGTTTTGCTTTGACCTTTAGTCCGCACAGCATCTGATAGACCAGGAACTGGATACGGTCTTCTGTAAGGACGCCCTTGATTTTAGAGAGATCTGTGTACATGTACGGCATCACCAGGTAGCTAAAACAGAAAAGAATTGCTTATTTCTCTTTTTATTTAAGGAACAGTTCACCCCAAAATGTATTCTGTCATTGACTACGTTTACATGGACAGCAGTAATCTAATTATTGACCTTACTCTGAATAAGACAATATTCTGATTAAAGTGTTTACATGAGTTGCTTTTAGAATATTCCGTTCATGTTCCTGTTTTACATGTTATAGAACATAGATCGATTAACGGTACGTCATTGCGTCCCCATGCCACGCTACGCTGTCCGACGTCCAATCATAGCACGACTTTCGTGGGTCTGTTAAAAACATTAAAATCAATTACGGTTAACATTACGGATGAAAATCAAGGGGCTCAGGCAAACCGCTGTAACTTTACTTGCGGGTGTCACTGTTGGAAAGTGTTCCTTTATAAAAAAAGAGTGATTTTTATACTTTTTAATGCAATTTTTATATATATATATATATATATATATATATATATATATATATATATATATATATATATATATATATATATATATATATATATATATATATAAATTGTATATACGTTGTTTTATTTTTGTAATATTATATATTGTGTCTTTCAGGGTTTTTTTTTTGAAGAGACACTGCCCGTCTTGCCTCCTTCTTGCCAGCCTACATTTCGAATAATAGCTTTGATTAATGATGAAAATTAAGATTTCAAAATCGTGATTTTTTTGGATTGTTTTTTTCTGCCGTCGAGCCACAGGCGTTCACTGAATGGCCATATGACTCGCGAGCCTAGAGGTTCCCGACCGCTGTTGCAGACAATTATGAATCTGGGATTACAGATAAAAACTTATTCTATTTTACTTTTACAATGAGCAGAATAATTACAACACAAAGAAAAAAATATAGAGGAGCGTCAGAATGAGCAGTCAAGCAAGACACGCACCCATATCAACACGTCATGGCAACGACATTTCAGACTGACAGATTCGTAAAAGATAAACGGGACATTTGAGCGCTTTGTTACTGTTTTGTATGCGCTGTTATATTAATTATAATTCAAATTCTGTTTTATTTGTCACAATATTATTGATGATTGTTGAGAGGGGCACTTTTGATAAATTTTTTAAAAGGGCAGGGATGAGCCCCCATAGCCCTCGCCTGGTGTGTGTGTGTGTCCTGTCACAAAATGCGGCGAAAACTCCTACACAGCGTTAATAGTTAGATTAAGGTGTGTACATGTCTACAATGCACTTCGACAATGCGACTAAAATAGGCATACTCCACATGTCTTAATTCGATTTTTGTTTAATTTGAGTATGGCTTTAACTGGATAAAGGTAATTAGAAATTGATGTTTACATGGTCGTTTCTTAATCAGAGTATGGTCTTAATCAGATTAATATCGGAGTATTGTTGTCCATGTAAACGTACTGAGTGTTTCAAACCCATAATCTGTTACACTTAATATGACACATAATCTCTCTCATATTCTCTCCATGGAAAAAGACATTAGAAAGGATCTTAATGCAGCTCTTTTACATCACACTGAAATTAAAGTCACTGTGAACTGTCGTTTTATGAAAAAGAGATACAGGTTGAGTAAATAAAGACTTTAAATATGGCTTTAAATGTGTCTCAGACAGATAGATTTCACATACACATTCCTCATTAAAGACTTACAAGTCTTGGAAGTCGTCCATTCTGGAGGCAGGAGTGAAGACGTCAAGCAGGCCTATTACCTTGGGTTGGACAGCAAAAAACAGGCAAGAAGTCAGTCTTTTCACAATATTATAATGGTGATGGACAGCCGGACTGAATAAGGCTGCCTGGGTTTCAGTGTATCTTTTAGATACTTATATAATACACAATTTATGACGCTGCAATCAATCATCATCATGTCTCCAGACGCCACAAGTATCCTATCCTGTGCACACACACTCAGTCCACTAAGCTAAACATTTGATACTCGCACCATTCTCAATGAAAACAATGCGTGATACGTCTTTTGTGCCTTGCAAAAGCCACTCAAGCCATTGAAACTTCTTTCTGCTTGTGTTGAAATCCAGCACTAACAATATAAGCAACAAGATCTGACCTCAAGGCATGTCAGGCATAGATGACACTTACATTTTCATGTTTCATATGCTTGAGTAGCCTCAGTTCACGGTAGGCTCTCTTTGCGAAGATCTCCGACTGAAAGGGTCGGTGCAGCTTCTTGATGGCCACCTTCTCTTTGGTTTTATTGTTGATGGCCGAGCTAAGATAGGGAGAACAATCACTATCATACCCAAACATTATGAACTGAGGTTAAAATTTCAAGAACCAACTGTAAGAGATTCAGGAACCGATACAGAAAGTGCAATATTTAAATAAGAAACTACACAAGCATGTTATCTGACACAATCCGCGCACATTGCTTTGCAGAAAAGACTAAGCAGTCAGAGCATGTGGGTTTCACAGTCCCCCACTTTCACCAGAGCTTGATCTTAGAGCAGTTATGAAGGTTTTGTGGCATCAAACCCTCAACAGGAAATGTCAACGCTGCTGGGATACATCACATCATGACTAATTTTAGCAGTAAATGTGACTGCCGTAGTAAATACACAATACAGAAGCACAGATGAACATAAACATCCACAGCAAAAAGCTCGCAAAATTAGGAATGCATGATATATTGGTGACAATAGTAGCAATGTTAGTCTGAAGCCGTTAGTGGATGTTGAAAATATCTAACTAGAGTTACAACCTTCAAAACATCCATTGTTTTATTAATCTTATCAACTGCACAGTACATTTGACATCCACTTGTCACATGATTTCACTTAGTATGAAAAACAGGCTTAACATATCAGTTATCATTCATAACCAATTATTATTGGTCATCGTATCAGGCCAAAGTTTGATTTCAGACGGCTCCTGTTTATGTGTATTATATAACACATAAAATGTATACGTTAATCAATTAATATTTACAGTTTTTTTGGATTGCTTACACACTAAAATTAAAAGTAGTACACTATTAGCAAAACCTTACACTCAAGAAGCAAAACATCAGCCCATATTTGCACAACTATAAGCACATTGTCAACCTCACACTTGTTGCAAAACTCTACACACAGTGATTTGCAAAACACTAAACACACTTAACATACATTACACACAAAAATCTATCATGAAGTCACTTCCTTGCAATACCAAAGCACTAGGCGTTTCTCAATGTCAAGGAAGGATCCTCGGAAGCCAGAATTCCGAGGATGCTACGTCATCGACATCCGTCGAAGGACTGTTCCAATGTCAAGGATCCTCGGAATTTCAACCAAGGTCTGAGTCCTTCGTTTGAAAAATATGCCATATACAGGAAAGGATGCATACGAGTAGACTTCGCGCACTTAGCGTTCTCAAATCACCCACAATCCTATGCGCGCAGCTTTGCTATCTTGTTCAAAAAATACAAAATATCGGACGTTGGCGGGGCAATATGCTTTCAAGTGTAAGTATTTACGTTACCAAACATTTGTTATAACCGTAGTAAATATAAGTAAAGTTTAACTTTTAAATGCCAGTACAAATTACAACCGTATTGATATTATACAAATGACGTTATTGATGACTAAAGGACCTTTTCACTGACGTAATGAGGCTGACGCGCACTTGAAAGCCTGTTCCATTTACTTGTTCTCCGAATGCTAAAGAGGAGCCTCGCCTAGCCTCTGAAGGAAGTGACTTGGAAGGACTAGTCCTACAGAGGAAGGATCCTTGACATTGAGAAACACCTACTGACTGTCAAATTACCGCACCGTCCAACCAATTGGTTCAACACAGCCATCAGGTGTGCAAACACTTGTTTGCTTAATTGTAGACACACCAATCAGGTGTATCAGCACTATAAAAAGCAGCAGGTGAATTCATCTGTCTTCAAGCACAATGGAAAGAGTCAGAGAAAGAGTAAGACGAGGAGGACAAGGAGGACAAGGAGGAGGAAGGGGAGGAGGAGGAAGGGGAGGAAGAGGAAGGGGAGGAGGAGGAAGGGGAGGAGGAGGAAGGGGAGGAAGAGGAAGGGGAGGAAGAGGAATCAACAGAGGAAGAGGAAGAGCTGGAGGCCATGGTAGAGGTAGAGGTAGAGGAAGAGGAAGACAAGAAGGTGCTCAAAGAGGACCGAATCTGACAAATGAGACCCGCGCAACACTGGTTGACCACGTTGTCAACCACGGCCTGACGTTGAGGGAGGCTGGACTGCGAGTACAGCCAAATCTAAGCCGCTACACAGTGGCAAGTGTGATAAGAACATTTCGACTGGAAAATAGGTATTGTAAAAATATCATCATATCAAAAACATCTGCACGTTTTCAGTAACTGCTTACAGTACTGGATTCTATGCACTATCAGCACTTCTGTTACCTTTTCCTGTGAAATTACTGTACTATTGTATATACTGTTTTTTTTTTTTTTTTTTTCTACATAAGATTGAGGGTCAGGAACGACAAGGGGGAAGGCCTCCTATGTTCACAGAACAGCAAGAGAGGGAGATAGTAAACATGGTTTTGGCCAACAATGCTATAACACTCAATCAGCTCCAAGCTAACATTGTCAATAACCACACCAGTTTCAACGATATCCATCAGGTCTCAACATCAACACTGGCACGCAACCTAAAAACCATATTCAAATGAAGCAAATTTATCGAGTGCCTTTCGAGCGCAA
The DNA here is from genome assembly GCA_023566225.1 of Romanogobio albipinnatus. Taxonomy (NCBI): domain Eukaryota; kingdom Metazoa; phylum Chordata; class Actinopteri; order Cypriniformes; family Gobionidae; genus Romanogobio; species Romanogobio albipinnatus. The sequence goes on from CM042253.1 coordinate 47,949,941, forward strand.
TTCCGAAAGGGTGAAACAACTGCGGCATGATTATGCAGAGGTATGTATTCACTTTAGCAGTGTGATCTTGCATACTGTCTCATAATCTTTTACTGCACTGTAATATGTATACTAGATCTACACTGAACTACACAATTTTGCCTGACACTGTTCTTCAGGGAGTTTTACGAATGGATGTAGAGGAGATCCAGCATGAGTTCATTTACATAGATGAGGCTGGGTTCAACCTGACGAGAACACGTAGGAGGGGAAGAAACATCATTGGCCACAGGGCTATAGTCAATGTCCCAGGGCAACGTGGGGGTAATATAACACTCTGTGCAGCCATTACACAGAATGGGGTCCTCCACCGCCATGCCCATATGGGCCCTTACAACACAGCACTCATACTTACATTCTTGGACCAATTGCACAACATAACAGCAAATCAAATCGATTATATGCAATACATTGTTGTCTGGGACAATGTGTCTTTCCACCGCTCTGCTCTGGTTCAGAACTGGTTTCAGCAACATCCACATTTCACCATCCTATATCTTCCACCATACTCTCCATTCCTAAACCCTATAGAAGGGTTTTTCTCGGCATGGCGGTGTAAGGTATATGACAGTCCTTCCAGAAAAATGTGGCTTTTTTTTGTGATTGTTGCGGGCAAAAATCCTTGATTATGCGGCATGTTTTCTTAAAAAATGCGATGGAAAATGCGGAATTTTTATGCGATGAAATTGCGTGAACTTGCAAAAACTGCGGTTTGATGAAAAAGAGAAAAAAAGCACTACATCACAGAAAGTGCTGGGAATATTTAAGTTCTCATCTTGTTTTATTGAAGACCTTAATAAACACATGGCTCAAATTTACAAAACATTGAGTCAAACAAGTTCTGTAGCTTTACAAAAGGAATATGCTACAACTTCTGAAAAATGAATAAATAACTTCCTGTTTTACAGAGGTAGCTTTACAAAACAGACATTTGAGTGCTTCCAATGCACAAAGTGCAATCTCTTAAAGGGTTCGTTCATCCAAAAATTTAAATTCTGTCATTAATGACGTCCCCTCATGTCGTTGGACACCCGTAAGACCTCCGTTCGTCTCTAAATAACGACTTATATAGTGATGACCGATTTCAAAACACAGCATCATGATGCTATGAATCAGCGAGTCGATTCATGATTCGGATCGCGTGTCAAACTGCTGAAATACGTGACTTTGGCAATCCAAACCGCTGAATCGACTCATTGATTCATAACGCTTCAAAGCTTCATGATGCTGTGTTTTGAAATCGGTCAACACACCGGGAAACTGCTTTGCGCGTCTTTTGCTGTTATTTTTGTTGGCAAATGGGAGTTTGCGCTTCATCATGGTTTCACCGATATCTATGGTTTCACCTAGGCATGTGCCGGTATCAAGTTTTCATGTTGCGATTAATTGCTGAAGCTTTTATCACGGTATTCGGTATTATCACGGTATTGAAATTCGTTGCAAAAAAAGTGTTGTCATACTATAACAGGTTTAATATCTTTCTTATAACAAAAGAACTGAACATTTAAATATATTAAAAAAATACACAAAAATGTATAAAGTAAACATATTTAAAACAGATTAAAGTGCTAAAGAATTATAGCTAAATGAACAATAGGTAACACTTTACAATAAGGTCTCACTAGTTAATACATTAACATTAACAAAAGCGAATAGCGACATTTATACAGAAGTTATTATTCTTTGATAACGTATAGTTAAAAAAACGCAACTGTTAGTTAATGTAAGCTCAGGTCCATTAAATAATACAGTTACAACTTTTGATTTTAATGTGTTATTAAATGGTGAGATTTACATTTAACTAAGATTAATAAATGCTTTAGAAGTATTTTTCATAGTCAGTTTTTTAATAAATGAACTAATGTTAAATAATAGAGCCTTATTGTAAAGTGTGACTCAACAACAAAAAATCTGAACATATTCAAACAATATCTAGGGCATGTAGTCCAGATTAAAATATAGCCAAAAGTAGGGTTGGGAACCGAGAACCGGTTCTTATGCAGAACCGAAACTGATTTTTGAAAAATACCAGAACCGCGCGAAATTCCTAAGTTTCGGTTCCGAAAACGGTTCTGGTGCAATGTGTGTGCGAAGCGCTGGAAGCGTATCCTTTAATAGCGAGTGACAGCCAGTGTTGCCAAGTCCGTGGTTTTCCCGCGGAATCTTAAACACTGTTGCCGCGGGCTGTGTTTCATGTCCGCGGGTTGAATCGATTGTGCGGGTTTTGTTGTGAAAACCTGGCAACCCTGGCTCACCTAATCATGAATATTAATTACGTTGCCTGCCGCTTCCAGGAGTGCAACGCAGTTCAGCCTGAAAGCCTTCGCGCTACACATTTATGGTTTTGCGTCAGATATTTTCTCGTTGACCACCAGCATGGCGAAGAGAAAGTCCCAAGTATGGATTAATTTCCAAAGAATTAATGATAATGAAGCAAAATGTAACACATGTGAAAAGTTAGTAACATGCAAAGGAGGCTGCACTAGCAATTTGACAAAACATTTGCTACAGCACAGAGTGCCACAGGGCTTATACCAGATTTATAGTGAAAGACCTATATATATATATATTTGTCAACCGTTGAGTCACCATGGTTTAGGTAAGCGTTTAGGCACAATTACCTTTTGTAATGCTGAATTGCAATTTATTATTTACAAGTTCACTGAATAACTGAATTACTATTAAATTAATATACAACTAATTAATAAATATAACTAATAAATGTAATTTATAACTTGGTTTTATTCAGAGACAGAGAGATAAAATGTAATAAGACAATTTCAGAGGTGTTCATTTGAAAAAAAATATGTTGCAAGAATGGCTTAATTAATACTGTAATATATGTACAGTACAGGACTTTTTTGACATTGCCAACCTGTAAATTAATTTTAGAGCAAGTAATAAACACAAAATGGATTGTTTGAGTTGCGTTTTGTGCCTTTTTCCTTTACCACTATTTGTTTAATAATTTTAATGGAACCGGAATCGGAACCGGAATCGTTAGGCGGAACCGGAACCAGAACCGGAACCGGAAAATTTCTCACGATTCCCAACCCTAGCCATAAGTCTTTAAAGTATTAAAGTATTTGGTTATGTGATGAGCACCATAGCAAATAAATAAAATGGTTTCGTTTACGAGGGTTACCGGGGAAACGGCTGCATTTCTGCTGTTCCGTCAGCGCCCTCTGCTGTCAGAGAGTGAATGTGCACTTCAGCGCCTCCTTCACTCGTTCCGCCATGTGCTCATGCACGTTGAGTTTGTTTACATCAGTGCGCGTTCCTCTTTGACGTGTTCATTTTAAAGGTTGATGGGTAAAGTATTCTTAAAATGCATTCTAAGAAATCGAAATAATATGTAATAAATAATTATTTACGGTATTTTGAAGTGCCCACGGTAACAATATCGTGCATGTTCATTATTGTGATATCGTATTACCGTGTACCGGCACATGTCTAGTTTCACCACGGGGGTTTGCAGCTTTTCGATGACGTTCGCGTCGGGTAATTACGTCACTTCAAAACGTTCCCATGGCAATAGGCGGAAATGTGTGACATCTCTTGTGTGACGTAAACGAACATATTTCAACTTTCTGCTAATATATATTAGACTTTTTTTGCAACGAAAATGCGGGGATTATGAAATCATGCTAGTCCCGCATATTTTGCACGCAGAAATAGGCAATTTATGCAGCGTATTTGAAAAATACATAAATATGCGGACTTTGGCTGATTATGCGTTAAATCACGCGATCGCATAATCGTGTTTTTCTGGAGGGACTGATATGATCTCCGTCTTCAGGCTGAGGTACCCCTCATCCAAGCCATGGAGGAGGCCTTTGACCAGATGGAGGTGGCAGCAATGCAAGGATGGATTCGTCATTCAAGACGTTTCTTTCCAAGGTGTCTTGCTAATGACAACATTGCCTGCGATGTTGATGAAAATCTCTGGCCAGATCCAGCTAGGCGAAGAGACAATGTCTAATTTTTTTTTTTTTTTTACTTACAGTACAATACATAAAGTGACATTCTGTATACATTATGAATGTCCATGCCAACATTTTGGGCGTGTTGAGAAATAAATGAGTTTCTTCAGTCTGCAACATTGGTCTTGTGTAGTGTTTGGTGGATTTGCATTATATTTGTACTTTGATGATGGTAGGCTACTCTAATCATAGGGAAGTAGAAGTGCTAAAAGTGTTTTAGGTTTATCACAGCAGAGTATAACTCGTGCAAACAGAGTATAGTAATGTGACACGTGTGTTTTATATGGTAACAAAGTGTGGTTTTTAAACAGAAGTGTATAGTTTTTACAAGAGTGTTTAATTATGCAAAGGATCTGTAGTGTTTTGCTAATTGGGTGTGTGGTTGTGCTAATTGTGTGTAGTGTTTTAAAAATCGTGCTTAAGCAATCCAAAAAAACTAAGCTATAACCAGGCTATAGGAAGGAAGTTCTGCACATTACAGTACCAGGATTAGTATCTTTTTAAATGTCCTATGCGATTATTCACAAACTACTAGAAGTTAATCCAATAGTGACTAGCATCTATTCAGGACGTCACTAGCACGCATTATTTTTATTTCTAGTCACTATCCCAATAGTGACAAGGGTATCACTTTATTTTACAGTGTCCTTGTTACATATGTACTTACCATAGTAATAACAATTATGCATAATTACATTCAACTAACCCTCAACCCTACCCTAACAAGTAAGTACATGTAGTTAATCATTATTGTTTATTAATCAGTACTTAAATATATAATTACACTGTAACAATTAGACCTTCAAATAAAGTGTAAAGGGCTTTGCACACCGAATACAAATTTTTTTTCCTTCGTATTTGTCATCCGGTGGCTCTGAATTGTCAAAACCCCTCTCAAAATGCTTGCTACAGATGCGAAAAATGCAGAAAATCAAACCTGATCCAAATTTTTTGATGACGGATGAAAGTGTCGGAGGCAGTGTGTGAACTTGATTGACACAACGTGAGGTCGTATTTATTTTTTAACGCGCAGAAATGTAGTACGACACGAGACTCAGTGTGCAAGGACCTTAACCGTGACAAGTAACTATTCCACTGTTACCGGTAACAAATTGCAAACTTTAGCTACTAAAGGTAACACTTTACAATGAGTTCCCATTTGTTAACACAAGTAAACTACATTAGAAATAGTTAAAGGTGCACTATGTAACTTTTCCGTCCACTAGAGGTCGCCTGTTCAAAACAAAGGCGTAGTTTGATGACGCCACGTTTGAGCGCAGAATCTTGGTATATGTGGTCTTCACCTCACAGCCGGTGGAAAAGAATCGGGATAGGACTGAAATCATGTTCATGTATATGATTTTTAACGTTACTGTAGTCTGAAGCAGAGCAGGGCCGAGTGTTGTGGAGCTGAGGAACCGCTGGAACGATTGTTAATAAGATGAACGCAACACACACCTCGCGAGCAGCGGGACTTTTATTATGCCACAGTCGCCGCCACTTCTGCTTTTCCGGTCATGAGTATGAGGTAACGCAGCTCTGTTTATCATATTAGACACATCTGAGTGTGTTAAATGATGTTATGATGTTACTCTGTGCGTTCTCTCGGCGGCTGCTATGACACTTGTTCACACTGCAGTGAGAGTAAAGCGTTTCTGCTAAATTAAAACCGGAAACCGAGGGTAACGCAGATATGATGTCATCGACAGGCGACGCCCTCACACGTCCCGGTTCATTGGTTAAAATAGCAATTTTTCACGATTTACAAATAGTTGGAAACATTTGGGATATTGTAAGTACTCAACTGAACAAAATATAAATATATAACACTGGCCTAGTGGTTTTTGGATATTTTACTGGAAAAATGTTACATAGTGCACCTTTAACATGAACCAAGCGTGCCACACAAGTCCTGAAAAGGGAAGCCAAATCGGCCCCAGGTGGCTGGATGAAGTATAGTTCAAGTGTTCGTTTTATTAAATAAGTATGGTTTTTGTTAGTTATTTGATGCTATAAAAACGGAGTGTGACGTTATGATTGACAGCTTCTCTGAGCAAAGTACTCACTGAGGCACCAACGGAAATTTTCAGGAACTTCGGGAGGAGATTGGAGCTTTAACTTTAATTTCTACATTTACATAACTATTTATTACACAAAAAGTTCAGGGGCGTGTGATTGATTAGGTGGGAGTGTGGGCGGGACCTTGATATTGCAGCTCACTACTGCGCAGACTCGGGCTCCAAGATGTCAGAGCCATATTTGGAGGCTTAATTTGGAGTTAAGGAGCGTCCATCTTTTTTACAGTGTAATGAACTAACAATAAAAAACACTTTTAAAGCATCAATTAATATTGTTAATGCTATTTGATATTATTATTTAATGTAATAATACAAAACAACATTAGCACACTGTTGCTCAGACAAAAAGTTTTTGTTCAACCGTCATATTTTTGGATGTGCATGCTTTCTGTTTTTAATAATATTTATTGTACCTTAGCCAACATGAATTAACAATTAACATTTGTATTTTTATTAACTAAAGTAAACACAGATGACTAAATAATGTATTGCTCATTGTTAGTTAACATTAGATAACTCATTAAGTAATGGGACATATTGTAGTGTTACCCTATTCTCTTATATGAATATGAATTTCAATCTTTGTTGGTACTATGCTTTATGCTTTTACTAGTAAATGTTCACTAGATAAGTATTATTAACCATTTAGTAACGAGTAACTAAAGAGTACGTATGGGATACTAGTCATTATTGTGATAGTGACTAGTAGCAAGCACTAATAACTAATATAATTAATACTAGTCACTATAAAAACTAACAAAGTAATAGTTAGCTAGTTGAAAGCAATGAATGCTAATGCGGCTTGCCACACAGCGTCCTTCTTCTTCATGTGGAAACCTGTTGAGATGCAGTTGATGAGCGTCTACCTGTCTGTCAGGAACTCACCACACGCTGCCATACGCTCCGGTTCCGATCTGCTTCAAGCAAATGTACTTTACCGGAACTTCCCATACCGTACTGTTGATCTCCTCTCGACTGAATTCTACCCGTGACTCCATTTAAGCTGTGAAGGAAAACAGGCAGAAATCAAACGTTCACCGCGCACACAGCGACTCCTACGCGATACTCTGCATTCGAGCTCCGAAAGGTCACTGCGTAGGAACGGCTCTGATTCACGCCAAAACAAAACGGACGCTTATCTGGTTGTATGTAGTGCGCAGCGACCGCGGACTCGACGTTTTAAATCACGAGCCATTGAAACTTTGGAAAGCTCGCTGTAACCGAACGCGCTGAGATCTGTCTGACGTTGACGTCATGATCCCCCGCACACGCCCACTTTCGAATTCAAGGAACTACCGCTTTGATTGACAGACCGCTGCTCACCTTCATGTAAACATTAAAAAAATCACAACAAAAACAAAATAAAATAAAATAAATGACATTTGTGATCCTCAAACTGCCCCTCTGCTCTATGATCGACATTGATGATTGATCATATAAACACTTTTAAAGCATCTCCGCTTGTTCTCTGAAATAATTCGTTGTCATAAAACATTAATTGTAGGCCTATATTTAAAAGCGAATAAATTAAAAGTATGATATTTAGGCTCTTATAAAAAAATGCAAAGTACGTTTTAATTTACATATTTATAAACACATTTGAGGGGAAACTAAAAAGTAATAATTGAGAAATTCAGTATATATATATATATATATGTATATGTGTGTGTGTATGTGTTTGACCCCCTTTCGCCTTCAGAACTGCCTTAATTCTACGTGGCATTGATTCAACAAGGTGCTGAAAGCATTCTTTAGAAATGTTGGCCCATATTGATAGGATAGCATCTTGCAGTTGATGGAGATTTGTGGGATGCACATCCAGGGCACGAAGCTCCCGTTCCACCACATCCCAAAGATGCTCTATTGGGTTGAGATCTGGTGACTGTGGGGGCCATTTTAGTACAGTGAACTCATTGTCATGTTCAAGAAACCAATTTGAAATGATTCGAGCTTTGTGACATGGTGCATTATCCTGCTGGAAGTAGCCATCAGAGGATGGGTACATGGTGGTCATAAAGGGATGAACATGGTCAGAAACAATGCTGGCATTTAAACGATGCCCAATTGGCACTAAGGGGCCTGAAGTGTGCCAAGAAAACATCCCCCACACCAATACACCACCACCACCAGCCTGCACAGTGGTAACAAGGCATGATGGATCCATGTTCTCATTCTGTTTACGCCAAATTCTGACTCTACCATCTGAATGTCTCAACAGAAATCGAGACTCATCAGACCAGGCAACATTTTTCCAGTCTTCAACTGTCCAATTTTGGTGAGCTTGTGCAAATTGTAGCCTCTTTTTCCTATTTGTAGTGGAGATGAGTGGTACCCGGTGGGGTCTTCTGCTGTTGTAGCCCATCCGCCTCAAGGTTGTGCGTGTTGTGGCTTCACAAATGCTTTGCTGCATACCTCGGTTGTAACGAGTGGTTATTTCAGTCAAAGTTGCTCTTCTATCAGCTTGAATCAGTCGGCCCATTCTCCTCTGACCTCTAGCATCAACAAGGCATTTTCGCCCACAGGACTGCCGCATACTGGATGTTTTTCCCTTTTCATACCATTCTTTGTAAACCCTAGAAATGGTTGTGCGTGAAAATCCCAGTAACTGAGCAGATTGTGAAATACTCAGACCGGCCCGTCTGGCACCAACAACCACGCTCAAAATTGCTTAAATCACTGCATTAATGAGAAATTGAACAGGTGTTCCTAATAATCCTTTAGGTGTGTGTGTGTGTGTGTGTGTTTGCAAGAAGTCCCTTATGCTCATCAAGCCGCATTTATTTAATCAAAATAGAGAAAAAGCAGTAGCCTAATATTGTGAAATGTTATTACATGATGTTTTTACCTTTTTATTAATCAAATCATCTTGAAAAGAGTATCACAGCAGGTTATACAAAAAATATTAAGCAGCACAACTGTTTCCAACATTGACATTAAATCATAATTTTAGAATGATTTCTGAAGGATCATGTGACACTGAAGACTGGAGTAATGATGCTTGATCAAAAGAATACATTATAATTTAAAGTATATTAAAATTGAAAACCATTATTTTAATAATATGTCACAATATTGCTGTTTTTTAAGAGATACTAATGAGATACTAATCTGAGTAGCTCTTTTTGTTAAGTGTGACTATATTGCACTTTGATTGCAATACATATTCTTATGTTTCTTATGTCATTCTTATGTCTTATGAACTTTTGTTTTAAATTACACAATATAGAACACAACAGTAAAAATTAAAACAAAATTAAACGTGAGTGACATATCATGTACATATAAAAGTGAAATGGTTAAAAATGTGCTTTGATATTTTTGCTAATAAGAAATGCATATTATTCATTCGAAAGCATGGGACATCAGCAGATAAGGGACTAATATTCGGTCTGGCTGTAATTGAAACTGGCATGTCCTATTGGTATATCAGGACGGTTATACCAATGTGATGGATAGTACAGTAAAGGTTATAGTAAGCCATCACAAAATTAAATGCAGTAGAGAATATGGGAGTAGTATCTCTTGGATATTCCCTCTGGGGCATATTCATCTCTCTACCAGTTTTACGGGCACTGAACCACTCAATTATTGGAAGGCTATAACTGTGAAAGACAAAAATAAATTCTTACAGGCTATGCACTGGCTCATAAATGAAAGCTTATTTATTTAAACATGTGTGAGCCACTAGATGGCACTGTCAGACAGTCATAATGTGAGCAGTAGCTTTGGGTTGCAGACACAACAGCAGCGTATCATTAGTCATTACGCCATCATCACAAATATATTACGTGTGATTCATGGCCCAACTTTACTGCATTTTCCATCTTTTAGGTTGTGAACCCATGAAAACTTATAAGGTCACTAAGTTTAATATATAAATATTAATACGTGTTGGTAAAAAAAAAAAAAAAAGTATAGGCCTAATATAAAAACATTAAAACCCCGGCTTGTCTAATAAGCCCTTCTATCTAACATTTTCAGTGTCAGAGAGCCGGCTGACATGCTCTTGTAAAAATGATTAAAAAAAAGTCACTCTTTTACGGCCATGACTTCCTGTGTTGCAGTGCAGAGATAATTGGCTCATTAGCAGCAGACTGTGTTGTGGTGGGCTCTTCCTTCCTGAACTAACGGTTGTGGGGGGGCTTTGGCTCTTTATCCTTTCTGAATAATCACACAGGATCTAAATGTCAGAAGTGTCGCTCTAATATGTATTCATAACACGGGGGTTTTATTTATTATAAGATCTGGGTGGTGATGTATCCCCGGCTAAAAGACACATTTAAACTGGATTGACACATCTGCAAATCATTTCAAATGAATACATTTAGGCTTTTCTATCATGTGTCGTGGGAAGCCTTAATAATGCACTATAATAATGCATTCAGAAGTCTTAATAAAACATTCAGTATACTGTAGGTTTTAAAGAGTTTAAATCTTGCAGGATGTTTTGAACAAAGAACATTTGTTTGACAGGTATGGGATAGTTGTTCCCAACTGGCTTTTCTTCAGGACTCAGATTTTACATTCACAACAACTAGCCGACATTTTCATAGCTTCTAATTAGTAATTAATTCGTTACATTTATATAGCGCTTTTCTGGATACTCAAAGCACTTCAACCACCACCAATGTGCAGCACCACATACCAGCTTATTGGTGGAGAGGAGACCGAGTGATGAAGCCAATCGGTATATGGGGATTATTAGGAGGCCATGATGGACAGAGGCCAATGGGCAAATTTGGCCAGTTTGCCGGGGTTACACCCCTACACCCATAATGAATTAAGACCCGGAAAAAAAACTACGTTTGAACGTCTTCACTGTAAAAAAAAAATTATATGATCAATAAGTTTTGACAACATATGTTTTTACATCGCTTTAACTCATCAAAAATAAGTTAAACAATTTTCAACGTTTTTTCCAAGTTATGGGTCAATGACATGACGTATTTTTTTTGCCCAAATTCATTATTTTCCTAAAAAAATAAATAAATAAATACATGTCACATATCAAATTGATCTACAATATTTCCTTTATAAGATACTCTTTTAAAAAAAATTCAAATTCATTTGACTTTTTGAGTTGTGGTGTTTCAAAGACATTAGGAAGATTAGACCCTTCCTATCAGAGCATGCCACACAACTCCTGGTCCAAGCTCTTGTTCTCTCCAGACTGGACTACTGTAATGCTCTTCTAGCGGGTCTTCCGGCATGTACTATCAAACCCTTGCAACTGATCCAGAATGCAGCGGCAAGGGTGGTCTTTAACGAGCCGAAGAGAGCACACGTCACGCCTCTCTTCATCAGTCTCCACTGGCTCCCAATAGCCGCTCGCATCAAATTCAAGACACTGGTACTCGCCTTCAAAGCAACCACTGGCTCTGCACCAAGATACCTAAACTCGCTTGTGCAGACTTACACTCCCTCCAGGAGCTTACGTTCTGCCAGTGAACGACGCCTTGTGGTGCCATCCCAAAGAGGCATGAAATCACTCTCACTGACCTTTTCCTGGACCGCACCCACCCTGTGGAATGACCTGCCTTTCTCAATTCGAGCAGCCGAGTCTGTAGCCATTTTCAAAAAACAGCTAAAGACACACCTCTTCCAGCAGCACCTGATCAATCAAGATTAGCACTTAACATTCTATTCATTTTCTGTCTGTCTGTCTGTCTAAAAAAAAAAGCTGTGCTGTTCTGTGCTAGATTAACTGAGACTTGTTACAGCACTTACGTACTGTTACATACTGTTGCCCTTGACTGTTCTAGCTGCTTCTATTGCTCTCATTTGTAAGTCTGCTAAATGACTAAATGTAAATGTAAAGACCTAAAATGTCAGGTGGTGCGACAAGCAAATTTACATTTAAAAATATCAATTCCCACTGCAATTGCAAAATGAAGTAAGAAATATAAATGTAAACCATTATATAATGTATACAAGTAATAAAAAAATAAAAATAAAAAAACTCCTTATGGAAAATTGTGTTCTGAACACGTAGAAAAGTGTCCGTTTATATGAAGTGGACTAAAAGGGCAATAGAAAAGGGAAAGGGAATTTAACATATGATATGCATTTTACAATGATTCATATGTATATTGTATATGTATATTATTTTAAATGAATATATGGTCGCACCACCTGACATTTTCTGGGTGCAATCTGAAGTCTTGTTTAATAATGAATTAATGCTGTCTTAAAAGCTGTAAAACCAATATGAATCAACACCATACATTTTTGGACATAAAAATGCTTAAAATTAGTATTTTTCTTATTTGTCAATGACCCTTATACAAAAAGCTGCAGTCCGTAACTTTTTTTGGTTAAAAATTATCCAAAATCTATTTTTGAGCAAGTACATAAACAGCCAGTGTTCAAAACTATCTCTGTACCTTAGCCCGATTCACAATGGTAAGCTTGTAATAATGTGTTATTTGTGTGGTACTGGTGGATTTACGCTGCACTGTAAAAAATGATTGTGATTTTAACGGTATTTTACTGTAAAAACGCTAAATTGGTTGAAATTGGGTGAAAAACAGTTAATTGGTTAACAGAAAGTTTCCGTACTATATACGGTGAATAACTGTAATAACCTGACATTTCATTTAATTTTACAGTAAAATACCGTTAAATTTACAGTTTTTGGAAGTGAAAAAGTCATTGTGTAATTTACAGTGAAAACCCGTAAATTGACATTCCCAGAATTCCCTGCGTGACACTTCGCATCAATAAATATGTTTCTTCTTAGTTTTTTCTAATCAGTTATGTCCATTAGGGTTTTATGTTACATTTAATGTTGTTATTGCATTTTTAAAATGTCATGTGTTTTACCATGATGGTGTTTAGTGATTGTGTGAATGACACTGAGCACCTTCTATATATTAGTATTGTCCTCTTAAAAGCTGCTTGTGATGAGCTTTGATTCATCATGTGACTCTCATCACCACTGTGATTGGTGGTTGTCCATATATATCAAAGGTACATAACATATATTAGTATTTCAATAGGTTGGTAATTTAACATTATTTCAGTTAATGAAATATGTTTTTTTACCGTAAATTGTTTACAGTGTAACCATAATTATTACATTATAAACCCTTTAAATTATATGGTGCTGTCCCTAAAAACCTAAAACGTTACTGCCATATTTTTTACGGTAAAGTCCTGGCAACCACAGCTGCTGTTTTTTTACCGTAAATTTTACGGGGATTTTTTTTACAGTGTGGAAATTCGAGCATGTCTTTATCACGTCTGTATAAATAAAAAAGGAGTCCGGCTATCACATGTGAGGATGCTGCAGGTGGCGGATCATTTACAGCATTTAATACATAATACATTTATAATTTTGATGGTGGATTGTAATCCAGAAATGTCCAAACGACAATCATCAGTGACAACTGGAGATTCACCCGTAGTCAAAAGCAGAAGATTAGACTGTACGGAAATTAAAATCTACAGGTAACGCTAATGCACACTGAACACACGTAGTCACGCAATACTGATCTTGTTAACATTAACAATTTGATAACAAAGTGTAATAAAAATAATAATTTGCACGGTTTGATGTGATGTGAGCTAAGCGATCGTTAGATTTAAATCACCGTTGGTTGAACGATTTATTGTAATGCTTTTTTTCCTCAGTTGGTCAGAACAAACGTGGCAGACATGTAACTTACTTGTTCAGATGAAATTTTGCGATGAAAATTAATATTTTTGGTCATGCTTATTTTAGTCAAAAATTATTTTGGTCAAGACGTAGAATTGTGAATTGTGACGTAGAATTTGTGATTCTGAAGTACAGTATCTACACCGGTGTGGTGACTGACAGCAAGCCGCACATACTCATCCAAACATTAACATGCACAGCCCACATAAAGATGATAATTCTGCAAATAACTGCAATTGCAGGTTTCAAACAGAGATGGTGACAAAGAGGCAAAACTTACGGACTGCAACTTTAAATCAGTTTAAAGGATTAGTTCACCTCAAAATGAACATTTCCTGATATTTTACTCACCCCCATCTCATCCAAGATGTTCGCGTCTTTCTTTTTTCAGTCGAAAAGAAATCACGTTTTTTGAGGAAAACATTCCAGGATTTTTCTCCACATAATGGACTTTGATGGCAACCAACGGGTTGAAGGTCCAAATCGATGCAGTTTCAAAGGGCTTCGAAGGGCTTCAGAGGCTCTGCACGATCCCAGCTGAGGAATAGGGTCTTAGTGAAACATCGGCCATTACATTTTTCTTTTTAAATAAACATATACTTTTTAACCTAAATTGCTCAACTTGTGCTGCTCTGCAACATGCCATGAATTACGAAATCACGTCGGAATGCTATGCTATATGCTATACATGCTATAGACATGGCGGAAGTACCGCCCCAAGCGAACGTGCAAAGACTAATACGAACACCCTTTACCAAAAAAACCTCCCATTTCTAACTTCAAAATCATCCGACATCGTTGTTTTAGCTTGTCTTGCCAGTTTGTATTAGTCTTCGCACGTGCGCTTTGTAAACCCGGGGTGGTACTTCTGCCTATGTAACTTAATGTAATTTAAGTTGAAATGACTCAAACATCCAAGTTGAATGTACTTTAAAAAAAAAAATTTGCCTTTTGACATCCACAACAAAAGATTAGTGTTTTTGCTTCCATTTGAAAAGACTTTTTATTTATTTTGCAATACTAACTATGTAGTTGCATTTTATTTGTACCCAATCAGAACAGATATGCAACACATTTTTGGGTCACGAACCACCAGTTAAGGACAATTTAATGGACTGAAACTAAACTGCATTCGCCATATATTATATTTCTCTACTGTATCAAATCTTTGTCTTTTCTTCTAACAACCCAATTTACTCCACTTTCTCTCTAAAGAGAGTTCGGAGAATGGAAGAAGTGTGTCAGGTTAGTTTGCCTCTCAACTCATGAATAATTTAAGGCATGAGATTTCATATTAGTGCATATTTAGACATTTTCCGTGTTGTGTTGTAAAAGAAGGACATTGAAGATGACTGGCTGCTTGTCTATGGGGAACTGCAGTCATATAGAGGGGTTAGAACAAACAAACAAATCATTCATTATTTTCACTTGTTAAAATCCCTCTTGTAATCAAATCAACAGTTCGTTCAGCATCTAGAAAATGACACTGCTTGACTGGCATTTCTGATCCTCTTTTCAGTTCTTGCGTATTTAGATGTAATGTGAGAGAGAGGGAGTTAATTCAAAGGAAAAGCTGAGGGATGCAGGAAATAAGTAGAGGTTATTGCCCTGCGAAGTGGACTTCAGATGCTTTTCGGTCTAGTGAGGTTACAAATCCAAGGGAGTTTTTAATACTCAATGTGAAAGGCTCAGCAAACGGCATATGGAACAAGTGTATCGAAAGTAACAGGATATGAAGCGGGAAATGTACACATCGGTCTTTGTGCTCAGTACTACTTGAAATGTGGCTAGACCCCTTAATGACAATGTTACATAACAGTTAAGAAGACACATACATAAAATTAAACATTGCAACTTGAATATGCAAAGTTCCTGGTGTTAAAAACAGTCTGTTGTGCTGCTTGATGTGGTTTGCTATCATTTTATTTTGATTTATTATAGTAATCATAATAAAACTGGTTTGTAGCGCAAATAGTTTCACCATTTACTGCACGTATTCTTCTAGTTGTTTAACAAAAGTGGCTAATGAATCGGAAGGCTTGCATGATCACAGGAAATTACTGCTATATGCATGAATGTCCTGAATGAATCAATGGCTGCATCAGAAATCACATACTTCCCTACTATAGTAGGCGGAAAACAGTATGTGACAAAAGAAGTATGTCTGAATTTACAGTACTCATAAAAAAATAGGTAAATAGTACCCGGGTGACCTACTTTTTCCGGCGAGATTCTGAAGTGTGCATAGGATGACACTTTACTATCCCATGAGGCCACGGGAGAGGATTTGTGAGTGAAGAGATACACCAGATGCTGGTAGGACACGTAACAGTGACAAAATGGCGGATGTAGTACGTCCAGATTACATTCAAACTACACACTCTTATACTATATAGAATGTACTTTTTTAGTGGTCGAGAAGTAATTACTGATTCAAAATATGTACCTGCTCAATTTCAGACAGCCACAATTGTTGAACGGTTGAAGGACTCGCTTGTTTCATTCTTGAATGAATCAGTGTTTTTTGAACAATTTGGTTGAATGAATGATTCAAAACCTTTCTCGTAAAGGCAACTCGCTTGTATTGTTCCTGAATGAATCAGTGCTGTTGAACCAATCAGTTGCATAAAAGAGTCAATGACTCATGAAGACAGTGGCTGCATCCGAAATCGCACACACTTCCTTATTATATTAGCCTGACCTCGTCATACTCAATTCTAGTCAGAATATGAGTCTGATGCTGCTCCGTTGGGCTGTGATTATGGGGCGTGTTTCAACCGAACCAGGAAAGACCTCAATTGGATAGACCTACAACCAATCAGAGCAACAGAGTGACGCATAACGTTAGTTGTCAAATGTCAACAGAACTCAACTGCACTGTGTTGCCAAGTCCGCGGGTTGAAGCGACCCCAATTATGTGATATACAGACCCAGGAATGTGAATTTTAGCAGGCAGCCGTGCCAAAATAACACATATTTTACCCCCAAATGTCATTTTTTTCCGGAGAACCCCCCCGGAAAGCTATTTGGCTTGTTTTTAGCTAGTTTTGAGTAGCAATTGGGCGAGTTTTGTTGTAAAAACTTGGCAACCCTGTTTGCCCGCACGCTGGAATAAGTTACGTTAGAAGAAGAAGATGAGTGTAAACGATCTTTGTCGGTGTTGTAAAAAAATAATTTAAGGATACACAGAGTACTTACCAACACGATCATCATTTCTGAGAGAAATAGTAAAGGTGAATGCATATAGGAACACGTTCTTCGTTTAGGATTAGAACAAATTCAACCCAAGCGCTCTTTGGTGACGTGGATGATTACGTTACTGTTGATCATCTGTCCATCATCGTCTAAAGCCCGCCCTGACAATTTCATTGGTCCGAACAGTTCCTGTTCAGGCATAATTACTTCTCTATGGATCAAGTCCAGACCAAACTGCCCAAGCTCAAATGTTGTGGGCGGGGCTAAGTTCGGCTGGCATCCAGGCTATTATTATATAGTAGGAGAAAACAATATGTGACAAAATAAGTATGTCCAAATTCACAGTACTCATAAAAGAGTAGGTAAAAAGTCCCCAGATGACCTACTATACTTCCGGCGAGATTCTGAAGTGTGCATATGATGGACACTTTACTATCCCATGAGGCCACGGGAGAGGATTTATGAATGGCAGTGAAGCGACGCAACTGACACTGGTAGGTCACGTGATAATGACAACATGTCGAATGTAGTATGTCCAGATTAATACTACGATATATATAACATACTTTTTTAGCGGCCGGTAATCCGGATGTACTGCATTTGCCATGTTGCCACCAGTGTCAGTTGTGTCGCTTCATTGCCATTCACAAATCCTCCCCCGTGGCCTCATGGGATAGTAAAGTGTCCATCATATGCACACTTCAGAATCTCACTGGAAGAAGTAGATCATCTGTCTTCTTTTTACCAACTCCTTTACGAGTACTGCGAATTCGGACATGTACTGTTTTTCGCCAGTAAGGGAGGTGTGTGATTTTGGATGCAACCATTCCTGATTCATTCCTGAATGAACCAGTTTTGTTGAACAAATCAGTTGAGCAAATGATTCACATCATGACTCGCTTTGCACTAGCCTGGATGCCAGCCAAATTTAGCCCCGCCCACAACATCTGAGTTCGGGAAATTCGGTCTGGACTTGATCCGTTGTGGAGCAACTATGCTCGAACCAGCTGTTCGGACCAATCAAATTGTCAGGGTGGGCTTTATACGATGATGGACAGATGATCAACAGTAACGTAAGCATTCACGTCTCCAAAGAGCGCTTGGGTTGAATTCGTTCTAATCCTAAACGGAGAACTTGTTCGTATATGCATTCACCTTTACTATTTCTCTCAGAAATGATGATGGTGTTGATAAGTACTCCGTGTATCCTTAAATTCCTATACAACACCGGCAAAGATCGTTTACACTCTTCTTCTTCTTCTTCTACTTCTTCCAGCGTGCGTGCAGTTGAGTTCTGTTGACAACTATGCGTCGCTCCGTTGCTCTGATTGGTTGTGGGTCTATCCAATTGAGGTCTTTCCTGGTTCGGTTGAAACACATCTCATAATCACAGCCCAATGGAGCAGTATCAGACCCATATTCTGACTAGAATTGAGTATGACGACGTCAGGCTACACTTGCACCACCTATTGGCGTAACCTGCAAAAAAAGTTACTGAAATATCCTTCCACTAGTCAAACTGAAGAAAAAAAAACTATTTTATGATTACTGTGAATTTGGACATGGTACTCTTGTCACATCACTTTTTGCCTACTCTGTAGGAGGGAAGTATGCGATTTCGGATGCAACACACCAACCAATTGAAACTAGATATCTCCTGATTGGCATGTAGGAAACATTAAACTCTGCTCAGGGACCCTATGAAGCAGAACACAGCTTATCACAAGGAAGACATTTATCCTTTTGCTTAGTCCTTGTTGCCATGTGACCATCCAGGCAGTGATTAGAAACAAATTAAAAATGTGATTTCACAAGTTCCACCTGCTTTACCGAGGAATTAATCACTGGCCTCAATCAATGATGCTATCTGGGACTGGCGGTAAAAAGACTCTGGCATGATTAATGGCGATGACCTTCTCCATGACCCAGACTCCACTTCTCAAATCTCTTCCATTTAGATGTGACCTCAGGACAGGAAGTTTCGCAAGGAGCCCACAGCATGCTAATGCTAACAATCCACAGGAGATCGAGCAACAGCACGCTACGGCTCACTAACCGCGCTGCTCAGTGCTGTCGGAGCTCAGCATGTTCTTTTTAAGACGACAAGACACCTTGGGAATGATGTTTCAAACATGAGAACGAGCAACTGCATCTTCATGATTCAGAGATTACGTGGAACGTTCTGTGATCCGAACCGTCGCGCTTAGCAACAGGTTCTTGTTTAATTCGCCTCATTTACGAGCTGATTTGCTCGGCTTCCGCGGTGTGACCTGCACGGTAAAGGCTATGTAAATGCCATTTGCTAAGTTCAGATTTCTCCTGCCTCTAGCTCTTCTTTTCCTCTCGTTTCACCTCTGCTTGTGTTTAGTCAGAGGCAGTAAAAAGGCTCCTTTTAGGGCAGAGGATAGAGATAATGAAAAGTCCCTGGTCTTGTGAATGTTTCATTTGTTTTAAAGAGATTGAAATTGGATGGCAGATGGGTAATAAGCTTTCTTTCTATTCCCCCACAGACACATGCACACAATCATTCTTTCTTTTCCTCTTCGCAAACATACACACACATTTTTAATTATGCTTGACAGTGCCGGTGGCCCTGCTCTGTGTGACCGGTCAATGGACACTCAGGCAACAGTAAGCACTGTCATTATCATTCATTACATTAAGAGATGGGCCTGACGAGTCCTTTACCACACCGTTGCCAGGGTCCTTCTCTCTCTCTCTCTTTCTCTTTCTCTTTCTCATTGTATCATTGTTATAAACTCTTAAAGAGACAGTATTGTGCCGCAGAGGCTGCTGCGCTGGTCATTTATGCATCTCAATTATTTATGCATGAGTTTATTTGCTCATTAATTTTAATTCATTGGGAAATTAAACACATGAGACATTTCGGGTCCTCCATTATTCGACTACAGCACTTACCACTCATTGTCATGTTACTCTGACAGAGAATATGAAACAAAACAAACATGAGACAAAACTGATAAATACAAAGGGCTGAATTTCATCCAGATCATGTATGAAATGATCGGTTTTGCTCAGCCAAGCTAATCAATTTGTATCAGACTGAACAATAAAGGTCAGAATTGTGTGATTTCTGCATCACTTGGGTCAGCAAATGGTATTGGAACAATAGTTTCGAACAGGTTTCCCCAAACGCTTCATTGGTCAAACTCGCACCATTGGCTAGTGCAGATGCTCAGATTAGGGATGAAAACCCTAAGCTTTTTGAAACACAGAATCAATAAAACCAATGCTTCGCAAAATGATTCACTGTTTTAAACACTCATAACCAGACATGCTGGCGGTACCTGCTAGACAAAATTCTGTAAATGAGAACCCATTTCATGAAAGTCCAGTTAATGTAATCTATGAATCATTAAATATCATTAAATATGAAGCGTGTGTGTCACGGGTGTGTGCAGGCAGGAAGACAATTCCAAACGTGATTTAATCTCAAATAAAGGCAAGACCGGCAGACGGGCAACTGCACTGAGTGGTTACGGCCCTGGTTAGACGGCACCCAGATTTCAACTACAACAAGATTTCACTTCTACTGATAATGAAATTTTGGTAGGCTACATGGTTTTGTAAAAAATTGTGATTTTAACAGTAAAAAATGCTACGGTTAAAAACAGTTAACTGGTTAACAGAAAGTTTCCGTACTATATACGGTGAATAACTGTAATAGATCTAACCTTACATTTAATGTAATTTAACAGTAAAATACCGTTAAATGTATAGTTTTTGGAAGTGAGAAAGAACAAGTTGTTGTGTAATTTACAGTGAAAAAACATAAATTGACATTCCCAGAATCTTCACATTAATATGAAATAACTATGTTTCTTCTTAGTTTTTTCTAATCAGTTATGTCCATTAGGGTTTTATGTTACATTTAATGTTGTTATTGCATTTTTAAAATGTGTTACCATGATGGTGTTTAGTGATTGTGTGAATGACACTGTGCACCTTCTATTTATTAGTATTGTACTCCTAAAGGCTGCTTGTAATGCGCTTTGATTCATCATGTGACTCTCATCACCACCGTGATTGGTGGTTGTCAGTATATATAAAAGGTACATAAAAGATATTAGTATTTCAATAGTTGGGTATTATTTCAGTTAATGAAATACGGTTATTTACTGTAAATTTAACTTAAATCTGTAAAACCTAAAATGTTGCTACTGTATTTTTTACGGTAAAGTTCTGGCAAACCACAGCTGCCGTTTTTTTTTTTACTGTACGGGGATTTTTTTTTACAGTGTAATTGTTATATAATGCAGATGAGCTACAGGTTATTTTTATGGTATGCCAAGAAGTGTTTATTTTTTAAATGTGATCGTTGGTACGTATTTACCATACTTTCAATAAAAAAAATTGAATGTGGAAAATATGCAACATGAAAATCATTTTCAAATTAAAGCATTTTCTTAATAAAATACAAGAAAAAGCCTTTTCCAAAAGGTACAGTACATCTTGAAGAATTGTTGTCTTAAGATTGTCTTATAACTTATAATCAGGGTCGTCTTATATTCAGAACAATACGGATAGGCAAAAACAGTATGTGACAAAATAAATAAGCCTTTAAATGAACCCTGTGGCATTTTAACCCAGCAGGCTGGGCTGTTGAGAAAACCCAAGATGTAGTAAATTTTTACCATTAATTCTGGGTTATTCTTGCTAGGTAACTGGGTTATTCTTATAATTTCAACTGTGCATTAGCCTACTGTAAAACTAGACAATCATGAAAGAATAAATAAAGAAGAATACATGTTTAGACTGTTAAAATAATAATTTTTAAATGCTTGTCAACTGGTACAATGACAACTACAACAGTAGCCTATTCTGTCAATTTCTTCACGTTAAATCAAACTTTTATTTTGACGGGTTGAAGACCTTTGAGTGTCTGTGTTCATGATATGATAGTTTTCTCAAATGAAACGGTAAATTCTCATGAAGTGACGGTTTATGTGTTCGGGTCCTCATATAGTGAAACGGCAGAGACTACAAAGACAGTGTGCGAGTCTCACAAGTGCGCCCCCGTCATTCACATAGAGACGCAGAACATGCAGGAGTAATATTTAAATAGTATTTTGCAGTATTCACAGACACTCGTATATATTCGCTTACAGTCTGGAGTAGGGTTGCCAACTTTCTGAAATGGAAATAAGGAACGGGGGGGTTGGGTGGAGTTGACATATTTGATACAAACTAATTGATACATTTAGATAAATAGATGACATACATTATAGCATATTATAATACAATATTTCCCGCTGTTGTCACTTGTCATCATCGTTGCTACGACACGTGACTCACAATGACTGAAACGACCAATTAAAAGGGCATTCTCTCTAATGATGTTCCAACATGTTAAAAATGCTTTGCTGATCATAGACAAACGGGGAGAAATTAGTAGGCCTATCTACCGCACACTGCAAAAAATGACTGTGATTTTAACAGTAAAAAACTGTGAAAATGTCTGTCATGGATTTGCACTGAATGGATTCTCAAAAATACGGAACAAAGTGCGTTCGGTATCAGTTCAATACGGAACAAGACTTTTATATGTCAAATACGGGACGATTCCTTATTATACGGAACGGTTGGCAACCTTAGTCTGGAGCCCAGTGCTTAGATAAACACTGACGCGACTGAACGCAGCGCGGGGACCGAATATACTCTAGTAGGCTATCGTCACATTTTTTTAATTTCAGTACGGACTTGGTATCGAAGTACCGGTACTTGTGACATCCCTACATAAAACCATGGTTAATTTTCGTAAGGGGATCATGGTTCCGTGTAATAAATAATCACAAACGGTATTAATCTATGTGATTATATATAATCTACATGATTATGTGAGTCAATACATGGCATCGGATTCTGAGGTAAAACTTTTGTCGTCTAAGTTAACGTATATCATGTAAGCTTAAGAACTGTTGCAGCGAGAGAAAAAAAAACTATAGGCCTACCTATAATTATGCTAATTAACATGATTATTAATGAAAACATTATACAAACTTACCTTAAAGGTCCCGTTCTTCGTGTTTTTTTTGAAGCTTTGATTAGGTTTACAGTGTGCAATATACATGTGTTCATGTTTCGCGTGTAAAAAAAAACAGTATTTTTAACACAATTTACTTATCTGTAGACCGCTGTTTTCACTGTCCTAAAAACGGCTGATGAGTTCCTTTATTCTATGAAGTCCCTCCTTCAGAAATACGTAACGAGTTCTGATTGTGCCAGCGGTTCCTGTGTTGTGATTCGACAGCAGCTTAGCGCACGTGGAAAGGTCACGCCTCTTAACTGGAGATGTATGCGCTTAATGATCTCTACAGCGTCCCTGGGAAAGCCAAACAAAGGTGATTTGACTCCAGGATGAAAATAACAGCGTCTCGACGACATGGCGACAAACACACTCAAACGCAACAATTCCTTTTCTCCACGCGACACGTCCTCTTCTCCATGTGGGACAGCAACAAGACCACGCCCCCTTTTTTCGCATATTCTTGTGGGCGGAGGTTAGTCTGTTCTACTGACGTAATTAATGTAGGAAGTACCAGGATGTAGTCCAAGCCAGCCGTTCGCTGTAAGCTTTGAAAGGGAACTTCTGTTAAATAAAATATCTCGCTTGGCATTGAACTTTGAGCTTTATAATTTTACAGGTATTATTTATGCTCTAACAGCAACATCACACACTAACTAAAGTTTGAACAATGGGATCACGAAGAACGGGATCACGAAAAACATCTGCAACCAGTGGCTTTGCCCCTTCAAAATGACAGTTTGGGAGCGAATTTAAACATCAAGGTGCGAAGCACGTGAAACAACGAAGCGCTGGGTAGAATCAACCAAGCGTTGCGACCCAGCAGGTTTAACCCAACAACTGGAAATTTGAAACAACCCAATGGTGTTTAATATGTGATCAAATAAACCAACAAAAATTACCCAACAGTCTCAACCCAGCATTTTGGGTTAAAAAACAACCCAGCATTATTTAGAGAGTAGTGTTGCTGAGAAAGATGAGACGTATACAGTGACGTAAGACCCGGCTCTGTGCTGGCTCTCTAGCATTTGGAAAGACAAACCGGTTCTTAGAAGGCTCGTGAACCAACTCAGAACTGGCACTAGCACTGGCTCTGAACTAGCACCCGGTTCATTCTGGTGGAAAAGAGGTATTTGACTCAAGGATCTGGTCACAGGCTCGTATTTGAGAAGACTTAGGATGTAAAATGGACTACCTTTATGGTGTGTTTGCATCTATTTTGCAGCTTAAAATTTGAATTAACTATCTATTGCACTTGCATGGAAAAAACTATAAACAATAGAAATTAAGTTATATGTTTTTGAAAAACATGAGGGCGAGTAAATAATGACAGAATAAAATTTAAAAAAGTAAAAAAATTGCCATACATCTCCTTTAATCAAATCATTTAATAAATAGCCTACAAAACACACACACTGACATTCTGCAGGTATGAGAAAACCAGTCAGATATGACGTGTCCATCAGACGTCTGCATTTGTATGTACCTTATGCATATGTGCGTTTTTGTTTTCGGGTGGGCATTCAGATGTCTATGTTTCTGATTGAGTGAATGTGGGCGCTGTGTGTCACTATATATTAAAGTCAGTAAAAAAAATAATGTGTTACTCACGCCTGTCATCCCCCAGCCGGCTCCGGACCGTTAAGTGACAGTGATGCTCCATGCCTGACACTGGGGCCCAGGAGGCCAGCACCTGTGAGAGAGAGACAGGGACATTGATGGAAAGAGACCCTTCCCGTCTTCCATCCCAATCGTCAGGTCCTTGACTTCATGCCTCACATCTGACCTGGGAGATGGTACATGTGACCTACAAGCAGGGTTGTATAGCTAAAATTCAAGTTCATTGACTTTAATGCAGACTATTTCAAACGCCTCGTCCCATTTTGCTAATAAATTGAATGCACCAAATCAGTATTGCTAAAATGCTTTGGGACAAGTGACTTTCAGCAAGTTTTCATGCAAGTAAATGATCAGTAATTAAATAAGACAGGCTTAATGTCGAGCCATGCTTTTTGATTGTGGTCAAAGTACTTTAACTGCCAGTGCAAAAACAAAACCTAATGGTTCTGTGATGCTTCTCAATAGCACTAATATTGATTACTTCTACTTTCTTCTCAGCACTTTCTTCTACTTCCTGCCTGGCTCACTCAGCTCTTATATATATTTATCACTCCATACAACAAAACTGCCACTGCATGTTTTATGAAGTATATAAAATGTATATAATGATGCTAAACTGTATGATCGACTGTTGTCAAGACCTCCTCTTTATACACCGATCAGGCATAACATTATAACCACCTTCCTAATATTGTGTTGGTCCCACTTTTGCTGCCAAAACAGCCCTGACCCGTCGAGGCATGGACTTCACTAGACCCTTGAAGGTGCGCTGTGGTATCTGGCACCAAGATGTTAGCAGCAGGTGGGGCCTTCATGGATCGGACTTGTTTGTTCAGCACATCCCACAGATGCTCGATTGGATTGAGATCTGGAGAATTTGGAGGCCAAGTCAACACCTCAAACTCGTGCTTCTCAAACCATTTCTGAACCATTTTTGCTTTGTGTCAGGCGCATTATCTGATGAAAGAGCCACAGCCACCAGGGAATACCGTTTCCATGAAAGGCTGTACATGGTCTGCAACAATGCTTAGGTTGGTGGTACGTGTCAAAGTAACATCCACATGGATGGCAGGACCCAAGGTTTCCCAGCAGAACATTGCCCACAGCATCACTGCCTCCGCCAGCTTGTCTTCTTCCCATAGTGCATCCTGGTGCCATGTGATCCACAGGTAAACGACACACACACACCCGGTCATCCACTTGGTGTAAAAGGAAGCATGATTCATCAGACCAGGCCACCTTCTTCCATTGCTCCGTGGTCCAGTTCTGATGCTCACATGCCCACTGATGGCACTTTCGGTGGTGGATAGGGGTCAGCATGGGCACCCTGACTGGTCTGCGACTATGCAGCCCCATACGCAACAAACTGTGTATTCTGACACCTTTCTATCAGAACCAGCATTAACTTCTTGAGCAATTTGAGCTCCAGTAGCTCGTCTGTTTGATCGGACCACACGGGCCAGGCTTCGCTCTCCACATGCATCAATGAGCCTTGGCCGTCCATGACCCTGTCGCCGGTTCAACACTGTTCCTTCCTTGGACCACTTTTGACAGATACTGACCACTGCAGACCGGGAACACCCCACAAGAGCTGCAGTTTTGGAGATGCTCTGACCCAGTCGTATAGCCATCACGATTTGGCCCTTGTCAAACTCGCTCAAATCCTTACACTTGCCCATTTTGCCTGCTTCTAACACATCAACTTTGAGGACAAAATGTTCACTTGCTGCCTAATATATCCCACCCACTAACAGGTGATGAAGAGATAATCAGTGTTAGTACTTCACCTCATAATGTTATGCCTGATCGTGTATATAAAGTTGGTTATGTATGGAAATCATTGCTATATAACAGTATATAATACAAATGCACTGAACTCTAAAGTAAAGTAAACAAGTATTTAAATTAAATACATAAATATATAAAAAGCACTTGATGTTTTATATGACACCTGACTTGCTCCCTTTTACAACTTAGCATATGCTGTTTCGAATAGACATTCAAACTATACATATAAATAAAAGATTACCGGTGTATGTAGGAACTTTAAAACTGTGATGTGGGAGGGAAGGTGATGTTTTCCTTAATGAGAGAAACACTGATTGCTATCGTTTAAAAAAAAAACGAAGAACAAAGACTTTGCTTGCATTTTACAGTTCACAGTTTTTTTTTTCTTTTTGTCACGTATGGGGTGCAAATTAGCACTCACAATCCTGTTTAATGTCACACCTATAACAAAGTGCCTGCATGCAATGTACACACACACACAAACACACACACATAAATAGAGGAAGAGAGAATTACAATAATGTGGTTCTTGCACATTACTCTTGAGTTACTGGCTTCCGCTGCAGTGTCTAATGTGACATATTACGTTGTCAAGACAGACTCTTAAAAGCATTTCCTAATACTGTTAGCATTATACAGAACCTGTTCTAAGAACTCAGAACCCAGTCTAAAAAGGAAGTACAGGAAAAGGCTTGTTTGGTAAAATAATGCATTACTTTTGAGAATTGCATGCTCTGGTTTACCTGTTTATATACATTTTCTTTAATACCAACACAACTGACATGCAGACTAGAATAAAGAAATTAGTATGTAAAGATATGGGTGTATCTAATGAATAAATGTCAATGTAAAAGGTGCAAATGCCAGTGATTAAATACTTTAAAATCGTTTACCATTTGCTGTCATGGTTATTTAAATAAATATGTGATTAAACATTATTTCAAAATATCTTGCTCAATATCAGTTGCATAGTGACAAGTGTTACCATGTATTGTCCCTGTATTCACACTACAGTATATCACTATAGCCAACCAGGGCTTTTTTCCCTTTATATTCATATTTAATAAACATGATTTTAATCAAAACTTACTTATTTTACCTTTTTTTTTTTTCCCCAGAAAAATGATATAACTGTATAGATAATATAAATGATATACATTGACAATACCATTTCCCCATACATTTTTTTGTAAACGTGCACATTCATTTTGAATTTCTTTTTAATAGAGAAAACAAACAGGGCAAAGTGTGTACACCTGGAGCATCTTACAAATATATTAATTTCACAAAAAAAGTTTTAAACCACCTTAAAGGGCTACATGTAAGAATTCATGAATCACGTTTTTATTGCGAATGTGTGAACAGCTTGTAACGAAACTTAAAAAACTAGACCCTTTCCCGACTTCCAAGGTTGTCTATGAAAGACTGTAGACTGATTTTTATGCGCAGGACTCGTTTTTATTGGGAGAATCAAAAGGATGTGACGTTTACACGCACTCCCGAGAGCCTCTCCTCCATTCGATGACACATGAAATGAATGCTTATAAAATGTTCAGGATAATACCAAAAGAGCCATTGGGTACTGTAATGTCAATGTGTCATGCAAAGAACGGGGATTCATTCAAGCTATAGTCTCACATAGTGAGATAGTCTGAAATATACTTTATAATCAAACTCATAATAGTGTAATTTTTATTAGTACATCATCTGTCGACATGATGTGTGTGAATTGCAAATGTGGAAACATATCCACATTGCCATGATTAGATGCTTTCTTAAAGGGCACCTGTAATGTCTCTTTTTACAAGATGAGAATTAAGTCTCTGATGTCCCCAGAGTGTGTGTGTGAAGTTTTGGCTCAAAATACCCCACAGATCATTTTTAGAGCATGTTAAAATTGTCACGTTTTGGGGGTGAGCAAAAACATCGTTTTTGTGTGTATCCCTTTAAATGCAAATGAGCTGCTGCTCCCGGCCCCCTTTCAAGAAGAGGGCGGAGCTTCAAGAGCTTGTGCTCCGGTGTCAGGACAATCTCATCTCACGGAATAAAAATGTCAGAACAATAATACCTACAGTGCCAGATAATATATGCTGTATGGAGATAGAACAGGTATAGTTTAGTTTAATTACGGTTATAACTTGTCACTATTAGTACACGCCTGTTGTAGAGGACCCCGTTCAAATGATGGCCAAAACTTTACTGATGAGTTTTGATTGTGAAATGATTTGCGCAGACATAAATTAATTTAGGTATTTTGGGGCGCATTACCTTCAAAAATAAAACTCATCCACTACGTCCTGCGTCCTCCCGAAATTGGAAGCTTTGTCCCACGTCCTGCAAGACTTAATTAGTGTCCGGCATATCAGTTATGCCTGTATTATTATTCTTTTCACTCCTGAAATAACCACAGTAAGAAATTTAATAAAAACTGTGACTGGCATGTAAAAATCTATTTGTGGAGCCGTCATGTTCTAGCTGTGAAAATAACAGAGAGAGGAAGAGAGAGGTTTTCCAACTGATGACAACTGAGTGGACAGCACAAAGGAATCAGTTAGGGCCTCATCAAAGTCGATAAACACAGCTAGACCAGCAAGGATTTCATCTTACATACTGGATAAGAACCTCAAGATCTGATCAAAGCTGCCCAAATTGATGATTTATAACATGTAATCATCCATCCCGATGGCAAATATTTCCAACGAACATGTGCAGATCTCGGGGATGCTCGAGCACCTACAAAAAACATATTCCCCATTAATTTTTAACCATTAAAACAACTTTCTTCTCGCATTAATGGTTCATTTAAGGCGGTTTCTCTGGCGTTATTATAATGACAACTGTCGAGAGTGCATAAATATAACGGAGACAAGCGTGTCGTACATAACTCTTGCTCAGATATTACATGTGCATGCTCAAACGCGTGAATCTAGAATTGACCGTTCGCAAAGACTCACCCCCTGTAGTTACTGTTGCTATGTCCGACAAGCCATGCCGTTCTCACACCACACACTTGTTCTCACATAGAAAAAATACATCGCGGAGCAAAGAGGACACTGACAACACGCCGACAGACAGGACAGAGCAAGTTACTTTTGATATGAAACAAAGTCTCAACTTTGAAATTGTCATTTTTTAAAGAAATTTAAACAATTAATACCGTTTTGTGGCTCTTTAATGTGTCGTGATCGCAGTAGCGCCTCAGTTAAAGCTGCTCGTGAACCGATTACCTCTTCCTTAGTTCATTGATAAGCATGAAATAAACATGAATGAACACTAAAAGAAATGTTGTTTCAACTGCGGAAATACGTCAGTACACACCGTTTTTCCATATTCAAGTCCACCAATGTTAATCTACTAACTCTCCTGACTGCTTTGTCAGACAAAACGGCGGATTCGGCAATTTGATTGGTCAGATCGCCTGTCAATCAAACTTGTGGGTGAATTGTCTTCTCTCCAGGATTTAATGTTGCCAGAAGCGGAACATTAATCGGCGCATATGCCAAGTTTGCCAACGAATGTAAATCAATATTTACATAGCATAATAGTTGTAATCAATAGCCAGGTGGTCACCCTAGTCCTCAGTGACTCAAGATGTCGGGAGGAAATATGTTCACTCTTACATCCAACAACAGAACACTGGGATTCCTTAAAAGATGTTGTGCGTCTGCGTCTCAATCAGCTCCCTAGTTCAGTAGTCAGGGAACTGAGCAGGGAGTCGGCCATTTTAAGGGCTGTCTCAATCGTAGAATTCTTCCAGTGCACTGAAACGTTTGTAAGTTTACATTTACATTTATGCATTTGGCAGACGCTTTTATCCAAAGCGACTTACAGTGCCCTTATTACAGGGACAATCCCCCTGGAGCAACATGGAGTAAAGTGCCTTGCTCAAGGACACACTGGTGGTGACCGCTGGGATCGAACCAGCAACCTTCTGCTTATCAGTTCCATGGTTTAACCCATGGTTTAACTGGACCACCATCTCACCATATTTTAGTGAGCCAGTGAGCCAGTTTAGTGAGCCAGTGTCCTTTACTGTCCTTACCAGTGCCTGAATTCGTGTACACGATATACTGATTCACGAACTTGGGAGCTAGGGAACTGAATGAGACGCACCCCGTGTTTACTATACAGCTACTGGAGCACGGAGAAAATGCCGGACAGTGTACAACTCGCTGAGGACGTAAACTATGGTAATGCAGGACTGTCAGTCAGCAGCCATGGGCGGGGCCTGAGCAGTATGACATCATACTGCTCAGAGAATCAAAACGGCATGTCTAATGAGACTGCTTTGGTTTAATGGGGATTTTTTTTTAAAAGTGGGTGGATTTTTATCATTGTAGGGTGATTGTGTTCACACACTGCCAACACTCATTTATGTCCAAACACCATGTAAAAGTGGAATTTGCATAAAGTGAGCCCTTTACTGCTGCTTTCTCTTTTGTTTTTGTTGTGGTTATTTTATTATTGAGAGGAAAGAACATTTACATATTCGTCTAAACGGCATGAACAGTGTCTAGATGTTCGCTGCAAAGGTATTTCCAACTTCTTTTTCCCCCTAAGCGAAGAACGAATAAGAACTTCGCTGAGAGAATACCAGGGCATTGAATCATGTTCAGTCTCTACGTTTGCACTTTACAGCCAATGGTGTTACTAATATCAAAGGTTTATACATTTATCCCCTTTAATAGTTAAAATCCTTGCCATGTAAACCTGCTTTCTTTCAACCATCATGTTAAATGAATAAAACTTTATGGGGGTTGTAATTCTACATTAACTATGGTCGTTATCCTGATTTGAAATGTCCTTAGGGGACTAGTTTTCTTTAGTTCTTTCTCTGTTGGTTAGTTCTGAACAGCTCAGGCCTGGACTTGAAACAGAAAATTAATTCTTAGAATCAGGGCACGCCTGCAGGATGATGACAAATTTTTTTCCCCATTCTTTCTTGCACTTTGTCTACATGTCAACGGCATTTTCCCCGGGGTACAAACTGTACAGAACAGTCTGAATCATTAGACTTATGCCTCTATGTGTGCCAGCATGACTCAAAATGTGTTACAAATGATCCAGTCCACCATTATTGCATATTAATTATGCAAGTTCCAAAATTTCAGTTTCACCGTAGTAGCTACTTCAGATTATTTTGGGCTCATAGGTATGCCAAAGTATATAGCAAATATGGTTTAGTCATGATAGAGTTCCCAAATTTCAGTTTGGCCTTTCTTAGTACTTCAGACTCACATTGGATATCCAGAGTCATACTTCAATACAGTCCATACACCTGGGCTGGGTTTGCTTTTTTTAATAGCAAAAAAAAGTTATATTTTTGGCAACTGTAAAGGCCTTTTCACACAAAAAGTGAAATGAATAGGAGGAAATGCAAATTCACGAGGCAAAAAACAGTATGTGACAAGAGTAGCATGTCTGAATTCACTGTATTCATAAAAGAGTAGGCAAAAAGTCTCCGGATGACCTATTTCTTCCGGCGAGATTCTGAAGTGTGCATATGATGGACACTTTACTATCCCATGAGGCCACGGGAGAGGATTTGTTAATGAAGCGACACAACTGACACTGGTAGGACACATGATAAATGACAACATGGCGAATGTAGTAAGTCTATATTATATTCATTCTACACACATCAATACTATATAGAAGTAATTACTTCTAATTGCTTATTCAAAATATATACCTAATTAAGAGAGTATGCGATTTCGGACGCAGTCACTTCAGCATATAAAAAAAGTAAACAAATGAAAGACAATCGTGGTGTTCATCTAAAATATTTTTTTTGCTTATTAGTATGGTTGAACTGGATCATCGAATGTCAGCAGCAAAGACATTGGTTAATAAAGTGAGATTAAAAACAAAGTATATTTGTGTTATTTAACATTTAATTACTGCAGGTTTGCTTAATATTCTGAGTTTGCAACTGTTTTTATTCATTTTGAGAACTACTGAATACCTTTGTGCAAGCGAGATGAGTAAATGCATGCTCACATATAGGGTTAGATTTACTAACAGCTTGCGCCAGCACAAACCCTCTTTTAGCGTTAAAGTCAGGATTTACTAAAGACATTTTTACATATGCAATGACCATATTGCATATGCATTCGTAGGAGTTTCCCTTTCAGACACAAAATTTATGGGAGGAGAGTATTTAAATGAATCACGCAAGGAGATTTACTAAGGTTTGCGCTTGTCAATTTACTGGTGTTTGTGCCATTATTTACTGCTCAAAAGCATGTTTTAAAGGTCCCATGGCGTGGATTTTTAAAAATTATTTTATAATGTTTCCTGAGGTGTACTTGTATTGTTAGTATGATTTTTACATAATAAAATGTCATAATTTAGAAATAAAAGGCGTTTTTCTATTCTTCTGTAAACGCCCACTGTTGTGATTGGCTGACATCTTTGCATTTGAAATGAGTATTAGATTATGTGGCGGAGGGGGCGTGGTTTAGCGAGGTCTGCAAGCGCTGCCAGAGAGAGAGAGAGAGAGAGAGAGAGAGAGAGAGAGAGAGAGAGACAGACTGGGCACTTGTAGACCAGAGAGACGGAGAGCTGGAGGAAGATTGCTGAGAAAAGTTATATTGTACTGAGTTGTTGAGAGCGCTGTGAGCG
This sequence comes from Romanogobio albipinnatus, assembly GCA_023566225.1. NCBI lineage: Eukaryota > Metazoa > Chordata > Actinopteri > Cypriniformes > Gobionidae > Romanogobio > Romanogobio albipinnatus. The sequence continues at coordinate 47,982,971 of CM042253.1, forward strand.
CGAGTTTATTTTGTTTGTATCTGTCCCAGTCACGCCGACCTTGTCTTCTTCCTCCTTATTCTACGAACTTTGTAACATGTGGAACACCTCTCGAATACTTTTACTACGTTTTTTACCATTACAGCTGTCAAGCTTTATTTATAGATCTTTTCCCATCACATGAACAGCTGCAGTGATGAGCATTAAGTACACAGGCAGTCTGTTGATCTCGTCATTGCAGCGTTTTCTCTCACAAAATGCTTTCACCACAACTAACAGCAAACACGACGTCGATATGAATACAGTAAGAGCTTTGTGCAGCATAACAGCGTCATTCGTTATAACGGCAGTTTGGGCAAGTGTGCAGATACACTCGTGACGTGTGATTGACAGATCCGAACATTATAAAGAGAGTGTTCTTTGATCGCATTCTGTAGTTTAATCACAATTTAAATAACTGATTTGTTTCATGCTACTAACAGAAACAATGTGAAGTGGATCGTTTAGTCTCTGGCTTGATTCACTGATGCATAAACGATTTAGAAAGGAAGTCTGAGTGAACTTGAATGAGTAGCTACACATCAGAAATCACTGATCACAGATCAGGCATTAATGAACACTGTTACTCACTGTTTGTGGTGGTGCTGTCGAATCCATATCGTTAAAGTCTGTGCTGACATTGCGAGTAAAAGAATCCATTTTCTCCAAATTCTCTGGGCGGGCAAAGCAGAGGAATGGGAGGTAACCTTTCCCCGTATGACGGCATACAGGGAAGATTCCAGATCGGCTCGTCTGAGCTTTCATTTTCTCAAAGGCAGAGCAGGACAGCCAGAACTCGGTTTACACTTAGCAAAATTTCTAGCCACTTGGGGACCATATACAGGCTAGGGGAACTCATATTAATGTTAATAAATAAAGGAAAATAAATGAAATTTTCATGCCATGGGACCTTTAAAGCAGACGCTATTTGCGTTGCTCTTGATAGATTGTGTTGGTCATTATGGAAATGATCCGGCTGCGTCTATGTTTTTTAATTTGTGTGTCGTCATATCACATGCAGAACTTTCCACTCCCATCTGTGCTTTTTTGGAATTGCGCTCGGGCGCTAATTTGCCCTGTTTAGTAAATCTGGCCTTTAGTCTAGAACTACAATAACCATCATGTTCACACAACACCATTTGCTGCATCTACTCATGATTTCAATCAACACGACAGAAGTGCTGTCAGTCAATAAATGGGAAAACAAAGTAACTTGCGTTACTCATTTGAAAAAGTAACTCAGATATTTAGGTGTAAATTTAAAAGTAATCTGTTACTAGTTACTTGGAAAAAGTCATCTGATTATGTAACTCACGTTACTTGTAATGCGTTTAGTACACTTTATACTAGCCATAAAAACAGTTTAAATGATGGTCACAGACATGCTCGAGCAACTTTAATATTTCCTCTATAAAAACACCTCACTCGAACATTATTTCTTTTCATGATTAGACCTAAAGTTTAGTACAACCCATTCGGGTTGATTTACGCAATAACAGTTACAGTAGAGCAATCAGCCAATCATAGCGACGTGGAGGCGTAGCTTCCTCCTCCTCACATGACACATCCATCAGACTCAGTAGTCATCTCAGAAAAATTGCACCTTCTTTGCCCAGGCCTGTACTTATATCTCTATCAGTGCACTAACATGCGCAAAGCATCCCGTCCAGATTTTCTGCTGATCTGCGTTGCACACGCCCATGAATGACAAACAGTCTTTTTATTATGTGGAATTGACGGCATTCTAGTCAGAGCCTCTTTATTACTTTTTTTCCTTTCTTTTTTCACCGCTATTAAAGTGCTGCATCATTAAGCTGGATAATGCCATTTTTAAAAAGGCTGACAGTCCCTGGGTTTTTATGAGCGGCAGCGGAGACTGCCGGAATAGTGATGAAACCATATGGGGAGAACCGGTGTAAATGACTTCTTAGTGGCGCAGCGGTTCGTGAAGGACATGTTGACGGGAGGCTGGCAGGAAACTAATGATCTACACACTTCGCACCACCCTAAACACGGGGACTGGAGGAAAACAGTCGTAATTAGAAAACACAACATCGAAAAAAAGAACCTCTCAGTGATTGTCACAGCTTCTATCGTGTCTGGCCTTGTAGCACAGCGCAGTGAGGTTTAAAGTGTGTCGGATCCTTGGGATCTGTCAGGAAATCACATGTATGGGGTTTGTGTGCAGGGACTGCGGTGCAGATGACCATAATAAAATGGAGGATATTCATATGACTTTATGAATGTTCATATTCTTCTGGGAATCGCACTGGATTCATGTTCCTATTCAGTCTGCCTGTCAAAAGTATCTTTGTGAATGTCTCCGGTTGTCTCATGTTTCCATCACATACAAAGAATACATCTCGGTAATAGAAGCTGACAGTTGAACTAAATTTTAGCTGTCATGGCCTAATTTAGAGACAGGTTTGGTTGATAAATAAACAGCCTCGCTGACAGGCAAATATCATTGCATAACCTACAAAGAAAAGCTGTGCTCGCATCATATAGCAGCATCTTTGACCCTAACCAGTAGACAGGTTTGATAACGACGGTCTGTAATTAGTGTTCTTTCCTTTGTTTGTGTCTCATTCCTCCGAATAATTAGGCTGCCGTGTTTATTTTCCCCGCTAATTAGTGTATGCTAATGATTTAGAGGTCGCAATGTGTGATCTCGGCCAACCATGTGAATCACCTGGCACTGGCGCTACACACAAAATGGAACTTCAGACTCGGAGGAAACCTTGTCTTTGACTTCAGACCACAGATATTGAGTCCTTGTGCCAAAATGTACCGCTCCCTTGTCCTGTGGAATAGGTTCATAAAATACATTTCCAAGCGTTCTACCCAAACTGCTTGATTATGGCAGCTGACAGCGTATACACTGATGTCCAATAACAGTTACAGTATAGCGTTAATGTACCATCTAACTCACAGTTTGACGTAAAGTAGCATATCATTTAATACAGTGCATGTTCTTTACTGTAGGTAGCAAGGGAAAAGGTTGAGTACAGATCATTTGTTTGTGGTTTATGCATTTTTAAAACATTTTATATGGTTTTTAAAAATAATAACTATTGCTACAAGTCATTATTACGTGCTGGCGATCAGCTATTAGGATTAAATGTCACTTTCTTTTCAGATAATTGGGTGAACCTCAAAATGTTATACATTTTTCTTGATGTTTTGATTTATAATAGAATGTGCAGTGTTCCTGTCACGGTCGTATCGTGCTGCAGTGAAGAGGCGATACGGGACTTCAACGCAAACAACCTCTAAATGCAAACAACATGACAGAAACACAGATATGTGACAGTTCCCAGTGCATTTGCGTGTATTGAAATAAAAGTTATTATAAGGATTTTGAGCTATACTCACTTTTTTAAACACACTGCTATTATTTTGAACACAATCTTGTGGAGTGCGCTTGGAGTATGCATTTATTTGTCATTTTAACTGTTTAACTGAGGGTAAAAGTGGACTTCAAAGATTTCTTATCCTCTGCCCTGTTGCGCAATCATTGGCGAGCCTAAGAGCAGCTCAAGATGAGCAATTTAGGTTAAATTGGTAAAATTGAATTAGGTTAATTTTTTTTGTTGAAAATGACAGATGGTTTGGCTAGATAAGACTCTATTCCTCAGCTGGGATCGCGCAGAGCCTCGGAAGCCCTTCGAAGCCCTTTAAAACTGCATTGATTTGGAGCTTCAACATTTTGGTTGTCATTGAAGTTAATGGTGTGGAGAAAAATCCTGGAATGTTTTCCTAAAAAAAACCGTATTTCCTTTTCGACTGAAGAAAGAAAGACTTGAACATCTTGGATGAGATGGGGGTGAGTAAAATATCAGGGAATTTTCATTTTGAAGTGAACTAATCCTTTAAAGCGTCACGGCAGAGCATTAAAGTCAGTGTATTTTAAAGTACACTCACCTAAAGGATTATTAGGAACACCTGTTCAATTTCTCATTAATGCAATTATCTAATCAACCAATCACATGGCAGTTGCTTCAATGCATTTAGGGGTGTGGTCCTGGTCAAGACAATCTCCTGAACTCCAAACTGAATGTCAGAATGGGAAAGAAAGGTGATTTAAGCAATTTTGAGCGTGGCATGGTTGTTGGTGCCAGACGGGCCGGTCTGAGTATTTCACAATCTGCTCAGTTACTGGGATTTTCACGCACAACCATTTCTAGGGTTTACAAAGAATGGTGTGAAAAGGGAAAAATCTCCAGTATGCAGCAGTCCTGTGGGCGAAAATGCCTTGTTGATGCTAGAGGTCAGAGGAGAATGGGCCGACTGATTCAAGCTGATAGAAGAGCAACTTTGACTGAAATAACCACTCGTTACAACCGAGGTATGCAGCAAAGCATTTGTGAAGCCACAACACGCACAACCTTGAGGCGGATGGGCTACAACAGCAGAAGACCCCACCGGGTACCACTCATCTCCACTACAAATAGGATAAAGAGGCTACAATTTGCACAAGCTCACCAAAATTGGACAGTTGAAGACTGGAAAAATGTTGCCTGGTCTGATGAGTCTCGATTTCTGTTGAGACATTCAGATGGTAGAGTCAGAATTTGGCGTAAACAGAATGAGAACATGGATCCATCATGCCTTGTTACCACTGTGCAGGCTGGTGGTGGTGGTGTAATGGTGTGGGGGATGTTTTCTTGGCACACTTTAGGCCCCTTAGTGCCAATTGGGCATCGTTTAAATGCCACGGCCTACCTGAGCATTGTTTCTGACCATGTCCATCCCTTTATGACCACCATGTACCCATCCTCTGATGGCTACTTCCAGCAGGATAATGCACCATGTCACAAAGCTCGAATCATTTCAAATTGGTTTCTTGAACATGACAATGAGTTCACTGTACTAAAATGGTCCCCACAGTCACCAGATCTCAACCAAATAGAGCATCTTTGGGATGTGGTGGAACGGGAGCTTCATGCCCTGGATGTGCATCCCACAAATCTCCATCAACTGCAAGATGCTATCCTATCAATATGGGCCAACATTTCTAAAGAATGCTTGTTGAATCAATGCCACGTAGAATTAAGGCAGTTCTGAAGGCGAAAGGGGTCAAACACAGTATTAGTATGGTGTTCCTAATAATCCTTTAGGTGAGTGTATATATATATCATTGTAGTATTTACTGCCTTTATTAAAAAAATACTGAATTATAAAAATGACTGCAAAAAAACGAACTATTATAATATTAAAATCCTCATTAAAAATAATGACAAAGACGATAACAAACACATTACACTAATGAGATCTGGGGGTCAAATGTGCCTAATTGTCTGAAAAAAATGGAACAAACAAATTTACAAGATCACATTTCTTTATGCAAAATGCTTATTTACTTCCCATTTGGTTCTGGGGTAAAATGTGACCTGAACATAAATGTGGTCCAGATAGGTGAATTGTTTACTTTCTAATTCGTAGAGTTCAGCTCTCACATTGATGCCATTGCCATTTCAATGAGACACAGTGAGCTCAAAGCAGGCAAAAAAAATTCATCACTGTTGGATACAGTTGTGATTTTGTGATTTCTACATTATTTGATCTATTGATATTTTTTTGAATTATTTTCTCATCCAATTTTCTCATCTCATTTTGAGAAGGCACTGCCTTCCGCAATGCATTTCATAAACAACACAAAAGACCAAAGACATAGATATTGGCTAGATTCATCGCTGCTCAGATGCAAGAAATCTGGCTCAATATCAGTGATGTGATCCAAATGTGGAACGTGCTGAATATCTAAATCAGTTATAGTCTTGTTTTATATTTTTGTGTTCTGGCACACAGTTCAGTATGTTCCTTCAGGCAATCCGGCCAAATGAGTGCAGGTGGTTGAAAAAAAAACACACACAAAGCTACAGGTTGTTTCATCATCTACTTCATCTTACATCATTTACTCACCCTCATATCATTCATCACAAACCTGTATGAGTTTTAGAGAATGCCTAGGTTGCTCATTTTCATATAATAAAAGAATGCAGTGACCAGGAGCTGTCAAGCTCTCAAAAAAGAAAACGAGAAAAAAAACACCATTAAGGGAGCAAAATAATATTTCATATTCCAACAGTATTCCCTACCCATGCATTATATAAGTCTTCTGAAGTAATAAAATAGCTTTGTGTGAGGAACAGACCTTCAGGGCATTTGTGCTGACAGCTTAAGTGTGCAATAATTAACACTTGTTTAATGTGAGGCAGGCAACGCCAGTCCATCATTAAACTGTCAATTAGAGGCCGGGAGTGTTTACCAATAAATAAGAAGTGCTCAGCTACAGTCTAGTAGAATTACACCCTTTATCACACACAGATCAGAACTTTTTATTCCAGAAAATAGGGCTTTCACATTAGTGACTGGTCATATAATTCATTTTAGTGGAAAACGTCCAAGTATTTGCCCACAAATTAGGCAAAAAAAGAGAGAATTTTTAAAAGGGTCCTTAGTTAGGGTTGCCAAGTCAGTTTTCCAGCAAAATTGGGCTACTTCTAGGCTGTTGGCATGGCTTGGTTTTTGGTTTTCACACAAATTAGATTTGAAGGGTTTTTTGACTAATCAACAGCCAATCTTCTGCTATTCAAAAGAGACAAGATATCATAGATAATACACTAACATGTAGACACCCTCTTCTATTTAAAGGAACACGCCGACTTTCACCGTATCACCCAGAGTTTGATAAGTCCATACACACCATTCTCATCTCCGTGCGTGCCATAACTCTGTCTGACGCATTCTGATTCTGAACTACCTAAAACGAGTCGTCCTACAGCTGTTTTTTCTACACTTTGCATGCACTTCCAAAGGTTAAGGCTCAAATTGATATAGTAAAACCGACGCCATTGTTACTATTCATAGCGCTGTGTTTTAAGTGCAGAGGAAGATCCCGGAGCTGAAATTCAGATATGCTAATGGACGTTCTGACATGCACTGTAAGGGCATGTCCACACTAATACGTTTTTGTTTGAAAATGTATCTTTTTCTCTCCGTTTTGGCCTTTGGTGTTTTAAGTCAACGAAAAGCCATCTTCGAGTCGTAGTGTAGACTGTGAAGACGGAGGTATCTGAAAACGATGATGCATGTTTAGTCATCTGATGCATATTGTACCAAAAGATTTGTATGTTTATACCGCTATTCTGCCAGTTATGTGCTATTCACTTTCACACAGTTGCTAAAATATGTTACTTTGCACAGTTCTGCAAAGATGACAGAAAATGTACTCGCATTTACTGTCCTGTGGGAAAACATGAGAGCAGTTTTAGACCAAACATAATGGTTGACCGAGTGCGACCTGGACTCATCAGTGAATGGTGAGATATTTTGCTAAATAAAATTATCCTGCCAGAAGAATTGTGTGATAACTTTATGATGTCTGTATCATCTCGTGAGATTTTATGAGGTTTTAGGCATGCACAGGAAGTTGAATTGGGGGGTGTACTGACATTTCAGTGTGGATGAGATTTCAAATCTATCTGGATTAATGTAGACCACTCAGAGCAGAGTAGGTGTTTAGAAAGATTGAATCCTTTATCAAACCGTTTCAGATACTGGCTGTGTCTGAAATCGCCCCCTATACCCTCATTCACTATTCCCTACATTTCTCCATTAATATAGTCAACTTAAAGCAGCACTAGGTAACTTTTCAACCTTCATAATATATTTTCAAGACTCTTGTGATGATACATCGATTTACAATAGGTTGAATGACACGTCTGCCATAGCCTGATGGGGTCTGTATCGTTTTTAATCGTACTTTTAATCTTCGGGTTTCGGGTAGTAACCCGAGGGAAAAAAAGAACTACAAAATTCGACTGCTCTACGGCATATACGTCACTTCCTTAAATTCGGACGTGCGAGGGTTAGCCTATGTAAGCCTATGTCTAAACGGCGTGTACAAGTTTGGTAGGGGCTACATTCTCGCAAGTAAATACATAAGACGTACAAAATCATATTTTAGGATACTGTAACGCGTGTGTCCGGGTGAAAAATACGGATAGCTCACTCAACGCAACTGGAGTCGATGCAAACACGGAGGCGATTGACATCAAACAGCCCGCACTTTATTCCCCGCGGAACCCCCCACAAGAGTCCGGCACAAACTCCACTTCCGTCCACAGCATTACCCACCAAAACAAAAATAAATGAATGTTTGCAACAGAAGACAGAAAATAATCCGCACACATGGGAGCTCGAGGCGCAGTGCACACAAACACACACAAACACACACACACACATACACCGCATGCGCTCCAACCGGGGCGAACGCTCTTAAAGATGCCACACTATTTTCCTACTCGTTACAATACCTAACATGTCTGTGATATTTGTTCATTTGTCTTGCCTCAAGCTATAATGCAAATCGACTTTTCAAATGTGAAGATTCATCTATGGTAGCTTGATATTATATTGACGATATATTACCTACCACTCAAACATTGAATTGAAGTATCATCTAGATTCTGTAAAACGGTAACCAATAGACTAGACTACTATAATGACGCTGGCTGGTAAACGTGAGCATCGCGATCTTTTGGCGTTTGAAAAAAAAATTAAACCCATGAAATGATATTCATATGACATGCTATGCCACTGTACCTGGGATGAAGACATTTCACACGCGACGCAAGCAGAACACCTGCATGTGAACTCCTCCTGCAGTGTTCAGGGCTATCATAGTTGTCATGTCAACAAATGCACGTGCTATATGCATCCCCTGATGTAGGATGACAGAGTTTACGACAGTAGTAGAGGACAATACTGTTTCCCAACTGTAGGGGGAGCCCGAGAGCAAAAGTTGCCTAGTGCTGCTTTAAGGAAGTGAATGGGCTTCCGCTTTTACATAGTTTGTGCTTGCTGTTTAATAATCATTTGAAATTTAGCAAACTGGCAGCTCCAGTAGTACTGAATAGATTTATCTTGAACTTTGTCATGCAAACTATGTATAACAATTTAATAATCAATTAAAAAGGAATTTATACCTGTATGATATTACGCTGTAGCCACATTGGACCAGCGGCTTGGAAAACGGATGGATGATTCAGTTGCGGGCGCCATCTTCTTGTCTTCTGGGAATTCATTCAGCGCGCAACTCTCATAGTGCATTATGGGTATCCTCTAGCCATTGAGGCTGTAACATACTGCTCCAAGATACAATGGTTGAGAATCCAAACGCAGCTTTATTAAAGGGTAATCCACACTCGTAGTCATCAAACAGGCAAGAGGTCATAACATGTAATCAGTCCAATAAGACAAACAAGACAAGAGAGACAGGCAAATGGGTAATCCACGGAACAGGCACAAAATTCAAAACCAAGAGACATGAAACCAGGGAGAATGCTCAGAAATGCAGTATAGACAAACAAGACTTCGCCGTGAATGACAGAGTGAACATGGTTTATATAGGCTGGGGTAATGGGGTAATGAGGTAATGTGACACAGGTGCAAACAATGAGTGATGATGAGTCCGGGCAAAGGATTATGGGTAATGTAGTCTTTGATGAAATGACAGTCCGAGTTGGAGTGCCCTCTGGTGGTGATCACAGGCACTCACACTGGTGAATTGTGACAGAGCGTACATCGGTTGTACACTCATTATTGCGGCGTTATTATTGCGTTATTGTGGGATTGAATGAGTGCACTCGATAACGTCCAGTATGGTTAACTACAAATAGCTGTCTCCTCAAATAGTGCCCTGTTTAAGGTTATAGGGGGTGATTTCAGACACAGCCATAGTGAAAAAAGAGGTTATGCTGCAATGTATATTTTGAGAAAATGTGTTTTTGACCTTGGATGCATGTAAACCTATTGTAAGAGACATCCAAAACAAAATTAGGAACCTTTAAAACAGCACAATATGGGTGCTTTAATGCTACCATTCAATGACATTCTAGAGAATTGTTTCTTTTTTGTATGTGTGTCCAATGGGGGCAATGTTTTGTGCAGTCCAGTCAAGTTCTTCCCCACCAGACTCAATAAATCATTTTGGATCTTGCTTTGTACAAAGTGCAATTATCATGTGGGAACCCTGGAATGACTAAAGTGTGTTTTAGCAATGGAGGAGTCTCTGTCCATACTTCACATGTATACTAGTAGGAAATGTCCTTCATTTATTACAAAAACTAAAAAATATACATTTCATATGGTCAATCAGTCATGATACTGAAATTAAACAGGCTTTATTTTGATATGGACATCACTGAAAAATGCTGATAATTTGAATAGTACTATATGCGTTTTGATTTACAAGACAAGAGTCATACATTTTTGAATTGTGTAACACTATGATTTTGATTAAAAAAACAACCAGCTGAGTCATTACTTTGTGAATTGGTCTACATTGCATGTTGCATGTGTAACGGAGGCCAGCTAGTTACTGTGCGAGTAAACCTCGCTCCTCTGATCTCAAGGGACGCTCTAGCGACTGACGCTAGGGGTTACAGCCTTTAGCCTCCTTGTTAGAGTGTCCGACTCTCATGCCAGCAGATCCGGTTCAAGTCCCGCTTGGAGCGGGCGGTTCAAACAGGAGGTGTCACACATGCATGCATTCTATGAGGACAATTCAATAGAAACACTGTCTTTTTATTGCCTCACAATCAATTGACTGCAAACTCACATTCGCAACTTGGGTTTTTCTTTGCCTGGTGAACACTGGTGTCGACATACACTCACCTAAAGGATTATTAGGAACACCATACTAATACTGTGTTTGACCCCCTTTCGCCTTCAGAACTGCCTTAATTCTATGTGAGATTGATTCAACAAGGTGCTGAAAGCATTCTTTAGAAATGTTGGCCCATATTGATAGGATAGCATCTTGCAGTTGATGGAGATTTGTGGGATGCACATCCAGGGCACGAAGCTCCCGTTCCACCACATCCCAAAGATGCTCTATTGGGTTGAGATCTGGTGACTGTGGGGGCCATTTTAGTACACTCTAAAAAAAAAAAAGGTTCTATATGGCACCAAAAATGGTTCTTGGCTCGTAATCATAGGGGAACCTTTTTAAGTGCTATATAGCACCAATTTTGGTTCTTCAGCGGTTCTTCGACTAAGGTGCTATATAGCACCACTAACTAAGGTGCTATATCACCGCTACCATATACAGAACATGTTAAGATATGGTGCTATATAGCACCAAAAGTGGTTCCTCTATGATTACGACGAAGAACCATTTTTGGTGCTATATAGAACCTTTTTTTTTTAGAGTGTACAGTGAACTCAATGTCATGTTCAAGAAACCAATTTGAAATGATTCGAGCTTTGTGACATGGTGCATTATCCTGCTGGAAGTAGCCATCAGAGGAAGGGTACATGGTGGTCATAAAGGGATGGACATGGTCAGAAACAATGCTCAGGTAGGCCGTGGCATTTAAACGATGCCCAATTAGCACTAAGGGGCCTAAAGTGGGCCAAGAAAACATCCCCCACACCATTACACCACCACCAGCCTGCACAGTGGTAACAAGGCATGATGGATCCATGTTCTCATTCTGTTTACGCCAAATTCTGACTCTACCATCTGAATGTCTCAACAGAAATCCAGACTCATCAGACCAGGCAACATTTTTCCAGTCTTAAACTGTCCAATTTTGGTGAGCTTGTGCAAATTGTAGCCTCTTTTTCCTATTTGTAGCGGAGATGAGTGGTACCCGCTGGGGTCTTCTGCTGTTGTAGCCCATCCTCCTCAAGGTTGTGCGTGTTGTGGCTTCACAAATGCTTTGCTGCATACCTCGGTTGTAACGAGTGGTTATTTCAGTCAAAGTTGCTCTTCTATCAGCTTGAATCAGTCGGCCCATTCTCCTCTGACCTCTAGCATCAACAAGGCATTTTTGCCCACAGGACTGGCGCATACTGGATGTTTTTCCTTTTTCACACCGTTTTTTGTAAACCCTAGTAATGGTTTTGGGTGAAAATCCCAGTAACTGAGCAGATTGTGAAATACTCAGACCGGCCCGTCTGGCACCAACAACCATGCCACGCTCAAAATTGCTTAAATCACCTTTCTTTCCCATTCTGACATTCAGTTTGGAGTTCAGGAGATTTTCTTGACCAGGACCACACCCCTAAATGCATTGAAGCAACTGCCATGTGATTGGTTGATTAGATAATTGCATTAATGAGAAATTGAATAGTTGTTCCTAATAATCCTTTAGGTGAGTGTACATGCATAGTGTATTTTTGTATGAAACCGCATTGTGATGGCAATATATTGAATTTACAGGTGGTGGAATAATGTGTCAGCAGAAATACAATAATTATGGGTAGTAGGCTTGCATGAAGTAAACGCAGCATGACGCCGTATGCATTTATATATCCAAGCAACCTCTTAAAGCCTGCCCTGCCTCAGCTAAAAGTAGTCTACTTCATTATATCACTTTGTTAATAATACATTGCATCTTTTAATGATGGTTGTGAGCGTAATGGTCTTTAAAGTTTGCAAATGTTAAATGGTGCTGCTTGCATTATGATCCTAAAAATGAAAGGATCCGAGATGTGAGAATCCAGCATATTTTAAGATTAGACATTGGGCTGGTTTTGATTGTTTTTTGGGCTGTCCAGCAATCCTGGGTTGGTTATTGTTTGTGAAGTGTGTTGGGATGCAGTATATGTAATTATTTCACATTCGCCCCACTCATCTGGGCTCTGTGAGTCCGCCTGTCTGTTTCCGAGCGTAAATTATTCCTCTGCTCTTCCGCCTGCTGCCTCTGCGTTACTGAGCCGAACTAAATGCATTTCAATGAGAGAACGGCTCCAACTTTCCACTCCTCAGGGGGGAATGGGAAGGGTGCAGGCATATAAAGTTTTAAAGGAATAGTTCACCCCAAAATGAAAATTCTGTCATTATTTACTCACCCTCATGTTGTTTCAAACCTGTTTGACTTTCTTCTTCTGTGGAAGACAAAAGGAGAAATTAATAATTCACTTGGATGCTCTTTTACATGAAATTACAATGAATGGAGAACAGAGCTTTCAAGCTTAAAATGGCTCAAAAGCACCATAAAATATCATAAAAGAAGATGTGTGCTATATTCCAAGATTTCTAAAATAAAAAAAAATAAAAAATATTATGTGAGGAACAGACCCCAAAAAAAGACACAGTGACATTGATTGGCTGCACAGTCCTACAAAAATGAGGCATGTAATATAATTAAATATTAGCAAATTGTTACTCACACAAATAATCTGTAAAATGTAAAGATGTAATTTTATAAAAAGTAACTCAAAATAAATAATGTGTGAAGCAACACATTTTTGTTATATTGTTACTTTAGTCATTTTTTGCAGTCACTTTTTGTCACAATTTTCATTATTAGTTTTTATGTAAAGAGACCTAACATAATTAGCTACTTTTATTTAAATTATTGAATAGGGTTAGGGCTATTAAAATTGTACATGTTAAAATTAACATAAAACTGAAGCCCCCAGAGACCGTACAAGCGGGGTCATCGGCACCACAGACGTACCCACAGTGGGGCAGCGTAGCGGAACGCAGGGACCAGTGGACGACATGGGAGTGGTCCGTGGAGGGGTCTGGGTGAGAGACACACGAACCTGCATCCACTGGGGGGGCGGGCGAGTGTGAGGAGGCACACTGAGTGCGTCCCGACAGCCAATGCTCCACGCTGGCGAAGGGAGAGGCGTCCGAGGGGAACGAGGCATGGTAGCGTAGCATACCGCCAGACGCGCTCTCTTGGCACCCAGAGATGTTGGAAACTCTTTTGCTGATAATTTGGGTACCAAACAACAGAACAAAAAATTCTCCCCCGGTCCTCCTCCGGGGGAAGGAGTGGTGCTGCAGCCATCTCCTGAAGAGCAGTGTCTCAGGGTCTCTTACGACGGCGCTTGCCACCTGGCTTGGCAGCGGCCTGAGCGGGCTGGACATCCTTCCCGCGGCCGGCTCCACGCCTCCACACCTGGGTGGAGGCTGCTGCTGGGCTGAGGCAGGAGCGGGGGCGGCGGCAGGTGGACGTCCTCAGCGACGGGCAGACAGAGGAGCTGCAGCCGGCGGCGGGGTGGTGGAGGCAGCAGCGGACCGCCGAGGCAGGATGTGCTTGATCGCCTCCGTCTGCTTCTGGGCGGCCGAGAACTGCTGGGCGAAGTTCTAGACCGTGTCGCCGAACAACCTGGCCGACGAAACGGGGGAGTCCAGAGTCAACCAGAGATGTCGTTCCTGGACAACTAAGGTGGACATCGCCTGACCGACGGAACGGGCGGTGACTTTCGTCGCCCGGAGGGCGAGGTCCGTCGCCGTCCGGAAGAGCTCTGGGTCAGGTCTACCCTCGTGCATGTCCATGAGTGCTTGGGCTTGGTGCACCTGAAGCAACGCAATGGCATGCAAGGCGGACGCGGCCTGTCCACAGGACCTGTAGGCCTTAGCAGTCAGACTGGACAAAAGACGACGGGAGACGAGGGTCACCGCGCCAGTTGGACACAGTTGCATTGCGACGGCCCGCTCAACTGGTGGGATCCCCTTGTACCCCTTGGCCTGCCCGCCGTCAAGGGTAGTGAGGAGGGAGGAGCCACCAGGTCTGTTTCTGGCACTAAAGGGTGTCGTCCACAACCTGGTAAGCTCCTAATGCACTTCCGGGAAGAATGGCACTGGGGCGGGACGCTGAGAACCAGCGCGACCCTCCCCCAGAAACCAATCATCGAACCTAGAAGGTTCGGGACGTGGTGGAGGGTTACACGCAAGCCCGACCTTTTCGGTGGCCCGGGAAAGCATAGCCGTCAACTTGGGGTCCAACTCAGCTACAGCCACAGCCACTCTCCCAGAGGGAGGTAGTGCAGCTGAATCATCATCCTCCGAGGACAGAAACTCCCCCTCCGATGCAGCGATCGACATCTGCTCGTCCGCGGGTGCCCCTGAAAGAGATCGCCGGCCGCCCACAAGAGGGACCAGCGACCTCCTCCGGAAGCACCACCGGCTGCGCCGCTTGTGAGGGTTCAGGGGCTTGCGGAGGTATGCTCAGCGGGTTTGCCCTGAACGTGATCCTCAGGTCACCCCGGCCATCCGTCGAAGTAGGTCTATCCCGGGGGATAGCACTAGATCGAGGTATCGGGAGGGGGACTCCGCCTTCCCGGAGGTACGTGAGTCTCGACCTAAGCGCCGCGATAGTCATGTTCCTGCAGTGAGAACATGAACTATCCACAAAAGCTGCCTCAGCGTGCTGTACGCCCAGGCACATGAGAAAGCGATTGTGACCGTTAGCGGGCGAGAGGGAACGACCGCATCCAGAAACGCACGGTTTTAATGACATCTTGAAAAAGACTCAGGGTCAAACCGTGTTGCTTTTTTTGTGAGGAAACGCTCTTTTTCAGAAGTGCTGAAGCACCCAGGGAAGACCGCGGCAACACACAGGAGATAGTGCAGCCTGTGTTTGCACTCAATGGAAACGCCCACCGAACCGACAGGTTGCTGTGAGAACAGCGTTGCGGAGCGCGAGATGCAAATCTCGCACGCCAATGGCCCATTGGCCTGTTCTCTAAATCTCGAAGCTGATAGGGGCTCTCTGAAGTGATCCCAATTCGTCGGTATAACCGACGTACGTCGTAGTGACCGACTGAAAGGGAACCAGCGCTCTCCTCCACCCTCAATACCACGACTGAGGTGAGACCCTTGAGCAAGGCACCAAACCCCTAACTGCTCCCTGGGCGCCGCAGCAATATGGCTGCCCACTGCTCCGGGTGTGTTCATGGATGGGTTAAATGCAGAGCACAAAAAAAGTATAGATCACCATACTTGGCCACATGTCACTTCACTTTCACTTTCACTCTTTCAAGAAAATCGAAATTCTAAAGCCCAAAAAAGCGCATCCATCCATCATAAAAGTAATCCACACGGCTCCAGGGGGTTAATAAAAGCCTTCTGAAGTGAAGCGATGTGTTTGTGTAAGGAAAAATATCCACATTTAAAACTTTATAAACTAAAATAACTAGATTCCGACAGACAGCCAAACGCATCAATTTACGGCAAAAGAGCTGACCTGACCTGACCTGACGCATGACGTATTGACGAACGCGGAAGCGCAGAAGATTGAGCGAAACAAAACACCAGACACGAATTAGGTCTAAAACGAGAATTTTTAAAGCGAAATGTCAGAGGATTTTGATATATAAGAGAAGAGGAGCGTCAGGGGTTACTCTTTTGGTGTCGACTAGCATAGTTATTTTAGTTTATAAAGTTTTAAATATGGATATTTTTCTTACAAAAACCCATGGCTGTGCTTCAGAAGGCCCCCTGGAGTAGTTTAATGATGGATGGATGCACTTTTTTTTGGACTTCAAAATCAGGACCGCCATTCACTACCAGCTTGGAAGAGCAATTATATTTTTTAAAGGGGTCATACAATGCGATTTCTTGTTTTCCTTTTTCTTTAGTGTGTTTTGTAGCTGTTTGTGCATGTATACGATCTGCAGAGTTACAAAGCTCAAAGTCTCAAACCCAAAGAGATATTCTTTGTAAAAAGTTAAGGCTCAGCCACGCCTTCCTAAAACACTTCATTCAAACACACCCCCACGTCAGTCTGTGGGGGCAGTTTCATAACACGTCATCCCCCAAATGTATACGCAAAGAAAGAAGGCGTAACTTTTATTCTCGCTGTAGTATTGTTGCCGCCAGCACGTCATGTCGTGAAGACTCTATGTTTGAAAACTTCTTTGTTTGGCCTTCCAAAATAGGACACAATTAGAAAACAGTGGTTAAGCTTTATTTACAACACTGTTCCAGAACAGTACAACCCTAATATTCGACTGTGTGCTGCGTATTTTTCAGAGGACTGTTTCCAGAACCTGGGAGAGTACAAGGCCGGCTGTGCACAAAGGCTGATTCTAAAAAGTGGGGCAATTCCATCTTTGCAAGTTACAGTCTGGCGCATCTGACTCACAGACACAGCCTGTAAGTATGTTTTCGTTTTTTAAGAATTTGCTACTGACTATTCAAACGCCAGTTGAGCAGTATAGAGTAGCGCTTGTTTGTCGTTTCTACGATCACAAATGCAAACTTACCAATCTGATATGTTCTGGTCCAGTCGCGTTGGCAAAGTGACCCTGCCTGTGAAACCCCGGCTAAAGTCGCATAATCCAGGGGTTTTTAAACTTTATGATGCCAAGGACCCCCAATATGATGAACCTTTTATGAGGGACACCCTTCCTAAAATTAATTTATATTTTTTTATGTGTGAAAAACATTAAAAACTGTTAGATAAATAGTAAGTGTTACATTATAAATACTACATATTGTTTCCAAATTTAAATTGGCTATATTTAAAGGGATAGTTCACCCATAATTTACTCACTCTCAAGCCATTGTAGGACTATATGACATTGCTCTTTCAGACGAATACAATCAGAGTTATATATATATAACTATATATATATATAACTATATATATATATATATATATATATATATATATATATATATATATATATATATATATATATATATATATATATATATATATATATATATATATATATATATATATATAAAATGTCCTGGCTCTTCCAAGCTTTATAATGGCAGTAAATAGCAGCCCAAAATTTGAAGCCCAAAAAAGTGCATCCATCCATCATAAAAGTGCCCCACACGGCTCCGGGTGTTAATAAAGACCTTCTGAACTGAATCAATGGGTGTGTGTAAGAAAAATATCCATAATATTAAACAATTCTGGAAAGTATGTATACAGAAAGACACATTTAGATATGAAACAGTTCGAATTTTTGTTAGACTTTAACCATTTTTGCTTTGTCTTTTTTATTCTCTGGAATTTTCTGGGGACCCCATAGAACCTTCTGGAGGACCTCTGGGGGTCCCCGGACCCCAGTTTGAAAACCCCTGGCATAATCTAATTATGAGATATAGTAGCGTCAAAGTAGTCATAGCTATAAAAATGACCTAAACAGGTAATTTGTGTTTATTGCTGTAGATAATAGATTATACCAAGGGCTTTGAGATACAGCACTCAATTTTTCATTTATAATATTATAAATCCTGAAATTAATGATTTTATTGACACTACATTTTATTATTTTGCACCAAAAAATACAGGACGTGGGCTTCTCTTTGTTTACTTTCGACACAGAAACAACTGCTGATTCTCATATCATTCATTTCAGAAAGGTATTTTTACAATTACAAAGTGCAAACAGAACATAATATCAATCCGCACAAGCAGCAATCAGGTCAGTGTCGGGAAAGGCAAGAAAACTACGACTTAAGCCGGGTTCCGATTTCTGTGTGGATTTCTTCGTGTCATCACCGAAATTTCAGGAACAGCTTATTTGTTTTCTAACTCCACCTTATTCCTATTGTGACGAGTCCACCCAGAGGAATCAGCGTCGCCCTGGCAACAACACACCTGCACATCATCACCATGGGCTGATCGGTCACAGCTGCACCCCATCAGCTCAGAGCTACAAAAGCAGCTACGGATGAGCAGACAGACAGACTCTGGTCTCGAGCTGAATGCACTGCTGGACTAACCTCTCTTTGTTGTTCTCCCCCAGAAAGCAGCGAGTGACCGACAGCCCACTTCACTGGAGCACGTTTGGACACCCACTTTCACTAGGATTGAGCACCACCACGGGACGAGGATTCACCAGCCACCACGCACCGGCTCACGAACTGTTTTCACCTTTTTCACTCACTGTAATTAAAATCCACCCTCCGGGGCCTTTTCACTCAACCTGCCTTGTCGTGTGATTCCTCACCCCGTGACACTATATATACATCTTATTTAAAGACATTTAATGGCTGCTACGTGTCCAAATAGTCGATGTGTCCAAATAGTCGACGTGTCAATGCGGGCCAATAACAATGCACTGGATCGCTGGCCAATCAGAGCACACCCTGCTTTTCAGAACAATGAGCTTTGTAAAAATCAATGCATTTCAGAAAGGCGGGGCATAGAGCAGCAACAATAAAATACGGTATGTGTAAAAAAAAAGACTTTTTTTGTACCTAAAACCATGTAAACACATTGCATTAAACCAAATGCACAAAATAATGTTCTTTTTAGAACCGTGACCCCTTTAATACAATTCAGATTGTATTTGTCTGAAAGAATGTCATATACATCTAGGATGGCTTGCAGGTGATTAAATCATGGGATAATTTTAATTTTTGGGTGAACTATCCCTTTAACTCCATGAGGTGATCGAATTCACTTCCGGTGTAATGTAATGTAACTGTTAATGCCTGTCTCTCAAAGTTTGTGCCAAATCAAGATATGGAGGTTTCAGGCATGGCAGTCTAAGCCAAGAGTGCATGCTTACATTTTCAATGAAAGTATATGCTGTCACAAAACCAAACCTCTCCCACCAAGTTTTAACAAGAGCGCTTGGAAACTCTCCATTGATTGTGAGCAGCAGTGCTTTTAAACCTCTAGAGCAATTAGCTTGAATGTTTGTTGAAAATAATAGCAAAAAGATCACCACATATTGTTTCTCTTTAATTGCGAACCAACATATTTGGTTTCAAGGTTGATTTTTTTTAATGCACACATGAGAAAAATTAGGAAAACAAGCCCCAAGCTGTAGAATATAAAACAGGAGGGGCACAGGCGGAGGACAGAAATCCTTTGTGCAATTAATATAAAGAAAAAGAAGCATCTGCCTTCTCTTTGTGCTCAAGTGTGTCTCCAGTGTGCCTCTGTGTATTAGATTAAAACCTCCATTTGATTCTCTAAGGCTAATAAAAGCAGATCTTTTAAAAACCTCACTATTTTCTCTCATTTACAACCCACGTAAAGAGTTCATTACTGTCACCTCAGTGATTCATTCATTAATTTAGGACTTTGTCCTTTTCATGCCAGACCGGCTGGCAAAGGAACAAATAGCTTGTTACACTATTACTTTATTAGGACCAAGTGTTTTTTTTTGTCTTCTTTAAACTCGTTCTCTCTTATCAAAAGCTCTTTCACAACATGTCCAGGGAATTCAGTGAACCATTCATATCTCACAATAAGATACATCTTGCAATCAGTATCAAACAGTCTGATACAGCCTCGGAAAATCGATGGAACACAATCAGTGTTGCCCAAACCAAGAGTAGATGATTACGTTCAACCAGCTCTTCCATTGATTGAAATGACACCAAATAAAAGAGCATCTAAATGTGGGTTCTTCTTGTTTACAATACTTTTTTCCCCAAGAACAAAAACTTTGATGGAGTGATATCATAAAAGTCCTGATAGCCAATGAAACGAAAGTAATCAAGTATATACAGTGGCAAGAAAAGTATGTGAACCACTTGCAGAATCTGTGAAAATGTGAATAATTTTAACAAAAAAGATTATTTTTTATTTAGTTCTGTCCTGAATAAGATATTTTACATAGAAAATGTCTACATATAGTCCACAAGACAAAAAAATAGCTGAATTTATTAAAATAACTCTGTTCAAAAGTTTATGAACCGTTGATTCTCAATACTGTGTGTCATTCCCTGGATGATCCACGGCTGTTTTTGTGTTTTGTGATGGTTGTTCATGAGTCTCTTGGTTGTCTTGAGCAGTTAAACTGCCCAATGTTCTTCAGAAAAATCCTTCATGTCCTGCACATTCTTCAGTTTTCTAGCATATTTTGCATATTTAAACCCTCTCCATCAGGGACTGTATGATTTTGAGATCCATCTTTTCACACTGAAGACGATTGAGGGACTCAAACACAACTATTAAAAAAGGTTCAAACATTCACTGGTGCTCCAGAAGGAAACGCATTAAGAGCAGCTGAAAAAAAGATTCTCCCCCGGCCCTCCACCGGGATGAAGGAGCGGCCCTGCTGCCGTCTCCCGGAAAGAACTGCCCATCCCTGAGCTGTCCGAGTCAGGAGCGCCGCTTGGCCTGGCGTTTTTTCGCGGGCTACGGGGCTGGAGCGGACTGGGACGCCTTCCTGCGGCTACCTCTGCGTGGCCCGGTTGGAGGCTGCTGCTTGGGTGGCGCAGAGGTTGAGGGAACCGCAGGAGGGCGTCCTCGGCGGTGAGCAGACTGAGGCAACTGCGCGGGCGGTTGGGTGGAGGCAGCAGCGGACCGCCGGGGCAGTATATGTTTTATGGCCTCAGTCTGCTTCTGGGGGGCTGAGAACTGTTGGGCGAAGCTCTCAACCGCTCCGCCGAATAGCCCATCCTGGGATATGGGGGCATCGAGGAAACGTGTTCACTCGCCGTCCCGCATATCGGCCAGGGTGAGTCAAAGGTGTCTCTCCTGGACCACGTTTGTGGACATCACCTGACCCAGGGAGCGTGCGGTCACCTTCGTCGCCCGGAGAGCGAGGTCGGTGGCGGCACGCAACTCGTCCACGAGTCCTGGATCAGCCCCGCCCTCGTGCATGTCGCACAGCAACTTGGCCTGGTATGCCTGAAGAGTTGCCATGGCATGCAAAGAAGCGGCGGCCTGCCCCGCAGCTCTATAGGTCTTCACCACCAGAGCTGACGCGAACGCTCAGGTCGGGGCGGAGGGTTCCACTCCAACCCAAGCGCTGCGGCAGCCCGAGAGAGCATGGCTGTCAACTCTGGGTCCGACTCGGGCAACGCTGGAACGCCCGAAGGTGGCATCGCAGCCAAGTCATCATCCTCAGATGACTCCAGCCCACCTTGTGATGCGGCGATAGACATTTCTTCGTCTTCCGCCGCGCCAAACGCCACAGTCGGGACAGCATGAGCCAGCCCCGATGTAGACGCCTGAACACGGGGCGGGTCAGGTGCATGAGAGGGGGGTGTGGGCTTAGGCATGAGCACCGGAGCTTTGTTCCACACCGTCACCCTCAGGTCACCCTGGCCACCAGCCAAAGTGCAGCCTCCCGTAGAGACCGCAGATTGGGGTGTGGCAGAGGGGACTCTCGCGAGTTCATGGAGTCTCGACCATAACACAGAGATGATCATGTTCCCGCAGTGAGAACATGAATCATCCACGAGCGAGGAATTTTGGGTTTTCATGAGCGGTATGCCAAAATCATCAGTATTAAAACAATAAAAGACCTGAAATATTTCAGTTGGTGTGCAATGAATCTAAAATATATGAAAGTTTAATTTTTATCATTACATTATGGAAAATAATGAACTTTATCACAATATGCTAATTTTTTGAGAAGGACCTGTATTTAACTACTTCCTGAATTTTTTGTTTGTTTGTTTATGACTGTACAGAATAGAAATCACAATGTATGTACAAACTACAAGAAGAAATTAACTAAAATCTCAAAACCAAACCTCTCCCCCGCCGAGTCTTAACAAGAGCGCTTGGAAACTCTCCATTCATTGTGAGCAGCAGTGCTTTTAAACCTCTAGAGCAATTAGCTTGAATGTTTGTTGAAAATAATAGCAAAAAGATCACCACATATTGTTTTTATGTACAAGAATAAATTAACTAAAATTCTTGCAATCAAATATTGACAACCACCCATTTACATTTACAAGCCCCAAGCAAAGATAATTCTGATTCGGACCACATTATTTTCCACTCAGCACTTCTCCATTGCATATACATCATGGTTTATGGCACAGTTTATAATGACCAAAAAAATTAATGATGAATTATAATACCCTTCAAACACACACACACACACATATGAAACGTTGTTGCACAAGCATCCATAAGCACAGAGTGTGTGCGAGTGTGCATGACCAATTTGGTGAGGTTTAGATCATCAAATGACCAATCACAGGTACTGATGTGAGAATTGAATGGTTTCTGGCTTTGTCACTTCCCCTGGTATAGGAAGCAGCTCCCTGCGGCCTTAATTATAGAGAAAGCTCACAACTGTAGTCTTTCACTGCCACACTAGCCCCTCTCCGTCTCTCTCTTCCACCCTCTCATCAGTTCAAACACCATCTCACCTTCAGCTCCAATTACCCAGGCCACTCTCTGCACAGACACAGAGCTAAGAAATGGTGCTGTGGTCACCATGCTATCTATCTATCTATCTATCTATCTATCTATCTATCTATCTATCTATCTATCTATCTATCTATCTATCTATCTATCTATCTATCTATCTATCTATCTATCTATCTATCTATCTATCTATCTATCTATCTATCTATCTATCTATCTATCTATCTATCTATCTATCTATCTATCTATCTATCTATCTATCTATCTATCTATCTATCTATCTATCTATCTATCTGTCTGTCTGTCTCCATCCATCCATCTCTTTTTGTTATATATTGATCTCGTATTGGGATTCTATTTAACACTTTCAGAGTGAAGCATAATAAGATGCATAATAAACAAAATGACTCTAATGTATTGTACTTTACAATATAATACAATTTGTTAATATAAGATTAATTAAATAACTTTGAGCAATATCTCTCAATATATTAATGTTTGTTCATAATCAAAAATACAATTGTTTATTGTCCACAGTGCAATAACCAATGTTAACATACAACTTTCGATTCAAAAAGTGTATTGATAAATGCTGAAATTACATTAAGATAACAAATGCTGTAGAAATATTGGTCATTTTCAAATATTTGGTCATGTTAACTAATACAAAATATTGTATAATTCAAAATATTAATAAATACTATAATAGTATAAAAAATAATACTATTTTTGTGTCACTATAACTGCAATAAAAAATAAATTAAAACATTCAATATTTCCTAGGAGACTTACAAACTGGGTAATTTTAGTAGAATTTTTAATACTATCCAAACATTGTACTGTTGTACAATTGGTTTGGACAACTATTTTAAATATGCAACATGAATAGAATGACATTAAACTGAATGCCATCAAGTGTTACCAATAAATATTTTATATTGCAGTTTTTCTCTGTTGTTTTTGTGCATTTCTCAATCTCCACACCACTTGTGCACATCATAAAACTATTTCTAATTCTTTTGAACAAATTGTAAATGCTTTGCTACATTCATGCAATTATTGCTTATATCATGTTGATCAAAATGTATTTTACTGGTTCTCAGTTGAATAGTCTTAAAACATCTAGGCATTAGTTCCTTGCATAAGTCATTAAATGCAAAATGGTTGAACTAGTTGTCATAATGAATATGAGTCTATTTTATATTAATTTCTATTAGACTTCGACAACTGCGGAGGTGAATTTTGAATTTCACTATTAAAGGATACTTTCACTATTCGGCCGATAGTGGAACCTCGGATTCAGGAGGAACAGTGTGTTTTCGTCCTGGTCGTGGAACACTGGACCAGCTCTATACTCTCTACAGGGTGCTGGAGGGTTCATGGGAGTTTGCCCAACCAGTCCACATTTGTTTTGTGGATTTGGAGAAGGCATTCGACTGTGTCCCTCGCGGCGTCCTGTGGAGGGTGCTGGGGGAATATGGGGTCCGGGGTCCTTTGCTGAGGGCTGTCCGGTCCCTGTATGACCGAAGCAGGAGTTTGGTCCACATTGCCGGCAGTAAGTCAGACTTGTTCCCGGTGCATGTTGGACTCCGGCAGGGCTGCCCTTTGTCGCCGGTTCTGTTCATAATTTTTATGGACAGAATTTCAAGGCGCAGCCAAGGGCCGGAGGGTGTCAGGTTTGGGGACCACACAGTTTCATCTCTGCTCTTTGCGGATGACGTTGTCGTGTTGACCCCTTCTAACCAGGACCTCCAGCATGCACTGGGACGGTTTGCAGCCGAGTGTGAAGCGGCTGGGATGGGAATCAGCACCTCCAAATCCGAGGCCATGGTCCTCAGTCGGAAAAGGGTGGCTTGCCCACTTCAGGTTGGTGGAGAGTTCCTGCCCCAAGTGGAGGAGTTCAAGTATCTAGGGGTCTTGTTCACGAGTGAGGGGAGGATGGAACGGGAGATTGACAGACGGATCGGTGCAGCTTCTGCAGTAATGCGGTCGATGTACCGGTCTGTCGTGGTGAAGAAAGAGCTAAGCCGTAAGGCGAAGCTCTCGATTTACCGGTCAATCTACGTTCCTACTCTCACCTATGGTCATGAGCTTTGGGTCATGACCGAAAGGACAAGATCCCGGATACAGACGGCCGAAATGAGCTTTCTCCGCAGGGTGGCTGGGCGCTCCCTTAGAGATAGGGTGAGAAGCTCAGTCACTCGGGAGGAACTCGGAGTAGAGCCGCTGCTCCTCCACATCGAGAGGGGACAGCTGAGGTGGCTCGGGCATCTGTTCCGGATGCCTCCTGAACACCTTCCCGGGAAGGTGTTTCAGGCATGTCCAACCGGGAGGAGGCCCCGGAGAAGACCAAGGACACGCTGGAGGGACTATGTCTCCCGGCTGGCCTTGGAACGCCTCGGTGTCCCCCCGGAAGAGCTAGAGGAAGTGTCTAGGGAGAGGGAAGTCTGGGCATCTCTGCTTAGACTGCTGCCCCCGCGACCCGGCCCCGGATAAAGCGGAAGAAGATGGATGGATGGACTATTAAAGGAAATGTAAAGCGTTAGATCAACCAGCTCTCTAAAATAGCTCAGAGGCGCATCTCATGAAGCTTCGTTTGGCAAGCATTTATAGACCGAGCACAACATGGTTACATGTTTGCCCTGGAGACCTACACACAGGTGCGGGGGAGGTGCAGACAGGTACAGAGGTCTCCAGGGTGGGACTAGGACAGAGGTGGGCAAACTTTTTAGACCAGAGGGCAAATCAAGTGAAGGGCCGCATACTAAATCCTTGATGAAATAACTTGTATTGGAAGTATGCATGGAAAATATATTTTCTGACAGAAACATTTGTCACATTAAACAACAACGGTAACACTTGGTAATGGTAACAACTGGTGCAAATATGCATTAATTCATGCTTAACTAATGCACAGATAATCATGAGGTAATGTTTGACTGATGAAGAACCAAACCATTTATTAATGATTACTGCATCAGCAACTAATGCACATTATATATGCTTGATATATTAAGTAATATATTAAAGGTCCCGTTCTTCGTGATCCCATTGTTCAAACTTTAGTTAGTGTGTAATGTTGCTGTTAGAGCATAAATAATACCTGTAAAATTATAAAGCTCAAAGTTCAATGCCAAGCGAGATATTTTATTTAACAGAAGTTCCCTTTCAAAGCCTACAGCGAACGGCCGGCTTGGACTACATCCTGGTACTTCCTTCTTTAATTACGTCAGTAGAACAGTAGAACAGACTAACCTCCGCCCACAAGAATACGCGAAAAAGGGGGCGTGGTCTTGTTGCTCTCCCACGTGGAGAAGAGGAAGTGTTGCGTGGAGAAGAGGAAGTGTTGGGTTTGGGTGTGTTTGTCGTCGAGACGCTGTTATTTTCATCTCGGAGTCAAATCACCTTTGTTTGGCTTTGTTTTTCGTGCAACGTGCGCTAAGCTGCTGTCGAATCACAACACAGGAACCGGGAAACGTGCGCTAAGCTGCGGTGAAATCACAACACGGGAACCGCTGGCACAATCAGAACTCGTTACGTATTTCTGAAGGAGGGACTTCATAGAACAAGGAACTCATCAGCTGTTTTTAGGACAGTGAAAACAGCGGTATACAGATAAGTAAATTGTGTGAAAAATACTGTGTTTTTACACGCGAAACATGAACACATGTATATTGCACACTGTAAACACAATCAAAGCTTCAAAAAAACACGAAGAACGGGACCTTTAATTGTTATTAGTTAAATGAGTCATAATGTATTAATAATAACATATTATAACTGTAAATTACCACAATGGATCAAAACTAATGACTTGCAAAGGTATCCTTATGTAATGACTTTACTTGTTGAGGCACATTAATTCAAAAGCCATAACCACAATGACATATTACTTAACATTTAGTTAATAGTGATGTGCCTCAACAAGTAAAGTCAGAACATGATACCTTTGCAAATCATTAGCTAATGATTAATTAAAGTGGTTTACATTTACAGTACACTATTAGGCCAGTTATAATATGTTATTAGGGAATTAATAAATTATGACTAATTTAACTAATAACAATTCATATATTACTTAATGTATCAATCATATAGAATGCTCATTAGTTGCTGATGCAGTAATCATTAATAAATGGTTTAGTTCTTTATAAGTCATACATTACCTCATGATTATCTGTGCATTAGTTAAGCATGAATTAATGTATATTAGTGCACCAGTGTACAGTGTTACTGCAACAATTCTTATTTAATATCTATTGAGTAAAATTTACAACATATATAATCTCATGTGCACTGCTATTACTATTTACATATCAATCATCATAAAACTATGTCTGATTAAAACACTGAGGGAGAACCTTAGTCTTTGTCTTTCCAAGCCACGGTTTTGAAAGTGTTAATGTGAACAATGAACCTGGTCCCCTCTCCTTGCAAGGGTGTCAAAGTCTGGAGTGATATTTGATGTAGAAATCCTCAGGATAGCTGACAAGTGGCTATTTGTTAAATTTGATCTGCGGTGGGATTTGTTGTAGTTCATGACTGAGTAGGTTTGTTCACACACATATGTGGATCCGAATAAAACAAGCATTCTTTGGGCTTGCTTTTTAATGTTTGGGAATTTTTTTTCATCCAGTGAGGCATAAAACTCATTAACTGGTGCTGTCTGAAACTTCTCCCTCAAAGTACTGTCACACTGGATGTCGATGAGTTCCAGTTGTGTGTATGGTGGTGCTTTCTCACTGTCAAAAATAGGGGGCATGAGACGAGTTCAAGCTCAGCCTCAATTTTTGCAAAGTCTTTGAAGCGACGGGAAAATTCTGCATGCAGGTCGATCAAAGTGCTGCTGTACCTATCAATGTGAGACTGTGTTATTGGTGGGCTTAGTCCGGCCAGTGTAGGAAACTGAGCAAAATCTCGGCTGGATATCTGTCTGGAGAACAATACAAGCTTGGCCTTGAACGCTTTCACGTTGCTGTACAGTTCGTGGACAAAAACGTCCTTTCCCTGAAGTCTCACACTGAGATCGTTCAGATGCCTCAGTGTGTCCACACCGAACGCGAGGTCGGCCAGCCTGTGTCATGTAGTTCGTGGGAAGTCGTCAGTTTTACCAACCGTATTGAGGAACGCTGCAATCTCTCCTTTTAGTTAACAGACACGGTGAAACACTTTGCCAAGACTTAGCCAGCGCACATTTGAATGGTACAAGAGATTATGGTGCTCAGCCTCCGTTTTGTTAAGCAGCTGAATGAACCGCTGGTGGTTAAGCGCTCTTGCCCGTATAAAGTTGACAAGCTTCACAACCACTTTGACAACATTTTCTAGCTTCAACACACTTTTACACAAGGCTTCCTGGTGTATTATGCAGTGAAGAAAAATCAGTTCTTCTGAGTTCGGGCTTTTGTCTTTTGTCTTTGTCTTTTTGTGATCCATCTGTTGTGACGCTTGTCAGCTTTCTCCACGGCAGGTTATTTTTTTTCCAAGCAGGCGGACACACTTTCATATAGATCTATGCCCCTGGTTGTTCCCATCATTGATTCCATCCCGAGGAGTTCCTCTTTTATTTCTAAATTTTCGTTTATTCCTCTGACAAAAATCAAAAGTTGGGCAGTGTCTGTGATGTCGGTACTTTCATCCAGTGCGATAGAAAAAAGACTGAATCCATCTGCTTTTTTTTTTAGTTCAGAGAGCAGCTCCTCAGCAATCACTTCCATGCGCCTGGTAATTGTTCTCCGCGATAAGCTCATTTTCTCAAACTGACTTTTAGAAGCAGGACAAAGTACGTCAGCAGTCTCCACCATACAGTCTTTCACAAATTCCCCATCCGAAAAAGGCTTGCTGTGCTTTGCAATTTTATGTGCCAGTAAATAACTAGCTTTCGTTACAGATTCTTGAATAGAGCACTGTTTTGTAAATGTATTTTGCTGGGCTTTTAAGTTTGTAGAGAGTTTTAAAGCCTTGTTTGCCTTTTCTGCAGATGACAGGTTTGCAGCATAATTTTAATGTTTGCTTGAAAAATGCCGGCTGCGGTTGTACTCTTTAAAAACGGCAATTCTTTCTTGGCATATAAGACATACCGCCTTCTGTCCAACACTGGTATTTTGCAGTCCATTCTTCATTGAACACGCGATATTCTGAGTCCTTTTCTTTTTTTCGCCACACTCATTTTTTCGTCCGAGTTATTACCGACACCATTCTAATTCTACAGTAGAGTTAGTATGTAGTAGTTAGTACCTAACTGCGTACTATACTGCCATCTAGTGACGTTCGCCTGTATTGCATCAAATTAGTCATTCTGAACCAAAATCGTTACTCGTGTGTAATATTTTTTAAACCTACCCGCGGGCCGGATGAAAGTGTTCGGCGGGCCGTATAGGGCCGTAGTTTGCCCCCCTCTGGGCTAGAATGTCAGGTGGCCAAGGTGGATCAGGAGCGTGGGCAGCCTTGGCGGATCAGGAGTCTCGGGCATCCTTGGCGGATCCGGAGTCTCGGGCATCCTTGGCGGATCAGGATTCTCGTGCATCCTTGGCAGATCAGGAGTCTCTGGTAGCCTTGGCGGATCAGGAGTCTCGGGCATTCTTGGCGGATCAGGAGTCTCTGGTAGCCTTGGCGTTAAGGAGTCTCTGGTAGCCTTGGCGGATCCGGAGTCTCTGGTAGCCTTGGCGGATCATGAGTCTCTGGTAGCCTTGGCGGATCATGAGTCTCTGGTAGCCTTGGCGGATCAGGAGTCTCGGGCATCCTTGGCGGATCAGGAGTCTCTGGTAGCCCTTGCGGATCAGGAGTCTCTGGTAGCCTTGGCGGATCAGGAGTCTCTGGTAGCCTTGGCGGATCAGGAGTCTCTGGTAGTTTTGGCGGATCAGGAGTCTCTGGTAGCCTTGGCGGATCAGGAGTCACTGGTAGCCTTGGCGGATCAGGAGTCTCTGGTAGCTTTGGCGGATCAGGAGTCTCTGGTAGCCTTGGCGGATCAGGAGTCACTGGTAGCCTTGGCGATCAGGAGTCTGGTTTATAGCCCCCCCAAAAAAATTTATTTGGGGAATTGGGGTGGAGTAGACGGCTCGTGGAATGGATCGGCCTTGTGGGCTGGAGCGGCCTTGCGGGCTGGAGCGGGCTCAAGGAGAGCTGGAGCGGCCTTGTGGAAGGCTGCAGTGGTCTCGTGGAAGGCTGGAGCAGGCTCTTGGCAGGCTGGAGCAGCCTAGTGGAAGGCTGGAGCGGGCTCTTGGAAGGCTGGAGTGGCCTAGTGGAAGGTTGGAGCGGGCTCTTGGAAGGCTGGAGCGGGCTCTTGGAAGGCTGGAGCGGGCTCTTGGAAGGCTGGAGCGGGCTCTTGGAAGGCTGCAGTGGTCTCATGGAAGGCTGGAGGGGCCTCATGGAAGGCTGGAGTGGCCTCGTGGAGACTTGGAGCGAAACCATGGAGAACTGGAGCTACTGGATCAGCCAGTGGTCCATATCGTTCTGTGGCTTGGGCATGGCGGTGGTCATCATGACTGGAGACGAGGGCTCGGATGCAGCGGTGGACTTCCTTTTAGATGGTTGGGGTTGTGGGACGGGCAGAACAGAACGGGGAGACCCACTGGAGGGATAGGTGGAGGGAGCTGGCAATGGTTGAACTGACCAGGCTGCCCGCTTTTCTGAGAGATGATGAGGAAGGGAGTTCAGGTGTGAGACAGGGAGGATCATGGGAAAT
Organism: Romanogobio albipinnatus; assembly: GCA_023566225.1. Classification (NCBI taxonomy): domain Eukaryota; kingdom Metazoa; phylum Chordata; class Actinopteri; order Cypriniformes; family Gobionidae; genus Romanogobio; species Romanogobio albipinnatus. The sequence continues at coordinate 48,013,514 of CM042253.1, forward strand.
GGAGTCCGATTCACCACTGTTCCTTCCTTGGACAACTTTTGATACTGACCCCTGCAGACCGGGAACACCCCACAAGAGCTGCAGTTTTGGAGATGCTCTGTCCCAGTCGTCTAGCCATCACAATTTGGCTCTTGTCAAACTCAGGTGCCGTGATGAAGAGATGATCAATGTTATTTACTTCATTTGTCATAATGTTATGCCTGATCGGTGTATATGCTTGTCTTTTTCTTTATATCACAATGACATTTTACTGTAATTTGTTGACAGACCAACAGTAAAAGTGTAACTGTGAATCCCGTCCGGTCAGGGGCGTAAATCGCGGGGGGGACAGGGGGGACAGGACCCCCCCAATCTGAGGGCTGTCCCCCCCTAAAAACCATGCTGAGTATTGTAAATAATATAACAATATATACTTAAAATAAATGTGTAAGTAGTGAAACAATACAAACGCAAACGGGGGAAAAAAATGCGTTTTAAGTTTAGAAACATTTTGAGTCCCCCCCTCCCCCCTTGCCTCACAGTGGTTTGATCCACCGCGCACCTCAACTAACGTAGTAGAACGTAGAAAAACCACCACACAAGTTTGGGGAGACAACAAGGCTCTTCAGACAGCAGTTGTGAAACACCAGTAAGTAGCTGAAGCTCAGATGAAATTATTCTTTTCTCTTTAATACAGATTAGACAAAACACTGTTAACATCCCTTGCCCACTGCCGCACCGCCCCGCTCCGCTGTACAGTAATAAAATCATTGAGTTCAGTTAGAGAACTGACAAAACTATTAAAAACTGAACGTGTCTGCTCCGAACGAGCAAACCGCTGACAGACAAGATTATCGAAGATTTGGTTTCAAAGCGTAAAAGCGCCTATTTAAGGGAGTGTGTCATTGCACTGTTTTGTTGTTGTGTTTTTCATTACGAATAATAGGCTAATGAACCCAAAATTCAAGCAACCCGCCCCCAAATTCTAAAAATTGGCTAATTCTAAACCGAAAGTTCAGTCAGATCTGTGTAGGGTTTTGCTCAATGTGATAATAAGTGGCAGATCAGAGGGCTTGCTGCAGTTGAATATCTAAATATCTGAATATCATAGTATAAAATACTATGTGGAGGACGCAAGATAATTTAATAATTATAATATGACCGCTTTGTGTTGTTAGTCAGATAAAATGACAGAGAAAAGAAAAACGGACATTAATAATTTTTCAGTGCACCAACACCCCCAATTTTTTTTTGTGTGGTACACATATCCTTACAAGTACGATTTTGGCTGCATTATTTGTGTCCCCTTCAAAAATTGCTCTTGAGAAATTTCATGTTTATTGTCCCCCCCAACTTTTAGATGAAATTTACGCCCCTGCGTCCGGTCTCTTGCAATCAATATACCACATAAATGCGTACATTTGAAATGCACCAAAGCGACTGAGAAAGACTGTATTAAAAAAAAAGTCTAGTTCTTTAAGAAAAGTCATTTCTGTACCACTAGAAAAATAATGTCTGTTTTCAAACAGGTTACCTGAACACTCTCGCTCTATCTGAAATTGAGGTCACTGTGGTTTTGCCAAGACATGTTACTGGTTCAACATATTTTGTTGATCCAGGAACAACACTCCTGTCCAAAAATGTAGTCCTAAACATATCCCTACCCCTAAACCTAACCCTACCCATAAGTTATCCCTAAAATCAGAAGGATTTGAATAATATTTGAATTTAAGGAGGTGAATAATACTGATGTAGAAGCACCAAACCCTGGTTCTAAGCCTAAACTTGACATAAACTGTACACTTGTCCCTCAAATCTGATTGGTTGCTTGGAATGTAGACTAAGGAACATGTTGCACTTGGTGAAATCACCTGACATTGGACAAACAAACACATAGTCCCACCTCCAAACTCATGCCATTGGTGAGACCCTGTTTCTGTTCCAGGCAGGATAAAGCAAACAATGCTCATAGGTGTACCTGCATATTACACAAGGGATTGCATCAGCATGTTCTTAATGAAAATGTGTAATCATGCAATTAATAACAATAAATTACAATTTAAATTTTTTTTTACAGTTAGCGTCTCTGGAAATGTTCTAATAATGTAAAAATGCCCAGAGACAACATGAATCATTATCTCTCTCACAAAGCTTTTTTATGTCAGAGTTACGAAAATATATATTTGTTTTTCATATATGATTTTAAATATGAGTTTGACAATAGCTGTAGGCTCTAACCATGATATGATAATCACTTTGACAGTCAATCCTTAAAGAAAGCCAGGCTATGCTCCTTCAGGGGGATGGATGACTAAATTTACCCATGTTACATGCAGAACAGTCATATATGTCTCTATATGATATAAAATATTCTGTAATAATTCAGTTTTCATACTGCACAAATGGTTAATTTATATTCATTTTTAAATTTGTATTTGTTAAAAATAAACTATTATTGACTGTTGTAGTTTTATTTCTCTGTCTTCTTTTTATTCTCATATAATAAGGAATTTCAACTCAAATCAATATTTCATGTCCATTTCTTTATTTATTTGGTAAGACGTCATGCAAGTGGGATAATGTACAGTCAGATGGTTATTATTACCACAAAATTAACCCTTTCAAAGTGATACATTTTGATAATGACAGGCTGGAAATTATACCTTATTTTTCTCTAGAGTCCGATTGTGGCACCGTTTCTTGATTTCTGTCATTTTGAGTGGGCCAGGCTACAGGTTGTAATTTTCATGCAGACTGAATTTCAATGAAAGAGATTTCAAGGGAAACTGTTAAAGAAGTAACAAAGAACAACATATTGTTTTTATTCAGAACACTCGAAAGGAAAGAGAAGACGAAATTGGAAACAATATCAATAAAATGCTAGATTAAAATTACCAATGGCTCTTTTATTAAAGACTGAAAGATTTGGTTGTTCTGCTAATGTTTTTGATCCTCACAGCAGGGAAGATAAAGCAAATGAATCACATTAGCAGATGTAGCAACCCAAGCAGAACGCTGATATTTTATAGCAAATTACTCAGACTGACTTTCTCTAATACATGGAAAGAATTTTTGACATTTGTGACACCACGTGCTCTCAAAGACTCATTGACCTGCCATAGAAAATGTTAAAGCGTGAAAATAATGAAAATTACGTGCAAGACCAGATCTGATAAGTGTTGCTTCTTATTATGCCTGACTCTGAAAGTGTTGAATATAGAGGAATCCTTACAAGATGGATGTATAACAGACAAGATAGATAGATAGATGGATGGATGGATGGATGGATAGATATGTATACAAAGATAGATAGATAGATAGATGGATAGATAGATAGATAGATGGACGGACGGACGGACGGACGGACGGACGGACGGACAGACAGACAGATAGATAGATAGATAGATAGATAGATAGATAGATAGATAGATAGATAGATAGATAGATAGATAGATGGATGGATGGATGGATGGATGGACGGACGGACGGACGGACGGACGGACGGACGGACAGACAGACAGACAGATAGATAGATAGATAGATAGAAACTGCTATCGAAACTGCTTTATAAAAGTGTCTCAGGCCGAGTACCAAAACAAACTTGTAGCCAATCAGCAGTAAGGGGCGTGTCTACTAATGATGGAGAGAATAGAGCGCTCTGTGCACATCATTATTAAAAAGACATGACACAGGACGGACATTAGCCGAGCGACGACAGAAAGAGAGAGATGGCAGATAAAAAACAAATGTGGAAGATGTGAGTGGAACTAAAGAAGGCTTACGACCAGCTTTCCAGCGCTGGAGAGAACACAAGGAGCGAAGGCCGAGGTGGCTTTATTTCTTCTTGATAGGCGAGTAACATTGATTTTGTTTTGTTTACAGAACTAATATATACTGGCTTTGGCTTGAATATGCTCGTGTGTCATGTTCGCTTGTTTGTCCATTTGCGATCGTATTGTCGTTCACTTCAGCGATGATAGAGAAGTGACATCATCCCCTCGGCCGGCTGGCACAGCAGATTCCGCCATAGTCGTTGCCTGCGTTGTGTATGTATGTGTGGGGCGGAGCTATCAAAATAGGGGCAAGAGTCAAAACCCTTTTGGGGGAGGGGGGTGTTTGTTTTGGTGATTTGAAATATCAACATCGGTTACCAAAAAGCACTTACTCCACCTTTAATTTGACAGCATAATGTTTTTATTATGTATAAAGACGGCTGGCAACCACACATATCAGTGTGAAGCTGAACCACATTAACATGTTTCGGTGACAGCTGTTTCGCTGATGTTTCATGTTTGTTGAGCTAAGAAGATAAATTAATTCAGACAGACAAAGAGTGTAAATGACTTTGCTTGTATTCATCATGTCTGTATTGCATTCATAAATAGACTAGCCGATAAAAAGGTGGGGGAAAGTTTCTCAATTATTTACCGATAAATGAATGCCCCACTCTATGGAATTTACTGAACCACAGGATTCATTGTACATCTCTAAAGTTGTACATATAGGTACAAAGGTTTACCCATTCAGTGCTGCCAATATGTTCAACCATACAAATATATGTGTGCACTTCACATACGAATACCTACAACAAATACAAGTGAGATAACTCTGGACAGGCAGACCCATTAACTCACCACTATCTTCACAGACCTGTATGTTGTAGGAGACTATGGGGATCTGCTTGCATTGCCTTAGGTTTGTTCTGCAGTTGGTGAGGCAGAAAGGTGTTGAAGGCTATAGAAGTCAAAGATCAGTCCTGACAGTAGTGCCAGACATAGTCAGGTGGAAGCAGGACCTGTTGAGAAAGCAGATGAGGGCATCATCCACACCTGTGTGCCCGCAGTGGGATCGGGTCAGAGCTGTCTAAGAACCAACCTCTCAAAGGTCCTCTTGATGCGTGAAGTGAGACGAACTGATCTGAAGTCCTCGCAGGTGCCAGGGAGCTCTAGAATTATGCACAATGTCCTCCAGAGATGGGCCACCTTCATCAAACTCAACAAGAACAGCTGCACAAGAAAGTTACATCTGCTGGAGATATGATTCAGCTCATTTTCTCCTCCACACAATTCTGGATTGATGTGATGGTAGCAGACGTGGGTTCAATTCTCATCAGGTGAGAGTGAAAGCAGGTGCTAATTGCTTGGTCACATTTGATTCTGTTTCAATAAAACGAGAAGTATTTTGGGATCTTATGAAAGAAAAGCCAAAGCTTTGCAGTAATTTCTCTTTGTGACTGCTTTCGAATTAAGACTGGAATGTAGATTTAATGGCTAATGCACTTTTTTATTGTAACATTTTTTTACTGTCAGAGCAAACATCAAACATCATCTCAAATAAATAAGAAACCGCTGGTTTCTTCAAGACTTTCCTATGAGGTTTTTCAATTCATCTGTAAAATAAAGCCAGTGGTAAACATAGTCTCAACCTCAGATGCCACATCACGCCCTTGGACCGCTGGCTGAACGTCTGATGAATATGGCACACTTAAAGGGACAATCAAAAATGAAAATTAGCCCATGAATTACTCACCCTCAAGTCATCCTTGTATATGACATTCTTCTTTCAGACAAATACACTCAGAGTTATTAGTTAGTTAAAAAATGTCCTGGCTCTTCCAAGCTTTATAATGGCAGTGAATGGCTGTTTCTGAAGTCCATACAAGTGCATCTGTCCATCATAAAAGTGCTCCACACGGCTCCGGGGGGTTAATAAAGGCCTTCTGAAGCGAAGTGATGCGTTTGTGTGAGAGAATATATTTAAATATATTGTGTGATATCCATATTTAAAACTTTACAAACTGTAATCTCTAACTTCCGCTAACTGTCGTACGCGCGTTCACGAGAGAACTGGTGTTCCAGCGTATGACGTAGGTAGCTCTGGTGAGAATATGCTAGTTCTAGCGAGAACCAAGTTTTGTTTTGCTCTATCCGCGTTCCTCACCTGAACTTACGGTACGCCAGGTACGCCTGCGTCATATGCTGGAACACCTTGCGAGCACACTTCTGAAACCTAAAATGACAAATGGGAGACCCTATGGTCTCGTGGACTGTCCGTTAAGTCTGTACACGGCAGCCATGCGGCAGTCCACATGACCGAAAGTGCGTATGAAGTGTGCCATTTTGGACAGGCCCTATGGCAAAGACAACTTGACTATACACCCTGCACTGTAAAAAATAAAAACGGAAAATGTACTGGTAATTTCTTGCCAGGACATTATCCAGTAATTTTACGGAAATTAGTTAAAACACAAACTTAGGCAATGTGTAATTCAAAATACAGGTAAAATAGCCTACCTGTAAAAAAACAATATGCAAAATTCCTTCATATCTATACAGTACGTTGTGCCCTATTTTTACAGACATTTTTTTTTGGCCAGAGGAGAACTGGCACCCCGACTGAGCCTGGTTTCTCCCAAGGTTTATTTTTCTCCATTAGGTCACCTGATGGGGTTTTGGTTTCCTTGCCACTGTTGCCTCTGGCTTGGCGTGCTCAGTTGGGGACACTAAATTTTTCAACTAAACATCAAAATAAATCTAATTAATAAACTAAATTAACCATATAAACTAAATTACTGATCTAATTATTGATCTAAAGCCCACACTGTCACTGTATGGAAATTGAAATGAACTGATGACATCAAATGGCTATACAGCTTAATAAAATTATGCTGCATTATTTTCCTGTTTAACACTGTAAAGCTGCTTTGAAACAATCTACATTGTTAAAAGCGCTATATAAATAAAGTTGACTTGACAGTGTGGTTCATTCTAAACCCCAGGTAAACGGAATCCTGGGTTATCTTGCTTCACCTTTCACACTGTTCATAATTTACCCGGAGTTAACAATTAATCCTGGGTTTTCATAAGATGACCTTTCATACTGTACATTACATTCCTAAACCCTGGGTTAACGTCCTTATTTGCATATTCGTGGTGTCAGTGTCACTAACTGGACAAACGCAGCATGTGTTCACTCACAACTGTCATGTTTTGCCATTTTTCCTATCATACGCAGAAACGACTGTTTATATGAATGATGCAGTGTTTCCGTGACACGCGATTGGTTGTCAGTTGCTAAGCATCTACTTGTAGCATTTACAAGGGGCAGCATTGGCGTTAACGCTTGACCGAGAGCGTGTCTAAAGGTTGCTACTGTGGTGACCATCATAGTGACAAGAGACAATCATACTACTTTTCTGGTGTTGCATGAACGCATTTGGCTAGCGTCTCTTGACTAGGGTATTTGTATATGCGATCTGATTGGCTGATGCCTTTGTTGGCGCTAAAAAAGCTGAAAACTTCTGCGTCGTAGCCTCTACACCGTGGGCTACACGCCGATTTTCATTTATACTTCTGCATTCTAGTCCGTGTTGAAGTGCAGTTACACATGCAGAGGGAGCATGCGTATCCCTGAGGGAGGGGTTCTGGCAGACCAATCACAGCATTTGCGGTTCGCGTAGAATTTTACGCATTGTTATATTTTTGGAGAGGTGCACGTCAGGGTACGTCGTAGGCTACGCGTGCAACACACAGCCTACGACGTACACTCAACGCAGAAGTATAAGCTTTATGCGGTGAGCAACGGCAATGACGCGGCACAATGGAACCCACAATTCAGTTCAGCAGCGCATGACATCACCCATTCAAAGTAAATGAGAAGCGTTGAGCGTGGTTGTTGGTGCCAGACGGGCCGGTCTGAGTATTTCACAATCTGCTCAGTTACTGGGATTTTCACGCACAACCATTTCTAGGGTTTACAAAGAATGGTGTGAAAAGAGAAAAACATCCAGTATGCGGCAGTCCTGTGGGTGAAAATGCCTTGTTGATGCTAGAGGTCAGAGGAGAATGGGCCGACTGATTCAAGCTGATAGAAGAGCAACTTTGACTGAAATAACCACTCGTTACAACCGAGGTATGCAGCAAAGCATTTGTGAAGCCACAACACGCACAACCTTGAGGCGGATGGGCTACAACAGCAGAAGACCCCACCGGGTATCACTCATCTCCACTACAAGTAGGAAAAAGAGGCTACAATTTGCACAAGCTCACCGAAATTGGACAGTTGAAGACTGGAAAAATGTTGCCTGGTCTGATGAGTCTCGATTTCTGTTGAGACATTCAGATGGTAGAGTCAGAATTTGCCGTAAACAGAATGAGAACATGGATCCATCATGCCTTGTTACCACTGTGCAGGCTGCTGGTAGTGGTGTAATGGTGTGGGGGATGTTTTCTTGGCACACTTTAGGCCCCTTAGTGCCAATTGGGCATCGTTTAAATGCCACGGCCTACCTGAGCATTGTTTCTGACCATGTCCATCCCTTTATGACCACCATGTATCCATCCTCTGATGGCTACTTCCAGCAGGATAATGCACCATGTCACAAAGCTCGAATCATTTCAAATTGGTTTCTTGAACATGACAATGAGTTCACTGTACTAAAATGGCCCCCACAGTCACCAGATCTCAACCCAATAGAGCATCTTTGGGATGTGGTGGAACGGGAGCTTCGTGCCCTGGATGTGCATCCCACAAATCTCCATCAACTGCAAGATGCTATCATATCAATATGGGCCAATATTTCTAAAGAATGCTTTCAGCAGTTTGTTGAATCAACGCCACGTAGAATTAAGGCAGTTCTGAAGGCGGAAGGGGGTCAAACACAGTATTAGTATGGTGTTCCTAATAATCCTTTAGGTGAGTGTATAAGGCAGTTTGTGATGTGTGCAGTGTATACTGTATAACAAAATGTCAAAGTACAGTCAAGTTATGTTTTCCACAGGCTTTATTTTACTCATTCATTGAAAAAAAAACAAAAAAAACCCATTATGAAACCCCATAAGAAAATCTCGAAATCTCGTCTTCCAGGTTCTGACATCATACCTCTATTGCAACTGCACATGCATAACCATGTATGATATTTATCTGAAAAACGAGAAGAAAAAAAAGAAGAAAAAAAATACTCCACTGAAATCTGCTAAATTGCTGTTTTGCGTAAATCAACACAGACTAACACAGCATTATGTAGGCTACCAGTCGTAAATCTAAGCACAAGCTCCACTTTCCACTATAATAACCTCCAAAACTCAATAAAAGAAACTCAATATAAGAGAAACTTTTCTAAATCCCAACACAGCAGAACATTAAACTGTAAAAAGTCCCCCACTCAAAAACATAAAATAACATGTAATTTCAATATTTAGGCTTACTCTCCCTATCCAGTCCTGTCCTGTGCATGCTTGGGGAAAGAAAACCCTGCTCAGCACTGTAGCAATGCTACATTAAAACCCACAGAAATTATTCATATAGTCCCAGTGCAAATGGAAAAAGTAAACTTTTGTTGGACAATTTTAATGGCTTGCACTGAAATTGCAATGAAATCAAGTTAAAGGATCATGTCGCGTCAGCACATTATGAATGATAGGACAGGATTTTGATTGTTTTTGAAAACTCTAATTAAACTCCAAAGGAAACTAAAGTTCACTCAGTGAATTCACCTCCTCCGCACTATTTGAAAAAACTAAATTGCCAGGCAATTTTTTTTTGACGCACCAAAAAATGTCAAATGCATTTATATAATATAATTATTGTCATGGGTGTCACAGTCTTTGTGGCATGTCAAATTCAAACACTCAAACAAACATTTTACATATTTAATTTTCAACTGTCGGTAATTAACAAGATCAGTGGATAAAAACATAGATCAGTGGAGTATCAGCTTGTTAGTCTATTCTAACCCATAACAAATTAAAATTGAGCTGAACATAAGTGGCTGTATGACAGAAGTTTGTTTGCATTTAGTTTTGTCATTTCACTAGAATGGGTAGTTAGCTGTGGGAAAGCAAAAGAAAACATCTCTAATAGCTGTGTGTGGGAGAAAATACTGCAACCACAATGACAACTCAACAAAACATGAAATGTAACAAACTGTAGCTCCGGATCGCTACTGTTAACACACTTTAACGAAATGACAACAGCATGAGTTAGAGATGCTTCCTCTCTATTAGATATTAGGTGTGTCTCAATCAGCTCCCTAGTAGAGTATTCAGGGCACTGATCAGGGAGTCAGCCCATCGACTTATGTCCTGATCAGTGCCCTGACTACTGAACTAGGGAGCTGATTGAGACACACCCATAGAGTAGTATCATTAATGGAGACATGTGGGACACCAAGGGGTCAAGGTTCATCTGTTTAGCATGGCTAAGTTTGCCCCTGCTGGTAGATGCCGTAACTACACCATCTGCCTGGCTAACAAAAAAATATGTTCCATGAACATTTTGCTAATGTTCCCATTAAGTTCTAAAATGTTATTTCTGAATGTTCTAAAAGATTTATGAACGTTTCCATTTTTGAAATTTCAACAAAAAAAAAATTCTTGGTTATTATGCAAACTTTTAAAAAACATTAAAAGAATGTTCCATTTAATTATTTTGGAAATATTATGGGGATATTACTGTAGAATGTTCCAAAACAAGGCGTAAGTACACAACATATAACATGGTATAAATAACATTATTTTGTGCTGACATGTTAGGACGGTTATTAAAGAAATAACTTTGAATGAATATTCTATTAAAATAACAACCTTGCCAGAACATAAAATTCCCTGTTAGTTGTTTGTAAAAAGAAAAAAAAAAGAAAAAACATTTTTCTTTACAGACAATCATTCAAAATACTGCTCAATAACTTCATTATTATCATTATTATTATTATTTTGCAAGCAACATTTGCTCTGAGACACGGTTTGGAGATCCAAATGCAGCTTTGCAAGTAAAGGTCCTTTCACATTGGATGCGATTTTGAACGCGATGGTTTTATTTTTTGATCAACTGTTTGTGTAATGAGTGCTTCCACAACGAACGTGAATGAGCTTTCTTTTTTTCCGATGTCGATTTTTTTTAACTCTAGCGGCGTCAGAAAAGGCTTCAACCAATCACAAACAAGGAAACAAAGGTAACGAAATGTCCAGTTGATGTCACTAGCCATTCAATCAACATTAACCTTTGCCAGGTATCGCATTTCTCACCAGATTACAGCTGTAGTTGTAGTTACAGGTGTACAGATGCAGCTGTGTTTGCCCACTGTAGTCTACAGACAACGATAATATCACCTTTTGAGTTAAAACTCGTAGATTTTTTTTTTAAGATGGATTCTGAAATCCAATACAGCTTCAATATAATTGTATATATCCTAATTAAATTCATAATCAAAGCCTCAATCAATATTCATCCTCCTATATAATTATTATGATTTTAATGATTCTTTCCAGTTATGATTTTGCTTATATCAAGAGGACCAATGATTGTTTCTTCCTTTATATTTTCTAAAAGTTTGTATTTGGTTTCTGAGTGTCTTTCACTTTATTTTATTTCGTTTTATATTTCCTTTTACTGAAACCCTAAAGAATTGTATGAATACAATTGTACTATTGTCTGCCTCTCACTGAGAGAGAAGCACATGCTATCAGCATGTTTTGGTGAAGTGCTTTGTTGAAATCTAGTTAAGACTCTCCAACCTTCGGAGAGCTGTGATGCTAGGGAGCTTTTGTGTGTGTGCGTTGCATGATCTGTGCAGGCCCAATATTGAAGATGGACATTTTCTGCACATGACACCAGACCTGAAGATGCCTTTCTATGACCTCCTAGGTCATTGTGATCTAAATCTAGTCATGGGACGACAACCAGTCTACCCATTTTAGTGATATGCTCTGCTATCTATCCTTGTGTGGAAATGACTGTGCATTTTCTCTGCCAATCAGAATCATTCCACATGGCAGTAATGACGTGGTTAGACCTTGAAAACAGTATAACTGTTGAGAAATTGTATGTATGATAGGTGGAGGCGGGGAGACTGTTAGAGGGAGCGCGGCCTACGAACTCCTTGTTAGACTTGAAGCTGGCTTCTGCTGACGAAACTGCAAACTATTCTTCAGTAAATTTTTCTTTAATTAATCTAACTCCTGACTCTTGGTCTTCATTTTTCACTACTGGTCCTGGGTCCTAAGCGTTACCCCAACATTTTCTAAACCTTTTGTCCGCGACTATGGAAAGTGAATGTGTTATCGTCAGTACGACTGTGGCACTTTAAATGTTTACATTGTGACTCAACTGGAAACATAGCTGGAAACAGCTGCTCTGGATCGATTGGGTCCGTGTACACTAAAATGCGTGTTTGTCTCGTCAGATGCGGTGCTACTGTCTCTGGAGGAGCTCCTTAAATTCTCCCACGGACATTCGGAAGTAAGTGCAGAACCGGCCATGATAAAGTTTTAGCTCCTGTACAAGATTAGCATAGTCCCCTTCAGACTCTCTGTTCTTTAAAACATTCATTTCTGTCTTTTAAATAAAAGGAAAAGCTCGTCTTCACTGGATGATGAAGTGTCCGTGTTTGCTCAGCTGTCGGCGCGAATGTTTAGGAATGTTGGAGCTCTGAAACGTCGCAAACTCGCGTCGCGGCTGATGTGAATGGTTTTGACGTGAACTATTCGCTAGTGGTGTCAACAATAATCGATTCAGCGATGCATCGCAATGCGGGGCATGCACGATTCAGCATCGATGCGGCAAAGTGCCATAATCGATTATGTCACCGTTTATTTTCTGGCCTTGAGTTGAACAATAAAGTTGTGAAGTTTCAATTACTTCCAGGGTCATAACAACAACAATCAAGATGGCTGAGGCGGAGGGAGATGACTGCGATAGACGGGTAATTAAAAACGCACCCAAAGCTTGGAAAGCGGACATCTGCACATTTCGGATTCTGACGCCGGCTTCACACCGCACGCGTTAGCAGGGCAGGAGCGGTGGGTGTGGAGAGCGGGAGCCCGCGCCCCCATTGTGGATTCACACTGGCAGCGTTTGTCTCGCGCAGATATTGCAAATACAGACAAATATTGAACATTATGTCACATTTTCCTGTCTCGTGCTTTGATTTATGATGGGCAGCATATGCTGTGATTGTGAAACACACGGGGCACTTCACTACATGATTTCATGGTGAAATTTATTTTCCATGTTAATCTGGTCAGTTTTGATCAAGAACAATCCACTGTGGCTTTAAATCAGCGTGAGCAGCGCGGCAAAAATAGACTCGGCGCCGAAACGATCGCGGCACTGCTGCTTCTGCTTCTGCTCCTGCGATGCGATGAGCTGCTGCGCCGCCTCTGCGTGCGATGTGAATGCTCTAATCTGTTAACATGGGCGCCGAAAAAAATATGCGCTGCTTACGCCCTGCTAACGCGCCTGCCACACTAAAATCAAGCACGAGAATTGACGAGTCCCTAGTGTCAACGTTACTGTGTGTGTTGCACTGAATATTTTTATTGCAGGGTGCCTGGGTGGTGGTTGTTGTTACAATAGTGTGACTGTAATTACGGATTAATATTTGCACAGGAGTTCATGAAGTGCCCTGTCTTAAGTGTTTTTTTTTACACACAGTAAAAAGCTCTGTGTTCACTGCTGGAAAAAGTTGGCTTAGTTGGTTATTATTGCTCTATATAATTTCAAATGGTTCTAAAGCAGAGCGAAGAGAAACATTTCTCATTCAAAGCACTGAAAGCAGTGATTTATGTTTTCTTTTTCAGGTTTGAAAATGCCATATCCAATACCCTATACCATTCAATTTTATTTTATTTAATGACATTTATGTCAAAGATACAGGAGAGTGATAATACACACATAGCAGCCAATAAAATCTGTTGTTCAATATCTGACTCCTTGTATTGCCTCATGACTGATTAAAAATTTGCCTTGTTGTGTGCAGTAGAATTTTGATGCATCGCAATACATCGTAGAATCGAATTGAATCGAATCGTTACCTGGTGAATCGTAATCGAATCGAATTGTGAGGGCAGTGCCAATGCACACCCCTACTATTCGCACACGAAATATTCGCTTTTTATTTATTATAATATAATTTACGCATCTGGTGTGAAAGGGCCTTAATCCAGAATCGTAATCCAAAAACAGACAAATGGTCAAATAACTGGGCAGGTAATCCAAATAAACAACCGAGCGGAAAACACAGGCAAACAGGGAAATCCAGGAAACCAGGGAGAAGATCAAAAACCATAACACAGGAAACCATAGAGAGCTCTCAGAATTGCAGTGTGACACTAAACAAGACTTTGCCAAGTGAGAGTGAACACACAGGGCTAGGCCAACCGTAACGACACGAGAATGACACACAGAAGTGATCCAATAATAATGAGTCCAGGCAATGGGTTATGGGAAATTAAGTTCATGATGGAAAAGCAAAGGAGCTGGGACGAGTGCCCTCTGGTGGATATCTGTTTGCTACCTTTAATGTCAATCTCAGGAAGGATCATTTTGTGATTAGTCACATGTAATTAACAGCTCTGGTGATTGGCTCAAATAGTTCTGTGGTCAAATGAGCAAAGACGTCCTGCGCAATCTAAGCATAGAGATGAAAGGCAATGCTGTCTCCATATATTACAGACCTCTATGGTCCTCATCATAATTGATTATGTTAACTGATTATTAAAATAAATTCTAATATATCTTAATTCCATAAAATGGCTACAACACGCTTATTTATCCTGAATTTCTATTTGTCACGCTGTCCTCTTTAAGTCCAATAACAAGCTGCTTTCCACTCCATGAAGTCCTTTTGCATCTACGGGTGAAAACCCCATTCAGAGAATTGCTTGTAGATTATATTATATTCCTGTTTATTAACTTTCTGAAGAGGAGTAATGGGGTAGATTTGGTTAGTGCACACACGGCTCTACTGCTTGGCTCCTTTTAGGGAGCGAGATAGAGAGAGATGGGAGAAAAGGAGAGAAAGAGAGAGTGAGTGAGCCATCTGGACATCGCCTGCCTCTGGGGACAGGGGGCACCATATTGGGTCTGGCTCTCTCTTCAAGGCACATTTCACAACATTTGCCAAGAGACCCGGATAACAGCAGCACTGCGACCGAGACCACTGCTTATAATTCATCCAAGCTGTTGGGTTGCATCTCACAACATCTCTCAGTGTTAAAGCTGTCAATTTCAGCAGTCCTCCAGCCCTGTGGGTATTGATTAGGTTCTGGCACACGTAATGGTACTGGGATTAAAGAGAAGACGCCCAGATATGATCCATTGCTCGTACCGCGTGCATGCATGGATGATCACATGATCTCAGAAGTGCCGTCACTGCATGTTGTTTATCTAAGCATAGCGATCCTTTGCTCACAGGGATTATATCAGTTTAGAATTAATTAGATAATAGAGCTCAGCTGTTTAGCCACAATATCTTCAAACTATTTGCCTCAGGGGACATTGTATTTTATAAAAATTGCTATTCCTGCTTATCCGAGGGATTTAGCTTATAAAGAATACAGCATCATAATGCCTGCACAAAGTTTACTTCAG
The DNA here is from genome assembly GCA_023566225.1 of Romanogobio albipinnatus. NCBI lineage: Eukaryota > Metazoa > Chordata > Actinopteri > Cypriniformes > Gobionidae > Romanogobio > Romanogobio albipinnatus. The sequence continues at coordinate 48,028,862 of CM042253.1, forward strand.
ATTTCATAATCTGAAAATTATGCTCACGATAATTCAATTTTTAAATTGACGTGATTTGTTTGGTTGTTAAAGTACTTTCTCCTATATGTGCAGGGAGTACTATAAACTGTAATTAAGAGTGCAAACACTGTAACTATAGGGAGTTTTTGATACAAAATTATCCAGAACTAACCTATAGCTCAGCACCAGAATATAACAGAGACCAGATCACATTTCACACCATAGTAAAACTCACATCACCCTAGCAGAACACCCTAGCAACACATTAGCAACCACCCAGAACACCTTAGCAACTACCTGGAAATCCCCTAGTCACCACCAAGAACACCATAGTAACCACTTAGCAATGATCTAGTAACTTTCCTACATCGTTATCAACTTTTATACTTTGGCAACCACCCATAACACCTTAGCAGATCCCTGGAAACACCCTAGTGACCACCCAGAACACCTTAGCAACTACCTGGAAACACCCTACTCACCACCAAGAAGACCATAGTAACACTTAGCAATGAGTAACTTCCCAACACCTTTATCAACTTTTACACTTTGGCAACCACCCAAAACACAGTAGCAGATCCCTGGAAACACCCTAGTGACCACCCAGAACATATTAGCAACTACCTGGAAACATCCTAATCACCACCAAGAACACCATAGTAACACTTAGCAATGATCTAGTAACTTCCCAACATGTTTATCAACTTTTACACTTTGGCAACCACCCATAACACCTTAAAAGATCCCTGGACACACCCTAGTGACCACCCAGAACACCTTAGCAACTACCTGGAAACCCCCTAGTCACCACCAAGAACACCATAGTAACCACTTAGCAATGATCTAGTAACTTTCCAACACCTTTATCAACTTTTACACTTTGGCAACCACCCATAACACCTTAGCAGATCCCTGGAAACACCCTAGTGACCACCCAGAACACCTTAGCAACTACCTGGAAACACCCTACTCACCACCAAGAAGACCATAGTAACACTTAGCAATGAGTAACTTCCCAACACCTTTATCAACTTTTACACTTTGGCAACCACCCAAAACACAGATCCCTGGAAACACCCTAGTGACCACCCAGAACATATTAGCAACTACCTGGAAACATCCTAATCACCACCAAGAACACCATAGTAACACTTAGCAATGATCTAGTAACTTCCCAACATGTTTATCAACTTTTACACTTTGGCAACCACCCATAACACCTTAACAGATCCCTGGAAACACCCTAGTGACCACACAGAACACCTTAGCAACTACCTGGAAACATCCTAGTCACCACCAAGAACACCATATTAACCACTTAGCAATGATCTAGTAACTTTTCAACAACTTTATCAACTTTTACACTTTGGCAACCACCCATAACACATCAGCAGATCCCTGGATAGACCCTAGTGACCACCCAGAACACCTTAGCAACTACCTGGAAACCCCCTAGTCACCACCAAGAACACCATAGTAACCACTTAGCAATGATCTAGTAACTTTCCAACACCTTTATCAACTTTTACACGTTGGCAACCACACATAACACAGTAGCAGATCCCTGGAAACAACCTAGTGACCACCCAGAACGCCAAGTAACCCCCCTACATGGCTGCTAGGCAGTTGCTATGGTGTAATGGCTGATAACCCCATAGCAACTTCCTAACAACAATGTAGCAACTGCCTAACAACAATTGCATGTCCGTTGGTGTTTGCAAAGAGTCAGAACTTCCTGGCAATCACCTAGCAACACCCTAGCAACCATGCAAATATTGTGGCAGTGAGTACCATTGACCACTCACATTTTCTTCAGACTTGTTTACTTATTTATTCTAGCTTTAACACAACTGAAGGAAAAAACATAATTGAATATAAGTCAAAAGCAATTTTGATAACGCATCAGCAGCGATCAGCTGTCTGTTTGTCTTTGTCATACAAGGTCTGTTTTGTTGCATACACAATGACCTGTTTCTAAATGCTCTGTGACATTTTGTTGCTCTTGCAGAGTGCGTGAGTCGTGAACAAAAGCACAGCACACAGCAGATGAAGGGTAAAGAAAAGCACAAACACAGGCGATTTCCTCAGGAAACACTCCGCCAGCAGCTAGCATCTCAAAATTTCTCTTTTCTCTCCAATGATAAAGGCATGTCTATTTGAAGCTAATTAAATGCAGGCTAGTGGCTCAATCTCATGCTTCTGAGTGCTGCATGCAGAGGGTTTGTTTCAGAGCAGTGAGATGGAAATTGTGCCTTTATCTTGTAGTTGCAGTGAGCTGTAAAAGGCTCTGTGCATTCAACCACATATTACACTTTGTGAATACAGGACTCAAGGAATCGCGAGCCCTTAAGGGGCGGTACCTGTTTGTGTGTGAAAAAGAGGATGTACGTTTACATGTGTATAGGAACCAGTGTTGTCTACTACTGCCGAGGCTACTTTAAAGTTAATAAAAAATTATGCGGGTTGATTTCCACCTCAGTACTTACTATTTCAGCACTCAACAACCCCAAAGCACACCACAGACGTACAAATTTAGTGAAGAATTCAGCCGCCCGATGGAGAAAATCGCATTGGGCTATTTTTGGGCTCCCTTTGACTGTACATTTGGCTACTTTTGAAAGGGACCCACACACTATAAGATAATCGGGCTGATTTGGGACCCAATTCTCCTCTTTCCGACAATCCTAGGTAAAGTCCAGATTATCTTGATGGTTCTACAGATTATTTTCATTTCCTGTGGTGTGAGGTGTGTTAAGAGTGATTGAATCTGCTTCAGGGAAGATTGCAGGGCCGTACCGATCTCAAATTGTAAATATCCAACATGTTAAATATTTACAATCAGAAATCCTGTTGTGTGGAGGGAACCCCGAGGACAAACGCACAACACAGTCTGTAGACTGTCACGTGAAATGAAACAATACCAAATCAGAAAGCATGCTGAACACGACATCTAAATCTTTAGCTGCGTCCCAATTCGTATACGATCCGTCCTAAATAGTATTCAAAATTAGAATTAGTGTCTCCCAAATCGTAGTATGTAATGAGTATTCCAGAGGTACTTGGATCTACTTTTTCCGGATATTGTCCACTACCCATTGCGCTTAGAACGAGGATTTGATTAAAACTACAAAACTACAAACATGGCGGATGTGCAAGTCTGATGGTTAAGTGGGTTTAGATTAACAGGGTTTGAGTGATTAATAATCAGTGTATAACCTGACGAAAACATATTTATTCAATGTTATCCACATCATATCTCATCTGCAACAGCATTGTGAACTTTTGTACATGTGGTCACCACCATTATGCAAATTGCAAACACACCGAAATGGTAGGAAATTAAATTAAATGTGGAGGTTTTAACTGTGACAAGATCATTTACAGGGCAGTTTAAACAGTCACAGGATGCACATAACTAAGTGACAGAACTGAATTATTAGAGGCAATTACGATGACGTAGTAGGGTACAAGGGGGTACACATTAAGAAAAAAAAAAGTGCTTTTAACTACTCCCATAGTGTATGATTGCAGAAAAAAAAATATATGTATGTATGTTTATTGAGCAACAGATTTTGTGTGAAAATGAATCATAACAGTAGTACCTCACACACGGGGTAAAAGACTCACCAGCATGGGGCAAAAGGGACAAATATTTACAAATACTTTAGCTAAATTAATATGTTTTTAATAATGTCTAAGTTAATACTTAATCACTTTAGCAAAGTTCGTACTACTTTCTGTTTATTTTGATTAATAAAATAATTCATTTTTGTTCAATAAATATACTGTCATTAAAATGTTATTATAGAAATATATTTTAAAAGTACAGAAACAAAATTATTTTAAAAAGTAAAGATTCTAAAGGCATTGAAGGAGATCCCATAATCATTTAATATAAATGTACAGAAGTAACAATGATATTTCATTATATGATATTATTAATATCATATTTTTTTAAATATGGTGATTTTCTCTAAGGTGGACACCCAACTTAATATATGATATTTACCATCTGAATCTAACATGTCATGTCAAAAAATGGAAAAGTCAGCTAATTATTTATTATTATGTTAAATATGGTGCCTTTCGCCCCAAACATCATCATTTTACATATTCTTCCATTATTGAAAAACTGTTGCTTTAATTACCTTAAAAAAAAAGAAATAAAAAAAAAGAAGACCTTTGTTTCAAAATATAGTCAATAATTTTAGCGATTTTCAATTGCTACTTAAATCTACAACATTGGGAAAAAACACATAAAATATTAGATCAGGGGCCGTATTCACAAAACATCTTAAAGCTAAAAGTACCTCCTAACTTGCTGATTTAGGAGAAATATAATGGTATAATGGTAAAAATAATGGACGTGTCAGTCCTAATTTTAGGACTCAACATTTTTTGCTCTAAGAGTATTTTACAAAACATTTTAGTGCTAAAACTAGCTCCTAAATCGGATAAACATTAGGGGTAGTCAAGAGGACTCCTAAGTCACTAAGACCAAATCACAAACAATTCTAATGACTGTTGCGGACATTTCTCCCCCTTCTAACTTCCATTTTGCTTCCTGTCTACTCACTGTCCTATCATAATAAAAAGGCAAAATGCCAAAAATAATTTTATTTATTAAATAAGAAATAATGTCTGATTACCTGTGGCAGTTGTTTCACACTTACAAATGATCGGACAGAGTAAAATAGTAAAACAAGCATATTTGGGGTGTTGTCCGAGGGGTTCGAGGGCTCTGAGCTCAGAATTTAGCCCAAACCCAGAGTTCTCCCCGAATCTCCGGCTGGGGTGAGAGTGAGGAGTCGGGGTGGCAGAGGGATGCAGAAAGCTGTAGAGGTAGGTGAGCCGGCTGTGTATACTGTATACTATATGCTCAAGCTAAGTCACTTTGGATCGCTTTGTAAGTCACTTTGAATAAAAGCGTCTGCTAAATGGGGTTTTGGTTTCCTTGCCACTGTTGCCTCTGGCTTGGCATGCTCAGTTGGGGACACTATATTTTTCAACTAAACATCGAAATAAATCTAATTAATAAACTAATTTAACCATATAAACTAAATTACTGATCTAATTATTAATCTAAAGCCCACACTGTCACCGTATGGAAATTGAAATGAACTGATGACATCAAATGGCTATACAGCTGAATAAAATTAGGCTGCATTATTTTCCTGTTTAACACTGTAAAGCTGCTTTGAAACAATCTACATTGTTAAAAGCGCTATATAAATAAAGTTGACTTGACTTGACTTGACTTGACTAAATGACTAAATGTAAATGTAAGCTGATTGGATAGTGCTCCTCCCGAACTTTGTTTATAAAACATAATTTTCACTTGAATTCTGCAATCTCTCAAAATGCAGACCTGTAAGAGGCTGACAATTAGCTGAACATATACTTGTTTAATTGGTGACACTTAGCCTACTTTTTAAAATCTTTATTTGAATATGGAAACATTTTTATTTTAAAACCTTTATTTGAATATGGTAAAATGATACCTCATTCTACAATATTTTTTATAATTAAATCACTGACAGAGACTCCTCCCCTATCAGCCAATCACTATGGCCATAGTTAGTAAGCATGATGACATCATCCATAGCAACAAGGTCAACCCCGCCCTTACTCTCTTAACTTAAGACTTCTCTCTATTCCTTAGTAAAAGTTGGTCTCAGCAGCTTTGTGAATAGGATTTAAAGAAACACGCCAACGTTTTGGGACTTTAGCTTATTCACTGTATCCCCCAGAGTTAGATAAGTCCATCACACCATTCTCATCTCCGTGCATGCCGTAACTCTGTCTGACGCACCCACCGCTAGTCTAGCTTAGCACAAAGACTGGAAGTAAACGGCTCCAGCTAGCCTACTGCTCAATATGTGACACAATAAAGCCAACATTTTCCTATTTACACGTTGTGATGTGTATAGTTACATAGTTTACTAAGACCGACGGAAAATTAAAAGTTCATTTTTAATTTTTCGTTTTTTTTAGAACGATATGGCTAGGAACTATACTCTCATTCCTGCGTAATGATCAAGGAACTTTGAGCCGTACCATGGGTTCAGCGGCGCAATGATATTACGCAGCGCCTGAAAATAGTCCCCAGCACGCTCTCTGTGCAAGCAGGTTGTCACGTTGGTTATGGTGATGGAAGTTAGCCTATTTTCAGGCGCTGTGTAATATCATTGCGCCGCTGCACTCATGGGACGGCAGCAAAGTTCCCTTATTACTACGCAGGAATGAGAGTATAGGTAGGAAAATCACAACTTTTCATTTTCCGTCGGTCACTTATTGAGCAGTAGGCTAGCTGGAGCCATTTACCTCCAGTCTTTGTGCTAAGCTAGGGTAGCGGTGGGTACGTTAGACAGAGTTATGGCACGCACAGAGATGAGAATGTGTGTATGGTTTATCTAACTCTGGGGGATACAGTGAATAACCCCCAATTTCCACCGGCTGCGTTACGGCTGCGGAACGGCTCCGCTGCGTGACAGCTCCGTGTTCCGTCGTCCGTCAATACCCACCAGGTCCGGTTTTGTTGCGGAACGGCTGCGGTCATGACTGACAGCTGACGTCACGAGGCCCCATGTAATCTCGCGAATTCTGGTGTGATCGCGCGATATTTAACCTGTATAGCTATATAACTCCTCATTACGAGTACATAACTAGCTATTTGCTTTCTATCTTTATTTCTTGGACAAAAATAGTGACTTACCATCCACACCAATCACTTCTGCTATAGTTTTCCACGCCGCATCCTTTTTAATGTTGTCCTTATAAAAAGGATGTGAGGGGTCATAGATTATGGGTTGATTCTGTACCTCAATAATCAGCATTTCTTCATCCATCGTGTCAACGGGGTTAAAACAAGCCTGTCTCCGCCCATTATGACGTTTTCAAGGTGTTGTGTAGGGAAATATGAGCGCGGTGTATTTTATTTTGAAAATTAAACGGATCTTTTATTTTGTTTCTGGCTGTTCTGTTTTGTCACTCGACTTCCTGTCCTGCGTACTCTGCCCTGTAGTGCTGCGGAGCGCTCCGGCATCCGGCAAAAATAGAAGCTCTGCGTATCTGCTCCGGAGGGCTGCGGATCGCCGGAGTCGGAACGCAGCTGTAACGCATTCAGTGGAAATACACTCATTGACTTTAATGGAAACCTATTGACTCCGCCGCCATGACGGAGCCGTAACGCAGCCGGTGGAAATTGGGGGTAAGCTAAAGTCCCAAAAAGTCGGCATGTTCCTTTAAGAGAAAACTCTTAGCTAAGAACTTTTACTGCTATTTAGGAGAACTCTTAGTGCTAAGATAAAATGTGGAACAACTTGCAGAAACAACTTTTGCGTCAAGGATCAGCCAAATTTCCACATGCATCTTGAAAAGCGGCTAAATAAAATCAAAGGCGCCTTTTACCCAGGTATGTCTTTTGCCCCGTTGTACCCTATGTCCTAAAGCTTGCCTACTCTTCAGTTACACACTCAAAAGTATGAACTTTTTCACCACAAAAACAGTACATACTTTTAGGGCATAGTACAAGTGAATGAATTTTCTGTAAAAAGCAGTCAAAACACAAGGGCTGCGTCCGAAATCGAATACTCTGTTGAGTAGGTAATTATTTTGAATAATGACTTCACAACGCTAATGTTCTATATAGTATGAATGTAATCTGGATGTACTACATTCGCCATGTTGTCAAACAGTGTCAGTTACATTCTTGCCATTCCTAAATCATCTCCCGTGGCCTCATGGGATAGTAAAGTGTCCATCATATGCACACTTCAGAATCTCGCCAGAAGTAGAGTATATCGTTTTTATTGTCATGTTTATGGTCTCTCGCATTTTGAAAATCTGATAAGATTTTAAAAACCTTTTAAAGTGGGCGAACGAGTGGGCGGCTTGCGGGGTTGAAGAGCTACAAGTAACGCTTGCGAAAATGCCTCATGAACTCTCCTTTGATGAATGGAGATGTTCCTTGTGGCGAGCGCATACTTATAATAATTGCTCTTCTTTCAAATAAAACCATAAGTGAGATACAGTACTTTGATCTGAGCTATTAAACAAATGAAAGAAATGAGCTGGAAAAAGATAATTCATAGATAAACAACAGTGGTGTATGATGATGGAGCAGGCAGAGCACAGCTGCTCAGTGGTGGATCTGACGTGCTGTTGCCATGGAGGAGCCGTTTCTAATGCAGCGCTAGATTCATGAGTCATGCTCGTCTCTGGTATGTTTAAGGAGTTAAAAGGGGTCAAATGATGAGAAACTGAATTTTTTTTTTTTAAATAAACGTTTGGTCTACTATGAAGACATGTTTCAGAACTCAAAACCCACCTCAAAAAGAATATTTATTGAAACTAAACACCTCATTCTGAACTTCTCAACCTTTCGACATTACAAAAATATATAGGCTTATATCAACACATTTACGCAGCAACAATGACTCAGTGTTCAGGTGAAGCAAAAGAAAGATAAACACTATTATAATTAATTAATAGTGCTATTCAGCAAGGTTGCATGATATTGATAAAAATATTTCACTTTCAAATAAATGTAGTTCTTTTGAATTGTTTACTCGTCAGTGAATCCAGTAATAAAATGTAAGCACCACAACTGTTTTTAGATTCAATATTAATAAGAAATGTTTCATGAGTGCTGAATCAGGATATTAGAGTGATTTCTGAAGGATCATGTGACACTGAAGACTGGAGTAATGATGCTGAAAATACAGCTTTACCATTACATTTTACAATATATTCAAATAGAAAATAGCTATTTTAAACTAATAATATTTCACAATATTAGTGTTTTTACGGTATTTTTGATTAAAGCAATGCAGCCTTGGTTATGGAACTAATCTCAAAATCATTTGAAAGTCTTACCCACCCCAAACATTTGAAAGGTTGAGTATCCATACTACTTGCATGTAAAAACAGACCCCAACCTTTTGATTTGACTTTCCTTATTAAAGGGGTTTTGGACTTAATGAGGGTTGCCAGATGGCCAGCTAGTTTTTGTCCCAAAATAAAATAAAATAAATAAATACAAGTAAAATAGCATAAAAAGGAAATTAAATACAACTGTTAAAAAGAAGTATAAGCCCTGAAACGTACACAGCAAAAATGTAAAATCTGTCATTAATTACTCATACTTCGTTCCAAACCTGTAAGACTTTTCATCTTCAGAACACAAATGTAGATATTTTTTATGAAATTTGAGAGCTTTCAGTCCCTCCATTGACAGCTACGCAACTACTACTTTGACGCGTCAAAGAATTCATAAAGAGATCGTAAAACTGAATTGAGCCGTTTAGTCCAAAATTTCTGAAGAGACACGATCACTTTATATGATGAACAGATTTAATTTAGTCTTTCATTCACATAAACATTCATCAACGCACTCATCAGTTGTGGTAAACGGAAGCTCAAACATTTTCGCTAGACGTGCAAGAACCAATGAGGTTCATTCTCGTGTTACGCAGCATGTTTGAGCTTCCTCAAGAACCAATGAGGTTCGGTTGAGCTTCTGTTTAAGTTTGATAATCAATGTTTAAATGTGAATAAAAGCCTAAATTAAATCTGTTCATCATATAAAGCGATATACACTCACCTAAAAGATTATTAGGAACACCTGTTCAATTTCTCATTAATGCAATTATCTAATCAACCAATCACATGGCAGTTGCTTCAATGCATTTAGGGGTGTGGTCCTGGTCAAGACAATCTCCTGAACTCCAAACTGAATGTCAGAATGGGAAAGAAAGGTGATTTAAGCAATTTTGAGCGTGGCATGGTTGTTGGTGCCAGACGGGCCGGTCTGAGTATTTCACAATCTGCTCAGTTACTGGGATTTTCACGCACAACCATTTCTAGGGTTTACAAAGAATGGTGTGAAAAGGGACAAACATCCAGTATGCGGCAGTCCTGTGGGCGAAAATGCCTTGTTGATGCTAGAGGTCAGAGGTCAGAGGAGAATGGGCCGACTGATTCAAGCTGATAGAAGAGCAACTTTGACTGAAATAACCACTCGTTACAACCGAGGTATGCAGCAAAGCATTTGTGAAGCCACAACACGCACAACCTTGAGGCGGATGGGCTACAACAGCAGAAGACCCCACCGGGTACCACTCATCTCCACTATAAATAGGAAAAAGAGGCTACAATTTGCATGAGCTCACCAAAATTTGACAGTTGAAGACTGGAAAAATCTTGCCTGGTCTGATGAGTCTCGATTTCTGTTGAGACATTCAGATGGTGGCGTCAGAATTTGGCATAAACAGAATGAGAACATGGATCCATCATGCCTTGTTACCACTGTGCAGGCTGGTGGTGGTGGTGTAATGGTGTGGGGGATGTTTTCTTGGCACACTTTAGGCCCCTTAATGCCAAGTGGGCATCGTTTAAATGCCACGGCCTACCTGAGCATTGTTTCTGACCATGTCCATCCCTTTATGACCACCATGTACCCATCCTCTGATGGCTACTTCCAGCAGGATAATGCACCATGTCACAAAGCTCGAATCATTTCAAATTGGTTTCTTGAACATGACAATGAGTTCACTGTACTAAAATGGCCCCCACAGTCACCAGATCTCAACCCAATAGAGCATCTTTGGGATGTGGTGGAACAGGAGCTGACAAGGATGAAGAAAGTATCCTTCTCTGAAACTTTAGTTGTAAAATGAAGAGACATTTCAATAACTCTGATTGATTTTAAATAGTAATGATGGATGCTCCTGAAATGGCCCATAGCCCAGCAGTAAATGCGATTTAATAAATAAGGATAGCACAATATTCAAGGATGTGCATTTATTGCATGGTTAAAACTATATGACATGTCTAAAATGCATGTGTACAGTTAAGATAAATGACAGTTTGTTTAAGTGCTTTTGCACAGAATGTATGAGGCAAAATAACCACAATATTATCAAAAACAATGATATAAGATTGTGTAGTTTATTTGTCAATCAGAAGCGTGAAGCTATCGGCCATTAATCTGTGCTCTAGGTGCATTTTCTTTCAGTATTATCATTGGATTATAGAAAAAAAAACATCATTTTATTCCAAATGAAAATAAGACCCTCACATCTCCATCTGTCATCTCTTCTCCATCACAATCTCTTATCGTAGACCAAGCAACTCTCAAAACCTACCGTTGTGGACAACAAAACCTTTTCACGATTTAAGCTAAAATTATGTTTTTGGGTGCAAAACGTAACTTGTCCAAGATGCAGGATCACAGAAGGAAACAATGACAATAAACATCATTAACCTAAGTGAATGAAAGGTAGGTTAATAATCAGCGATATGCGTTCACGTAGCCTATGGCTTTATTTGAATGTTTCAGCATTCCATAAAACTATGGAACGTCATTACGCGATGGCGCAAATTAACCGCTGAATTGCTTTATTTTTAACTGGTTCATTTCAACTGTCCGAAAGAACCTTTTTGCAGAAATTAAATGGACTTCCAATCATTATTAGTGAGCGAGAGACAAATTAATGCTAAACTCTGTTGAATTGAAAAGGGCTCTTAAAGAGGAGTCGATTCCCCTCGATGGACTCTCGACTCCCAACACTTCGGAATCGATTCTTTTTGGAATCGATTCCCAGCCCTAATATTAGATACATCTGAGTGTGTTGAAAATGATGTTATGACGTTACTCTGCTATGACACTTCACACTGCAGTGAGAGTAAAGCGTGGCCATTGACAGGCGACTCCCTCACAAGTCCCGGTTCCTTGGTTAAAATAGCAATTTCTCACGATTTACAAATAATTGGAACCATTTGGGATATTTAAGTACTCTACTGAACAAAATATATAGGCTAACACTGGCCTAGTGGTTTTTGGATATTTTACTGAAAATGTTTTACATAGTGCACCTTTAAAGGGATAGTTCACCCAAAAATGAAAATTCTGTCATCATTTACTCGCCCTCAAGTTGTTCCAAACCTGTATGAGTTTCTTTGTTCTGCTGAACACAAAAGAAGATATTTAGAAGAATGTTTGTTACAAAGCAGATAGAGCAACCATTGACTACCATAGTATTTTTTCCCCTATTATGGTAGTCAATGGTTGCTCTATCTGCTTTGTTACAAACATTCTTCTAAATATCTTCTTTTGTGTTCAGCAGAACAAAAAAACTCATACAGGTTTGGAACAACTTGAGGGTGAGTAAATGATGACAAAATATTCATTTTTGGGTGAACTATCCCTTTAAAGTCAATCTGAATAACATTCAGGTTACTGACATTTGAAGGGAACTTTATCTCCCCCTTGAGCACTGAGGTTTGTTGCATCTGTCTGCCTTAACGTACTTGCGTAAAGAGTAACGCCAGGTGCGCCGTCAACTCCCAAATCACACAGCACCTTTCCATCTTTATTAGCCTACGGTCCTCAAACACAAGGCCTTTTCGCTCCGCTCACATAATTAAGATGAGATTTATCTCTGTAGCAACACCACTTTCTAAATGAGTTTCTGACATTTTCCTGACATTTTGCTTCCTCAAGTGGCCCAAACTCAAAATCCCCACCCAGCAAAACACAGCTGTGCCAAATCCCTCGCGCGGCAGTGCGACGGAGAGATGTCAACTTGATAGACATTCACAGACTCAATTATACCATATTGATCTCTGAGGCTAAGAGGTTTAAACAACATAGACTAGCCTCAAACGGCTAATAGCCTGTCAGCAAACATGACAATCCAGCCACACACACATTTGATTTTACAGTAACAGCTTGCTGCAAACTATAGTGCTTGGCTGCGTTTACAGACAATTGGCGGTGGAAAGTTATGCAAATCCATCTCGTTTTGGCCAATTGCAGGTTCCTATGGCTATTATAACTGCTAAAGCGTGCGCACCTGTGCCTATCTCGAGTAAATAAGTGCAAACCTGGGAGTGGCATTATAGTTGACGGAGGAATTTTGCCGTGCACCACTGAACCGCAGCTGCTGCCCTCCTCCACTTGTTTACATTGCTTCAGTTTGATTAACAACTAGTGATCCAGAACGCCTTATGTCTGACTCTGAGAGAAGTCACTTTCGTATAGTTTACTCAATGGTGAAGACTAAACGAACCAGGGAGGTTATATTTTCTCAAGAAAAAAGCACTTAGTTACTGGAGCTTTGGAGCGTCACACACTGTGGATGTTGTTTTATGCATTTTCTGGCGGAGGATATTTTTATTACCTCTGCTTTGTTTCCATGGCAAAAATCATGTCCACTCAGGCCCTGGAGGTGAAATATATTTCTGTATACCTACATATGGAATCTAATCAGGTGACCTTCTGAAACTAGTAGAGCCCACAAGCGCATAAACTATTACTTATTTGCTCCATAATTTAGCTGATGTCCATCTCCTTTGGTTTTCCCTGCTGCAGTGGGAGGTGAAGTGTTAGATTCGCATTAGATGATGTATGTAAACTGTATGTGTGTGCGTGCGTGTGTGTGTGCCCTACAGCCAGCTGCCCGAACCGCTGCATACAAACGCACAGATATTTCACACAGCATGCCTTAATGAATCGATGCAACTCTGTGATTTTTTTTCTGCAAAGCCTGCTTTTTGCTGTCTTATTTATGCCTCCCTGATTTTAATCACACGTCTTGTTCCATATCCACTCTCATTGGGGGCTGTTTTGCAAAGCGTTTTTACACTTTGATCCTACCCGAGCCGATGATCCCTCTGGAATAACAATGAAGATGCACGTATTTACGAATTAAACATTTCATGTCAGGGCTAAATATAGATATATATTTTTTAATGATATAAAAATCTCTTTAAACACACTGCCTGCTTACGGTTTCTTATTCAATTTACCCCGTCAAAAGCCCCGTCTTTCTCTTTTGTACTATTATGATAAATTATTATCAAAACAGAAGTTTCGTTTTATCTCGGTCTCTGTGGCTGCTGCAGGATTGACATCAAAAACGAAAAACAGGAGAAAAAGGGAAAAATAATCGAGCCGCGAAGTACAATCCAATTTGGCATACCAGCACAAAGATGGCCGAGTGCCCTGGAGAAGACAAATAATATTAAACACAGCGTCAGTATTTCCAGGAAAATGCATTTTGAAAGATATCCCGAGGCTGCGCAACCCTGTTATTGCACTAAAGTAAAGTTAGCATGCCAGAAGTGTGCTGGCTGTTTTGCATGGGTAAACTAAAGCAGGAAAAGAACACTCGCACATTGAAATCACTGAGGAGTTCACATGTTCACAGGCTTAGTGTGTATAAATAATCAGTGCACATTATAGCAAAGATACATCTATTTATTTACATAATCAGAATGTAATAATTTGCATAATTCCCTTTTTGGCACGTGACCCAGGCAGAGCAAGCAGATATTTCAGCAATGTTTTGGATAAAAGCATCTGCCAAATGCATGAATGTACACGTTTTAGACTAGTGCTTAAGGAAATGAAGACTTTCTAAAGTCTACCAAATAATTAACACAGTTGATTAATATAACAATGACTGCATTTACTTTTAGAAGCTTTTCAGTTTGTTGAGCCATCGGAAAAAGTTATATAGAGTTATTTCTATACACAAACAGGTTATATACTCTTATTGAAATGGAAGAAACCCCACAGAAGAGAACAGGTTAGTTCACCCAAAAATGAAAATAATGTAATTTATTCCTCACCCTCATGCCGTTCCACACTCGTAAGACCTCCGTTCAGGGAGCAAAGCAATTTACACTCTCAAGATCCATGAATATACTGAAAACATATTTAAATCAGTCCATGTGAGTACAGTGGTTCAATATTAATATTATAAAGCGACAAGAATATTTTTGGTACGCCAAAAAACAACAACTAAATAACGACTTATATAGGGATAATCGATTTCAAAACACAAGCTTCGGAGTGTATCGAATCAGCGAGTCGATTCAGTGGTTCGATTCATCCCAATCATGATTCGACTCGCTGATTCATAACGCTCCGAAGCTTCATGAAGCAGTGTTTTGAAATAGGTTATCACTATATAGGCTAAGTCGTTATTTCGTTTTTTTTTGACGCACCAAAAATATTATCGTCACATGGATGGATTTAAATATGTTTTAGTACATTAATGGATCTTGAGAGTGTAAATTGCTTTTCTCCCTATGGAGGCCTCACTGAGCCATCGGGAGGTCTTACGGGTGAGGAACGGCATGAGGGTGAGGAATGAATGACATTATTTTCATTTTTGGGTGAACTAACCCTTTAATCACTAATGGTGACTTGAAAACTTCACATTCTAAGTTCTTGCTGTTTAATATTTTAAGCTTCTCATACTATGGTCTAAAATAGAGTACAAATTTAATGTAATGTCAGTTTTTTTTCTATGTTCGATGGTTCAGTCAACCTTTAAAATATTTTTTGTCTAAAAACATCGAAGTTCTACTTTTTACAGTGATGCTGTTCAATCTACAGGAACGCAACAATAAATAATTATTATAGAATATCCGGTTTCCCTTGGAAATGCATCATGGAAGTAAAATGAGTAAATGCCATTTCATATACTTTAAAGGTCCCGTTCTTCGTGATCCCACTGTTCAAACTTTAGTTAGTGTGTAATGTTGCTGTTAGAGCATAAATAATACCTGTAAAATGATAAAGCTCAAAGTTCAATGCCAAGCGAGATATTTTATTTAACAGAAGTTCCCTTTCAAAGCCTACAGCGAACGGCCGGCTTGGACTACATCCTGGTACTTCCTTCATTAATGACGTCAGTAGAACAGTAGAACAGACTAACCTCAGCCCACAAGAATATGCGAAAAAGGGGGCGTGGTCTTGTTGCTGTAGAGATCATTGAGCGCATATATCTCCCGTTAAGAGGCGTGACCTTTCCGTGCAACGTGCGCTAAGCTGCGGTCAAATCACAACACGGGAACCGCTGGCACAATCAGAACTCGTTACGTATTTCTGAAGGAGGGACTTCATAGAACAAGGAACTCATCAGCCGTTTTTAGGACAGTGAAAACAGCGGTATACAGATCAGTAAATTGTGTGAAAAATACTGTGTTTTTTTACACGCGAAACATGAATACATGTTATATTGCACACTGTAAACACAATCAAAGCTTCAAAAAAACACGAAGAACGGGACCTTTAATGCAGGTTTGTGTTTGTGTCCTGTTGTGGCTGGGTGCTTTCTAAAATATGAATCAGACTTACCTCTTCATTCAGAAAAAGCACATTTACACATTTGTAGAGTACAGCTAAATTACAGCTAAAATTATTTATTTCTATATATGCAGGGGTCTCTCTATAATATATTTAAAATTTCATGGAGGTGTCAGAAAATGACTACACACATATGTGGGAAGTGTCCCGAGGGTCTGGCTGTGGGCGGACGTCAGGTCTCATTCTCTGCACCATATACGGCTGCGTATATGAGCGTCTCAGTGAGACTGTGTTTTCCGAGTGAATGCTCAGGGTGAGGTGGATGAGAAGCAGATTTCTAACACTCACATGCTCATGGGCCAGTGGGTTCTTGCAGGGGTCATCTGTCATCTTTAAGGGTTTCCTTCCTTTCTAGGTCTTTAATTTCCATCCAAATAAAGAACCAGATCACCGGAGCCCCAATCAAGAGCTGTGGTTCTCTCTGAGGGGGGAATTATTCTTAATGTACACTATACAGTAAGAGTGTGTGCAGCTATTGTAACTTGGTCGTGTTGAGGCTTCCGGTCTCATTAGCTTCCAGTTATTTTAGCTGCAACTAGTCATTTTGCCAACCTATTATTTGTTATCATATTATTGTATTATTTGATTTTATTGATTTGTAGAGCAAATTATTTAACCATTTACTGCACCTTGTTATTCCAGTTGTTTACTATAGTGGCTCTTGATTGGGGCTCCGGTGATTTGGCTCTTTATTTGGATGGAAAAAGAGACCTAGAAAGGAAGGAAACCCTTAAAGATGACAGATGACCCCTGCAAGAGAACCCACTGGCCCATGAGCATGTGAGTGTTAGAAATTTCTAAATTTTTTCCACTCTAGATAGGGGTATCCTGAACTTAGTGATTCAGGTTATACTGTATAATAATAATAATTTGTTACATTTATATAGCGCTTTTCTAGGCACTCAAAGCGCTTTAAATAGAAGGGGGGAATCTCCTCAACCACCACCAACCACCAACATATATATCAACATATATATTTATATACATATATATATTTTTTTCTTATTAATATTTTAATTCATTTTCTGTGAACTACCATTGTGTATGAAATAAACTTGCCTTGCCTAATGAATCGGAAGTCTCACACATTCATAGAAAAAAAGCTTACTCCATGTTTCAACATAAGGTGAATAGCATTGTTTATAAGCACACGTTGTTTGTATGGTTTTAGCACCCAATTCAAAGGAATTATGCAAACCAAAGCCTTGATTCGCAAAAAAAAGATTTCTTAAGAGATGGAAAGTATCTGACTAGCTGAAGGCTTTTCTGTAGCTTTACCCATTAATAGACACAATACTTACTTGAAAATAAATTCCCGCACAACGCTACAACAACCATAATGAAACGGCCCTTCACAATAGATAATGCTTTACAATGACCTCTGAACTACATATGGCAATTTATCTGTTCAATAAAATACCGTACTCACCAGTTGAGTAATAAAAACGCCATCTCCACATTGCTTTACAACACTTCAAATCCCCCAGTTCTCTCCATTTAACAGTCAAGCCAATGTTAATTCTGGTTTTATTACGTGCTCTGTCACATACTCTTTTTGCCAGCAGACTATCCTCTGTTTGGTGTTTGTTTGAAACAGGGGATTCCCCGGAGATTTGAGATTTCGTGCTTCATGTAAACCTGTCTTGCTCATTGTGACAACTACCCTATGCCACTCCCACACCGTACACATGTCAAAGTAGCCGGAGCAACTTTTCACTATTTACGGATTCGACAAGACACGCACGGGCGAGTGACATATGTACGCAATTGCCAATGAAACGGTGTTGTGTAAACGGCCCCTTAGAATGATGCTTATCATCGTGAATCAGTGTAAGACAAAAACATGTTGCATACGCTATGTCCGAAATTGAATACTTATACCCTAATTAATACTATAACCTACTATATAGTATGCGTAGTATGAGTAGTATGTCCAAATTCATCGTTTTCGAAAAGTACCCAGATGACCTACTACTTCCGGTGAGATTCTGAAGTGTGCATATGATGGACACTTTACTATCCCATGAAGCCACGAGAGACATTTTATGAATGGAGGCGAAGGGCCGCAACTGACGCTGGTAGGTCACGTGATAATGACAACATGGCAGATATAGTACGTCCAGATTACATTCATACTATAACATACATTTTTTACGGTCACGAAGGAAGTTCAAATTCAAATGTAGTAGGCCTACCGACTTGCATAGAACTTGTTTTCGGACACAGCAATACTGTACCTTTAAGAAAAAAAGGAAGATGTTTTAAAGGGGAGTTTGATTATGATTTCACTTTCTTAAATTTAGTTATTGTTACAGTTTGAGCATAAACAACTGCACAGTTACAATGCTCAAAGTTCAAAGCAAAGGGAGACTTTTAAAGAAATCGCTTTTTAAGGACTATTTACGGTTTGGTGACACCACTAACCCTAAAATGTACATAAACCCTGCCCCCATAAACCCATGTTGAGAAGAGGAAGAGTTGTTGTTGTAGAGCATATTTAGGAGTCTGCTCAAGCTGTCGCATCCGTCTTTTCACATGTATTGCAAAAGAGAACATAACACACAAAAAATTAAATAAAGATGATGACAACATAAGTAATTAAATTAAACTATACCTGTTGGCTCTGTGCATCTTACAACAGTTCCCACATGAGCGATTTATAGATTATAATGACAGAATACTAATCAATAATTAACTCCACATCAGCTACATAAATTAATCAACTAACCATTCAGAAGCGTCCTGTTGCATTCTTCATGTTGTTACTTCTTCTTGAGTCTCTCCATCATTGTCCGACTCCCGTTTGAACATGAAAGGCTGAACAGTTTCTGGCATTTTCTGCGTGAGGTAATCAGAGCTCTTGAAACTCTTCTAGAAAGGGAAAAACTGAGTTTTTGTAGACTGGGTAAACCCAGCCTGATCTGCCGGCGATTTGATTTCGCCCTGCAGCTCAGTCTGGAAACCCTGTACGTTCATTTCTACTGCTTCTGTTACACTTTTGCGGGAACCAATCACAGACTGGCTTATCCACCTGGCGCACTATTGGCGAGTTTAACATGATGACAGATAGAGAAGCGATAGGTCATTGCCCGTTGATCACGCCTCTTGTGGTCTGATTGGTTGAAGGACTATCCAACTGCTTACAGAGACATTACATTTTTGCTTGTTTATTAGATTAGATTCAACT
This sequence comes from Romanogobio albipinnatus, assembly GCA_023566225.1. Lineage (NCBI taxonomy): Eukaryota > Metazoa > Chordata > Actinopteri > Cypriniformes > Gobionidae > Romanogobio > Romanogobio albipinnatus. Next base: position 48,048,211 of record CM042253.1, read on the forward strand.
TTATTGTCATTACACAAGTACAAGTACAAGGCAACGAAATGCAGTTTAGGTCTAACCAGAAGTGCAATAGCAGCAAGTGCAGGATATATACAATGGTTGCGTAAGTGCTGGGCATAAAAATGTACTGAATATATATAAATATGTATAAGTAGAGAGATGGTTATTACTATAAACAGAACTGAATTTACAGATGAATATATACAGTGAATAAATATAAATATACAGATGGCTATTACTATAAACAGAATGTAAACAGAATGTACAGGTGAATATGTACTATGAATATAATATACAGATGGCTATTACTATAAACAGAATTTTACAGATAGAGGTATACAATAATATGTTAGGCTAATATGAGGAATATAGCAGTGGATTAAGGTAGTGCAATAAATTATGGACAGAGCTATCCGAAAGAAAGTGTAAAAGTGCAGTGGAAAGTGGTTGCATATTACAGTTAGAAGTACGGTGCAAAATGCAAATGTAAACATGGTTACTATAAATACAGTCGGCAGTGCAAATGAGCATATTCCAGTTAAGATATGGTGGTGCAAAATGCATAAGTAAACAGTTGTTACTGTAATAAACAGTCGGTAGTGCAAATAACAAAGTGAATGTAGGTGTGAGGTAGGAGAGTTTGCAGTTTATGAGGGAAGTGGATCAACGGGGGTTTGAGTTCAGTAAAGAGACAGCTCTGGGGAAAAAACTGTTCTTTAGTCTGCTGGTCCTGGTCCGGAGGATCCTGAAACGCCTGCCGGAGGGCAGGAGAGAAAACAGTCTGTGGGCTGGGTGAGAGGAGTCCTTGAGGATGCTGCGAGCTCGGTGCAGACAGCGTTTCCTCTGGATGTGCTCGATGGCAGGTAGTGGAGTCCCTGTGATGCGCTGGGCAGTTTTCACCACCCGCTGCAGTGCCTTGCGCTCCGCAACAGAGCAGCTCCCATACCATACTGCCACACAGTTGGTCAGGATGCTTTCTATTGCGCAGCGGTAGAAGTTCACCAGGATAGCCGAGGAGAGCTGATTCTTCCTCAGTGTCCTCAGGAAGAAGAGGCGCTGGTGAGCCTTCTTGACCAGGCTGGAGGTGTTGGTCGTCCACGACATGTCCGCCGAGATGTGGATCCCCAGGAACTTGAAACTGGAGACACGCTCAACAGCCATTCCATTGATGTGGATGGTGTCGTGTGTGCCTCTTGACTCCTTCCTGAAGTCCACGATGAGCTCCTTCGTTTTGGTGGTGTTGAGGAGCAGGTTATTATCAGTGCACCATGTGGCCAGGTGCTGGATCTCCTCCCTGTAGGCAGTCTCATCGTTGTTGCTGATGAGACCAATCACCGTAGTGTCGTCCGCAAACTTGACGATGGAATTAGTTCCATACACAGGCTTGCAGTCGGAGGTGAAGAGGGAGTAGAGAAACGGACTTAGCACACAGCCCTGTGGTACACCAGTGTTGAGTGTGATGGACGTGGAGCAGGTGGATCCTGATCGAACATTCTGTGGTCTGTCAGTTAGGAAGTCCAAAATCCAGTTACACATTGAAGTGTTGATGCCCAGGTCTCCAAGTTTGGCAATTAACTTGGATGGGATGACAGTGTTGAATGCTGAGCTGAAGTCAACAAACAGCATGCGTGCATAGGTGTTTTTACTGTCCAGATGGGTGAGCACAGAGTGCAGTGCCATGGAAACTGCATCCTCTGTGCTCCTATTGCTGCGATAGGCAAACTGGTGTGAGTCCAATGTGGATGGTATAGAGTCTTTTAGGTGTTCCAGGACCAGCCGCTCAAAGCACTTCATAATGATGGGTGTGAGTGCTACAGGGCGGTAGTCATTAGGGCACCTCGGGCTGGAGTGTTTCGGCACTGGCACAATGGAAGTGCGTTTAAAGCATGATGGTACAGCTGCTTGGGCGAGAGACAGGTTGAAAATGTCTGTAAAAACCCCAGCGAGCTGCTCCGCACATGCCCTGAGAACACGACCAGGGATGTTGTCTGGTCCAGCAGCCTTGTGCGCGCTGATCCGGCTCAGTGCCTTGCAGACATCTGTGGAGGAGAGTGTGATTGGTGGGTGGTCAGCTGAGGGTTTGAGCTTGGTGGCAGTTTCTCTGTTGTCTCTTTCAAAACGAGCATAAAAGTAATTTAGCTCGTTCAGGAAGTTGACATCAGTGGCTGCGGGGGTGGAGTGGGTGGGTTTATAATCACTGATGGCCTGAATGCCATGCCACATGCGTCGAGGGTCAGAGTTGGAAAAGTGTCCCTCTATCTTTAGCTTGTAGCAGTGCTTGGCCTTTTTGATGCCCCTCTTCAGGTTTGCTCTGGATGCGCTGTAGGCTTGTGCATCTCCTGATCTGAAGGCAGTGTTGCGTGACTTCAGCAGGAGTCGCACTTCCCTGTTCATCCAAGGCTTCTGATTTGGGTATGTGGTGATCTGTTTCTGGGTTGTAACACTGTCAATGGTGGTATTGATATGATCCAATACTGAGGAGGTGTAGGAGTTAATGTCCGTGTGAGCGCCACTGGTGGCTTGAGAAGCAAACATACTCCAGTCTGTGTTTAGAAACCTTTCCTGGAGTGTGGAGTCTGCCCCCGCAGGCCACACCTTGATTGTCTTCACTGATGGCTTCACACGGTTGATGAGGGGTGCATATTTGGGGCTGAGGAACAAAGAGATGTGGTCTGACTGTCCCAGGTGGGGGAGGGGTGTTGCAACGTAAGCTCCCGCCATGTTTGTGTAAACATGGTCTAAGGTTTTGTTTCCTCTGGTGTGGCAGGAAACATGCTGGTGAAACTTGGGTAGCACTGACTTTAAGTTTGAGTGATTAAAGTCACCTGCAACAATAAACGCAGCTTCAGGGTGATCAGTCTGTTGTTTACTGATGGCTGCGTGAAGTTCTTTCATAGCAAGCTTGGCATCAGCATCGGGTGGAATATAAGCAGCAGTTATAATGGTGGAAGTGAACTCCCGCGGTAGATAAAACGGTCTACATTTAACCATGAGAAACTCCAGGTTAGCTGAACAATGACTCCCAACAATAGCAGAGTTTGTGCACCAAGCTTTGTTAATATAAATGCACAATCCACCACCTCTTGTCTTCCCGGAGCCATCTAATGTTCTGTCTGCCCGGAGTGTGTGGCGTCCCGCTAGCTCGATAGCGGTGTCCGGTATTCCGCTGTTTAACCAGGTTTCAGTGAAGATTAGGACGTTACAGTTCAAAAGTCTCTTACTGTGTGTGATGCTGAGTCGAATCTCCTCCATTTTGTTCACTAGCGATCGTACATTAGCAAGGAAAATGCTGGGTAAAGAGAGCCGATGAGGAGAACGCGTTAGCTTAACCCGCAATCCTCCACGCTTCCCCCGCCTTTGTTTACGATCTCGCCGCCGTCTGGGTGCACTTCCGCCCGGCCGGGATGAGCGCATCGCCTCGGGCGTCCTAGCGATCTCAGGAAGGAGTCGAAGATTGTCCATAAAACTGTCGGAAATTCGCAAACCAATATCCAAAAGCTCAGCGCGGGTGTACGATGTAAAGGCACAACTGTTCTGCACGAACAGACCCGAGATGAGCAAGAAAAATACCGCAAAATTGCAGAATCTGGAGAGACGCTGAGCCTCGCGATCTACTCGCGCCGCCATCTTGGTCTAAGAATATCACGCCTCTTGTGCAGCAGTAGAAAATACAGAGCAGACTCCCCAGACCAATGTTCAATCTTAAATTGAGCTTGGTCTGGTGATAGCCAGACAAGCATTTTTGCTCTCCCTCAAAAAGCATAGACTGTAAAAAGAAATATGGACGTAGTGTCCGTGACGTCACCCATAGGATTCTGAAGAGCAGTTTTGAAGCGTAAAAAGTCGGGTCGAGCTGGCCGTTGTCATCTTGGCAGCGCGTCATCACGCGTCACTCCTGGATAACAGAAAATGGGCAAAGAGGCGGGACGTGGGCGGAGCTGAGGTGACGTGATGACTAACAGACAGCAGATAAATGGCAATCCACCTGTCACTCAAAGTGGCCACACCCTTAATTATGCAGAACTTTTAAGGCTTTATATAAAGTAAACAAATGAGTCAAAAAAATTCACCTCCCTCACAGATGTCATGAAGGGCAAAATCAGCCGTACAGATCAAAACCACAATTTGTACCAGACTGTAAACATGTTTTAATCTGCTGTAAAGTTGGGCATTTTAACATGGGGCTCAATGAGATTCTGCTCCCTTCTGGAGCCTGTCCCTAGCGGACAGTCGATGAATTGCAGTTCAAGTCACTTCCGTATTGGCTTCAAGAGAAACTGCGGGAGGTTGCCACTTGTCCAAAAGTGACAAACATGCTATAAAAATTATCTGTGGGGTATTTTGAGCTAAAACTTCACATACACACTCTGGGGACATCAGAGACTTATTTTACATCTTGTAAAAAGGGGCATTACAGGACCCCTTTAATAATTCATTGTGGTTAAGGACATACTTAAGAACGTCTTACAATTTATCTAATGCAAACATACTTAATTTTTCAGAAGATTTCTATAAATCCCCAGGTAATGGCAAAAATCAAAATAAAGAAATCAAATTTAGCTTACCTCTATGACAGAATAATCACTTTTCTCCAAAAGCACCTCGCTTTCCTTTCGATCACTGTCCTACAGCCAGACTCCCAACTAATGAGCATGAGAAAGGGAGGCCGCACTCCTGATCGAGTGGTATAATTGCACCAAGCAAATAAGGCTGAATTTTGTAAACAAGAAGCAATCTATACTAAATTGCGTGCTTGCAAGGCACACTATGCGTTTAGTGGCTGGTTACACTGGATTGTGGGTGATTTGTGAAGAAAACACAGTTTTGTGTACTGAAATAATCTTTAGTGAATGTTAATGAATTCCCCCCTGAGAGTTCATTACTCTCGTAAACCCCCATCAAATGCAGTCAGGCAGGGCCGGCCCAAGCCTTTATAGGGCCCTAAGCAGAATTTAATTCGGGGGCTCCTCGGTGCCACCAGTAAGATTGACTATTGCCAGTTCTTGATAATTCACACACCCATTATCAATTTGATTAGTTGTAGCTGTGTTGCTTATCTGCCTGTCATGTTTTTACCCTTATACGGTTTTAATTGTAACGGTAGCAAACCCACAAGAGTGGTCAGATGTTAACTTGCACTTTAATATTCAAAGTTTTACAGTTCAGACTGGGATATGCTTTTAAAAGAAGAATTTTTTTCCACCAGGATTCTTTGATGAATATAAAGTTCAAAAGAACAACATTGATCTGAAATAGAAAGCTTTCAAAGAATCCTAAAAAAGTGTTTTCAACACTGATAATAATCATAAATGTTTCATGAGCAAATCATCATATCTGAATGATTTCTGAATGATCATGTGACACTGAAGAGCTGGAGTAATGATGCTGAAAATTCAGCTTTGACCACAGGAATATATTACAATTTACTATACATTCTCATAGAAAACAGCTATTTTAAATAGCAATAATATTTCACAATATTATTGTCTTTTTTTAACTATATTTTTGGTCAAATAAATACAGCCTTGGTGAGAAGAGATTTCTTTTAAAAACAAGAAATGTTGATGGATTTCTTTCAAACGTTAAACAGCTTGTATTTTGGCAGAAACAAGCAGGAAGACCTTAGTGCTTCTTTTTGTTGACAGATTTATAAATGATTCTCATTATGAATTTGGGAAGATGATTGCTGCATGTTGCATTGCGTTCTCAAATTATAATTTTGAACAACTCAAACATATAGTAGGCCTACTTGCAAGAAGCATTTACTGTGAACAGAAACGGAAAGCTATGCTGTATAGCCTACTCCGTCCAAAACATGCAGCACGTTAGATAAGATATTATATTCGCACTAAACCATATCACATTCTCAAATCCAGCCATTCATAAAAAGTTTAACGGGCAACTGACAAGTTCTTTTTCTCGCACTATGGACTTTGAACCCTGGCTTACAAGCCAAAGAATGGTGTCCAGCCAATGGCGTTGCGAGCTCGATTGTCAGAATCAATCCGTGCATATATTAGAAAACTTAAAAAAAAAAAAAGCAGTTTATCTAGTAATTGTCTAGGCAATTCTGCGATTTCAATAAAGTAACGTGCGGCAAGGGGTGGCCAAGGGGGCCCTTAGCAGCCGCTTAGTTTGCTTATGCCTTGGGCCGGCTCTGCAGTCAGGAGTCGAAGAGTTTTATCATTTTCTGTATTTCAGGTAATTTCTTTGTGTTGCACTCAGCTAGATTTAACCATACTCGAGCTGCTAATGTCTGGGCTGAACACAGTCGGTGGTCAGAAATGAAATTCACACTTACGGACACTGATTTTACTACATTTATGTACAGGTGCTGTACATACAATTAGAATATCATCAAAAAGTTGATTTATTTCACTAATTCCATTCAAAAAGTGAAACTTGTATATTATTTTCATTCATTACACACAGACTGATATATTTCAAATGTTTATTTCTTTTAATTTTGGTGATTATAACTGACAACTAAGGAAAATCCCAAATTCAGTGTCTCAGAAAATTTGAATTATACTTAAGACCAATACAAAGAAAGGATTTTTAGAAATCTTGGCCAACTGAAAAGTATGAACATGAAAAGTATGAGCATGTACAGCACTCAATACTGAGTTGGGGCTCCTTTTGCCTGAATTACTGCAGCAATGCGGCGTGGCATGGAGTCGATCAGTCTGTGGCACTGCTCAGGTGTTATGAGAGCACAGGTTGCTCTGATAGTGGCCTTCAGCTCTTCTGCATCTTCCTCTTCACAATACCCCATAGATTTTCTATGGGGTTAAGGTCAGGCGAGCTTCCTGGCCAATTAAGAACAGGGATACCATGGTCCTTAAACCAGGTACTGGTTGCTTTGGCACTGTGTGCAGGTGCCAAGTCCTGATGGAAAATGAAATCTGCATCTCCATAAAGTTGGTCAGCAGCAGGAAGCATGAAGTGCTCTAAAACTTCCTGGTATACGGCTGTGTTGACCTTGGACCTCAGAAAACACAGTGGACTAACACCAGCAGATGACATGGCACCCCAAACCATCACTGACTGTGGAAACTTTACACTGGACCTCGAGCAACGTGGATTGTGTGCCTCTCCTCTCTTCCTCCAGACTCTGGGACCCTGATTTCCAAAGGAAATGCAAAATTTACTTTCATCAGAGAACATAACTTTGGACCACTCAGCAGCAGTCCAGTCCTTTTTGTTTTTAGCTCAGGCGAGACGCTTCTGACGCTGTCTGTTGTTCAAGAGTGGCTTGACACAAGGAATGCGACAGCTGAAACCTATGTCTTGCATACGTCTGCGCGTAGTGGTTCTTGAAGCACTGACTCCAGCTGCAGTTCACTCTTTGTGAATCTCCCCCACATTTTTGAATGGGTCTTGTTTAGGGGTGTGCCATATCATACCGTCCAATATAATACCGGTATAAATTTTTACATGATAAAAAAGTGTCATATCGCGATATCAATGATATAGCGACGCGATGGCGTATGGCGCGTTCCCTAGCGCGCACAACAACAACACCAGTCAGAGTATACACAAAGAGCAGCATGTCAGCCTCCGATAACGACTTAGTACCTAAAAAGGAGCTGCTTGGTTACAAGAGGTCAGCCTCTTGACAACTGACTAAACATTGACAACTTAAAGCTGCTATTGATGTTTGCAGCGCAATATTTGACCGGAAGGGTAACATTGACAGTTATTTTCGTCAGCTCGTTAGATCCAGCATTCTGACTTCTTTGAATCAGACACAAGATAAAGTAGTGCGTAAGATTACATTTATTTGAATGAATGGATTATAGCATTTATTTTGATTAATTATCGAGAGAGAGAGAGAGAGAGAGAGAGAGAGAGAGAGATTCGTACCTGTGTGACTGCGTCTGTTCAGTGTCTCCCTTAACGAAGATGTGCATTTATTACTGAAAAATAGCGATGTAACCCCATCGTTGCTGAGAAATATAATGTAGTGATCCAGTAACTTAGCTATTTTATTGCTAAAAGTCACGGGTGGCGTTAATAGTTTCTGTGCTCATGAATGTGCAGCGCGAGTGGCGCGCGTGCATTTGTGTGTGTGCGCTTCAATAGCCCTGTTTACATGCACACTTTTATGTCATTCAGATTAAAATAATTCCGATTGAACGATTCTGTGGACAGTTTACACGAGACGTTATCTAAACCGATCTGGTGTTGCTGTGAGAAACACCTCAGGCGCAGTTGAAGTAGAAAGTGCCTGGGACAAACGCTGTCAGATGAGATGGCCTAGCCAGGCTATGTCTGTGTCATTATTCCAACATTTATCTTCATAATTTGTTACAAAATCAAAAGTTTTACACTTCAGAAATATTAGTGTATCCTTATGAAAGCAGTGTTTATATGCAGCATTTTCATTCGGACTTTCAGACTTAAACCGATTACCGTGCTCGGTGAAAACAGCACATTAATATAGAATGAGGACTCATCTGACTTGGAACTTTAAACTTTAAACGATTTTATTGCACACCTTCCAGCCAATCAGAATCAAATATTCAGACAGACCATGGCATAAATTACATTATTGTTAAACTAAAATTTTATGTTATGGTTTTGATTGCACTAATAAATGCTGTTGCCTACCAGCTGCAATAACCAATAAAACTTTGTTCCATACATTTTTTTTCTATATCGTCATAAATATCGTTATCACAAATATTCTTGAAATATCGTGATATAATTTTGAGGCTATATCGCCCACCCCTAGTTTTGTTTCACAATCCTCTCCAGGGTGCAGTTATCCCTATTGCTTGTACACTTTTTTCTACCACATCTTTTCTTTCCCTTCGCCTCTCTATTAATGTGCTTGGAGCTCTGTGAACAGCCAGCCTCTTTTGCAATGACCTTTTGTGTCTTGCCCTCCTTGTGCAAGGTGTCAATGCTCGTCTTTTGGACAACTGTCAAGTCAGCAGACTTCCCCATGATTGTGTAGCCTAAAGAACTAGACTGAGAGACCATTTAAAGCCTTTGCAGGTGTTTTGATTTAATTAGCCGATTATAGTGTGGCACCAAGTATCTTCAATATTGAACCTTTTCACAATATTCAAATTTTCTGAGATACTGATGTGGGGAGCAGCGAGGCTGAGGGACCATGAGAGCGGGACGAGGCCGCGCTCATCATCGGTGATGGGCGACAGCTGCGCGCTGCAGCTGTCTCGTGTCTCACGGAGGAGTGAGGGAGTATAAAGGAGGAGCGACGAAAGTGAAGGACGAGAGAGGACCAGGCCTGGATTTTGTGTTGTGTTTAATTTACGTTTTGTTTTTGTATGTAGGCGGCAGTCGGCCGTGAGGGGCTGCTGCCGTCATTTTATTTTGTGTTCATTTGTGTTTGTTTGTATGTAGTACGCCATTTATTATTTTGTATTAAACGTATTTGAATGTTCGCCGGTTCCCGCCTCCTTCTTCCCATACGATCGAACGCCGTTACAACTGAATTTGGGATTTTCCTTAGTTGTCAGTTATAATCATCAAAATTAAGAGAAATAAACATTTGAAATATATCAGTCTGTGTGTAATGAATGAATATAATATACAAGTTTCATTTTTGAATGGAATTAGTGAAATAAATCAACTTTCTGATGATATTCTAATCATATGACCAGCACCTGTATATTCATGAAAAACATGGTTTCAAGTCTTGCATGGAATTTTTGAGTGGTCTAAAAAAAATCCATGGATTACAAAATCCTGCGCATGTAATTTAAATATCAAGATCTTAAAGATGACAAAACATGCTAATTATGCCCTTTGCATGCTTCACTCTTTCTCACACTATCGGCTGTCTTATATCTGCTGGCCCAGACATCATCGAGCACCATGATTAGTTGTAATTAAGTGTAACAATCTCTTAATCCGGTCATAAACCCCAATTACGCTTGTATTATATAGACTTAATGACAGATGCCTCCGGGTGGATAGGCCTAACTACTAGAAAAGCCCTGGAATAGTGAAGCGATGCATCCTCAACTCCTTCAACAGCAGCATCCTGCAGAACACGCTCAAGTCCTGCTGGAATATGCATGAGAATGACATGCACTGTACCCGTATCTGCTCTTAAGTCACGAGAATGTGACAGATGATGGCTTCATTCATGGTTAGCATTGATAGATCACACGAGTGTACTAAAGCTTGATACAGCGGGCCGACGGCAGAGATATTGCTGTAATAATGTAACCTCTCAGGACCGTTCTGCACTCGTGATTTCATGTAATGGCCTTATTGATCCAATAACCACAAGCACCGCGCACAATGAGGAAATATGTACATAAATGTCACCTAGGAATCACAGGAATGATGCTGATATCCAGGTAAAATAAAGATTGCAGACTTTCGGGCCATAAATGAGGTTGTTCCTATTGATAAATAATAAATCACAGGTACAGTGGAGGCAGAAGCCTTGAGGACTTGCAGGATCACATTGGGAAGTCATCTGAAGCACACATCAGGCTTTTAACAACAGCACTGTATGGATAAACTGGAGGAGAGCAGAGTGTGTGAGCGCTGCGGAGAGATGCAGAGTTGTGTGATTTTTGCCTGGAGCGAGTAGGGTTTTATTGACTGTCGCTTGAGGATCGCTCCAATAGGCCTACTGTCATGTGTTAAACAGTGTTAGGATTCTGAAAGAAATAGGCTTGTGAAATATTACTTCAAGAACAATGAAAAAAAATACAAAATGTTTAGTGAAAAATAATGATGGTCAGCCTATACGTATAAGCCTGTTTTTGCCTCTTTTTTTGGACTTCATTGGTATGAAAGCTTGTTTCCGCCACATAATAAAACATATTAAAATAATATATCACACAATTTTGACTTTACATCACACAATTCTGACTTTATATCACAATTCTGACTTTATATCTCACAATTCTGACTTTATATCACACAATTCTGACTTTATATCACACAATTCTGACTTTATATCACAATTGTGACTTTATATCACACAATTCTGACTTTATATCACACAATTCTGACTTTATATCACAATTCTGACTTTATATCTCACAATTCTGACTTTATATCTCACAATTCTGACTTTATATCACACAATTCTGACTTTATATCTCACAATTCTGACTTTATATCTCACAATTCTGACTTTATATCACACAATTCTGACTTTATATCACACAATTCTGACTTTATATCACAATTCTGACTTTATATCACACACTTCTGACTTTATATCACACAATTCTGACTTTATATCACAATTCTGACTTTATATCACACAATTCTGACTTTATATCACAATTCTGACTTTATATCTCACAATTCTGACTTTATATCTCACAATTCTGACTTTATATCACACAATTCTGACTTTATATCTCACAATTCTGACTTTATATCACCCAATTCTGACTTTATATCTCACAATTCTGACTTTATATCACACAATTCTGACTTTTTATATCACACAATTCTGACTTTATATCACACAATTCTGACTTTATATCACACAATTCTGCCTTTATATCTCACAATTCTGACTTTATATCACACAATTCTGACTTTATATCTCACAATTCTGACTTTATATCACCCAATTCTGACTTTATATCTCACAATTCTGACTTTATATCACACAATTCTGACTTTATATCTCACAATTCTGACTTTATATCACACAATTCTGACTTTATATCTCACAATTCTGACTTTATATCACACAATTCTGACTTTATATCTCACAATTCTGACTTTATATCACACAATTCTGACTTTATATCTCACAATTCTGACTTTATATCACACAATTCTGACTTTATATCTCACAATTCTGACTTTATATCACACAATTCTGACTTTATATCTCACAATTCTGACTTTATATCTCACAATTCTGACTTTATATCACACAATTCTGACTTTATATCTCACAATTCTGACTTTATATCACACAATTCTGACTTTATATCTCACAATTCTGACTTTATATCACACAATTCTGACTTTATATCACACAATTCTGACTTAATATCACACAATTCTGACTTTATATCTCACAATTCTGACTTTATATCACCCAATTCTGACTTTATATCTCACAATTCTGACTTTATATCTCACAATTCTGACTTTATATCACCCAATTCTGACTTTATATCTCACAATTCTGACTTTATATCACACAATTCTGACTTTATATCTCACAATTCTGACTTTATATCACACAATTCTGACTTTATATCTCACAATTCTGACTTTATATCACACAATTCTGACTTTATATCTCACAATTCTGACTTTATATCACACAATTCTGACTTTATATCACCCAATTCTGACTTTATATCACACAATTCTGACTTTATATCTCACAATTCTGACTTTATATCACACAATTCTGACTTTATATCACCCAATTCTGACTTTATATCACAATTCTGACTTTATATCACCCAATTCTGACTTTATATCACCCAATTCTGACTTTATATCCCACAATTCTGACTTTATATCTCACAATTCTGACTTTATATCTCACAATTCTGACTTTATATCTCACAATTCTGACTTTATATCTCACAATTCTGACTTTATATCACACAATTGTGACTTTATATCACACAATTCTGACTTTATATCTCACAATTCTGACTTTATATCACACAATTCTGACTTTATATCACAATTCTGACTTTATATCACACAATTCTGACTTTATATCACAATTCTGACTTTATATCTCACAATTCTGACTTTATATCTCACAATTCTGACTTTATATCACACAATTCTGACTTTATATCTCACAATTCTGACTTTATATCACACAATTCTGACTTTATATCACACAATTCTGACTTTATATCTCACAATTCTGACTTTATATCACCCAATTCTGACTTTATATCTCACAATTCTGACTTTATATCTCACAATTCTGACTTTATATCACACAATTCTGACTTTATATCTCACAATTCTGACTTTATATCACACAATTCTGACTTTATATCACCCAATTCTGACTTTATATCTCACAATTCTGACTTTATATCTCACAATTCTGACTTTATATCACACAATTCTGACTTTATATCTCACAATTCTGACTTTATATCTCACAATTCTGACTTTATATCACACAATTCTGACTTTATATCTCACAATTCTGACTTTATATCACCCAATTCTGACTTTATATCTCACAATTCTGACTTTATATCACACAATTCTGACTTTATATCACACAATTCTGACTTTATATCACACAATTCTGACTTTATATCTCACAATTCTGACTTTATATCTCACAATTCTGACTTTATATCTCACAATTCTGACTTTATATCACACAATTCTGACTTTATATCACACAATTCTGACTTTATATCTCACAATTCTGACTTTATATCACACAATTCTGACTTTATATCACACAATTCTGACTTTATATCACCCAATTCTGACTTTATATCTCACAATTCTGACTTTATATCACACAATTCTGACTTTATATCTCACAATTCTGACTTTATATCACACAATTCTGACTTTATATCTCACAATTCTGACTTTATATCACACAATTCTGACTTTATATCTCACAATTCTGACTTTATATCTCACAATTCTGACTTTATATCACACAATTCTGACTTAATATCACACAATTCTGACTTTATATCACCCAATTCTGACTTTATATCACACAATTCTGACTTTATATCTCACAATTCTGACTTTATATCACACAATTCTGACTTTATATCACCCAATTCTGACTTTATATCACAATTCTGACTTTATATCACCCAATTCTGACTTTATATCTCACAATTCTGACTTTATATCACCCAATTCTGACTTTATATCTCACAATTCTGACTTTATATCTCACAATTCTGACTTTATATCACACAATTCTGACTTTATATCACCCAATTCTGACTTTATATCACAATTCTGACTTTATATCACCCAATTCTGACTTTATATCTCACAATTCTGACTCTATATCACCCAATTCTGACTTTATATCTCACAATTCTGACTTTATATCTCACAATTCTGACTTTATATCACACAATTCTGACTTTATATCACCCAATTCTGACTTTATATCACAATTCTGACTTTATATCACCCAATTCTGACTTTATATCTCACAATTCTGACTTTATATCTCACAATTCTGACTTTATATCACACAATGCTGACTTTATATCACACAATTCTGACTTTATATCTCACAATTCTGACTTTATATCTCACAATTCTGACTTTATATCACACAATTCTGACTTTATATCACCCAATTCTGACTTTATATCACCCAATTCTGACTTTATATCACCCAATTCTGACTTTATATCTCACAATTCTGACTTTATATCACACAATTCTGACTTTATATCACACAATTCTGACTTTATATCTCACAATTCTGACTTTATATCTCACAATTCTGACTTTATATCACACAATTCTGACTTTATATCACACAATTCTGACTTTATATCACCCAATTCTGACTTTATATCACACAATTCTGACTTTATATCTCACAATTCTGACTTTATATCTCACAATTCTGACTTTATATCTCACAATTCTGACTTTATATCTCACAATTCTGACTTTATATCTCACAATTCTGACTTTATATCACACAATTGTGACTTTATATCACACAATTCTGACTTTATATCTCACAATTCTGACTTTATATCTCACAATTCTGACTTTATATCACACAATTCTGACTTTATATCTCACAATTCTGACTTTATATCACCCAATTCTGACTTTATATCACACAATTCTGACTTTATATCTCACAATTCTGACTTTATATCACACAATTCTGACTTTATATCTCACAATTCTGACTTTATATCACACAATTCTGACTTTATATCACACAATTCTGACTTTATATCACACAATTCTGACTTTATATCACACAATTCTGACTTTATATCTCACAATTCTGACTTTATATCACACAATTGTGACTTTATATCACACAATTCTGACTTTATATCTCACAATTCTGACTTTATATCACACAATTCTGACTTTATATCTCACAATTCTGACTTTATATCACACAATTCTGACTTTATATCACACAATTCTGACTTTATATCACACAATTCTGACTTTATATCTCACAATTCTGACTTTATATCTCACAATTCTGACTTTATATCTCACAATTCTGACTTTATATCACACAATTCTGACTTTATATCTCACAATTCTGACTTTATATCTCACAATTCTGACTTTATATCTCACAATTCTGACTTTATATCACACAATTCTGACTTTATATCTCACAATTCTGACTTTATATCTCACAATTCTGACTTTATATCTCACAATTCTGACTTTATATCTCACAATTCTGACTTTATATCTCACAATTCTGACTTTATATCTCACAATTCTGACTTTATATCACACAATTCTGACTTTATATCACACAATTCTGACTTTATATCACCCAATTCTGACTTTATATCACACAATTCTGACTTTATATCTCACAATTCTGACTTTATATCTCACAATTCTGACTTTATATCTCACAATTCTGACTTTATATCTCACAATTCTGACTTTATATCTCACAATTCTGACTTTATATCACACAATTCTGACTTTATATCACACAATTCTGACTTTATATCACACAATTCTGACTTTATATCACCCAATTCTGACTTTATATCACACAATTCTGACTTTATATCTCACAATTCTGACTTTATATCTCACAATTCTGACTTTATATCTCACAATTCTGACTTTATATCTCACAATTCTGACTTTATATCACACAATTGTGACTTTATATCACACAATTCTGACTTTATATCTCACAATTCTGACTTTATATCTCACAATTCTGACTTTATATCACACAATTCTGACTTTATATCTCACAATTCTGACTTTATATCACCCAATTCTGACTTTATATCACACAATTCTGACTTTATATCTCACAATTCTGACTTTATATCACACAATTCTGACTTTATATCTCACAATTCTGACTTTATATCACACAATTCTGACTTTATATCACACAATTCTGACTTTATATCACACAATTCTGACTTTATATCACACAATTCTGACTTTATATCTCACAATTCTGACTTTATATCACACAATTGTGACTTTATATCACACAATTCTGACTTTATATCTCACAATTCTGACTTTATATCACACAATTCTGACTTTATATCTCACAATTCTGACTTTATATCACACAATTCTGACTTTATATCACACAATTCTGACTTTATATCACACAATTCTGACTTTATATCTCACAATTCTGACTTTATATCTCACAATTCTGACTTTATATCTCACAATTCTGACTTTATATCACACAATTCTGACTTTATATCTCACAATTCTGACTTTATATCTCACAATTCTGACTTTATATCTCACAATTCTGACTTTATATCACACAATTCTGACTTTATATCTCACAATTCTGACTTTATATCTCACAATTCTGACTTTATATCTCACAATTCTGACTTTATATCACACAATTCTGACTTTATATCACACAATTCTGACTTTATATCTCACAATTCTGACTTTATATCACACAATTCTGACTTTATATCACACAATTCTGACTTTATATCACACAATTCTGACTTTATATCTCACAATTCTGACTTTATATCACACAATTCTGACTTTATATCTCACAATTCTGACTTTATATCTCACAATTCTGACTTTATATCACACAATTCTGACTTTATATCACACAATTCTGACTTTATATCACACAATTCTGACTTTATATCTCACAATTCTGACTTTATATCACACAATTCTGACTTTATATCTCACAATTCTGACTTTATATCTCACAATTCTGACTTTATATCTCACAATTCTGACTTTATATCTCACAATTCTGACTTTATATCTCACAATTCTGACTTTATATCACACAATTCTGACTTTATATCACACAATTCTGACTTTATATCTCACAATTCTGACTTTATATCACACAATTCTGACTTTATATCTCACAATTCTGACTTTATATCTCACAATTCTGACTTTATATCACACAATTCTGACTTTATATCACACAATTCTGACTTTATATCACACAATTCTGACTTTATATCACACAATTCTGACTTTATATCACACAATTCTGACTTTATATCTCACAATTGCGACTTTATATATAAAACAGTCAGAATTGTGAGATAAAAATTCGCAATGACCCTTTTTATTTTTCCATTCTGCGTGGAAACAAGCTTCCATACATTAGTGACTATCCTGTGCTGAATAAATATTAAAGTAATTTCACAAAAATATGTGGTAAAATAAAATGAAATTTTTACTATTCAAATGTTGCTTGCAAACCAAAACAAAAAATGGTAATTTTCACTCTGAGATGGAAACAGACTTCATTACTATCTGGTGTGGTGACGTTAAAGAAACGTTACAGAAAAATATTATAAATATTATAAAGTCCATTACACAAAGAATATGGTCACTGTTAAAACATCTACTATAATAAAAAATAAATACTATTTAAATGCTGCTTGCACAAAAAAAAAAAAAAATCCTGGCTGCATCCAAAATTACATGCTTCCCTACTTTATAGTACAAAAACAGTATGAACAAAAGAAATGTGTCCAAATTCACTGTACTCATAAAAGAGTAGGAAAAAAGTACCTGGATGACAATTCTGAAGTGTGCAAATGTGGAACACTTTACTATCCCATGAGGCCACGGGAGAGGATTTATGAATGGCAGTGAAGCGACGCAACTGATGCTGGTAGGTCACGTGATAATGACAACATGTCGAATGTAGCACGTCTAGATTACATTCATACTACACATACTCATACTATATAGAACATACTTTTTTTAGCAGTCATGAAGTAATTACTTATTCAAAATAAGTACCTACTTAAGAGAGTATGTGATTTCGAACACAGTCACTGCTTAGTTACGATATCTACCAGCAGGACTGGACCATGCTAAACCAGCCAGACCTTGACCCATTGGATCCTCTCACCAGCGAATGGCGAGCGAGTGAGGACTAAGAATAGAAAACCTGGAATGGATCCGGACAAGCGTGATTACAGAACACTTTGAGGGTGGAGGAAAAAGTACTGTCACTCCACTCCACCGGTAGAGAGAGAGAGAGAACACATGCGAGAAAGAAAGAGAGATAGTCCTGCTATTCCTAAATAACTATACGCCATTACGAATGAACACTGAATCCCCTTGAATTTCTCAGTAATTGGAAGCGAGCGATGTCGTGCTCTGCATATTTGCCAGAAGCATAACAGACTTTATTAGGAACCATAAAAACACCATTAAAATTCACAACTCAGGGAGCCGGGCCTAGCCCGTGAGACTGATGAATTACTACTGTTCACTGAAAGTGACCATATTCTTTCACTCTTTCATCTTCCGGGACGGTGGTTATTTTCTCTGCTATGTGAAACCAGTTCACCGTTCATCATATGGACTGATCTTCTTCACTGGCCGTGAGGAGAACTGATTTGAGAATATATCTGTGCACTTTGTCAAAAGCAGACTGCTTTAGAGGAAACAAAGAGCAAAACACAAAGAAGCATCTTTCACATACTTGAAGTCAACATGAAACAGCGCTATTTTAGTTCTACCATGTGTTTCCGTGATGTATTGTGACAAGGAAATAATGTAGATTTTATCTCCTGGAATTCAATTGGATGGTGAAACACGGTTCAAATTTTGCAGTCAATCGAGAAGGATTACTCAAAACCTAAAATGGCACTTGTTAGATGAGATATAAGTGGACTTGGTGACATCAACCAAAGGAAAGATGTCAGAGGTGGATTAACATGCACCAGTGAATTGCACAAGAAGACCAATGTCTACTAAGTAGGTCAATCTTGACTTTGAAAACATGAATCAGCATTTGCATTTCATTTATAGTGCCCCTATTATGGTTTTTCGAATATTCCCTTTCATGCAGAGTGAAATATAGCTATCTGTGAAGGCAAATGTTCTGCAAAGTTGTAAAGTCGAAAGTGCACGATAAATAAAGAATCAACTCTGAACCACTTATACGAGACGTTTGCATTTCGAAGCCCACTGCGTTACTATTCTACGTCACTAGAAAATACATTTGCATAATGCCCGCCTACGTTGTACATTTTCCTCCAGCGAACAACTCAAACACAACATTTTACTGACGACTGGTTCTCAAATTTTGGAGTTCAACACAGGATTCGCAAACGCTTGCTCTTGTAAGTAGGGACAGTATCCAGTTTATTCGGACCAACTTGCTCCTCAGAATCAAAACTTGTAAGTATGATTAATTATTAATGTATATATTTTCTACCAGGCGTTCAAAAAACATAGTTTTGTGTTTTATATTGTGTATGTTTCCGGCTAACTCATGTTATTACTGTCTAACTGAAATACTTCTGCTACTATTACCTCAAATCTGTTAATGCCGATTGTTTGTTGTTCTTACTACTCTGCGTAAAGATAAAGGATGGAGCAAGATTTGTTTCACAAACAATGTTACAGTCATTCACGTTAGCGCTCAGTTAACATATGCGCTGTTACTGATACAGTTCCCGCATGTGCACCGCAATTCATTAGAAATATACACACACATGGGTTTGTTGATGGACACACACTTGTTAATGCTGATGGTGAGGAATTACAGGTGCAACATCTCATAATGTACCTTAAAGTAGTAGCTTATCACTGAGAAACGGCCTGCTCAAGTCGTCCTTGCGATGGAGGTTCAGGTTGAATAACTAGTTCTTCCAATGTTTCATCATCGAACTCGCGCTCGGATTGATATACTAAAACTGATGCAATTGTCTTTACAGTGTGTACAATCGCTGAGGACTGAGGAAGTCTCCGGAGCTTAAATTCAGTCATGGCGATGGGCGTTTAGCTTCTGACAAGCGCTGCAAGTGGTAGATCAATCATAGTCTCGCATAGCCAGACCTTCAGACTGACTATCACAGCTTTCATTGATCAAGGACTGCCCAAGACGTTTGACTGATATGTAAAGCAACCAATCACAGTTCGCTTTGTTCTGCATCCTGTTTAGGGGCGTGAAAATGTAATGTCGATGTCCCTGCAATAACAGACCGGCGTGCATCTATAAATGATTCATTCAAAAACAATGTGCAACTTTACTGCAACAATGGAGCTGCGAACTTCACATACTTTTGAAAATCCAACATTTAGTTGATCCTGTTAAAGGGGTGATGAATTGAGAAATCAACTTTCCCTTGAGCTTTTGATATATAAAAGGTCATGGTAATATAAGAATATTCTAGAAGTTTCAAAGCTGAAAACTTCCTTGTTAGTCAAAGAAAAGCTTTTATTGACACCAGGCCCAGCAAAAACTCGATCTCAGAATGTGCCGGGCTATGACGTCAGAGTGTAGTGAAGCACCGCCTCAACAGAAGAAGAACAACGCCTGATTCTGTAGCCCCGCCCACCGACTCGTGCCACTAACATGACATATATCCACAGAGAGAGCTAAACCACATCGAATTTCTAAACATACCACATAAGCTTCATTTTTGAACTTTATTTTGAATGAACATCCAGCTCACGTGGAGAAGACTTTGCGTTTTTTCCTTCATATCTGATCACGGATTTGTTTGAAAAACAAGAGACTGGATTTGCAGACAGGATGAGATTACATGAATGAAGCAACACACTAATGTGAGTAAAACATGTTTTTTATATGTGATAATATTGCATTGTTACAGATCGTTTGATATCTATTGATTGTGTACGTGTCTAACATACCTAACATACACGCTGTCACAGGCTGAAGAATCCTTTATTTGTGGTTCTTGATGTGCGTTGTTCATGCTCTTGACTTGATATTTGAAGGAAAAATACAATCGCGGAAGTTTCGATCATGCAGTCTGCAACGTACTTGACGCGCACACTCGTGTGTGTGTGTGTGTACGGTTCGCGCTTATATCCACCAATCGGGTGGGCCAAGTAATAAATAAATAACATTCCAATCAATCGCGGGTGGATGAGAGATGAATCATTGTGTTTGTTTGATAAAGACGTTTTGTGAGCCCTGTCGGATGAATTATTCCGGTTGCCGTTTCCCACATGCTTCAAAACAATCCCTCATGGTGTACTCGCGGGGAGCCGAAGCTCATTAAATATGCAAATCTTATCCAATCCTAGTCGTGGGCGTTAACTTCCAAGTCTTCAGTGCGGCACACCTGTGCAGGAGAGAGCCTCAAAACCAGGGTAGAAAATAGCCTATTACTTATTCATCATGATGTTTCCGAATGTAAAAACCACGCGAACGTCATAAGTTGACCTCAGACAACAGTAAAACATTTTTTAAAAAGCCAGTTCATGACACCTTTAAGTGCGCATTGTCAAAGTCGTCAACACGGTGGCGTTCTTCTTCCACGAAGGAGTCACGGCATTTGTTTCCAGACGGGCCGTTAAAGAACGCACCACACGTCTCACCGGACATCCTATAGAATTCAACCAATCAGATGACGACTTCGAAATTCCTGAAGTGTTTCCAGAAAAGTGTGCCATATGCATCAGACGTTCAGCCAGCGGCCAGTGGGCGTGACGTCTGAGGCTGAGACTAGACCAATCGTAACAGACTGAGTCGTCTGACCAATCAGAGCAGAGTAGCTCACGGAAAGAAGGGATTTAGAGAGATTGATTCATCCGTCGAATTGTTTGAGAATCATTGAAAATGTGATGATTTGCAACGTTTATTATGAGAAAATGAAACAGTTTTTTGCATGTAAACCTGTTGTAAGAGACCTCCAAAATTAAGTAATAAACTCAATACGATGCATTATGATTTCATGTTGACTTTAAGCAGTGAATCAGTGCGGCCCACGGAGAGACTCCCCAAAGCACTGAGCACATTTACATGGACACACCCTTTATTTCCTATATAGGTCAACACCCCATTGCAAGTGGCAATTTACAGTTAAAATAAAGTATTGATAGAAATGATATATCCATTAGAGACATACATTTAAAGCAGAGAGTGAAAGAGACGCCCCAGAGAGGAAGGGACAGATGACATCCACACATTGTTTGCTAATTTTTAAATCACCCATAATTAGAGTTGACAGCATCAGTGCATTGCCATACGCAGACAGAGCTCAACATCACACAATCCATATGGTCAAATCTACAGGATACATCAGTCATCTGCTGCTTTGCCCGCTTTTCTCAATTCGTCCGCAATTTTAAAGGAAAACACGTTATCCCTTCGCAAAGAGGTGATCTCCGGTGTATATTTAAAGGTCTCTGCACATCCTTGGCCTTTCATCGACGACATGTCCTTGCTCTGAAGACGCAGTTGGGGTCCATCAAGATCGCTCTTACGCTACATCCTCGCCGCTGTATGCGAGGAACTTATATAACCTCAGTCTTCTCTGTCTGCTTACCTGGAAAGCGAGTGAAATGTTCTCCTAGCCAATGTATCTCAAGATCAAAACTGAAGCAGTTCAATTATGTCAAGGTTTCACTAAGAAATGCTGCGTGTCCCTTGCTGTGAGATGATGGCGACCGCTGGGACTCGATGACCTGCATGTAACCCTAGAGATGCTTGACTGACAGTAACCATGGCGCACGGGTTCCATTTCCTGTTTGAGGGTGATGTGGATTTGGGCAGCTGATATCTTTAGCTCCGAGATGAGAGGATGGACACGAATGTGTGGGGGCTGATGGATGATTCCTGTTTGGCGTCGCTCCTGTGAATGTCAGCAAACCTGTGCACACACAAAGAGAAAACCATCGGAGAGGACATTAGGGAAATGCATTTTGCGGCGTGATCAAAGGCAAGGAAAAAAGACATGCATTACCTTTTCCTGCCTCGTCTTTTCATGTTTGTTGATCTCGTGTGGCTCTTTTGTTTGTGTTGACTTAGTGAATGATGATTTTTATATGACAGCATTCTGAAGAGCGGCTGCTTTGAAAGGCACATACTTTTGAAAAATGTAAATGGAAGAAAGTGAATGCCTGTGTTCTTTAGCACGAAAGCCTTAGCAAAATGATTATTTTGTTACACCCAGGTCTTTCAACGTGGCTGCGCACATCGTGTGGCGCCATTACGTTTTATAAAGGGAAAATTATGCCACCCGTTGTCTGTCTGAGTGTTAATTCACATTTAGAGAATTAAAACCAAATATGCAAATGTACATTGCCTGTGCGCTAATCAGCGTCGTTTCCTCCGAGCTGCTGTCCTGCTAAGACATTCTGTTATTTTAAATACAATCATGCTTTGGTACAGTTCTCAGTTCTATTTTAATCAAAGTGCATAATTAACAACACTTTAGAAAACTGTTCTGTCGTTAATGAATAACTACACAGGACGCAACATTAACATTCTCACTCTTAAAAATAAAGGTTCTTTCTGATTCCTTAAAGAACCTTTAACACCTATGGAACCTTCCCCTTGCACAAAAGGTTCTTTAGATTATTCAAATGTCCTTCACACTAAGAAAAAAGGCTTCTTTAAAGAACTGTTCACTGAAAGGTTCTTTGGGGAACCCAAAATAGTTCTTCTATGGCAGTGGTTCCCAACCTTTTGTCCATGAAGCCCCCCCTCCTTACATGTTAGAAACCCTGAGGACCATGAAAATGACATTTTTTGTCAAATGAAATGAATGTTTTTGCATAAAACAAGCACAATTATCTGCCAAAGGGGTAAGAAAAAAAATCGAGAAACAAGATTTCAAACAGAAACAAGATTATTTTTCTTACCCCACTGGCAGATAATTGTGCTTGTTTTAAGCAAAAACTCACTTCATTTTGATTTGATTTTCCAGAAAATAAGAAAACATATTTGACTTATCCAGTAAAAGCATCCTGATTTAAGAATTATTAGATATTTAGACTGGAAACAAGACAATATAATACTTAATAAGAAACGCATTTTTGCAGTGTATAGAGTTTCTTTGGTTACCTCTGTAAACAAAGCAACACCAACGCTGCGCTTATATAAACACTACTTTAATAGGCATCATACAGAGGTATGATTAAAAGAAAATGTCATAGAGTAAGTTCCTTCAGAAATCCATTCATATAAGCCCCCACCCCAATGTAATGTTCCATTATTCCAAGCATTGCAACTGTGAGCTTGCTGTGAGCTTTTCTCTGCTTTTCTCTTTGCTTCCGTCTTCAGCGTGTCCTGTCTCTGGCCTCTGTTAACGTCCACACAAATTGTGGGAAAATTTGGGGAAATGATTGCTATGCATTTTGTGTGCAAGTCCGGGCGAAATAAACCAAAAAACGGAACTGGCCGATTCTGATTGATGGCCGGTAGACTGGTGCATCTCTACTGGCAACCCTTCACCTGAAACTCTAATGAAGAGAACACGCTACTGTGTGTGGGAAAGAGTTCAGAAGAGACTGGAAGCGCTGTGAATTTCATACACATCTTTTCACTGCGTTATAATTGTACTCTATCCCGGAGACGCAGCCGCTGCTGATCTTTTCATTTTTGCCGCAGCTCTCACAGCTGGCGTGAGCAAGCTTGCGTCTTTTGCGTCATAAAAATGTGATCGCAAGCTGAGAGACCACGTTTAGTATCAAAGGAAGATCATTTGGAGCATTCCTAGAAACTATACAAAAAGGTTTTTCGTATCCATGTTTGACCTCAAAGCATAAACTCTTGCGCCCCCCCTGCAAACTCTGGGACCCCAGGTTGGGAACCACTGTTCTATGGCATCTCTGTGAAACCACCCTTTTGGAAACTTTTAAGACAAGAAGCTCTGATTAGTAAGCAATGGTGCTTCAGTATTAGATAATCACTAACTATTTTTTTTCATACCTCCCAGAGAACTATACAGTTTCATACACTCTGAAAAAAAAAAAGAGTACAAAATTGTACCTTTTAAGGGGTGGTGTCACTGGGGTGGTACCTTTAAAGGGTTAGTTCACCCAAATTGAAACTAATGTAATTTATTGTTCACCCTCATGCCGTTCCACACCGTCCATCTTGGGAACACAAAGGAAGATATTTGTGTTGAAATCCGATGGCTCAGTGAGGCTTGCATAGCCAGCAATGACATTTCCTCTCTCAAGATCCATTAATGTACTAAAAACATATTTAAATCAGTCCATGTGAGTACAGTGGTTCAATATTAATATTATAAAGCGATGAGAATATCTTTGGTGCGCCAAAAAACCCAAATAACGACTTATATAGTGATAACGATTTCAAAACACTGCTTCATGAAGATTTGATCCGTTATGAATCAGCATGTTGAATCATGATTCAGAGCGTTATGAATCAGCGTGTTGAATCATGATTCGGAGCGTTAGGAATCAGCATGTTGAATCATGATTTGGAGCGTTATGAATCAGTGTGTTGAATCATGATTCGGAGCGTTAGGAATCAGCATGTTGAATCATGATTTGGAGCGTTATGAATCAGAGTGTTGAATCGTGATTCGGAGCGTTAGGAATCAACGTGTTGAATCATGATTTGGAGCGTTATGAATCAGTGTGTTGAATCATGATTCGGAGCGTTAGGAATCAGCATGTTGAATCATGATTTGGAGCGTTATGAATCAGAGTGTTGAATCGTGATTCGGAGCGTTAGGAATCAACGTGTTGAATCATGATTCGGAGCGTTATGAATCAGTGTGTTGAATCATGATTCAGAGCATTATGAATCAGCTTGTTGAATCATGATTTAGAAACGTTATAAATCAGCGTGTTGAATCATGATTCGGAGCGTTATGAATCAGCGTGTTGAATCATGATTCGGAGCGTTAGGAATCAGCATGTTCAATCATGATTCGGAGCGTTAGGAATCAGCATGTTGAATCATGATTTGGAGCGTTATGAATCAGCATGTTGAATCATGATTTGGAGCGTTATGAATCAGCGTGTTGAATCATGATTCGGAGCGTTAGGAATCAGCATGTTCAATCATGATTCGGAGCGTTAGGAATCAGCATGTTGAATCATGATTTGGAGCGTTATGAATCAGCGTGTTGAATCATGATTCGGAGCGTTATGAATCAGCGTGTTGAATCATGATTCGGAGCGTTAGGAATCAGCATGTTGAATCATGATTTGGAGCGTTATGAATCAGAGTGTTGAATCATGATTTGGAGCGTTATGAATCAGCATGTTGAATCATGATTTGGAGCGTTATGAATCAGCGTGTTGAATCATGATTCGGAGCGTTAGGAATCAGCATGTTCAATCATGATTCGGAGCGTTAGGAATCAGAGTGTTGAATCATGATTTGGAGCGTTATGAATCAGCGTGTTGAATCATGATTCGGAGCGTTATGAATCAGTGTGTTGAATCATGATTCAGAGCATTATGAATCAGCGTGTTGAATCATGATTTAGAAACGTTATAAATCAGCGTGTTGAATCATGATTCGGAGCGTTATGAATCAGTGTGTTGAATCATGATTCAGAGCATTATGAATCAACGTGTTGAATCATGATTTGGAGTGTTATGAATCAGCGTGTTGAATCATAATTCGGAGCGTTATGAATCAGCGTGTTGAATCATGATTCGGAGCGTTATGAATCAGTGTGTTGAATCATGATTCAGAGCATTATGAATCAGAGTGTTGAATCATGATTCAGAGCATTATGAATCAGCGTGTTGAATCATGATTCAGAGCGTTATGAATCAGAGTGTTGAATCATGATTTGGAACGTTATGAATCAGCGTGTTGAATCATGATTCAGAGCGTTATGAATCAGTGTGTTGAATAATGATTTGGAGCGTTATGAATCAGTGTGTTGAATAATGATTCGGAACGTTATGAATCAGCGTGTTGAATCATGATTCAGAGCGTTATGAATCAGTGTGTTGAATAATGATTTGGAACGTTATGAGTCAGAGTGTTGAATCATGATTTGGAGCGTTATGAATCAGTGTGTTGAATCATGATTTGGAACGTTATGAGTCAGAGTGTTGAATCATGATTTGGAGCGTTATGAATCAGTGTGTTGAATCTTAATTCGAAGCGTTATAAATCAGCATGTTGAATCATAATTCGGAGCTTTATGAATCAGTGTGTTAAAACATGATTCGGAGCATTATGAATCAGCGTGTTGAATCATAATTCGGAGCGTTATGAATCAGTGTTGAATCATGATCCGGAGCATTATGAATCAGCGTGTTGAATCATAATTCGGAGTGTTATGAATCAGTGTGTTGAATCATGATTTGGAGCGTTATGAATCAATGTGTTGAATCATGATTCGGAGTGTTATGAATCAGTGTGTTGAATCATGATTCGGAGCGTTATGAATCAGCGTATTGATTCATAATTTGGAGCGTTATGAATCAGCGTGTTGAATCATGATTAGGAGCATTATGAATCAGTGTGTTGAATCATGATTCAGAGCGTTATGAATCAGCGTGTTGTATCATGATTTGGAGCGTTATGAATCAGCGTGTTGTATCATGATTCGGAGCGTTATGAATCAGAGTGTTGAATCATGATTCGGAAAGTTATGAATCAGCGTGTTCAATCATGATTTGGAGCGTTATAAATCAGTGTTGAATCATGATTTGGAGCGTTATAAATCAGTGTTGAATCATGATTTGGAGCGTTATGAATCAGCGTGTTGAATCATAATTCGGAGCGTTATGAATCAGCGTGTTGAATCATAATTCGGAGCGTTATGAATCAGTGTGTAGAATCATGATTCGGAGCGTTATGAATAAGCATGTTGAATCATGATTCGGAGCGTTATGTTACCATTACTATATAAGTCGTTATTTAGTTTTTTTGGAGCACCAAAAATATTCTCAACGCTTTATAATATTAATATTGAACCACTGTACTCACATGAACTGATTTAAATATGTTTTTAGTACATTAATGGATCTTGAGAGAGGAAATGTCATTGCTGGCTATGCAAGCCTCACTGAGCCATCGGATTTCAACACAAATACCTTCATTTGTGTTCCGAAGATGAACGGAGGTCTTACGGGTGTGGAACGGCATGAGGGTGAGGAATGAATTACATTATTTTCATTTTTGGGTGAACTAACCCTTTAAGGGTACATTTTTGTACCTCTATGTAGAGGAAAACGATAGTATAATTGTACCCTAAGGACCAATTGTGTACCTTTAAAGGTCCACTGTAACTTTTTTCTAAGAGTGTATTTAATGCGAGTAATGCATAATTAATTCTAAAGTGAAGATCAATGTTACCTACTAGTATTTCCAAATACAAGGAATGACTTATTTGGAACCGTATTCTAACTCCCTAGTAATGACTGAAGTCATTGCAAGCTTTTGAGGTTTTTGCAAGGTTTTGGATAGTAACTGCTTCTGACAGATTTGGTAACACTTCAGTCATTACTAGTGGGTTGTCATGTTTGTCACTTTAGAATACTATTCCAAATAATAATTAGTAATTCCTTTAGAAGGATATCTAGAGGACATAGTAACACTTGAGTCATTGCTGTCGAAAACCTTACAAAAAAATGTAAAGCTTATAATGACTTTGGTTATTATTAGGGAGTTATCATGGTCTTCACTTTAGAATACTGATCCAAATAATAAGTAATTCCTTCGGAAGGATTTGGAAATACTTGAGACATTACTAGTGGGTTACCATGATCTTCATTCTAGAATTAATTACACATTGCGCATTACTTGCATTAATTATGAAATTGTATATGGTAGTTCAGATTATTCTCCAGGAGGTATGAAAAAAATAATAGTGAACTACCGCATTCAAGTAATCAATTAATTTAAAAAGTGCTAATGAGTGGGCCTTTACAGAATAAAAACAGTTTTGCTGAAAGTTCATAAAAGTTGTTCAGTGCTTTTATTGTTTTAGGTGAAGAGTTCCACCCTATAGATTTAAGATTTAATAGATTTAAGTGAATGGTATAATAGATTTAAGATTTAAGTGAATGGTACAAAATATACAATTATCTTTTGATTCAAGTAAAACATATTTTCCAAACATAGATTTGGATTCTGCATCAGTGATTTGTCGGATCACTACGGCTTGCTAGCAGGTTTTTACACTACACATCAGCAATATTGATGTGACAGTTACATTTATGCATTTAGCAGACACTTTTATCCCATGCGACTTACATTACATTAATGCATTCGAGGTACAGTATATATTTGAGCACTTCATGCATTTCCTGGGAATCGAACTCATGAGTTGCCAATTGCCAGAGCAATAAACAGTTTCAGCTAAAGAAGTGTTCCAGTTCCAGGGTAGAGCATAAATGATATTCACTCAAATTTTTTATGAAAGACATTGAAATGTCAAAATGTTTTCCAAAAATAATAACCGTAAAGGAAGCAGGATGTCAAGGCTACCGGCTTTCAGCATTTAGCCTAAGCATCTTAATAGGTGAATTGAAAGCAATTATGCAATTATCTCACTTTTTATGGCAGTAAGTTTATGAAATCCTGAGTTAGAGGGAAAAAAATCATATCAGTTCATTGCTGTTATAACAAGCCCCAGAATTTATAATTCATAAATAACTCGCAATTGGGATTTGTAAATCAGACATTGCCCAGATCAATTTTTAATGCACGGCAATGTAATTGCCAAAATCAGAACACAATTTCGTACATTCCAGTTCCCCTCCAAGTAAATATTTATGGTGCTTCCTCTTTGCTGTTTCTCCATCTATCCATGATTGCCTGCGATACATACCGTTCTCTTGAGAGAGGAGGACGCACTATGCTGGAAATGTTGATAACATTGTCATGAACCAGAACGGCCATACAGAATTTCATTTTCTAGAACCGCTGTGGAGTCCACAAAGCCTACAATCCGCCCCAGAAGTCTTATACAACAGCTTCCCTCTGAGATGTTCCTTAAGTGCTCACTCTGGACCCTTTTATAATGGAGCTTTTCAATAAAAAGTCTTCCCTTATGACTAGCTTTTTAATAAAGTGCTTTTCAAAGAAATAAAGGCATGTTCAACTCCGATATAGCTTTGACTGTTGGAATTACACTGGCGTGAAAAGGCATTGTTTCCCAAAGGATACTATTCAATACAGAAAAACTGGTGTTGACGTTGGTTTTATAACAATATTCAGCACTTTATTTTGCCATGTAATGAAAAGACTGGAAAGCTATTGCTCGGGAACTGACAGGTGCTAATTGCCTCAAGGATTAACATGCATTTATGCAAATTCCTGTCCTCATATTATTATCCTGCACTGCAAAACTAGTCTTTCCCAAGCCATGTACACTCAATGGGAATCGCTTGAAGCATGACGGAAAGACAAACAACAGCTGGCATGTAAATATATCTTGTTAAATATAACCGTATCTCCATCTTTGCTACCATCAGGCCATCTGCAATCGCTACTGAGGCAGAGCGCAAGGGATTTTGGGTTTCAGCTCACGTCCCGCAACATCATCTTCTCCCTTCATCTCCCGATCCGCGGCTAAACCGGCGCCCCCAGCTGCCCTCTAATCCTGCTTTAGCCCTTCCGCTGATCAGGTGCGTTACTCTTAACACAACTTCATCAACGCCGCCGGGGCACAATTGGCTGGATAAATGATAAGATTTCCACTCGATTTCTGCTCTGCCTTATTCCACCTCTGTACCTGTGCTCTGTATCTGTCATGTTGCGTTAAAGCAAACGCTGTGATAGCGCTCTTGTCGCTCGCCGCGTTTTGTCGCTGTTCTGCTTCGGACCTGCTCGCTGGACGACCTCCGTCATCGCATATTAGATTTAGAGACAATGATGGCTTACTAAGGAAAAGCAAACAAAGCAAGATCAGAGATAATCTGACTGAAGCACCACTCACCTCCTCACAGCAATCTGAAGTCCTTTAGGAAGGCTCCTTGGGCAGAGGCTATAAAAAAAAGAGAAAGGAAATAGGTCAGATGCTTCGCTAGACTGTTGTCTCTACGTAATTTACGAATGAATAAATGTCATAAATGTTTCATCATAACAATTCTACCAAATTACATGAAAAACTGTGTCAGGGTGATTGTCAAAAGTATGGTGACACGATTTCAAATGGTCCAAGAAACTCCATATAAAAGGCATCATTCCATAACATAATTATATTAAATAATATGAACATGAATAAACTATTGTGCCCTTTATCTGGAATACCATTTCTATTACAGTTTTTTATTTGTTTATTATTTAATAATTTGGTTTTCCAGGGTATATTTGGGGGCAGTCGTGGCCTAATGGTTAGAGAGTCGAACTTGCAACATATGATTGTGGGTTCGAATCTCATGTCCGGCAGGAATTGTCGGTGGGGGGAGTGAATAACCAGCGTTCTCCTCCACCCTCAATACCACCACTGAGGTGTGACCCTTGAGCAAGGCACCAAACCCCCAACTGCTCCCCGGGCACCGCAGCAATATGGCTGCCCACTGCTCTGAGTGTGTGTTCACTACTGTCCCCCACCCAAATGTAATTAATAATTTAAGTTTAATTTAAATTAAAATGATCGGTAACACTTTACAATAAGGTTCATCAGCTAACATTAGTTAACTACATTAGTTAACATTATCTAATAATGAACTGCACTTATAAAGCATTTATTAATCTTTGTTAATGTTAATTTCAACATTTACTAATGCATTATTAAAATCTTGTTAACATTAGTTAAAGCACTGTGAACTAACATGAACAAACCATGAACAGCTGGATTTTTATGAACTAATGTTAACAAAGATTAACTAATGCTGAACAGAGGTGTTGTTCATGGTTAGTTCATGTTAACTAATGCATTAACTAACGTTAACTAATACAACCAATAAAGTGTTACCAAATTATCAATGTCAAGGACTAAACTAAAACTCCCAAGATAAAAGTTTAGAGTAAGATGAGGCTGTTCAAATCTGCACATTGTAATTTTCCCACCGTTTTAAAAAAGTTATACAAAAATCTAATACGGGTCATTTTAACATCATTGGTTAATTTTTATTTAAACATTATAATTTATTTAAGTGAGATGATATAATCTTTTTTTGAGAATTCCTCACCAGTTTTGCAACCCTTTCTTAACAATAAAATAAATAAAATAAAGTAAATAAAATTAGCAGAAATGTCAAAATGTTAATATTTACCACTAATGCTGCGTTCACACCAAACACGAATAGAGCGTCTGGCGCGAGTGATTTCAATGTTAAGTCAATGGAAAGGCGCGTTGACGCGTGTCTGGAGGTCCTGCGGCGCGATAGACCTGTTTCACGTGGCGCGATGGACGCGATTCCGCCTCATTCGCGCGTCCAGTTCGCGCGAATGGCGCGAATTGGACGCGAATTGAGCGTCTTGCGTGATACGCGTGTTATGCACGAGTGGTGCTTTTTGTGCATTCACGCGTTTGAAGCTAATACACGTCGGAGTTCGTTAGTTCATAAAAATCCAGCTGTTCATGGTTTGTTCATGTTAGTTCACAGTGCATTTACTAATGTTAACAAGACACGTCGGACGCCCGAGTTGAAAAATCTGAACTTTGGCGTCAATTCGCGCCGCGTTAACCAAACAGGAGCCTGGTCGCTGCTGTCACGTGGTCAAGTGACATGATGAGAAACCCTGCATAATTTAAAAATACTACTGTTGTGTTCCAAAATGTAGTTTTAAGACTTTTTTCAGGTGAGAATGTAGTTGTTTAAAGCTCAAATCTGTGGTTTATTTATAAAGAGAGATTATTAAAAAATAATCTTGTGTGAGATCCAGGCGATCACCAGGCAATCAGCACTCATTAACCCCGGCGAGAGCAGCCTTTCCTCGGCCAGTCCTTCTGCCGCTAGCTCTGATGTCTCTGTAGTGGTTCGTCTTGTGTGGATCTAACGGGCGATCTTTGGTGTCATGAATCTACAATTTAATGTCTGCCAAATTGTTTTGACTGAGGGCAAAGAGAAGTTTCATAACTTTATTTTTTTTAAGGATATTTAAATATACATGCGGTGAAGATAATGTAGGAGTTGCCTGGACCACATTGGTGTGGTTATTAATGTTTAATATATATTTTTAATGAAAATGAAAAGAGGCAGAGTGGTGTTTTATGACATATTTCTCCTGGAGCGCCTTTAACGCGCGAATGGATTCAAAATGTTCAAGCGTCCAACTAGACGTGGTAGATGCGATTTTGATGCTCTATTCGCGTTTGGTGTGAACGCAGCATTAGCTTTCTGAAATTTTGAAAGTCAGAAAATCAACATTTCTTGAGAATGACCCACAATCCAAAAACACAATCTATCATCCACCCACCCATCCATCCATCCACCCACAAACCAACCAAACCCACCCATCCATCCATCCATTCACCCACCCATCCATCCATCCATCCATCCATCCATCCACCCACCGACCCATCCACCCACCCATCCATCCACCCACCCACCCGCACATCCATCCATCCACCCACCCATCCACCCATCCATCCATCCATCCATCCACCCAACCAACCAACCACCCACCCACCCATCCATCCATCCATCCATCCACCCATCTAATAAAATACAGTGTTTCGACTGAAAGAGATGGCCAAATTAGAAGTGATTTTAGTTTGTCACTACCCAACACTGCCTGACTGTCTCCAATACTCTCAATCCTGCTAATGCAAGTCCTCTGCTGTCTGGTTTATGCTCTCAAATCGCCTCAAATTAGCCAGCCCTGTATTCTGCACTTCACAGGGCTTTTTTGAAGTCTTTACTCTCAGATCAAGTTGAAGAAACTCCCAACTTTCCACTTGCTCATTCAATGTTTATAAAAACCTCTTAACCCCTCAAGACTTCGAGTCCCTCATTGGCAAGCTCGTGGCTCTTGGAGCGGCTACACTCATTGGCATGCAGAAGGCACTCTAAGCTGTTCATTGGCACCCGTGCTGATTGGCTCGTCACCGCGTCATTCACAATGGTGTTGACAGTGCCCGTGATTCTATGCGTAGAGCTGGTTTTACCAGTGCCCGCCTGCCCGTATGCCTCTCCGCCCTGGAAGCCTGGCGCTATCTGTGAAACCCTTCACGCAGTGCATCTGATCTGCTGCACCTCTTCTCAAACATGTCATCTAAATGCTAAGCACTCATGCTGCATTGTTAAATGAAAACAACAAGAACAGCAAACGCAAACAAGACAATCCTGCAACTGGCTGCAAGCTTTTTTGATTTGATTTTTTCCAATTTCTGTTCTTCAAGATCCTAGACACACATTCTTCCTTCTCGAGATGTGAGGAGAATTCTGAGAGTTTTATCACGTAAGCTCAGAGCACACTACTGTATATGATTTTTGCCACAGCTTTGCTGTATGAGACAAACTTTGAGAATTATCTTTGATTGCTTGGTGTGACATGATCGACAGCGGGTTAATTGCTTTGGCGATGAATCTTAGCCTCAGATGAAGTGTCTGAAAGTTTGAGCAAGTGTCAAATGAAGAACTTGTCGACATGACAAGGCAAGATAAATACAATGTTCATTAGAGTTCCCATTATTACAATTGTACAAAAAAATGACCTTGATCCAAAAAGTCTCCTTCTTTTAGCCAGCATGAGCCAACAAATTGTAATTTAGCCGTGTGCAGCATAGGGGTTGCACAGACTAGTCGACTTTAATGCTCTGCCATGACACTTTAAAGGGATAGTTCACCCAAAAATGAAAATTCTGTCATCATTTACTCACCTTCAAGTTGTTCCAAACCTGTATGAGTTTCTTTGTTCTGCTGAATACAAAAGAAGATATTTAGAAGAATGTTTGTAACAAAGCAGAGAGAGCAACCATTGACTACCATAGTATTTTTTTCCTTACTATGGAAGTCAATGGTGCTCTATCTGCTTGGTTACAAACATTCTTCAAAATATCTTCTTTTGTGTTTAGCAGAACAAAGACCTGTTTTGGGTGAACTATCCATTTAAGCTTGATGTCGACTAGTCGCTGATCCTGGCCTATAGAGGGTGCAACAGGATAAGAAATCTTTGAAGTCCACTTTTACCCTCAGCTTCCAACAGTTAAAATGACAAATAAATGCATACTCCGAGAGCGCTCCACAAAACATATTTGATTATACCAGGGGTCACCAACATGTCGCCCGCAAGGACCGCATGAGTTGCCCGCGGGTCAGTTCTAAAAATAGCTCACCATAACAGCTACGTTCAGTCGCTTCCGTGCTTATTTTGGCGCAGGCCGAAATATATACTAGTGTCTGTAAATATTAAACTGCAAAATACTATTTAAATATTACTCCTGCATGTTCTGCATCTGTGTGGTACGCATAAACCGTCTCTTCATGAGAATTTACCATTTCATTTGAGAAAACTGGGTGCGTCTCAATCAGCTCCCTAGTTCAGTCAGGGCACTGATCAGGACATAAGTAAATGGGCTGATCCCTGATCAGTGCCCTGACTGAACTAGGGAGCTGATTGAGACACAGACACTCAAAGGTAGGCTATTCACAGTATTCACGGCAACCCGTCAAAATAAGTTTGGTTTAACATGAAGAAATTGACTACAGATTGTAGCCTACAGTAAATTTAGCTACATCTCTATGTAATAATAATACGTCTTTACTAATAATAATAATTATGAAATAAATAATACTAATTATATAATTATTAATGGTTGCTTATTTTTCACTTGATCTTTCATTTATAAACAATGTTTACTTTTAAACAGCCTTTACATTTTATGTATTATTTACTTATGATTATCATCATAAATAATAAACATTGATTTAAAAAAAAAGAAGTGTTAAATAAACAAAAACAAAACAAACAAAAAAACATTTTTCTGTGGTACCAAAATTGGTACAGAGTACCGTAAAATGTTTATGGTATTGGTACCGACTACTGGAACTACTACTACACTCTCTCAGGTGTAAAACAGTTTGGGTAGTTGTTAATATGAGAATTATGATGCATTATTTAAGAGTTTTAAGTATTATATAACATGAGTAGCTCTCTGTGACTTTCATTTTTAAAAAGTAGCTCTAAAATGAAAAAGGTTGGAGACCCCTGGATTATACCATCTAGATGTGGGTGGGTCTTCTCTCAGAAAATTTTTACTGGAGTAGATGCATTTACATTAAGTACAAATATACTGCCTTGTTTGCTAAATGTCTGGTTGGGAAAGACAAAATTACGGAAATCACTGTTTCATTGAGATTGGCAATAGTGTAGGGGTAAGACGCATGACATCAAGTTTTGACGCAAATCAACCTGAGGTTCGAATCCGCCTTTTGCCAAACTCACTCTACTCCCTTTTCCCATCACATATCAGACTGGAATGGCATTTATTTTCAATAAAAATGAAGAAAATATTAGAAAATAGGGGTGTAATGGTACACAAAACTGACGGTTCGGTACGTACCTCAGTTTTGAAGTCACGGTTCGGTACGGGTTCGGTACAGCAGTTTCACAAAATTTATTTTTATTGAACAGTTGTTTACTGAAAAAAAAGTGTCTGTCCTTAAATTAATTATATTATAATTAAAACTTTATTGAAGATATTGCTGTAAACTATATAGGGAGCCTTTACTTACACATTAATATTAAAGGTTAACAACAGAGCCCAAACTATTAGCCCCAATTCAGTTGCTATTTATTTTTATGTATAATAATCAACACTCAAATAACAGTACGCAAACATGTAAACTTCACATAAGGCGGTTTTTGCAATAACTTCTAAATCTAAAATAGCCTTTTCTCCAATTCGTTGTTGAAATATAATCATTTATACACAGTGTCTGTCATTTTCATGACAGGTTTATTAAACATACATGAAATAATCAAGACATCATTAACAGGTTCAGTAGAATACAAGTCATATATTTAGTGAAAGAGTTGATTTCAAGTGAATACAGTTCTGTGGACACTGAATGACTGCCTGAGGTAAATGTAATGCTACATGACATTGTGAAGTTTACAAGCAGTTATATTGACGTCTTTCCGCCGTTGAAACACTGATTGAGCGATTACACCACATATGTTACGTGACAGTAAGTTGTAATGTATCCTCAACATACCTTCAGATGTTCATTCATGTTTATTCTTTAGGAAGAGATGATCGATCGCGTTCACAGACAATCGCGGTCGCGTGGCCGCTTGAACTGTGATCAGTGATCAGTCACGCCGCATTAAAGAGCGTCAAAACGGCATTTATCGTTTGAATTTCGTGATAAAATGGACTGAATACGTAATATGTTCGTGTGGGAACTCGGATTGAAGTGTGTTCCGCGATAAAACAAGTCGACTGTTAACTGTTAAAGATTGCACGCGTGCACCGAACCGAAAGCCCTGTGCCAAAACGGTTCAGTATGAATACGTGTACCGTTACACCCCTATTAGAAAAGTGGAAATAAAGCGTATAATGTGTTTATAAGTGTTTATCGGTTAGGGGTAGGTAAACAGACACGTGCTGAATAAGAGACGATACAAGTGAGTGGGTCCAATATCAGTGCTCGTAAAAAGTGGGTGGGTCTTGTCCATCATTCAGTAGCGCAGAAATATATTGTCAACACTCACTGTGATTTCTGTGATGTATCAATAAAATAGCTTAGAAACTGAGAAGTTCTAGCATATATTTCTTAGTAAATAAAACCCACAGCTTCACTATTAGTAGAGAGACGCTGCCAGGTGGAATGAATTCACACCCAATCGCTCTTTCACTAATGTAATCTTTACTGTGCTACTTTATCTGTATCTGATTTAGAACGAGCAGCAATCTGTAAGATATATAGCAACCCAAGGGCAAAAGAACTGATAAAAATAAGCTGTTATGTAGGAGCAATAGTCTTGTGTGCAGCGCTGTGTCATACGCCATAGATGTGCACAAGGCAACCAGCGTTCGAGTCTCAGCTCGAAGTTCAGGCTTATTTGTTCATTAATGATGTCATCAGCGACTAGTTGACTTGACTTTCATCACATAAATGTTGACTTTAAAAAAAGTTGTTTAACCCCCTAGTGCAGTATCATTAGCATTTCAATGATGACACAACAGAGTAAAACAGTGCCACTTTTTCAGCGGACTTGGTTCCGAAAGTATTTTTCCCACAGGGATTTTAAAAAAGTCTTTATTGAACAATTATAAGCCTTGAACAACATGTTGTCCAACCAATACGCCTATATATGTCGTTTGTCACTTCCCTGAAATACGACCCATGGGAGCGTTTACTTGAGTTGCACCCCTATCGACAACAGGACACTTTCATTTTAATGCTTTGTTTCCTTTTATTTGCATCATATTTTGGGTTTTGCATAGCTCAATTGGTAGAGCATTGCAAAATACAACATCATGTAATCATGCAATCGTGGGTTCGATCCCAGGGAACGCATGTACTCATAAAGTGTATTTGCACTATAAATCACTGGGTAGGTTTAGGGGTGGGGTGGTTGTAGTTGTTAATAAAACAAAATATTTTTTTTCAAAATGGAAATATGACAAATGGTGGTAAAAAGTACACATATTGCATTTAAATGAACACGCCTTTTGATTGGTAACAACAGTCATACTTCTTTCATGACAGATGTAACACGTAAAACATTTTTACGCCAGCTAGAGGGCGCTTGACTTTAAAGCGTAAATAAAGTTTGTAAGGTAGGTAAGGTAGTTGTTTTTTTGTTTTTTTGAGGACAGTCTGGCCATGAACCAAAATGACCTGCTACGAGGTGAAACA
The DNA here is from genome assembly GCA_023566225.1 of Romanogobio albipinnatus. Classification (NCBI taxonomy): domain Eukaryota; kingdom Metazoa; phylum Chordata; class Actinopteri; order Cypriniformes; family Gobionidae; genus Romanogobio; species Romanogobio albipinnatus. The sequence goes on from CM042253.1 coordinate 48,086,848, forward strand.
GTGAAACACAACAAAAACGTTTTTTAAAATCAGACAAAAAGACTGTGAACTTAACAACTTGGTTACACTCATGGTAACACTTTATTTTACTGTGTCCTTGACACATATGTTACATGTACTTACCATAGTAATAACAGTAAATGACGCATAATTACATGCAACTAACCCTAAACAAAACCCTAATCCAACCGTAACCATATAGTAAGTACATGCTGTTAATCAATATTACTTAGTATACACATATATATAATTACACTGTAACAATGACACCTTAAAATAATGTGCAAAGCTTTATTTTAAGGTGCTCTTGTGTTACACTGTAATTATATATTTAAGTATTGACTGAGTAATATTAATTAACAACCTGGATTTACAGTAAATTCAGCATAATTACAAGCAACTAACCCTTATCCTAAGTACATGTAACAAGGACACTGTAAAATAAAGTGTTACCACAACTTTAATAAGGGACAGAACTACAATCCCATGCAGCATTTTAAATTACATAAAATAAAATGATGGAGAAATACAAAACTATTGATTTAAAGATAACAATTTTGTATATCGAAACAATGTATATAGAGTGGCCTTTTATTATGGCCAGCCTAAGACACACCTGTGCAATAATCATGATGTCTAATCAGCATCTTGATATGCCACACCTATCTCGGCAAAGGAGAAGTGCTCACTAACACAGATTTAGACAGATTTGTGAACAATATTTGAGAGAAATAGGCCTTTTGTGTACATAGAAAAAGTCTTAGATCTTTGAGTTCAGCTCATGAAAAATGGGGGCAAAAACAGAAGTGTTGCGTTTATAATTGTGTTCAGTGTATATGCATATTATGCATGCAAATATTTAAGAAGTTTGATAGAGTAGGGAAACGGACTCAATTACATCATTTGCAGTGCTTCATTGGAGTGGGTGGGCGCTCTAGAGTTCTCTGATTGGTAGAGATTTCTCATCAGAATCACAGGTAAAGCTAGACTGGGTAAACCCAGCCTGATCTGCCGGGTATTTGATTTCGCCCTGCAACTCAGTCTGGAAACTTGTACATTCCTTTCTACTGCTTCTGTTACACTTTTGCGGGAACCAATCACAGACTGGCTTATCCACCTGGCGCGCTATTGGCGGGTTTAACACGATGACGGATAGAGAAGCGATGGGTCGTTGCCCGTTGATCACGCCTCTTGTGGTCTGATTGGTTGAAGGACTATCCAATTGCGTACAAAGTCATTTAATTTATGCTCGTTGATCACGCCTCTTGTGCAGTAGAAAATACAGAGCAGACTCCCCAGACCAATGTTCAATCTTAAATTGAGTTTATTTGAGCTTGGTCTGGTGATAGCCAGACAAGGGTAAAGCAGTTTTTTTAACAGGAATTCCGCTTTAAAAAAACAAGTTGACATAATACAGGCTGACTGAACAAATGCATATCCACCAAAACCTGATCTCACTGGTGTCATATGGTACAATCATAATGTACAGAAAACAAAATTGCATGGTATTATGCATATTGGTGCAGAGATGGCTTTCTTCTAACAGAAAAATTATTGAGAGAAGCAGCCATGACCGCACAGACCTGCTTTTTACAACTGAGTTTCTCTAGTGCTTTATGCTCGACTTGATATTGATTTGGTGACACCAACTCTGAGAAAAAACTGCTGAGGCAGCTATTGTGGGAGGCACTATTAACTGTTCATGCTAATTAATGGGCTAAAAAGGTGAATGCGGTCTCCTGTGGTAAAGACGGAAAGAAGCAGAATGAGACAGAGGGAGAGGGACGTCTGGAAAGAAGAAGCCATTTCTTGTGTCTGCAAACAATCGGATGAAACAGCTCCTCTGTTAGCATGTTACCACAGGGGATTGTGCTGCCACAGTACTGTGAATGTCGTAGGGCATTAGTGTGCAAGAGGAAGATGAAGAGTATGTAAACTTGCCTGCTAGCAGAGAGGCCCAGATTACAAATGTGTACTTTGCTAATTGAGCAGATTAGCTATCATTAGCGCAAATGATGCTACTGCTCCAGGTGTTCACGTTGCAGGAGGTAAAAAGTGCTTAACAGAGACAATATTATTAACAGTAACACTATTTACTCTCTCAAAGAATAAATACAGCTCTGCCATTATCTGTTCCTGCACATATTCTTGTCAGGCCCCCATAATAGGTTACAGCCATACTTTTATTTTTAAATTAATACTTCTATTCAGGAATGATGCATTAAATTGATCAAAAATTACAGTAAAGACTAGCCTAGAAATCTAGATGCACCCTAGCGGCAGCAAATGTAATTTGCAGCCAGGGCGTCTAGCAACTCTCCGTTGGCTTGCGAGCTGGAAAAAACAAACTCTGGTCAGGCCAATCACACTGTGTATAGAGTCGGTGGGCGGGCTTAACATAATGACGGCAGAGTTGCAGCAGTTCCGCGTGCTACTATAACTACTATTATCTATTTTTTTTTACAGAAACACCAACAATATCTTAAACACCACCACCAGTCCAAAGTTCAGGTAAATGACAAATATGCATTCATTCATGGTTACCAACAGTTTTAGTTCTAATTACTAAAGTTCTATCATTAAATAGTGCTTGATTATCATAATAATATCATAAAGTCTAATGCTTGATTGACTGATGTTAAGCGTGTACGTTCAGATATTTGAAAAGCTGTGCCATTTTACAAAGATATTGATACTCAAACCCCCGTTGATCCACTTCCCTCATAAACTGCTAACTCTCCTACCTCACATCTGCCTTCACTTTGTTATTTGCACTACCGACTGTTTATTCAGTAACAACTGTTTACTTATGCATTTTGCACCACCATATCTTAACTGGATTATGCTCATTTGCACTGCCGACTGTATTTATAGTACCAACTGTTTACATTTGCATTTTGCACCGTACTTCTAACTGTAATATGCAACCACTTTCCACTGCACTTTTACACTTTCTTTTTTCGGATAGCTCTGTCCATAATTTATTGCACTACCTTAATCCACTGCTATATTCCTCATATTAGCCTAACATATTATTGTATACCTCTATCTGTAAAAATCTGTTTATAGTAATAGCCATCTGTATATTATATTCATAGTACATATTCACCTGTAAATTCTGTTTATAGTAATAGCCATCTGTATATTTATTCACTGTACATATTCACCTGTAAATTCAGTTCTGTTTATAGTAATAACCGTCTCTCTATTTATACATATTTATATATATTCAGTACATTTCCATGTCCTGCACTTACGCAACCACTGTATATCCTGCACTTGCTGCTATTGCACTTCTGGTTAGACCTAAACTGCATTTCGTTGCGTTGTACTTGTACTTGTGTAATGACAATAAAGTTGAATCTAATCTAATCTAATCTAATAAATTTGGTGGAATTTTTATATATATCAGTCTGGCGACTAAAAAATGGTGTGCGTAGAGGGTTGTCTTACCAACCCCAAACTTTTGAATGTGTATATAACATATAAAATTATCATTAATTCTAAGGAATATAGTTCACCAAAGAATGAAACTAGTCTTTATTTACTCACCCTCATGTCATTCCAAACCTGTATGACTAACATTTGTTTCTGCTGAACATAAAAGAAGATATTTTGAAGAATGTGTTTTGAACTGTTTTAATCAATACAATAAACTGGGGTCCAAATAACACTGGAACTGGGTGACTTTCATTTTATGGCCAAATAACCCCCAGACATTTTTAATACGTATTCTTCTGCAAAAGAAAGAAAGTCATACAGGGTTGAAATGATATGTGGATGAATTAATGATAATTTCTGCATCACATTTGATCATCATGTGGTGACACTTTACAATAAAGTTCAATTTGTGCCATTAGATAATTCATTACCTATACCATGAACTAACAATGAGCAAAATTTCTTCACTGCCTTTATTAATCTAGGGGTTCATTGTTAATTTACAAATATACAATTCAAAATACATGCACTGATGCTCGCCAGTCACCATGTGAAAGCACAATGCGATTTCTCAGCAGTGCTACTGTACATAGATATATGATGTGTGAAGCAGGCCTAAGGAAGGCGTTTGGAAGAGTGCGGCCGTTCAACCTCATGCCGTTTAGGCAGGGATTAGTGATTTTGCAACCGTGGGAGACGTGCATTAACACACTCGCGTTAGTCTCCATTTGCACAGTAGCAGCAGGCACGGCTACAAATGAAAAGCGATGCGTGCCCTTTGCGGGAGGTGGCGAGGGCCGTTTCTCCGACTGTCCCCGGCTGGATTTTGAATTTAAGGATTGATTAATCTCCTCCAGTGACTACGAGAGGAGCAATTAAGGCAATTATAAATCACTGGCAAACTGCAGGGACGAACCTGATGGGTAATATAGCGTATATTGATGGAGTAGCCTTTGAAAATGACTGCTAAACTCCAGTCGGTGAATAGTTAGGAGACATTTTTCAGGCTTTATCAAGCATCTCAATGAAATGAATTTCAAAAGAGGCTAGATCCTCTGGTGCGATATGCGCGTTTCAAGCCGCCTGTGGGAGAGCAGGTCACAATGGAGTGAGAGCATTTCTCTGGCTTTCATGTTTTTTTTAACGCTATGCTTTTGTTCTCTGCTCGATGCAGGGCTCCCATGACAAAGAGAATTAATAAAAACGAATAAAGAAATGAATTAATTAACAGACGCCTATATGAACTGGTCGTTTAGAGATATCGTTTTACCCCCGATGCATATGTTCATCTCTTGGCATTCACACTCTTTAAAGCATGGCAGTTTCAATCACTACAAATGCATTATTGAAAGCACCTTCTTTTGAAGATGTTTCCAATGAATTTTTCATCCTGTTGGTTATCCTGTAATACAAGAGCTAACACTCAAGTGTCTGTATGCTAATATGCCTTCAAAAATATCCAAAACAGTAGGTAGCGGGGGCCTCAAAGAAGAAGGACAATATTAGACATCCTCTGATCATGGCCTGATAGACCCGCAGCAAACATCTCCGAAATATTCCTCTGGGAAATGTGAAGCGCTGCATGTGGGATGCAAAAACCATAGTTCAAAGAAGCCCTGGCAATCCTTCAGATGAAAAATGGCCTAAACGTGGTCTAAGTGACGAGGCGGCTGGCTGGCTGCATGAGAGGGGCTTCTAACGGGAAGGAGAAGAGGCCAAAAACATAAAGGAATCGTTTTAAGAGTGAGAGGCGGTGAGGGAGGAGAGTTTCATGAAATCAAGAAATTATGCATGCTAGGAAAACTCAAAGAACAGAACACGTGTTTAATTCACTCAAACCTTAACAAGGCAATCTGTATCTGTCGACCAGCTAACCGAACAGAAATAGCACATTTAGATGTAATTGCCAGTGTTGTGCTGCGCTCATTCTCTGTGCTCTAAAATAAACGGAAACATTTTGATATCGATTAGAGGCAGCTTTGATAAGGCAATTACTCGTAACGATCTTTTGAACACCAAATACATAATGAGACTTGCATGGATGTGCTCAGGGCTTTTCGATCAAACCCGGGTTTTGACATTGTAGGCGTACACTTGTTGTATAAATATACAATTGATATGATCGATTTTACTTAATGAGTTTCTTGACAAGAAATTAAATATCTGCAGAAAGCAACAGTGAAACATTTTGGGCTCATATTTGACATGCAAAGCATTTTATTAATGCATTTTATCTTATCCAATAATAGAAGATTTTTCAATGTGTTTTTTAAAAAATGTATAAAGAAGTGAAAAAATCTGCCAGAGCAGAAAGACAATGTTATATTAAGTCGAAATATTTTATGCAGTGTTGCTTAGCAAGAAAAATTATTCTGTTGTAGGGTTTTATTAAAAGGATAGGTCATCCCAAAATGTTCATACGCTCCTAAAATTCTGTCATATTTACTCACCCTTGTGTCATTTCATATCGGTATGACTCTCTTTCTTCTGTGGAACATATTGGATGTGGAAGACATTTTGAGAAATGTCTGTTCTTTTTTTCTCAAAATTGGAAATCACTGGTAACCAATACTGCTTGGTCACCAACATTCTTCAAAATATCCTCACAATATATAAGTATTTAAAGAACACTGGAAAAAAATACTCTGTGGGGTTGTAATTGTAACAAAAAAAAAATCTACATTTTCAACAAATAAATCTATGTTTGGTACTTTACTTAATATATTGAGTAACTTAATTAATATAATGTTGTAGTAAACACATGGGTTTTTTTTTTACAATTAAATGGTGTGTGTATTATCTTGAGTAGGCTTTTTAGATGTGTGCCTTTTCAAGATACTTTTTATGTAAAATGTATTTAAAAGACTAAACATTTGGATTTGGCTGTTGCAAAAACAAATGTTCACGACAGACGCCATTTTGATGGGTGACGTACTTTGCTCTGCTGGCAACCCAACGACACTAAAAAAGGTAAGAATGACATTAAATATGCACTGTTTAATGGTTTGATGCTTTAAATATATATATATATATATATATATATATATATATATATATATATATATATATATATATATATATATATATATATATATATATATATATATATATATATATATATATATATATATATATGCAATGATAAAGCGAAATGTTTGTATTATTGATAAATACTTAAATTTGCCTTGAATTACATGGCTTGGCTAGCGATTTCTCTGACTGGCGCGAAAATGAAATTGTTGAATAAAGTTGTCATTTTTTGTTTGTTTTTGCACACAAAGTGTATTCTCATTGCTTCATAAAATTGATGTTGAACCAGTCACATGAACTATTTTAACAATGTCTTTCCTTTAGGGCCTTGAAAGTGTTTATTACATTGCTGTCTATGGAGAGCTCTGGGATTTCATCAGAAATATCTTCATCTGTGTCTGAAGACGAACGAAGGTTTGGAACGACTCAACAGTGAATATTTTGGAACGACACAAGGGTGAATATTCTCAATTTTTGGTGTCTAATATTTTTCCTGGAAGACGAGACAAAAAATATCTTATCTTGAAGTTTCAAGTTTCAAATGTCTTACTATAAACATTTATGATTTGTGAATTTATATTTTTAGTAACTACACTGTAAACCCTAACACTCAAAATACTTAATTGGTTTGAGTAGGACAAACTTAAATTAAACAAATTAGTTCAGTTAAATGAACTGTTTTGAGTATTTAGAACTTTATTTTTCTTTTGAGTTCACAGCACTGACATATTTAATGTAAACTGAACTGTTTCTGAACTGTTGTATGAAATTATTTCCTTTAATTTAGACTAACTTAAGTTTGACTGTTTTTTTTATTATTTCCCAGCATGCTTTGCCCATGGCACTCAAAAGGGAGAGTAAATGCTAAAATAAAGTGTTGTATAATGTTTTTTTTGTGCAAGATTGATGTTAAGAGAGATTTTGTAGTGGTTAATGTTTTGTTATGCTAATTTAGAAGAGTTTTTGGTACATGTGACAAGTGACGTGCTGCTTGGTTTGAGAGCATGTTTTAAGTCGCTGTACTCGTTCAGTGCTATACCATGCTATTGTTAATATGTTTACAAATTGGCATTTTCTGAATTAGTTTGTTATAGCTAGCAAAATATTTCATAACTTTCAACTTTTTTGACTTCTGACAACTTATTAGGGTTTACAGTGAAGTAAATAACTTGTTTGATTTGCAAGAACTCAAAATAAAAAAGTTAATTAACTAAATATTTTATGTTAATTGCTATCAAAATGTATGTGTTAGTTAACTCAGTAACTCATAAGCAACTGAGCTTATTATAATGCTAAATGTTTACATTACGAGTTGCTTTTATCTTTATAAAATGAGGCAGCAAATATAGCTTTCTATATGATGCATTTCTAATATAAAAATCCTTTGCTCTCGCAAAATGATACCGCATTAAGGAAACTAACAAACCATATATTTTCATTAAAAAAATTGCACAACTACATCAACTCAAGCAAGTAATGAAAAGAGAACAAACAAAAACTACAGTCATCAATTTGGTTCAGAAAACTCTTTTTTTGAAGTGTTGTTTGAGGTTTGTTGCCAAAGGATCATGAGCTTTGAGTTAATTATTTAGTGATTATGCACAACTGAACAGGTGCAAAAATGAAAAAACTAAATTAGCCTTTAATTATACAAGGACTGAATGCATAGCAATCGTGCTAACAATGACAAATATGACTTGTGAATATAATCATATCATAAGAAACAAATAAATCTGCATCCGTACCAGGCTTTATAAACCCACAGCCTGCGACAGCAGATAACAAGTTAGATAGATTTCCTAGCGTCACTCCGCTGAGAGTAAGGGTGTTTTCTTTTTTTGCTAACACCTTGCCACTTCAATTACAAAAAACACCCCACGCTGGCACTCGACTAATGTATTTCTCTCAATTATGAATAAAGGCACACACCGCTGTGTCACACAGGCCCCTTTGAGGACCCACAGAGCTGAATTTGGATGTCCTCCTCCCTACGGATGAGGCGAAGCAGAATCAAATCAGGCGACCCGCTGCGCCACGCGCTCGGCTCCATAAATGTATTCAATAAAAAGAAGAGGGGAGAGGTTGAAAAGGGTACAGACTCTCAAAGGATTGCCAATTCTCCAGTGTGTCAGATATTTAGTGGCCTCTAACAGTGCAGGCGTGAGCAAACGGAGGCGGACGTGAGCGGAAAGCGAGCAGGCGGAGTGGGGGAGACGGCTCGTGGATGAGACGCTGTGTTTGCTCTGACCCTGTCGCAGCCGATCTCACCGAGACAACCCCTTCCCTAAATACAACGGCTGGCTGAAAACAATCGCCTCATTCCTCCGCACCGCTCTATCGCTCTTTCCCTCCCCTCTGTACGTCTCCTCCATCCTTTCTCTCGGTAATGATGACTGTGCAGTGACAGAGCAATGCCATTACCCAGAAGAAACCGAGGCGAGGTAGAGATTAAGACAGAGAAAGACACGCCGTCAAAAAAGAAAATCACAGACAGAGAAGCGAGGGAATAGCTTTGGTTTAAACACAGGCTTCCATTTGGAGCGGAATTCAACTTCTTTTTGCTGTTTGACTAAAATATGTTTGCTTCAATATAATTGTGTAGCGTAGCTTAATACAAATTGCTAAAAGCAGCTTTACAGAAACTAGAAAAATAAAGAAGATAAAAGGACAGGAAAATAATACCCGAGTGAACAAGCCTAAGGCACCAGCACGGAGGATGAGCTAAGAAACCGCAATGTGAAAGTATCTCAATTTTGCAGAAAATAAAATTAAGAAACCATGTTATTCTAACATGCATTTTACTCTTATTCCACCTTTGCACATCAGGGTTGTGCTTAATTCAAATCATGAGAATTACTTTTCCCCCCAATTACATTCCTGATTTTGATTTGAATTGAGGTACAGAATGCAGTATTGGCATTTGAATTTGAATGCAAGCAGAATAAAAATGAACTGAAATTCAGAAAAATTCATTTAACTATTTTTATTTTATTTATTTTTTTATTAGAAAGGCAAAACTGTCCAGATACACTTCTTTGGAATGACAAAGCATTGTTTGAAAAAAAAAAAGTTAATAAAGTTAAAAAGCCTCAAGTTCAAAGGTTTAAATGCCTTACACTGAACGATAGATAGAAGATTGATAGACAGATGGATAAATGGACAGTTGGATGGACAGACAGACAGACAGATGAATAACTGGATAGATGGATGGACAGACAGATGGAAAATTGGATAGATGGCTGGACAGACAGAAGGATAAATGGATAGATGGACAGACAGACAGATGGATAAATAGATAGATGGATGGACAGACAGAAGGATAAATGGATAGATGGACAGACAGACAGATGGATAAATAGATAGATGGATGGACAGACAGAAGGATAAATGGATAGATGGACGGACAGACAGACAGACAGAAAGACAGACAGACAGACAGACAGACAGACAGATGGATAAATGGATAGATGGATGGACAGACAGACAGACAGACAGACAGACAGACAGACAGACAGACAGACAGACAGACAGATGGATAAATGGATGGGCAGACAGATGGATAAATGGATAGATGGATGGGCAGACAGATGGATAAATGGATAGATGGATGGGCAGACAGACAGATGGATAAATGGATAGATGGATGGACAGACAGACAGATGGATAAATGGATGGACAGACAGACAGATGGATAAATGGATAGATGGATGGACATACAGACAGACAGACAGACAGATGGATAAATGGATAGATGGGCAGACAGACAGACAGATGGATAAATGGATAGATGGATGGACAGACAGACGGATAGATGGATGGGCAGACAGACGGATGGATAAATGGATAGATGGATGGACAGACAGACAGACAGATGGATGGACAGACAGACAGATGGATAAATGGATGGACAGACAGACAGACAGATGGATAAATGGATGGACAGACAGACAGACAGATGGATAAATGGATAGATGGATGGACAGACAGACAGACAGACAGATGGATAAATGGATAGATGGATGGACAGACAGACGGATAGATGGATGGGCAGACAGACAGATGGATAAATGGATAGATGGATGGACAGACAGATAAATAAATAGATACAGTAGATGGACGGATGGACAGACTGATAGATAGATAGATGAAGGAGGGTAAGTAAACAATGGCAGAATTTTTATTTTTGGGTGAACTATCCTTTTAATAAAGTAATAGTTGGTATGAAACATAAAAACTGAAATGTAGGAAAGGACTTGATTTTGCTATTGGGAATTGATTGGCTCATTGCAGTTTGCAATTGGTCGATCTCATGTGAGTGACAGGATGATAAAACACATCATCAGAGAATAATGTCAATGCAAGAGGGAGGGGAAGTTATTTTGATTAAAGATTACGAGGACACATGATTTGAAAAAAAGATTTGCTTTCAGTGTGACTTTACTTTTGATTGCATGTTACCTATCGAATCACTCACGCAGAGAAGCTAATAAAAGCTGACAGAGAAAAACACATGTTGAGAAAACATCCGGTAAGCACATCTTATGACTCTTCCCTGGAAACATCCTTGTTCCTGCTAGAGCATTATGTTTTCGGAGACTATAAATGACATGACAGCATGACTCAGTGGTTTGTGACCGGACAGAGTTCACATGCCGCCCACTCACTCCCAAGCCCTTCTCCCCAGCCTCACTAACAGAAAACAGGACCCATTCGCACTCTCGCCCTCTTTGTTTCCTATTCATATCCATCTCTGTGAATATCTCCAGAGCGCATGACATGCCAAAGCAGTGGGCTCCAGAGACTATGGCAAATTTGAACCTTTCAGCAGTTCACTAGTGAAGACAAATGGCCAGCGTGTTTAGGGGCGCTCGTGAGTGATCTGTATTAATGCCTGGCAGGGATTCAGCATGCTGCATATGCTAACTCCATTAGCGGGTCAGAACCTGGCTCCGTCTGAATCCCCTGCACGCTGGGGGGGCTGAATGCAGGAAAGTTGCAGGTGTGGTGTGTGTGTGCATGCAACAGCAGAAACATGGCATACATATGCACACATAAAAGACATAAACACACTCCGTTTGCAATAATTTTTTGGCCTACGAATAACTGCACTGTGTGCTTGTGGTCCGTCTGTTGCCATTGATTCGCCACCCCATGATGCATTTGCTATTCAGTCATCTTTGCATTATATGAATTCAGCAATTCTGCTACACAAATGCAATGCAATGTTGTTGCAATTTGCAACATGCACAAATGCAGTCCCACTGCAGTCTGTGACGTACATGTATTTGCAGACTAGATTTATGACTAGTTGCTATGAAATTTAAAGGGTTAGTTCACCCAAAAACCTACTGTCCTCACACTCATGTCGCTCCAAACCCTTAAAGGGGTGGTTGCATGCGATTTTACTTTTTTAACTTTAGTTAGTGTGTAATGTTGCTGCTTGAGCATAAACAGTATCTGCAAAGTTACAGCGCTGAAAGTTCAATGCAAACGGAGATATTGTCTTTTAAACAAAAATTTATTGCCAACAAAAACGGCCGGTTTGGACTACAACAAGCTTCTTTCCGGGTTGGTGACATCATAAACCCTTGCTATTAACATAAACACGCAACAAAGTGGGCGAGGCCTTGTCGCAGTCATTACGAAAGAGAGAGAGCTGTTGCAGAACTACAAACTACATTTGGCCATCTAACCAATCTAAGACCATTGCGTTTTTCGGAGGGATGGGCTTCACAGAAGCCGGAAGCAAACGAGCCGTTCAAAGGACAGTGGAGACAGCGGTGTGGAATAAAGGTAAAATATAAGAAAAATATGGCGTTTTTGAAAAAAAAGAAGCATTAAGACATGTTATACTGCGCCCCATAAACACAACAAAAATACAGAAGAATCACCCCTTTAAGACTTTCATTTATTTATCTTCCTGACAGTCCAACTACCACTTTGATCCTTCAAAAAATTCATAAAGAGATCGTAAAACTAATACATATGAATTGAGCGGTTTAGTCCAAACCTTCTGAAGAGACACAATCACTTTATATGAAGAACAGATTTTTAATTTAGTTTTTTTATTTACATATAATTCATAAATGCACAAATCAGATATGGTAAATGGAAGCTCAAGTATGCTTGCTTGATGTGGGAGAACCAATGAGATTCATTCTCGTGTTACGCAGCACGTTTGCGCTTCCACAAGAACCAATGAGATTCATTCTCGTGTTACGCAGCACGTTTGAGCTTCAGCAAGAACCAATGAGATTCATTCTCGTGTTAGGCAGCAGGTTTGAGCTTTCCACAAGAACCAATGAGGTTCATTCTCGTGTTACGCAACACGTTTGCGCTTCCACAAGAACCAATGAGATTCATTCTCGTGTTACGCAGCACGTTTGAGCTTCAGCAAGAACCAATGAGATTCATTCTCGTGTTAGGCAGCAGGTTTGAGCTTTCCACAAGAACCAATGAGGTTCATTCTCGTGTTACGCAACACGTTTGAGCTTCCACAAGAACCAATGAGATTCATTCTCGTGTTACGCAGCACGTTTGAGCTTTCCACAAGAACCAATGAGATTCATTCTCGTGTTACGCAGCACGTTTGAGCTTCAGCAAGAACCAATGAGATTCATTCTCGTGTTAGGCAGCAGGTTTGAGCTTTCAACAAGAACCAATGAGGTTCATTTTCGTGTTACGCAGCACGTTTGAGCTTCCACAAGAACCAATGAGGTTCATTCTTGTTACGCAGCACGTTTGAGCTTCCACAAGAACCAATGAGATTCATTCTCGTGTTAGGCAGCAGGTTTGAGCTTTCCACAAGAACCAATGAGATTCATTCTCGTGTTAGGCATCACGTTTGAGCTTTCCACAAGAACCAATGAGGTTCATTCTCGTGTTACGTAACACGTTTGAGCTTTCTTCAAGAACCAATGAGGTTCATTCTCGTGTTACGCAACACGTTTGAGCTTCAGCAAGAACCAATGAGATTCATTCTCGTGTTACGTAACACGTTTGAGCTTTCTTCAAGAACCAATGAGGTTCATTCTCGTGTTACACAGCACGTTTGAGCTTTCCACAAGAACCAATGAGGTTCATTCTCGTGTTAGGCATCACGTTTGAGCTTTCCACAAGAACCAATGAGGTTCATTCTCGTGTTAGGCAGCAGGTTTGAGCTTTCCACAAGAACCAATGAGATTCATTCTCGTGTTATGCATCACGTTTGAGCTTTCCACAAGAACCAATGAGGTTCATTCTCGTGTTACGTAACACGTTTGAGCTTTCTTCAAGAACCAATGAGGTTCATTCTCGTGTTACGCAACACGTTTGAGCTTCAGCAAGAACCAATGAGATTCATTCTCGTGTTACGTAACACGTTTGAGCTTTCTTCAAGAACCAATGAGGTTCATTCTCGTGTTACACAGCACGTTTGAGCTTTCCACAAGAACCAATGAGGTTCATTCTCGTGTTAGGCATCACGTTTGAGCTTTCCACAAGAACCAATGAGGTTCATTCTCGTGTTAGGCAGCAGGTTTGAGCTTTCCACAAGAACCAATGAGATTCATTCTCGTGTTATGCATCACGTTTGAGCTTTCCACAAGAACCAATGAGATTAATTCTCGTGTTATGCATCACGTTTGAGCTTTCCACAAGAACCAATGAGGTTCATTCTCGTGTTAGGCAGCAGGTTTGAGCTTTCCACAAGAACCAATGAGATTCATTCTCGTGTTACGCAGCACGTTTGAGCTTCAGCAAGAACCAATGAGATTCATTCTCGTGTTAGGCAGCAGGTTTGAGCTTTCCACAAGAACCAATGAGATTCATTCTCGTGTTACGCAACACGTTTGAGCTTCCACAAGAACCAATGAGATTCATTCTCGTGTTACGCAACACATTTGAGCTTCCACAAGAACCAATGAGGTTCATTTTCGTGTTACGCAACACGTTTGAGCTTCCACAAGAACCAATGAGATTCATTCTCGTGTTACGCAACACATTTGAGCTTCCACAAGAACCAATGAGGTTCATTCTCGTGTTACGCAACACGTTTGAGCTTCCACAAGAACCAATGAGATTCATTCTCGTGTTACGCAACACATTTGAGCTTCCACAAGAACCAATGAGGTTCATTTTCGTGTTACGCAACACATTTGAGCTTCCACAAGAACCAATGAGGTTCATTCTCGTGTTACGCAGCACGTTTGAGCTTCAGCAAGAACCAATGAGGTTCATTCTCGCGTTACGCAACACGTTTGAGCTTCCACAAGAACCAATGAGATTCATTCTCGTGTTACTCAGCACGTTTGCGCTTCCACAAGAACCAATGAGATTCATTCTCGTGTTAGGCAGCAGGTTTGAGCTTTCCACAAGAACCAATGAGATTCATTCTCGTGTTATGCATCACGTTTGAGCTTTCCACAAGAACCAATGAGATTCATTCTCGTGTTACGCAACACGTTTGAGCTTTCCTCAAGAACCAATGAGGTTCATTCTCGTGTTACGCAACACGTTTGAGCTTCCACAAGAACCAATGAGGTTCATTCTCGTGTTACGCAGCACGTTTGAGCTTCAGCAAGAACCAATGAGGTTCATTCTCGTGTTACGCAACAGGTTTGAGCTTCCACAAGAACCAATGAGGTTCATTCTCGTGTTACGCAACACGTTTGAGCTTCCACAAGAACCAATGAGGTTCATTCTCGTGTTACGCAACACGTTTGAGCTTCCACAAGAACCAATGAGGTTCATTCTCTTGTTACTCAGCACGTTTGAGCTTCCACAAGAACCAATGAGGTTCATTCTCGTGTTACGCAGCACGTTTGAGCTTCAGCAAGAACCAATGAGGTTCATTCTCGTGTTACGCAACAGGTTTGAGCTTCCACAAGAACCAATGAGGTTCATTCTCGTGTTACGCAACACGTTTGAGCTTCCACAAGAACCAATGAGGTTCATTCTCGTGTTACGCAACACGTTTGAGCTTCCACAAGAACCAATGAGGTTCATTCTCTTGTTACTCAGCACGTTTGAGCTTCCACAAGAACCAATGAGGTTCATTCTCGTGTTACGCAACACGTTTGAGCTTCCACAAGAACCAATGAGATACATTCTCGTGTTACGCAACACGTTTGAGCTTCAGCAAGAAGAAATGAGATTCATTCTTGTGTTACGCAACACGTTTAAGCTTCAGTAAGAACCAATGAGATTCATTCTCATGTTACGCAACACGTTTGAGCTTCAGCAAGAACCAATGAGGTTCATTCTCGTGTTACCCAGTGAGGCTCTCACACAGTTCTGTTTATATTCGCTGATCAATGTTTATATGTGAATAAAAGCCTAAATTCAATCTGTTCATCCTAAAGTGAAGTGAAGTGACGTGATGTGAGGCCAAGTATGGTGACCCATACTTGGAATTTGTGCTCTGCATCCAAGTGGGAGCAGTGGGGGAGCAGTTAGGGGTTCGGTGCCTTGCTCAAGGGTCTCACCTCAGTCGTGGTATTGAGGATTGAGGGTGGAGGAGAGCACTGGTTATTCACTCCCCCCACCCCCACCAACAATTCCTGCCGGACCTGAGACTCGAACCCGCAACCTTACGGTTACAAGTCCGACCCTCTAACCATTAGGCCACGACTGCCCTGAAGTGATAGAGTGTCTTCAGTAATTGTGGACTAAACCGCTCAATTCATATGGATTAGTTTTACGATCTCTTTATGAATTTTTAGAAGCGTCAAAGTGGTAGTTGCGTAGCTGTAAATGGAGGGACAAAAATTTCTCAGATTACATTAAAAATATCTTCATTTGTGTTCTGAAGATGAACGAAAGCCTTTCTGGTTTAGAACGACATGAGGTGAGTAACTGATGACCATTTTTTCACTTTTGAGTGAACTATCCCTTTAAGAATGTCTGCTAACAGAATAGTCATACAATGGTTAATCACACAGCTTTCTGGAATATATCATTCTAATGACAAATCATGACAAAATATGGTCAAACATTTTCTATAATGAACACTATAATGTACATTTAAAAATAAAATTAAAATTGAATTAATAAAAAAAATTGTCATTGTAAGTGATCAAGGTTTGGATGGCTTTTGTAAAAAACAAATGTATTAGTCATTTTTCATTATAATATAGTAGTTACTTTTTTGGAAAGCTCTCAAAGCTATGATATAGACTTACATTAACTGTATTTATAATATTTGAGCTGTGCAGCTGCCATGGAGATGAATGGCAATGCTAATGGATAGCTTTCTCCAGATATTACAAGCAACCGATTTCCTATAGCTGTGCTAGTTTTATTTTTCTCAAACCACTCTGTGGTCTTTTTCATCTTACATAATAAAATTAATGTACCCTTTTTTATTTATGTGGTAAGCAGTCATGTAATAAGTGATAATATACATACAGTCAGGCATTAGCACAAAAAACCCTTTAGCGTGATATAAGACCCCTCATCTTTGTGTCAGGGTCATGACCACACTATTGAACATTGTTTTGTGATAAAGACCAGTTTGTGCATTTTCAGTAAATCTTATGTAATTTAACTCCAGCAAATATGTACATCTCCTTTGCCATTATTAACCATGTAATGCCTGATATTCAGAATAATAGTCAGACAAATCTAATATTTTAATATGGAACAGTTCATCGAGCCTTTAGACAAAAAAGCATGTCTTTTAGTAACACTTGAGTTTAGGGTCCAATACTCACTATTACAGAGTTGCTTATAGCATGCATATCATGGCTGTTTATTAGTACTTATGAAGCAGATATTAATGCCTTATTCTGCATGACCTTATTCTACATCCCTTAATCTGCCCCTAATTCCTACTCAATACCTAAAATAATAAGAAGTTTATTGAGACAAAAGCCATAGATAATAGTTAGTTAAAAGTGAGAATTGGACCCTTATCTAAAGTGTGACCTGTTTTTTATGTTTTGTATTATATTTCATACATCAGGCCTTTATGGCTCATGTAATATGATATAGTGAGAACGAAGTTCGTACTTGGGGAAAAAACAAAACAAAAAACATATTATTCAAAGGGCCCAAACTGAGCAAAAATATACAATTTGGTGCAATTGCTGATATTTATAAGGCCAAAACTTAAGATGAAATTCTGACAGTTTTTAATATAAATCAATGAGAAATGTTACTTGCATAAAATGCATTTAAATATAAGTTGTTATGCTATATCTCCCAATAATGTCTTTTCGTTTTATGATCAAAGCTCTGTAGTTTTGGCAAAACGTATAATGCAGTGTGATACAATGTTGATTAAGAGATGTACAAATAAACATTGGTGAAAAGCCATATTTAACACTCACATTTTAACATGACGTATGGATAAATCAAGTAAACCTAAGTTGCTTTAGTCCAGTAAATATTCATTTTTACTTTATAGAAGAAGATTTTGCAGCAAAATGGTCTAAATTGTATTATGAATATATCAGCATTATACCGACTGCCCTGTTTTCTAGATATCACCATTAGCCATAGAAAAACCCATATGGGTCAGCAACTGCAACATCATTTCATTTTTCATTGCTTTGTTAGGAAGTACAACCTTCTTTATTCCAGCTCCAATGATTTATGAACCACCTGCTTCACTTGGTAATCATACTCTTGCTAATTTCCTGTTAGACCTCACAATAACGGCCATAACACTTTTCCAGAAGCATATCTTTCTATAGCTGTCACAAATCTGCTGAAAACTGCCTCTGCGGACACTGTAACACAGAAGCATTCAGTCCACCATAAAAAAGGTGATTTTGAAAGGATACACACGCTCACACACACACACACACACACACACACACACACACACACACACACACACACACACACACACACACACACACACACACACACACACACACACACACACACACACACACACACCCTAATCGCAATCACCCGCAAATGGACACCATAATCCATAATCACACACATACGTAAAAATCTGTACACACACAGAAGCATTTCAACTCAATACACACTCATATAAGTAAACAACTCCCATGCAAACTCCTCTCCGCTGTCAGATTAGATTATACTGTGCAGGAAACAGGGGCATGAAATCTGCGGAAGCTGCCCCGGGCTGAGAGACACAAGGCTGCAGGCACATGCACACACAGATTAGACACACACACATGCCTACACAACGACATACACACACTAACCAATGCTGCGAGTAGACAGACACACAAGAAGGTCAGAACGAGAGAGGCAAATTCCACTCAAAAGTGAGCGTCTAACTCATTTCCAAAACATTATGTCACTGCCATTTATTATGGATCCTTGATAACATAGCAGCAACAATTATACCTACAGCTGTAGCAAATTAAACTTTTGTGTAAAATATTTACTCTTCATCTAGCACTTGGTAAAAACAAAAGATATGAAGATATGAAAATATGTACAGAAAAGTATATTTCCCATTTAGTCCTTGAGTGCATGCGGATGGTTTAAATACCAAGTAATAAATTAAATTAGCTCAGGTTTTAAAATGAATTGTGGCATTATCATGTGATCATAAATGACAAAATGACTTCCTTTGCATGTGCACTTCACTAACGGCCTCCTTTCCGCAGTGCCCTTCAAATGAGCTAAAATGCAATTTGAAAGTTTCCCAGAGAAAGAGTGAGAAAAAGAGAGAGATAGAATGAATGAACATTTCAGAGAAAAAATAAGATAATCTTAAAGTCAACTTGAAATATTAAGAGTGAATTCTACAAGAATATATATATATATATTTTAAGCATCAGAAATTGATTGGATTGTGAAAAGTGGGTGTTAAAACAGTGGCGCAAGTTACTATATATATATTAGGGGTGGCACGGTACATGAAAAAAAACCGAACCGTTCGGTTCGCTTGTGTCGGTTCGGAGTGTGTGCGGCGCACGGTTCGCGCATGCGCAATGTATCCTCGTGCCCATATGTTACCTCAGACAGTGGGTGTCCTTTTCGCGCGAAATAAGAGGTGTGTGTGTGTGTGTGTGGACATACAGTAAAGTAAAAGTGGAGTGCTGCAGGCCACGTCACATGTAGAAATGAAATATAGTATAGCAGGGCAGATGCAGTGCGGAGAGCGTGAGCTGCGCCGCACGTGCCCGTTGCGCATAAACACACTGGCAGTGTTTGTCTCGAGAGTCGCGCAGCTGAACCGTGGCTCGTGGATTGCAAATACAGGCAAATATAGTCCATTCTGTCACATTTTCCGGTGTTCTCCGACCCGGTGTTCTCGTGCTTTGATTTATGATGGGCAACATATATATATATCTGCTGCAAGACCGTGTTCCCCTCTGTCTCATACACATGCATATGTTGTATATAAGTAGTTCACATGATAAATGTAACATTTAAAAGTTAAGATATGCTTCTAGTTCTAATAATTTAAACATGCCTTTGAAGTTTGGGCAAAAACTTCTGGCAGTGTTGTGTTTTCGTGTATTTTATGTTATTTTTTCACATGTCATATGGTGATTGTGAAACACACGGGACACTTCATGGTGAAATGTGTTAATCAGGTCAGCTGAATTAAAGCCACAGTGCATTGTTCTGATCAAAATTGATATGATTAACATGAAAAATGTTACGCCAAAGTGACGGACTCCGTAGACAGCCAGTTAGGAACAGTGTTGGGAGTAACAGCGTTTAAGTATAACGGCGTTACTAACGGGCCGGCGTTAATTTTTCAGTAACGGAGTAATCTAATTAATTACTTTTCCCAATGTTGCAACGCCGTTAGCGTTACTGAGAAAAAAAAATGTGGCGTTACTATAATTGAGCTCACTGAAGCGGTTTTCATCCGAACAGGCTCTCTGTCAGTCGGACCTGCAACGTGCGTGTGTGTGTGTGTGTGTGTGTGTGCGCGCGTGGTACACATAACTGATGATGATTGGTGGGTGGGAGACAAGGTTGAGGTTGATAGGTTGAGTCCACACACACACACACACACACCTATGACGCACAGTCGCACACGCATATGCACAGTCAGCGATGGCAAGTCCAACGACTTCAAAGGTAGCTTTCGCAAACTGGAAGTATAAGCGCTACTCTTCCCTCGTTGAGGTGAAAGGTAAGAATGTTTATGTGACGTGCAGCTTATGCCCAGGAAGAGAGTCTCTCTCCACGTCGGTGGCCAGTAATTCTAATCTAATGAAGCCTCACATCATCACAGCCACAAAATGAGCGGCTAAAAACCCAGGCGATAACATGAGCTCCAATACCAGAGGAGTAGTAAAGTACTGATAATATTTACACTATAGTAGGTCTACTGATAATATTTACAATATATTGAATTTGATAGGTGTCTCTCACATTGTCCCACAGCAACATTACAATAGTGTACATTAATGTACAATGTTTAGTGTCTAATTCATTCATTTAACATATTTAAATTGGGGGCATCCAAGTTATTTGACATATTTGAACTTTTGACAAAAAAAAGTAACGCAGTAATTACTTTCCCTGGTAATTAGTTACTTTTATAATGATGTAACTCAGTTACTAACTCAGTTACTATTTGTAAGAAGTAACTAGTAACTATAACTAATTACTTTTTTAAAGTAACGTGCCCAACACTGGTTAGGAAACAACTTGATATAACAATTTTTAATACTGTATCCTAAATTGTGGATGATTAAGCCATATATACCATATGCTGAAGTAAATTTCTGGAGTGTTAACGATAAAAAAAAACAACAAGAACCGTAGAGAACCGAAAACCGTGACCCTAAAACCGTGATACGAACCGAACCGTGGCTTTTGTGAACCGTGCCACCCCTAATATATATATATATATACAAAAATAATAATAATGTGCACTATTAGTAAACAAGGTCAATTCTGATTTAATGTTGACTTTGAACGAACATGCAAACGCACAAAAAGCAAAGGCACACATGCAAACGTTGCACATAAAGCCGTAAATATGCACACAGCCATGAACACTCACACCCTCAGCAACACATGAATGATTTCAGCTATTCTGACTGAATGGCGCAACCCCTCTAACCCGAGCAGAGCCGACTTGTTTAATATGCAGCCTCGCTTCCTCTATATCCCCTTTTCTTTCCAAAAACACCCTCTAATAGAGCATAATTGCTCCTTGTCATTTTGTGCACAGCAACTCAAAAAAACAGAATGACTCAAGACATTATGGGGCGGGAGCCTGCAGGGTCAGCACAGCCCAAACACCCCCTGAGCTCAGCACTTATGCCTGTGATGTACGCAACGCATTACAAACAACGAATCACACCACAGAGCCCAATCCATCTCCCGTACAGCCACTCACACAAGCAGGAGCCTGTCAAGATGATTTTTTTTTTAAAAAGTGATTTTGTCCCACGCACTTTTCTGAGACTGCACCCCAAATTGAATCTCAATTCATGCCGAACGCACAACATAAAAATGTAACAATTTGCTCAACGGATATAGGCAAACGCTGTTGATAAGCAATTGAAATACTACAAGGTACAGTCGAAGAAGTTTTCGATGTTTTTGAAACATTTTCTGTTTACCAAGTCTGCATTTATTTGATTCAAAACACATTAATATTTCAAATTTTAAGCTATTTGAATATATTTTAAATGGTAAATTATTCCTGTGATGCAAAGCTGAATTTTCAGTGTCACACGATCCTTCAGAAATCAGTCTAATATGATGATTTGCTGCTCAAGAAACAATTAATTTCTTATCAATGTTGAAAACAGTTGTGCTGCTTAATATTTTTTTGATTCACTAATGAATAGAAAGTGAATTTATTTGAACAGCATTTATTTGAAAATGAAATCGTTTGTAACATTATAAATGTCTCTTTTGATCAATTGAATGTGCCCTTGATGAATAAAAGTATTCATTTCTTCTTAAAAAACATGCTGGCAAAACTGATGTCTGGGCAAGGAAAATTGACATCTTCATCCTTTATTTAAATATGAAAAATGTGTTAATTGTGTAGGTATATTGCGCAGTTGTGCATGGAGTCAATCATTTCATTTATGATAATGCAATGAAATTTGCCAATTTGTGCAAAGATTTAGGCCAGGCTGCCATACAAAGAAATTATGAACACATGCAAAAACAAGAGAGAACCAACAAAATATTAACAACTGATTATGTTGTAGTCAATGTATGCTTTTTGTATTTCAATGCATTCTGTGTTTTGCACCGTAAAATGAAACCAGTATTAGTAATAAAAGTAAAAGCTGTAGAGTTTTGTTTTTCCTTCATATTTAAAATATTGTCCTTGTATGATTTGAATGGCTTATTCGAACTTGTACGGTCAAACAAGAAATATACCCTCCCCTCCAGTCATCACTTTTGGGTGGTAAACACCGTTTGCAGGGATAAATAGAAGAAGAGCATCTTGTTAACACTAAATGCAAATGGTTATCGATGCTATTCAATTGAAGTGTAAATAAAAGTCCTATCCTATTTATACTAACAGTACAATATATGAGCATTGCTTTGCACTGGGTTTGCATTCAGCTTACTACTTTTTATTACACTGCACACTGAAATGCTTTATTCTGATTGGTCAATCTCTGCATTGTGCTATAAATTATTTCAAGCATAAGAACCATTAAACGATAATTGACTGTTGTCCCAGTAGTCACTCACATCACTCTGAGGGGTCTTTCTTCTCACATAATTGTGTCCGTTTACATGAAATATCGCTCAGTCAGGTGGTAATTATGACAAAATAATACATACAAAACCCCTACACATCGCCTTGTGGTCTTGATCACCCCATCAGGGTTTATTTTGCAATTATGATAGGCTGACTCTACATTAACCCTTACATAATAACTTCCATTAATACATAACGAGCAAACATTATTTACTGCTTAACAGATCAGTAGCTGCACTACAATATATTAAACTATAAACATATATGAATATGTAAGATGTCTAATGATGCATATCTATCTGAATGCACATTAACTAATGATCTGTTAAGCATTATATAAAGAAATAATGTCGGTTAATGAAAGTCATTAGAACGTGTTATCCAATGAGCTGAAACACAGGTGGTGTGAATGATGCAACATTGCTTCAACTAAGTGAATAAATTAAATGTTACAGATATTTAGAACGTGTCTCACCGTGACGGTTTTGATGCGGCCGCCGCCTTTGGTGCAGGTCCATCCGGAGCGATTGAAGAGCAGTCCACAGATCTCGCCCTCTGAACATGGGGACATCTCACACCACTGCTTGCTTTTCACTATCCGGGCTACAAACACACAAACACAGAAGTTTTTTAAGCAACACTGCCTTAATAAAGGGATAGTTCACCCAAATAGGTAAATTCTGTCATCATTTACTCACCCTCACGTTGTTCCAAACCTGTATGAATTTCTTTCTTCTGCTGAACACAAAAGAAGATATTTTTTACGAATATGAGTCACCAAATAGTTGACGGGTAAACAATACTTAGGAAGTCAATGTTTGGCTTCAAAATATCTTCCTTTGTGTTTAGCAGAGCAAAGAAATTTAGGGTGAGTAAATAATGACATATTTTTCATTTTTGGGCAAACTATTCCTTTAACTCTGTGATTCTTGGGTCAGATTTGACTAATAATAAATGTTAAATTCAGTATTGTTGGTACGGAGCCCTTAAAGGGACATGGTGATGGAAAAAATATCAGATGGAAAAATTTATTTAAACGGTTTTGCAAAACGTTGCATTTCCTCGCAAAAAAAATTGCGTTCCCCCAAGAATCTTTGCGTTCGCTCACAAAGAACTCAAAAGTGTTGTAAAAGAATGCAACATTTTCTCTGGGCAGAGCCCGCAAAAGCATTGACTTACCGTATTGTTCCGAATATAAGACAACCCCCCTTTTTCAAGATGTACCTTTTGGAAAAATACTTTTTGAAGACCAAATCTTGTATTTTATAAATATTTTGTTTTTATAAAGAAAATGCTTTTGTTTCAAAATAATTTTCATATTTACATTTTTGTATTGAAAGTATGTTCAAACGATCACATTTAAAAAGAAACACTTTTTTGGCATACCATAAAAATAACCTGTAGCCCATCTGAATTACACTCACCTAAAGGATTATTAGGAACACCATACTAATACCCCTTTCGCCTTCAGAACTGCCTTAATTCTACGTGGCATTGATTCAACAAGGTGCTGAAAGCATTCTTTAGAAATGTTGGCCCATATTGATAGGATAGCATCTTGCAGTTGATGGAGATTTGTGGGATGCACATCCAGGGCACGAAGCTCCCGTTCCACCACATCCCAAAGATGCTCTATTGGCTTGAGATCTGGTGACTGTGGGGGCCATTTTAGTACAGTGAACTCATTGTCATGTTCAAGAAACCAATTTGAAATGATCCGAGCTTTGTGACATGGTGCATTATCCTGCTGGAAGTAGCCATCAGAGGATGGGTACATGGTGGTCATAAAGGGATGGACATGGTCAGAAACAATGCTCAGGTAGGCCGTGGCATTTAAACCATGCCCAATTGGCACTAAGGGGCCTAAAGTGTGCCAAGAAAACATCCCCCACACCATTACACCACCACCACCAGTCTGCACAGTGGTAACAAGGCATGATGGATCCATGTTCTCATTCTGTTTACGCCAAATTCTGACTCTACCATCTGAATGTCTCAACAGAAATCGAGACTCATCAGACCAGGCAACATTTTTCCAGTCTTCAACTGTCCAATTTTGGTGAGCTTGTGCAAATTGTAGCCTCTTTTTCCTATTTGTAGTGGAGATGAGTGGTACCCGGTGGGGTCTTCTGCTGTTGTAGCCCATCCACCTCAAGGTTGTGCGTGTTGTGGCTTCACAAATGCTTTGCTGCATACCTCGGTTGTAACGAGTGGTTATTTCAGTCAAAGTTGCTCTTCTATCAGCTTGAATCAGTCGGCCCATTCTCCTCTGACCTCTAGCATCAACAAGGCATTTTCACCCACAGGACTGCCGCAAACTGGATGTTTTTCCCTTTTCACACCATTCTTTGTAAACACTAGAAATGGTTGTGTGTGAAAATCCCAGTAACTGAGCAGATTGTGAAAGACTGGCCCGTCTGGCACCAACAACCATGCCACGCTCAAAATTGCTTAAATCACCTTTCTTTCCCATTCTGACATTCCGTTTGGAGTTCAGGAGATTGTCTTGACCAGGACCACACCCCTAAATGCATTGAAGCAACTGCCATGTGATTGGTTGATTGGAAATTGAACAGGTGTTCCTAATAATCCTTTAGGTGAGTGTATATAATAATTAAGGCCTGTTCACACCGGGACGATTTTCGTGCGCGTTTATCGCCGTCGTTTAATGCCTCGTGACTAAACAAAGGGCACCAATGTGAGTGTGCACACCGATGCGTAAAACGCCAGGCGTAAAAGCATCATTCTTAAAAAAATGCCTCGGGCGCGTTAAAAACTGGCCGAGCACACATCATATGTGGGGCTAAATTATTAGAAAATGTAAGACAAATTAGATAATTCACACAACAATTTAAGGCTGCATAACATGCAGAAAGGTCCACGGTGATAACGATTCAAAAAGGCTCAAATTCAAACTTTTTAAAAATAAAAATAAAAACTATTTAAGAAATAATATAAATGTGCTTTATGTTTGTTTAGATATTCTTGACACAAAGTTTGCAATGTGGTATTTCTATGTTTTAACAAAAAAGGGTCAAATGTGACGATGGAATTTGGAAAATGGCAACATGTCTGTCATTTTACACCATTTTTTCTTTTAATGGGTTTTTATGAAAGATTTTTGTTACTACAACCCTTTGAGATCCAAAAGGCATCGCAAAAAACCACCCAACCATTATATTCAACATAAAATATGGATTTGTGTATGAAAGTGGATTTGAGATTATGGCAAAGTCATGCATGTTTCAGTAAGCAGCCTGCAGGCCCCTGATTCACTGCACACTTCATTATCTTCACGTTGTAGAACCCAAACCATCAAACAACTCAAAGAGAGCTACATCAGACATGTGTATGCACTGAGGCTCCTGCTTTCAGTTCTCTTGTTTGCTCTGTAGATCCATGTAAAATTCCATAAACCCCTGCTGTTCCTGTGCTTCAGACACAGATCAACCAGTGTTCAGAAGGTGACGGGAACAAAACAGGTCAAAGAGAATGTGGAGCATTAGACAATCAGAAGATGGCTGCGTCTCGCCTGCACACCAGGAAAGAACAATAACAAATGAGATCCCTGTAATATTCTCCAAGATAGCAATTGCCCCTGCGTCTCAGATGTTTCCACTGAAAGAAATACCTCAGTTATCCCTTGTATATCTAGGGAATCGGAAAAGATCTCAAGCGCGGTTCAGATTTGCCAGAACTCAAACATTTCTCATCATATTCTTCCAAGATAAATGAGGTATAATCTTACTACGAGTCAACAAATAAATCATTTTTGTTTCTATTTTTATTTCCCTGAAGAAAGTTGATACTTAAACGAAACTGAACATGGATGTGCACAGAATACATTTCCAGGATTTAGATTATCCTAAAATTATACAAAATCCTCAATTTCATTAATATACCATTCCCCGTGAGACCTCAGTTCCTTGATTACTCTGTCCATGCAATTTTCTGCGCACAAAGGCTCGGCTTCTTTTTAGAAATTTCCTGTCACCAGACGCTTAAGATATGTTTACAACCATTTTCTTGATCTGAAACACGGCATGCCTTTCATGGCAGTTCTTATGAATATTGAGTGTGAAGACGTTATCAAAGCTCCATCCCTGAATTTATCAAAGTGAAGTGGCGCCGGTGAAATGAAGGATTATGTCTTTAAACCGATCCGGAGCAAAAGCTGTGGATGGCCGAGCCAGCTCTACAGATCTCATCCAAGTTCTCCTGTCCCTGGGGGGGCCAAAACAATCAAATCCATCCCACATCACATAAACAAGCCTCCCTCTGAGGGACAGTATTCAAAAGCACAAATACAACTGGGCCATGAAGAAGGAAAACAAAGAGCGCTAAAGAAAATCAATGGGCTTAAATGAAGCTGGAATGCTTCAGCGGGGTATTTAGCGCACAGTCGGTCAGGGTGTCTGAGCCGTGATGCCTCATGCTGAGGAATGGCTATATTGAGGCAATGCTTGTGATTACACACTCACACCAGTTGGAATCTAGTTGAAAGAACTACTGGGGTGTATGGACTAGTTTTAACATCTATGTGAAATATCTGCTGAAAGCACATGCATGCTCTCTTTGGGCATGATCTTGGCCCAACATGTGAAACAGATCAAATGAAAAACATCTTAACATAAGTAAAACTTGGAACTACTACTCATAATATTATTAGAATTGACTTGTAATAAAACCTTAAACCAGTAATGCTGATAGGGAACTTATACTGTATCATTAGTGATCTGAACTACTACTCATACTAGCACTCGAATAACTTTAAACTAGCAGTCATACTAGCCCTAGCACTGCTCTATGTAATGTTCATTGTAAAAATAATACTATATTCTATCTAGAACAGATTTTAAATCTGTACTCATTCTAGCAGTATATTAAGACTTTGAACTAGTACTGATTTTTCATAGTAAGTCAAGTACAGTAGTACTATCTATAATCTAGAACATATTTTAAATTAGTACTCCTTCTAGCAGTAATACTAAGGCTTTGAACTAGTACTGCACTAGATCTGTCTCTGCACTAATCCTAGTGCTCATTCTAGTACTAGTCCTGACTTTGAACTAGTACTCATACTAGCACTAGAAATTACCTGAATTATTAGTAGGCTATGCATACAAAATTAGTTTTAAACAATCACATATTCTAGTACCAATACTGAGTTTGAGGGTGTGTTCACACCCTAGACTGTAAAAAAAATATGGATGTAGTGTCCGTGACGTCAGCCATAGGATTCTGATGAGCTGTTCTGAAGCGCAAAGTATGGACGAGATGGCCGTTTCCATCTTGGCAGCGCGTCACTCCCGGATAACAGAAAATGGGCAAAAAGGCGGGACGTGGGCGGAGTTGAAGTGACGCGATGACTAACAGACAGCAGATAAATGGCAATCCACCTGGCCACGCCCTTAATTATGCAGACCTTTAATGCTTTATATAATGTAAACGAATGTGTTATAAAAAAAACTCGCCCCCCTCACAGTTGTCATGAAGGGCAAAATTAATCATATAGACCAAAACCACAATTTGTACCAGGCTATAAACATGTTTTAATCTGCTGTAAAGTTGGCCATTTTAACATGGGGCTCAATGAGATTCTGCTCCCTTCTGGAGCCTGTCCCTAGCGGCCAGTCGATGAATTGCAGCTTAAGTCACTTCCGTATTGGCTTCAAGAGAAACTGCGGGAGGTTGCCGCTTGGTTTACACTTGTAGTTCAGTTTGTTTGGTCTGGACAACAAAAAAATGGTCCGCTTAGCGTTCACATTGGCATTTTAACACCGAACCTAAAGCATAGGGATGTGTTGTTCACAACCTGATTGGTTGGCTTTTATTAAGTATATGTCGCAACAGAACTTACAGAACATCCAAAACAATGCTGTGTGCTGGGCTAAATGTGCTCATTGTATGTTCGTAGCCTACGTCACACACACAGAAATCCCTCCATCGCACACACAAACGAAGATCTATGTCTTTACCGAATTGTGATGGCAACATCGCAACTGAGAAACTGAGAGGTTTGCTTGAGCATTGTCTTTTTTAGGGTCACATCTTGAGACATCATGTCCCGTTTTTGGTTCGTTTACGTCTTTGGTCCATTTTGCATTCATATTTAATTCGAACCACACCATAGTTTGCAAGCAGCAGACCAAGACCCATCTTTTCAGCTGTCTCGCTTGTGTGGTGCACACCAGGGCTCAGATGGCGGCATTCACACTTAGGGTGCTTTCACATTTGGTTCGATTGTCTGGACCGTTCGATTCCCTGAAGGAAGGAACGGAGACGTACGTTGAACGTGACCGACTGAAAGGGAATTAATTTTCACTTTTCGGCAAATTAAAAAATTATATTTTTTGGTTTTAATAATAAAAGAAAAAATGTTGCGCATCATTACTACTCATACCTGCAACGGCCTTGTATTAGTATACCTACTATAGCTCTAATACTGACTGTGAACTAGTACACATAATAGAAAAAAAATTGACTTCCTCAAACATTCTAGTACCAATTCTGACTTTGATTTAGCTCTCATTCTAGCATTAGCACTGACTACATTCTTTAAAACACTGACTAAAAGTGCCTTTGAATTGGTACACATAGTATCGCTAGTAATCACTACTGACTTGATCTGGTACTCACACTAGTATTGACTTTTAACAAGTACTCATATGCTCTATATTTGCGGTTCTAGAACTAGAACAGATTATATACATTACAATTTCCCTTTTCATCTCGTCCTAAAATGGAAACACCTTGTATAAACAAAACCGAAAAGGTGCTGATCCATTGCTGCCTTTAAAGTCCTGATCTAAAAACAAACCTTTAATGTAAAATAAGAATATAGCCTTAATTATCATTAATGCATGTGAGATGCAAATACACACACGTCTCGTTGTACGGTGAAGTGCTCTAACTAGGCCACACAGGGAGCAGAGACCGGCAGATTACAGCACACACGGAATTTAGCAGATATTTCCGTACCCTATTTGTTTCATGTGAAGCCTGATAAGGCTCTCCGCTGTAGAGGCAGCCAGTGAACACATGGCCTCCTGGGGAGCGTGTGCCTCAGCTCCAAACTCACTCATCATTAACTGCTTGCAAATAGACAGAACAAGAATATTTTCTCTTTCAGGGTCACTGTATATGGGGCAGGCATATGCAAAATCTCCCCGGAAATACACAGAAAAGCAGCGGAACAAGAATCAATATAAACACACAGCAACTAGATAATTTCCTGTTCTTCTGTGCAAGTTAAAATAGATACCACCCACTGACCAGTGCGTTTGTGTGGAGAGAACGAATCTAGCTTTAAAAAGGATGAATCACACCCACACACTTGGTCCCATGGTACCTCTGTTCTGCATCATGACTCGATCCGTCTCTCTGTGTGCATGCAACACCTGAGCCGGCTCCGTCCACCT